>CM053769.1:280887458-280991173 GCA_028658325.1 Potorous gilbertii | reverse complement strand
CATAATGCAAGCATCTCCATTTACATTGCTAATAGTGTTTATCTTTGGCTAATGTTTAAATTAGTTGGTATTATCTAGGAGCTGCTAGATGGTGCAATGGATAGAGGGCCAGGCCTGAAGTCAGAAAGACTTACCTTCCTGAGATCAAATCTGGCCTTAGACACTTACTTGTTGTGACCTGGGCAAGTCACTTTACCCTGTTTGCCTCAGTTTCCTCATCTATAAAACAAGACAGGGGAGGAAATAGCAAAACACTCCAGTCTCTTTGCCCAGAAAACCCCAAATGGGGTCACATGAAGTGTTGAATACAACTAAAATGACTTAATAGCGGCAAACCCTCAGAAAAACTGATACTGGATAAGAAGGGCAATTCCTGAGTGAATCCAAACAGATCTAAACTAAAACAATTCTATTAAATATGGTGAGGGATGGGATGGAGAGAAAAAGAAGGCCTAACTTTTCTCAGGAATGTGACCAAAAGGATTTATTCACAACATGGGAAATACTCCTCATCTCTTCATACCCTCCACTGTTTCTTCTGTTATGCCAGGGGATTCTGTGGCTGTTCCCGCCCATTCACTCCAGAAGAGGTTTGAAGAAGCTGAGAAGGGAAGCTTTATGGTAAAAGATTGGGGGGGAGAGGGGCTGTGCTTTACTGAACAGGGTGAGAATAGAATCTGAATATTCAAACATTAAAAGAGTATAGGATTAAGAGCTGGGGGACCCTTAGAGATGTTCTGGCCCAACCCTGTCATTTTACAGCTGAGGGAATTGAGGCCCAGAGAAAGGAACTGATTTTCCCATTACCCCACACACCTTATAGAGTACAAGTTCTTTGAAGCCGTGTTCCATACCATTTTTGTTAATGCATCCCTATTTCCTAACACAGTCCCTCAAACAGTGTAGGCACCTTTAATAAATGCTTGGGGATTGACTTAAGGATCTAAGAGAATTGATGAGGGAGAAACTGCTAGGAATGGAAAACAACTGGGATAAGATGCCTAAGGGAAATTTTGGAGAAAGACCAGGGAAATTGTGGTATGAATTAGAATGAGCACCCAGAATTATAGTCTCTCTAACCTGGTGGCATGTCTCCCTCAGATCCAGTTCAAGAAAGCACTGGACTCTTTTTTTTCTTGGAGAGGCAGTTGTAGCATCACAGATAATCCAGGAGTCAGGAAACCTCAGCATGAACCCAGTGCTAAAGCTCATAAAGTGGTTGACCACAGGGCAAATGACTTCACCTCTCTGATCTTCTGTCCTTTTATCTGTAAAAATCATAAGAATACTTGGGCCATCTTTCGGATGGGATGGTTGGGAAGAAGACACTGTCAATCAGTGGGCAGAGTGCAGGACTTGATGTCCAGAAGACCTTAGTTCCAATCGGACCTCAGATACTTGCTAGCTGTGTGACCCTGGGCAAGTCACTTAATCTCTGTCAGTCTCAGTTTCCTCATCTGTAAAACTAAGGATAACAATAGCATCTACCTCACAGGGTAGTGGTGAAGGTCCAATGAGGTATTTGTAAAGTTCTTCACAAACTTTAAAGCACACAAGAAATGCGGGTTATAAGTGCTGTTTTATCATTGTTGTCATAGATACTAACCTTGGAACCAACATTTTCTGTGCTTGGCACAATGAGCATTATATCAAGTTCCTAAAAGCATACCCTTACCTAGCAGACTAGACCAATCCTCTAGGAATTGCTCTTCTATTTTTTTAAGCTGCCCAGGGCTAAGAAGTTTGTTGTTGTTTTTTAGGATGTCAAGGAGAATCACTATGATCACACCAAACTCAACATCTGTCTGACCCTCTCCATGCCTCAGAGGTACTTGAGATGTGGAGGCAGTGGGCAGTCAGTCACATACAGAATTTCTTTAGTGGCCGGTGGCCACCAGACATGATCCCTACTGACAGCACAGCCTGGGGGCAGTTTATTGCTATTTTAACTAAATGAGTCACTTGTGGTTAAAACCAACGTAAAATACTCATCTCTCTTAAAGAGTCTCTCATCTTAAAGTTTAGGTTGAGGTAAGGGCAAGGAAGCAGGGAGGATATTGGTCACCCATAGAGAGCCCAGTAATGCAGGTCTACCCCATTCAACAAGTCCTCTACAAGTAAAGCTTTTTTTTTTTAAGGACTCTCCTTTTGATATGGCAAGAAGAGAAAAGAAGAACCAGAAAAGATATAACTAAAGTCAAAAAAGAAGCTGCTGCTTCATTGCTACAACTAGAAATTCTGGGACCACTTACTTTTATTACCCTTGTTATTTCCATTAACAATTAAAAAAAAACCCATCGTAGACGTTGGATGGAGCATGTTACCAGTAATAACTTTTGTGGGAGAAGTAGCACAAAAGAAATCAACCAGGGCATGTAAGCCTGCAAAGGAAGTTGAGTTTCTCCTACAGCAAAAGTGAGAGAGCACAAGGCCAGACTGCTGCTCCTGCACCCTCAAAATGCCAGCAGAAGCAGAGGGAGGCTTCTAGCCCATTGCACGGAGCCTTTAGGGAGGTTTTGTACAAAGGCAGTAGAGAAAAATCACTGAGGATGAGGACAGTGTTGACATGAATCTTCAGGAGTAGCAGGAGCTCCACTGATGCAAGAAGGGCTCTTAAAGTAGAACAAAGCTGACAGATTGCCCTTGCCTACAAAGTGTTTTACTTCCATCATCTAATTAGGGTAGTGGCCTTAAGGCAGGTCCTTTCATCTCTGTGGTCCTCAGTTTCTTCATCTGTAAAAGGGAAATGGTTGGACCAGATGACCTTTGAGGTGCTTTCCAGCTCTGTCAATTGACTTTTTGTTCAAAGAAATAGGATCACCATTTGACAAAGGAGGAAATTGAGTCTCAAAAAAGTGAAATGACTTGGCCAAAATCAAAAGACAAGCAATAGGGTTGGACCTTTTGATTCCAAGACTAGGTTTCCTTTTCCCAAAATGTCATGCTGCCTCTTATAAGCAGTCATCCTTGGGGGCATTATTTAAATCTCTCTATTTTAAAATTCTTATTTTCAAAATTGATGCAGCTTATGAGTCTCTAGCAAATATTTTGGGTTGAATTAGCAGAACCTCCCCATAGGGAAAGGCTACCTTTCTAGGTCTGCTTTTGGGTGAGTCCATAAAGATCTCTTTATTTTCTGCACTTCCTCCACCTCCCAAAGACTATTTGGGCATCTAAAAAATGCCTGCATCTTTTTAGCATGCTCCTTTATCTCAGGGATAGATTCTGCGAGCAAATCCTCAGCACTTTGCATCCGAGGTTTCCAAAGTAAATGATCTTACTTTGTGAAGGGAGTGATCTCTCAGAGAGGTTCAAGGGAATTACCTAACAGTGTAAGTGATCTGAAGAGTATCTTTAACTCACTCTGAGTTAGTCCACAGGGGTTTGGAGAAAAGGCTAAGAGACGGGAGAATAGCAGTCAGGGACCAGTGGCTGCTTTTAATCACAAGGGCCCCTTGCTAAGATGGTCCCAGCAGGTAAACACACTTCCCGCAGCTGCCCAATTAGAGCAGACCCACGGAGGGGACTGAGACTCTGACTCAGCATGGGCTTGTTAGAATACTTAGTCCGGCTCTCTCCCGGCCCTTCTCTCTCTCTCTCTCTCTCTCTCTCTCTCTCTCTCTCTCTCTCTCTCATCATTCAGAGCACAAACCCTTTCTTAAGACTGATCCAGCCCACTGCAGAGGGCATTGGAGAAGACAATTCTAGCTGAATGAGGGAAAGTTGGGGAAGATTGAATCTGATGGAACAGAGATACTAAGACCAGACAACAAAATAGGTCACCCAGAAGATTCACATGGGTGCTGAACATCTGGTGTCAAAGTAGCCAGGAAATAGGTTGTTAGGTGCAAGAAAGTGTCAGGCCCGCAGGGCAGATGTTGGCTAACAAGGTCCCCTTCTCTTTAAGGAGAGGCAGCAAGGGACAGAGGAAAGAGCGTGAATACTGGAGTCCCTGGGTTCCAATCCTGCCTCTGATGCTTATGACCTTTGTGACCTGAGCCAAGTCACTGAGGGCTTGAAAGGGCAGCATGGCATTTCTGAACACCTGGGCCTCCGACGCCTCCTTTGTAAGATGTAAGATTTTAAACCAGACAACCTATGAGGTTCCTTCTGAATCCAGATGGATGATTTACCATTTAACTTCATACTAGATTCTAGAACTGGAGGGAACCTTGGAGGCTCTGATCCAAACCTCTCTCACTTGAGAGGCAGTGTGGTATGCTGGAAGAAACACTGACTCTGGAGTCAGGAAACCTGGGTTTGAATTTGATTTCTGTCCTCACTCTGTGTGACCTTGGGCAAGTCACCTCTCTGGGCCTCAGTTTCCTCATCTGTATAATGAGGCATTCAACTAGATGACTTCTGATGTCCCTTACAACTTTAACCTATGAGCTTTTCCTCTCCTTCCAACCTCCAACTCCAGTCACAAGCAGTGACAACTCATTTTTCCCATCTAAACATTTGTCCCACTGTTAGAAGAATTTCTGTCCATCTTGAACCCAAGGTACCTAAGTGTTTCCAGGGCAGTTAATTGATGATCCTGATGTACCAATGCAAAGGCTGAATTGGTTAGGGAATCCAGGGCAATAATAGGAGAGTCTGACAATACGAGTGGCAGAGTTCTGAACCATCACATTAACAGTGTGTTTTGCCAAAACACTCTTAAGATGGGAACAATAGCGGGCCTAAATAAAGGAGGGAAGAGGGAGACAGAATTCACAAGCAACAAGGAGTAGAAAAGAACTTCTTAATAATCCAAAAATTGTATTCTAGATTTTAACAAAGGATTGTGTTTGCATTTAGTTACCCATGTCCCAAGGGGAGGACTTTTGTATGCCTCTGATTCAAGTGTTGTCTGAACTGGCTTTGTATAGAGACTAAGAGCCAGGCAATCCAGATGTTTAACATCAGGAAGACAAAATAGTTCAATGAATTAATTTTTTTTTTGCTATTTGGCCAATTAATTTTCCCTGGCAAGGCAAGCAGTCAACTGACAATTTAATTTGACATAAAACCTTCCAAAATATTTGGCTGATGATATTTCACATTTAGATGGTATTTTAAGGCTAGCAAAGCATTTTTCTCATAACAAATCTGTGAGGTGGGTAGTGTATCATTCTGACCATCTTACACATGAGAAAACTGAGATTCTCCAAGTTTAAGTAATTTGTCCATGATCACACAGCTTTTGTCTGAGGGTTGTTAGTACTAGTGTCTTTTGACTTCAAATTCTGTACTCTCTCCAACCATACCATGTTGTATCATGCCCTGCTTTTTTCATTACTTTGAACTACCCAGATGTTTTTTAGCTTTTGGAGACATTATCAATGATGCTTCTAACCTGTAGATTCTATAAATACAAGCAAGCCCTAAGAATCATTGTCTGAGTAGCAGTGTGGAATAGTACAGAATACATTGGATGTAGAGGGTAGGGAATATATTTCTTTCCTCTTATCCTCATGATATCTTAGTGATCTTGAATCCCTGGAAGGCAATATACAAGGTTCTTTCTCCATCTTCAACTTGCCTCTCCCTCAGACCTATCCATCTCAACCTTAACCCTATATCCTACATATCCTACAGTATCCTAAAACAACCTGCTTCTACTGTGCCCTCTAAAATTCATTTTTCGTAATTAGCAAACTTCCTTTCATCTTAAACATTTTTCCTCAGCCCTTATTACAACATAGTGCTCTCTTGATAATGGTCAGTCATCTCACAATTATTAATCACTTGCTATGTGCCAAGCACAGTGCTAAGCACCTGGAAGATAAATGCAAGTAGAAAGTCTCCCTCTGCCCTCAAGGAGCTTATGAAGGAAAACAAAGCATAAAAGGAAGCTGAAGGGGGAGAGGGAGGAGAGGACACAAAAGAACTCAGTTTGGAGAGGTGAGGCATGGTGGAGAATGTCTGGAGTAGAGCCTGGAAATGATTGAGATAGAAGTGGCCTGGATCGTCCTCCTTAGATTGAGGTTCTGGGAGGAGTTATTCAATGGGAAGGAGAGGCCTTGGGACAGAAGGGACTTCAGTGTGTGAACTCTAGCTCTAGAGTTAGGCAATTCCCCTCAACACCCTTTCTAGCACCAGCTACATTTTTCTCATTTCTCCTACTCACTAGTTATGGTGGGGTAGTTGGAATACTCTTTGCTCCTCACTGCCATTTTCAGACTGTTCTTTGGCCACCTTGACTAAGCAATTTTTCATCTTTTGATGATGGCGCTATCCAAACTTATCACAAAATCCACAACCAGAGGGTTTTATCTGTTGATTCCTAGGACATTCTCCTTCCTTCCTCAACACATTCAGTGAGTAGCTTAGTCTTTCTTTTCTGCCTTTCTCTAGCTCTCATTCTAGGGAACTTCAGCATACTTATTTATACTTTTTCGAGTGCCTTAACTTTTCATTTCCTCTGTCTATTCAGTTCCCATGATCTGCTGCTCCTTTCCATCTATATTACACACAGAGATGGGCATGCCCTGGATTTCACCATTAACCATATGAATTCCCCTTCTGTGTTCACTCTGAAATTCCTTCATTTAGTCCAAATTCCATCTTTTCCTCTACCTTACAGCCTCTATTTTTCACTTTCACTGCTCCCCATGACCACATTCCTCTCTCAGTTCTTTCCCAGGTATTGGTCACACTTCCTTCTCTTCCCTATGGCGATACCTTGGTGAAACAATTCGACCCTACACAAGATTCCCTTGCCCCATCATTATGTTGACAAAACCCAACCTGAATTACCCACACCATCCACCTCCTTCATGCCTATTAATGTGCTGCTGTGGAACCGAGCTGGAGGAAATCATGAAACCGCCATGACTGGATCCACTACAGATTTATGTTCTCAAATCTCAACTGGGACTTGCTATAGCTCTCTAAAAATTGTATTTCTCCAGAATTGATTGATCATCCACTCTCCATAATAATTATTCTAAACCCTCTCTTCTCTCTTCAAGCCTCCCACAGCACCTCTTTCTCCCATCCTTTCAGTTAAGGACCCCACCTTAAAATTCACTGAAAAATATTGAGACACTGCTGGGAACTCCTCCTTCTTTTCTCTCCCTCACTTTATATCATTCAACATCATCTGTCACTATCTCCCCTTTACTCCAGGTCTCAGATGAAGAGTTGGCCTTTCTCTTGACCAAGGTCCACCTCTTTTGTAAATCCTTGATCTCATCTTCTGATTTTTCCAACAAATTGTCTCCACTCTCATCCCTACTTCCTCTCTTATCTTTAATTTCTCCCTAATACTAGTTTCTTCCCTGCTTCCTACATATATGCCCATATCTCCCCGTTAAAATAACCTTTTACAAGAAGTCTTCTCCCTTCTCTCTGAGACTGTACTCAATTTATCTAATAGATATTTTGTTTGTACATTGTACATTGTCTCCCTCATTACGCGGTGAAGTCCTTGAGAGTAGGGGTTGCTTTTTGTTTCTCTATAACCAGTGTTTAGCACAGGGCCTGATAAATGACTTAGTTGACTTACTCCCTTGATCTGACCATCCCTGCTACCTGTTGTCCTATATCTCTCCGCCCCTTCTCAGCTAAACTCTTTGAGAAAGACAATGCCCTCTTCAATCTAGCTTCTAATATCATCATTTAAATGAAACTACTTTCTTCACAGTTACCAGTGATCTCTTAATTGCCAAATCTAAAGACATTTTCTCAATGCTGATCTCCTCTGACTTCCCTCTAACATTTGCATTATCAGTTGACCTCTTTTTGTGTATTCTTGTTGATCTCATCAGCCCCCATGGATTCAGATATCGTTGCACAGGTGATTCCCAGATTGATATATCCAGTCCTAGTTTCTCCCCTGAGTATAATCACATATCTTTGACTGCCTCTTATATGTCGCCAACTAGATGAGACACAGGCATCTCTAACTCAACATATCCCAAACAGAACTCATCATCTTCCTTCCTTACTTCCTTGCTACTGTTAAGGATGCCACCATTCTCCAAGTCACCTAGGCTAGCAACCACAGACTCAGTGACTCCTTACTCTTAATTCACTCATATATCTAATCCTTTAACAAATCTTGTTATTTTTGCTTTTACTACATATCTTGTACACATCCCTGCTTGGTCACTCATATGGAACCCTAGTTCAAGCCCATGTCTCCTCTCACATAGACTGCTTCAATATTCTCTCAAAAAATGGAGTTTTATTGCTATCTTTATTTTATACGAACTAAAATTTTCCCTGTATCCCTCTCCCTTCTCCTCCCAAAGAGCCATCTTTATAACAAAGAATTTTTTCAATATATTTTTTCTAATCCATCATTCATTAGAATACTAGAAAGCATTGGAAAAATATTTTGTTTCCTTTCCCTCCCTACCACCATACCACTGCTCAGTGAGCTCTGTTGTCTCATTATCTCTAGGACCAAATATAAAGTCCTCTCTTTGACATTTAAAGCTCTTCATAACCTGGCATTTTCCTGCCTTTCCTTCATTCTTAAAAAAATAAAAAGTATTGATGTTATTTTTTTTAATATCACCATAAATTCTCCCAGTATTCCTCTCTTACTCTCCCAAAGGTCCCTTGTGTATAACAAATAGTAGTTTTATAAGACAAAAAATGAGAGGAGGGGGAGAAATCAACGTAAAAAGTCTGAAAATGTATACAAAGTAGCACATTAGTAAACCACCCACCTCTACAAAAGGGTGAGGTGGAGATATCTTCACATATGTTTTCTTTTGAGCCATGGTTCTTCTTTATAATTTTGCAAATTCATTTTTGAATTTTTTTTGATGATTGTGCTTTTGTTGTAGTTACTGTGTTTATTGTTTTCTTGACTGCTTACTTCACTCTGCATCACTTCATGCTGCTCTTTCTATACTTCTCTGTATTCATCACATACATCATACAGCAATGTTCCATTATATGCATGCATTACCATTTTTCTATCATAAAAAGTTCTGCTATCAATATTTTGATGTATTAAAAGACTTTCTTTTCAATGATTCCCTTGAACTATAAGCCTAGTGGCGGAATCTTTGGGTCAAAGTGTATGGAATGTTTTTGTCCCCTTATTTGCATAATTCCAAATTGACTTCCAAAATGGTTGTACCAATTTACAATTCTACCAACAATGCGCCAGTGTGCCTATTTTTCCACAATCTCTCCAACGTTAACTCTTCTCATCTTTTGTCATCTTTGTCAGTTTATAGGATACAGGATGAAACTTCTAGGTTGTATTGATTTGCCTTTCTTTTTATCATTAGTGATTTGAAGCATTTTCATAGAGCTGCTAATAGCGTACAATTCTTTTGAGCACTGTTTTTCATATTTTTTCGATACTTCTCTACAGGAGGATATAATTTTTATATCTCAGTCCCACTTATGCACACTCTGTGATCCAGGTGTACTAGTTTACTCATAGTTCCTTGAAAAAAGTGCTTCATCTCCTATCTTCCTGCCTTTGTCCTGGGATACATAATCATTTCCACTCCTCAGTTTCCTTGTCTTCCTTCAATGCTCTTCTCAGATCTTGTGTTCGGCAGTATGCCCTTCTTGACTTCCTTCCCACCAGTTACTAATGCATTCTGCTTTCAAATTACCTCAGTCAGTTCTGAATATACCTTCTACGTATCTAATTATTTACATATTACATTCCCCATTACAATAAATCCTCCTTGAGAACAGGGATGTATGTGAGTGTGTGTATGTGTGTGTGTGTGCATGTGTGTTACCTTTCATTATATTCCCAGTGTTTATCACAGTACCTGGCATGTAGTAAGCCCTTAATAAATGCTTGTTGACTGTCCAATTGATAAATTGCTGCTACAAAGACAAAACTGAAACTGTTCCTGTCCTCAAGAAGTGATCTTCTACTGGGAAATATTTTCAAAGCAGGCTTGACTCTCATGAAAGAGGTTTGTGGTCAAATTAACATTTATCCACTCTGAAAAGGTCTTGCACTCCAAAAGTGTTTTTATCAAATTCCTTAAACCTGCTATGCTGGAAAACTCCAGGAAAAGCTGGGCAGGAAAAGATAGAGCAGCCAGAAGCCAGAAAACATATTTGGAGTGCCCAAAGTGTTCCTAAAGAAAAGAAAAGAAGTCATGACATGTTTGAAAAATCTGCTTCTATCCTAAGTGAATCACACCCTAGGCTGATCTTAGAAACATCAGTCTCTGGAGTGTTTCCCACCAACAAAACCAACTTGAAAACACCCTAGTCCTGTAGCCTGCTAGGGACTGAACTTTCTCTGAGCCAGGTGGAGCTTATGCCTTGCTTGTGACAGGGAGCCTTCCCTTTGCACCACAGGCATAAAGGAGCTAAAGCAATAGGATTTGCCTTGGACTAGCCATTTCCTTCCAAATAAAATACAGAGATTAACTAATGTGCTCTCTAGGAGAAAGTGCCAATGGAAATCTGAGGGGGTGTCATTTGTCTAGGGAAGAAGTAAGTACTAGTGTGATAAGTGGAAAAAAGGTGTTTCCCCCCTCCATCCTTTTGATGGCAAAAAGAAGATAACGGCTGCATTTGGCAATGTTGAGGGATCTTGCCATCCTTCCCCTCCCACACACACACACACACACACACACACACACACACACACACACACACCCTGTTGATAGAGAGAGAGGAGGGAGGGCAAAGCAGCTGGGACAGCAGCCAAGAAGCCTCAGAGGGACAAGGATTGCAGCCATATAGTAAGTAGGTTGTTTCCCACTTTTCTTTGCTTCCTTGGTAATCCCTTTTACCTACAGCATAGCCTTTTAAAGGTTTAAATTGAACAAGTCAAGCATCACTTTCCTCAGTTTCCCTTTCTATAAAATGGGGGTGGGGTGGGGGAGGATTGGACTATACCAGTAGTTCTTAATCTGTACTCTATGAACTTTTTTTTTACATTTTGATAACTGTATTTCAATATAATTTGTTTCTTTTGTAATCCTCTGTATTTCATTTTATGAATTTAAAAAGCATTATTCTGAGAAGGGGTCCTTAGGGTTAGCCAGATGCCCAAAGAAATGCAAGACAGAAAAAAAAACAAAACGTTGGAGCCCTAGTACAGATGATCTCTAAAGCTCTTTTGAGCTCTGAGTCTAAGATACTTGAGAATCATCATTTGCATATCATTCATATGATAATTGATGCTCATTCTTATCTTTTCATTAAAGCAGATCTGCTAAGAGTCTATTGAGTTGAATTGAGTTTACCAGGCAACACTTTGTTCACCATTGTTACTGTTTGTACTTGAAGGTAATAAAGCTACATTTAAAAATCTATATCGTTAATGATTCAGACTTGTCCCTAAGAAGCTTGGCCGTCCCCCACAATTAGTCCAAATTAGGGAGGTCTGGCTCTACCTATACACCAATATTCTTTATACAAACCCTTTTGTATCCTTTACTTAGCATTCCCATCCACCTCTGTTCTGCCAATGACCAGCCATACTTCTTTGTGTCCCAATTAAATCAGCCTTCAATAAGCTCCCATGTAGAATCAGATAGAAGTTTTCTTGTAGAAAAACAAAACAAAATGAAATGAGTAGCCCTGAGAAGGAAGAAAAAAACCTTGAAAAAAAATGTGATGTTAACTTAGGTCTCCAAGTGTTTGGATACTTCCTGGTCTTCATCTATACCAATTATTCACATTTTCCGATCTATAATCAATCTATAATCCAATCTCGAATGTAAATTTGGCCTACATTTGAATTTATACAAGTTGTGGGGTCCCCCCCATCCAAGATATCTCCACTTCTCTTAGAGCTTCACCTCTCCAGTTCCAGTGATAATCCCCAGGGTTCCTTTAAAAAGCTAATCCATTCACTTTAATTACATTTTCAGCTCAAGCCATTGTCCTCTTATAGCTTCCAAGAATGTTTCCAGCCATAAAAAAGCCATTATCTGCCACAATTATAGTTAACCACAGCATGGCCTGGGGGCACACATGTGGGGTGAAGGATGGCACCACAATTCAGGACAGCATTTATTACTTTGGGTTGGTAGGTGGGGAAGACAGATTGTCCGCGTGATCACAAGGTCTCCTACAGGGTTCCATACAACCAATTCAGAAGGACCAGACTATATAGTTGCTGTTTTGGAAAGTAGGGTTTGTTGTAAGTTATTTATTTAGCTAAAAGGGAAAAGAGAGGCATAAGTGACAAGGAAGCTACTCTTAGCCAACTTTGGTCAGACAGGATAGGAATTCCTACAGTCTAAGTTACTAGTACTTATTTCTCTATCAGGCAATAATAGCCTTGCTCCAGACATCATGCTCATCTCTGAGCTGTATCTTCTTTCTCCTCTTTCCTTGGTTGTATATTCACAGTCCAATGACTCAGCCAGAAATGTTGCTGCGTTATTTTTAAGTCAGTGTGTCAGTGGATACCCTTCACCTACTCTTAGTATTCCAACCATCCATCCATCAATCAATCAGTCAGTCAATTTACAATCATTTACTTAGTCCCCGTGATGATGTGCCAAGTACTATAGACACTAGGAACTCTAAGACAAAAATGAGATAGTTCCTCCTGAAAGGAATCTACTTTCTGTCCCCATAGATGACTCAGGGAAAGGGCCACACATGAGGACCTAGAGGGCCACATGTGACCTGGAGGTCACAAGTTCTCTACCCTTGGCATAGATAATTATGTACATATGTAACCAGCATGTACAGTTATGGAGATAAGAGTTGTCTGAACACACAGTCTTTTTGGATTCCCTCTTTTTCAAGACTTTTAGGCCTTTTCCTTTTCACTGAGGGACCCAACAATAAATATCACCTCTTCTGCCCCTTGTTCAGAAGCAGTAGATTATTTCAAGGGACCTTAAGTCTAAGAGTGAAAGATTCTTGACTTTAGCTACAACAACGGCTTTTTCTTTAACCTAAGGGAAAATTGGTCCCAATCACTGCCTTCCTCATCTTCTCTCTCTCTCTCCCTCCCCCCCTCCTAGTTTAAGAATTTCCAAATAAAGTTTATTAATAAAAACCATCACCAAAAGATCATCTCCATAGCATGACTTGTGGAGCCTCTTGAGTTTTGGACAGAAATGTAAATTTCTGACTTGATTAAATTCTGTATGTTTCCAAGTAGTCACTGGTATATTCCATTTTCTATTTGACTTTCCCCAGTCCAGAATAAATATGCAGACATGCAGTATAAAGCAGTTATACTCAATCACAGACTTTTTCATGAAACAGGAAATAGAAATGGAAAGAAGGGAGGAAGGAAGCAAGGAAGGAAGGAAACAACCATTTATTAAGTGCCTGTTTTGAGCCAGGCACTGTACTAAACACTTTGCAAATATTAGAAATGGCGAAAACAAGCAAACCAACCCCAAATCATAAAGAAGCTTTTGCTAGCATCAGACACTAAGGAAAGATAATTGGGAAAGTATAACTTGTTATAGCTGTTTTTTAGCTGTTAAAGGGGAGAAATACAACCTTAGTCAACTCTAGCCCAAGTTCTTTGTTCTGTTGAGTGGAAGCTTGGACCCTGAAACCAGCTTGCTGCACTTAGTCCAGAGGCCTGGACTTATACTGCAAGAAACTTGTAGGGAACCAGTGATCATCAAGTTACTGCTGCTCCCACTCTAATGCCTCTGTTTCCTTCTCTCTTCTCCACATACTGATTGAAAACTCTCTCTATGAATGAAGAGCTTCCCCTTCCCAAAATTCAAGAGAGTCTTCATCTTTCTCAGGGCAGAAATAATACTGTCTTTTTACTGCAATAAATCCCAGCATTTTCAGCTAAAATTCTCTTTTCCTCTATCCATGGGGAAAGAGTCCCAAATAGAATTACATAACTATAAACAAAATAAATACATAGTAATTTTGTCAGAAAGAAGGCCTTTAGACTTTAAAAGCTTTTAAGCTGGAGGAATGAAGAGAGGTTTCATGTAGAAAACGACAGGTACTTGAGCTCAGTTTTGAAGAAAGCCAGAAACTCCAGGAGAGGAAGATGAGGAGAGAAGGTATATTTTTCAAGCATATTCAGAGGTATATTTTTCAAGCTCATGCAATGACAAGCAATGGGGAGACACTGAATGAAAGTCAAACCTGCAATTTAGGAAAATCACTTTGGTCAAAATGATGAGGCTTGAACTACTTGTGGCAGCTGTATGAGTACAGAGAAGTGGAAGAATATAAATATTGCTATGGAGGGCGAAATAACAAGATTTAGTAACTGAATTTATGTATAAGGTGAAGGAGAATGAAGAATTGGAGATAACCTCAAGGCTTAAAGATGGTGGTGCCTTCACCAGAGTAGTATAACTTCCATCACTTGGAGGGGGCATTAGTTTCTCGAAGGTTATGCCAACTGAGCTCAAGTTCTTGTAGCTTTTGCCATGTTGAAAAGGCTTCAAGTTTAGCTTCAGTAACAGAAGAAGATTATTTTTCCAGAACCAACCAAGCTAATCATGGGGAGACATATCACCAGCAGGTTGACCAAGTGATGACAAGATTTTTTTTGGCTGTGACAATATGTGGAATAAAGAAAAACAAAATATTGCCTTTCTACTTCTTTAATGACAGTAGCAGAGTGGCAGGTAGATAGGCACCAATTGATTATTGCCACTCACTGGTTAGATCCTTGTCCAGCTGCCAATGACTGCACATATTGCTGGAGGAGCTGAATCGGATCAGTATTGATATTCTTGCTGTAAATGAAACCAAAAGAAAGAAGGAAGGTGTGTCGTTATTTGAGAGGATGGTTCATAAATATTCCTTGAATAGGCATAGAAAGGAGACTTTAGACTGTGTTTTATCATATATCTAAAATGAGGGGTCTCTGGATCTCCCAAGGAGTCCGTGGATACATTTTAGTAGGTTTGTAAACTTGGATGAGAAAAAAAGACATTTATTTTCACTGATCACTAACTGAAATTTAACATTTCCTTCAATCACCTATAAAACCTTATCAGGAGGAAATCATAGGCTTCATCAGACTATCAAAAGCATTCCACAACACAAAAAAAGTTAAGAGCCTCTGGTCTAAAGGCACCAAGAAAGATTATTTCAAGAAACATTTGGTCCTCAAGTATGGCAGTACCATTGAGAGGGACAGAGGTAGGGACTGGGGCTGCAGGGTCATGTAGAGAATGCTCAGGTGAGGAAACTATCTCCACTAATGATAACTATGTGCAAAAAGACTAACATGATATGAACTTGGCAGTTTTCAGAGGGAGAAATCAAAGTTATCAATAGCTATATAAAAAAGTGTTCTAAATCACTAATAATTAGAGAAATGCAAATTAAAGCAATCCTAAGTACCATCTCATAGTCATATTGTCTAAGATATTGTAAGAGGAAAATGAGAAATACTGGAGATGTGGGAAAATAGCCTTATTAATGCACTATGGTGGAGCTGTGAACTACTCCAACCATTCTGGGAGACAATTTAAAACTATGCTCAGAAAGCTATTAAACTATACATATCCTTTAACCCAACAAAATAGCTACTAGGTCTATACCCCCAAAGAAATAAAAGAGGAAAAGCACTCAAATGTACAGAAATATTTGTAGCAGCTCTTTTTGTGGTGTCAAAGAGTTAGAAATTGAAGGAGTATCCATCAATGTCTGACCATGTTATATGGCATATGAAGGTGTTGAAATAGTATTGTACTGTAAGAAATGATGAAGGGTATGGCTTCAGAAAAACCTGCATAAACTGAAGCAAAGTGAAATGAGCTGAAAGAACAATGTATACAACAACAACAACAATATTGTAAAACATAATCAACTTTGAAAGAATTCTGATCAACGTCATGCCCTACCACAAATTCAAAGGACTCAAGATGAAACATGCTAACTTCTGCCAGAAAGAGAATTAATTAATGGACTTAGAGTAGAAATTAAGGCTTTCTTTTTCTTCTTGAAAACAGCTAATACAGAAATTTGTTTTGCATGACTTTTCATATTTGTAATAGGTTTATTTTTTTTGCCTTCTCAGTGGCTAGAAGAAGGATAAGGAAAGAATTTAGAACTCAAAGAAAAAAAGGAATCAAAGAATCTCTATGCTTTTAAAAAAAGAAGTATCAATATGAAAATAGCTACAGTTTACATACCATCACTGGTTACTGAATACAAAGTGATAGAGAAATTTTATAAAGAACTTGTTATTACCCTGAAAATTAAATCAACACATATTTTATCCTTGGTGATTTCAAGGCAAAGAAAGGAAAAGGTAAATATAGGGAGAAATCTGTGGGAAAATATAGTTCAGGAGAAAGAAATAAGAGCCCAAAGACTTGTTGATTATTCAGATGTCTCATGACTCTACAAAATGCACTTTTTTCAGGAAAATAAATTGTGTTAGTCATGGTGAGCACCAAATAACACCAGTTTCATTCCAAGAATGAAACTGAAAACTATTTTGGAACCTATAGGGAAAAACTCATAATTCGTGCAGGAATTATCTCTGAATTGACTGCTTGTGCACAGTCAGATGACTGACTCATCAGAACAAAGATAAGAGTATGTAAAAACATGAAGAATAATAATGAGAAAAAATATGGCATATGATATAGGATTTTTATTGAATATTCATATTTCATATAAGGAGAGGAAACAATTTTGTTCATTGAAAAAGATGGCACGCAATTAAAATAATTTAATCTTGAATTATTAAATTTTATTGAAAGTCAAAAATGGGAACTAGACAATGGAAATGGAAACACTCACTATGATAATTTCATTCACAAGTTTAACCAATCTAGATTAATTATAATTATATATGAGTGCCTTCCCTCTGTTGATTATTTCCAATTTATCTTTTGTGTGTATATATAAAATATGTGAATATTATATAATATAATATAAATCTTGTTTGAACATATTAGATTAAATGGTATCTTGTCCCATTAGACTGAACTCCTTTGGAGCTGAGATTTACTTTCCCTTTCTTTGCATTTCCAGTGCTTAGCATGATCCCTGGCACATAGAAGAAATGTAATAAATGTTTATTGACTGACTGACTAATTGCCATAAAAAGAAAATTAAAACAGTCCCCCAAAATGTCTTCTGTCTTTTATTCAGCAACTGAATGTCTAACTTACTTGCCAAACAGACAGGGCTACAAAGGCAACGCTAAATTAGAATATAAATTTATCTGTAAAATCTTACAAAGAAGGATGATTATGGGAAGTGTCATCTCAGAAAGGAGAGAGTGGAAGCTAAAACCATGTTAAAGAAAATTTTGCAAGATAGCCAACTAAGCAAACATTACCCAAAGGGCATTATTAAAGCATGAACATGGAAGGAGGACCTAGACCAAAAGAAAAACATTTACAGAAATCATTTCAACAACCTCCCCCTCCTCCCCTGCCCATCAAGGAGAGTGGAACTATCACACTTGACCTCTAATACAAGAGTTCCTAAGGTGCTTCCAGAGGAGGAACTAAAGTGGACAAAGTTGGGAAAAATAGTCAGACTGGATCAAGCATGTAGAGTGGAAATCCATGCCAGGAAGGAAATGTGGAAATAAGATATGGAAAAAGTCTCGGATCTTTTTTAATCACCACCCCTCCCCCCCAACAAGGTACCTAAGAGAATATCAAATAAGTACCAAAAATAAAGCTACTTTTCTAAATAAAATCTTTATGAGAGCCATATACACACAATTGAAAGAATCTTCATATTGAGGGTATGAGTAGTAAACGAGCAGGTTTTTGCAAGCTGTATTAAACAATGAACCACATCTTTATAATCTTACAATTAATTGGAAGATGTGGAAAATACAAGATTCCATCATACTTATTATCTGTTGATTATGAAAAGACCTCTGAATAAAAGAATCTTACAGGTTCTGTTATGGCAAAATACCTCTTTCTGTTTATCAAGATAATTCAGGATTCTTTGGAAGGTATAACAACAGAAATAACTCAGCTCAGTGACCCTCTGTTGATAAACACCAGGCAAGGCATGAAAACGGGACATCAATAGTATTCACCATTGTGCTGGGGAAGATCCAGTACAGAGTCCAGGTTGAGGAGGGCTTGCTTGTGGATGGTAATGTACTTCAGACATGCCTATTTGCTGATGATATGGTACTGATCACATTAAGCCCAAATGTATTGTAGATCCTTGTATATGAGATCTGTAATCATGCACGATTTGACCTGTCCATCCACATAGAAAAGACAAAATGGATGAAGAATGTGTGTTGTCCAGATTACAACATGTGTTTGAATGGACACCATATTGTATGTATGCTATATATATAGTACTGATGGTACAAATGGATAATGAACTGAGTCCAGAGTTGAAAATGAGGAAAGTGAACTGGATTGCTTTCAGAAAATCATATCATTCTTTTGTTGACCTCAAATACCCATGAAAGCAAAACTTCTATTTTCAATACTAACATTTCATCAATATTGTTACATGGCAATGAGATATGGAACACCACTGCCTCCGTAAAATAAAAGATAATTATCACAGAAAGGGCAATGGAGAACGAAGTGGGCAGGGTATATGGTAAGTGTGGACAGGCTGCTGCATACAACTAATGAAGAGCTCTGAATAACAGAAATAAAGGATACCTTTAAGAAATTATATGACAGGGAGGAGAAGATGGGCTGGAAATGTGACGAGTGAGACATGACACAAGGACAATAGCCAGAGTACTCTACTGCTAGTCTCAATAAGTGGGGGGAAAGTGATCAAGGCCTCCAGCACACTGGGTGGAACTCTATGACAAACTAAGACACAGACAATCATTACACAGGAAAGGCAAGAATCAGTGGGTCAAGATCACTGGAGGGCACTCCTGAATGGAGGAGATCATAAGGCCATTTGAGTACGTAAGTATATTTTTTGTATTCTCCTTATCTGCATGGGGTCTCTGTTAATATACTGTAGGCTCCTTAAGGGTAGAGAATGCTTTGCTTTTGTCTCTGATTTTTCAGCATCTAGCATAGTACCTGGCCCATAGGAGGTGCTTCATAAATGCATATTAATCGATGATATTTGATTGATTATGATTGAATACAAGCTGGGCAAATTCCAAAAAGATCAAGACACTAGGATGTTTCCAGAGGAAATGAGTCGTTATTAACCTACAACTGTCCATGAGTCATTCCCTTTCTCTCCTCCAATCCACTAAAAGCACACAGAAGACGTTGTGAAAAGTTTAATTTCCCTTTAAGGTAGTTTTTGTTGTTCATGTATGCCAGGCTCCGCTTGATCTCATGGACTTTTTACATGAGGTTTTCTTGGCAGAGATACTAGAGTAGTTTCTCATTTTCTTCTCTACTATGTCCTCTATGAGGAACTGAGGCAAATAAAGGTTAAGTGACTTGTCCAGGGTCATATCAGTAAGTGTCCAAGGTATGATTTAAACTCAGATCTTTCTAACTCCAAGCCCACTGCTCTATCCACTGGTACCTAGCTGCCCCCTTTTAAAGTATTACTACCCTAAATAAAGTCAATTAAATCTATAAGCATTTATTAAGATACCCTGCCTTTTGTTTGTTGCTAAGCCTTAAAGAAAGACATAACCAAGACTCTGCTCTGGAAATTGCTTATAATCAAATGAAGGGAGGGAAAAGTATACAAATAATGTAAGGGAGAATCAGATAAGAGCAAACAATAAGTCCAGGGAAAATAATAAATAAAATTTGCAAAAAGGCATCACTTTTGAAAGATGAATTTGGGGTGGGTGGTTGAGGGGCTGGTCTGGGAAGGAGAACATTTTCTTGAAGGGTAAATTGTGAGCAGTAAGTTATTTTCTTATGAAAAAAAGAGATTGAAATGCAATAGAAACTGGACTTGGAAATGCAATAGGAAATGATTCTCTGACTTGGAGTTAGACGGCCTGACTTTGAATGCTGGGTCTATCGCTTAACTAGTTATGGGACCTGGCTTGGGTCAGTTGATTAACCTTTCTGAAATACATGTTTCTCATCTGTAAAATGACAGTATATTGGACCAGATAAGCTGTAGGATCTCTTTTAGCTGTAACTCTATAACCCTATGACATGGAATACTTGATATTCATGGAGCCTCAAGATGATCTGCTTAGAAAAGAGGATGAGGTATAAAAAGAAACAATCCTTAATGAAGCCAAATTTAGGGCTGAGACCACTAGCACTGGTAGTCCTATCAAAGAGAAAAGAATGTTGATTTTCCCATGATTCAAATACTGGAAAATGGCCAGCCTCTTCAACTATTGGCTTGATGTGGGCAGAGACTACCTTGAGAAACCATAGTTGTGTCCTCAGCACCTCACACAGTACCTGGCACACAGTAGGCATTTAATATGTATTTGTTGAATAATTCCATCACTCCCACCACCCCAGTCTGTCTCACATGGGTGGGGTTTTGGAAGAGAATCTTATTTTGTAGGAACTTGTCATAGAAGTTGAAGGAGGGGAGGGGGAGCCAGTAATAACTTGCCTTGCTTTGAAAGGTGAACTATTCAGTCTCTCTTAGTCATGACTCCTGGTATGAAAAGGCTACAGCTTCTAAGGAGGAGAAGGGAATCCTGGGAGAGATGTTGCCTTCCAAACTGGCCTTTGGGCCTCTCCTCTCTGCTCATTTATAGACATTATATACAAACTTTGTACTGCTGGAGAACATGAAGCAGCAACAAGGGTGGAGGGGAAAATGTTTCAAACTCTAATGTAGTCTTATACAAGGTATTATTATACCTATATATTATACAAGGTATACAAGGTATAAAGATTACACATTTTTCTTTCACTTGATCTCCATTTATTGGCATGACTCCATCTCTGTTTCTCTCCTCCAGATGTATTCTCCATTTGTTATCAGAAGAAGGCAGATTGATTGGAGGTCAGAAGATCTTCCATTAACCACCTTAAACTGCTGAAAATATTCGAATCCCAACCTCCATGTACATACTCTCCCCACCCTTACTTTGCCCATGCCATCCCTCATGCATGAGGCACTGACCCAGGTACCCAAAACAAAAACAAGGAAAATGAGTATTACATATGTAACTGAATAATTGGAAAGTAAAATCACTTCTAGCAAAGTTTTTGTTTTTGCTCTCCTGGGGGCAGAGGAAGCAAAATCATTGTTAATTGGCCTCTTTTGGAAATATACTTAGACCAAGGGCTTTAAGATCTTTTATATATAATAGTTCCTTTTTGGTAGTCTGGGGAAGCCTACAGATCCCTTCTCAGAGCAATGCTTTTCAATGTCTAAAATAAAATACATGGGACTACAAAGAAGACAGATTATATTGAAATAAAGATTTAATTTTTCTCCATCCAATTCAGAAGACCCCTTGACATCTGTGCAAATCTATCATTCCAAGTTTGACACCCTGCAATTTCATTAAGTGGACTGGGAAGATTCAGTTGACCAGGAGTTAGTAGATCACTCATAAACATACATGCACTTGCCCTAGTTAGATATTTGCTGACCTAGTGAATGAAACTGGAGTGCTACTTTGGGTACATTTGTTCATATTACCAATTCTGGAAAATTCTCAGATGGCTTGGAGAGGGTCAGTCATCATCCTTTGAAAGGTTTCCCCAATGTCATGTCATGAAGAATCTCAGCAGTGTCCATGGGGCTTGATTCTTAGATAATCAGAAGTGAGCAGTCTTTCATGAGGGACGAAAGCTACAGGAGTCAGGGGCCAGGAGATGACTCACCTCAAATATATAGTTATACCAATTCAGTTAGACAAATAGTATTTCACAAAATTGCCTCAAGTTACTACCTGCCTTTCCCAGGAGAGGAAACGGAGGCTCAAAGATGAGGGACAAGTTGCTGAGGGTCACTGATGTCAGTAACCTTAACAATCATATTGTCTAACCACCCTGCTTTACAGGCTGGATGAGCCTAAGTTCTCTTTCAGTTTTAAATCTTAGGTACTATCCTACTATCTTACTATTAAGTATCTGGGACTAAATTTGAACTTAGATATTTCTGACTATTGTCTCAGAGCTCCAACCAGTACACCACTGAGCTACCACTAAGTGTTGTAGAGATTTGAATCTAGGTCCCCTGGTCTAGCACTCTAGCTACAGAAGTCAAGGGAAATATGTGAATATTAAAAACCAACAGGTATAGAAGGGAGGCACTTGCCTTTTAGGAAGTTAAGAAATTTAGACTTTATCCTATAGGCAATAAGGAATCAATGGATTTTCTGTGATGAAGAGGGGAGTATCCCCTCTTTCTATCATTTGTATATATTCCTTTATATGGATCTCCATACACAAATTAGAGATACAGATATTTCTAAAGAGAATGATTCTGTCTTGTTTTGTATGCTCCATCAATTGGAAGATAGATGAGTTGGCCATGGGCTTCCACCCAGATACTGCAGAAGGGCAGTGTAACAACTTCAGCAACTTAATATCACATAAGTAGGGACTGTTTCATTCATTGTATTTGTTCCCCAAGAGTACAATATCTGGCACATACTTGTTGACTGATGAATCAATTAATCAATTCATCTTATTAATTCATTTACTTATTATCTTCCCATGCCACCAAGACATCTGCTTTTCTTCTCCAGAAACTGACTGCAGCTGTTGCCTTCTCTCTACCTCTGAGTCAGTAGATGATGCTGCTGTCCCTGGGAAATCCTGGTTTGTATAGTAAGAGAGAGAGAGAGACAAGGTAGACATCCCTTCCTCATTTAAAAAAAAATCAAACACCAAATTTTTCTTCATTTTTCAAAGGTGAAATACCAAACACCAATTAGGAGTTGATCCCAGACTATGTATTTTATTTAGTTTAAGAAAAAAAAGAGAGAGAGAGATCCAACAGCCAAAGAATTCACTCCTGGGAAAAAAGAGGGGAGAACCAGTTCAAAGTTGGCAACTTTATGATTAAGACTAAGAATAATTGCTCATATTGTGCTGAATTCATCAAATTATAGAATGAATCCTACAGGCCATCCTTGATGAGTTCCATGGCCCCTCAAAGAGATTGGTCTAACAATTTACATAGGAAAAACCAAGTATGTGACAAATGCCTCTGTCAGTTATGAAATGCAGTTGGGTGGTTAGTTTATTTGGATAGTGCATACTGAATAAGCACCACAGATGGACAATGGGCTGGGTCCAGAACTCAATAGGAGATTCGGCTTGGCTAAATTTGAGAAACCTTACAGTGCTTTCAAAAATTCAAAGCCTGCTTTTGCAAAGGCTCAGCCATTTAGTAACATTTGTCAAATCTTCTACTGAGTGCCATATGACTGCAAATTATAGAACACCATAGCCTCAGAAGACACAAAATTGTTGGTGGATGGTAAAGTAGATGGCAAGACCGTTTTTAGTATTACAAATATTGTAAAGTGCTACAGATTTTGTATATGAGAAATTTGATTTTTGTAAGAAGAAAATTTTTGTGTAAAAAAAAATTAAGTCAACTTGTATAACATATAAAGTATTGCTTGTTTAGTGTGTGAATATTTTGATTGAAAAAAGGGAAGAAACTTTGTGAATTAAAAACATTGATATATTTAAGTGTGAAGAAACAGTTTTTATGTAGGATGTAAGAAGAAACAAAATGCTAGGAGGACTGACTAGAGAACTGAGAAGGTCTCTGAGGACAGAGAAATAACTGAGCTTGCAGGGCATTGTGTCCCTCAGCTCATTTGCATGTGACTATTTTTAGAGTTTGAAAGGTTAAAAATTACAAAGTGGCAAAGAAAAACATTGTTTGAAGACTTTTAAAATATAGTCAAATAAGGACTGCTGTTTAATAGCTAATATAAAGGTAGATTTCATGAGTTTTATCTCACAATTGGAAGATGAGCAATAAACACTAGAAAACTCTGATTTGAGTCATTGAACATATTAAAGAGGATAGAGTACTGGGCCTGGAATCAAGAAAACTGCTCTTCCTGTACTCAAATCTAGCCTCAGACACTTACTAGTGTGTGACCCTGGCCAAGTCACTTAACTCTATTTGTTTCAGTTTCCTCATATGTAAAATGGGTTGGAGAAGGAAATGACAGACCACTCCAGTATCTTTGCCAAGAAAACCCCAAATGGGGTCGCAAAGAGTTAGATATAACGGAAATGACTGAAAAACAAGCAGAAGAGTAGAAGAACCCATTTGAGGGAATTGGGAAGACAATAGGAGACTGTCAAAAATACAGCAGTAGACTCATCTGATAGAATGACTTTAGCTGGTGGATTGGTAGTTGCTGATCAATAGAAGAAAAGCTGGAGCTCATTGGAAGCAAACTGAATTTGACTTATTGCACCTATGGATTGAGAGGTTTTACCTGTCAGACATGCTGGCTGCTTTGCCACTTCTGATATGATAAGAAGAAACATAAAGGGGAAAGGTAGTTTCTATATTTGCTTTCTGGCATAAAAGTCTTGAAGGTGATTAGACAGTGTAGCATCTAACTGAGTGAAGATTTGGTTGGACTTGTCTCCATTGCCCAGAGAGCCAACCTAAGGAGTTCTGTGTCAGCTGGTTTTATATATATACATATATATGTACATATATACATATATGTACATATATATGTATATATATGTTTTCTTTTTCATTAATCAAAATAAGCATTTCTACAACATAATATAATAAAAAGACAATTGCATGTGAAACTGTAAATGAAGCAAAATATTAGTACAACTTGCTATTGCTTTAAAATATATAATAAAGTTATCATATAAATTTCCTTTTTTTTCTTTTTCCCTCTCCCCCTCCCCACCATAGAGGTGGCTACCATTAGATACAAATAAGTATGTATATGTAAATTACTCTATACCTACTTTTATTTATCAGTTCTTTTTCTGGATGCAGATAGTATCTTGAATGGGAAACTAGCTGAGTTTGTTTATATTGTCCAGAGAAACAATCTGAGGAGACTTATAGTTCTCTGACTTAAAGGAAATACTTGTCATTACAACAGTGTGACACTTTCTCTCTCTCTCTGTCACACACATACATATGCACACATGTATAATATCATATAGTAAGACTTTATCTTGAATGTCTTAGAGTGTTCTTTATTTTTTACAAGGATGCACTGGAGACATTCTTAATCTGGAATTTAACAAGTACCCTAATGTCACAAAGATCCCCAGAGGAAATAAAAAAGAAATTTTTAAAAAAGTTTTTACATCATGTTTTCCTTTTAAGTTAGATCATTTTCTATTATATAATTTTGATTATTTGAATATTGATGTATTGGTATAAATCTACTTAGCATATGTATTATTAAGTACAGAGGCAGATATGAGTAAATAAATTGTAACATGTCTAGGGTAAGTGTATTTAGCAATGTAATTAGGGACATATAGAAGACAATTAAGGAAATACCACCTGACCTAAAAAAAGATTGAGAATATTTTAAAAGATTCTGTTAAGACACAGGAATTTTTGAAATATTACCTGACACATGATCTGTTTTCTATAAATGAGTAAAATATTGTAGACACTTTCAAAATTTTTAGAGGAATGGAAGTTTCAGTGAGTGATTAGAATCTGATTACCAAATCTCTCAAGGAGGGCGGGAGGATATTGGAATTAAAATTATATTAGTAAAATATCTGGAGATAAATATTACAATTGACTTGGGAAAATAAACCATTGAAAGACTCAAATACAGCTATAGATATTAAAGGGTTTCCTTACATCATACAGTATGTCACAATGCAGTGGAACTATAAATATAGGCTTCTCAGGGAAGGGGCCATGTTCCCCTGGAGGGGTGGGAGTGGAGAACATGGGGTATTTGGATTAGAAATGTAACTTAAACTTTACGATGGTGCCAGATACCTGAAATGGAAGAAAAAATAGGGGGAGAAGGCAGATGGTTAGAAAGTCTTAAAGATACAGCAGACAGAGAGAGAGTATATGAAGAGATCATCGGCAAGAATGCTCTGAAAAGCTGTGAGGGGCAATTTGGGAGTAGTCAAATATCTGGATAAGTATATGCTAATTTCATTCAATTTACTATGCAGCAAAGAAGATGAAAGACCACTTGAATAGATAACAAACTTCCAAAAAATAAAACCTGAAGATACAATTAGATTTGAGCAAGTGCACCAAAACATATAATGCTTCCAAGAGCTAAAGTTTATATCCAGTTTATAATTTATAAATTTATAATATAATTGATCATAAAGAAAAGCTGACCATTTTGATGTATTGTTTAAAAAATAGTAAATATTAGTAGTAAAAATGTTGATGGTAAATCTATATATTTTTTTCCAACTGCAATAAATGAAAAAAATTGTGAAAAGTCAATTCAATCTAACTTTCAACCCATGTGTACTATGCAAATGAAGGAGTTGCATGAGTAGAATGCTGTTAGGACTTCAAAAATGGAGGGAAAGATCCCATATATATTTATAGAAAATTGATGCCCATCAATTGGGAAATGACTAAAGAAACTATGACATAGAAATATAATTATATTATTTATGCCCCAAGAAATGATGAATATGCTTAATTATTAGATTTTTTTTTAGGAAGAGGAGAGTAGGGGAGGAATATATTTAAAAATGAAGGTGATGTAAAAACTATACATGTATATACACACACACACACAATTATATATATACATACATACATATTTAAATGATGAATAGAAAGAATTCAGAGACATTTGGAAAGATTTGTATGAACTGATACAGAGTAAAATAAGCAGAAACAGGAGAACAATTTACATGATTATCACAATACTATAAAAGAAAACAATAATAGGAGACTTCAGAACTGCTATGAACAAAGCGACTGATCTTGCGACTTCACAGAACTAACAGTCACATATGCCTCCTGCCTCTCAGCAGAGAAGTGTTGGATCATAGATGTGAAATGAGGCCTGCATTTTCAGATATAGTCAATATGTTAACTCATTTTGCTTGATGGTATTTATTTACTGTATTAGTAGGGGAATAAGGTGGAAGAAACCTCACTGGGAAATAGTAATGATGTAGGAAGGAAGGAAGGAAGGAAGGATGGAAGGAAGGAAGGGAGAGAGAGAGGGAAGGAGGGAGGGAGGGAGGGAAGGGAATAGTAATAAGAAAAAGACTAAAATTCTATGAGTGGGGATAAAAGGCATTATCAAGGATTTGTATGACTATGAAGGGGGAGGCAGTTGTGGGAGCAGGAGTGAGAGGTAATAGATGGTATTTACTGCATCTGTATCAATGAGATATTAAAGGAATCAGAGGAGAACCTCTCACTTATTATGTAGGTAGCTCCTACATAAAGAACTTATGAAAAACGATGGAGAAGAATCACCCATTATAAGGTTTGGACAGTTTTCGCTCTGCACTGTTGAAGGGAGTAGCCACATCAGGGAGGTGTCAGAATTCAAGAAGTATTGAAAATAGTCTTAACAGTACCTTCTGTTTGTATAGAATTACAAAATCTCAGATCATAAATGCAATCTTAGAACTCATCTGGATCAATATTACAGTCCATGTAGGGATACTCTCTATGACGTCTTTGAGAGGTCTTCATTCATTGTGATTGAACACTTTCAGTAACAGGGAACTCACTTCCTCACATGGTTACTTAGTCCATCTTTGTACAACTCAAAAAAATAGAAAAAACAAATCTCTTTTTAAATACAAGTCTGTTTCCCATGCATCCACTGTTTCTAGTTCTGCCTTCCAGACTGGCATTTGCAAAAGTGTTGAGAACTATTTAATGACAGGCATGATGTAATTATTGTCTTTGAATATTTGAAGGGCTAAATTTTCTCTTTATAGACTAATCATCCCCATATCTTTCAGCTGCTCCTCATGTGACATGGTTTTCAGACTTCCCTCATCATCCTGCTTACTAGAGGAAAGAGCACTGGCTCTGAAGTCAAAGGATCTAAATTCAATTCTTACCTATATTTCCTCTCTCTTTAATCTTTCACAAGTTACTTACCTCCCCAAGGGAGCTTTGTTTCCTCAATCATAAAAAGATGGGGTGGGGATGGATGGCTTCTGAAGTGCTTTTCACATCTAGATTGATGACCCTATAAGATGCTGTTCTGGACACACTCCTGTTTTTGCACTATTCTCTAAGAAGGTTAAACCACATGTGAAGTCTTACGTTCTAGAGGACATGTATTAAGGGAACATTCAATCACTTAGCAGGTATTAAATGCCTGTTATATGCTAAGCACTATCATAGGCATTGGGGATACAAAGATAAAAATGAAACAGTGTCAACCCTCAAGGAGCTTCTGTTCTATTAGGGGACACAACATGTAGACATGTCAGTACATACAAGGTAATTTTACATACAAGGATGCTCAGCTGAGACTGAAGGTGGGAAAGAGAGGGGATCGAGAAAAGCTTCATGAGGAAGATGCCCCTTCCATTGAGCTTCCAAGAAGCAGAAGTGAAAGGAGAAGGCATTCCTGAGCATGGAGGAAAGGAAATTCAAAATCACCAAGACAGGAAATGGAATCCATGTGGATGGAACAGCAAGAAGACCAGTGTGGCTGAATCATAAAATGTGTCAAGAGGAGTAATATGCAACAAAACTCTAAAGGAAGTTTGGAGGTAGGTGGTGAAGAACTTTAAATGAAAAAAAGAAGTTGATATTTGATCCTTGAGGTAATAGGGAGCTATTGGAGTTTATTGAACAGGAGAACGCTGTATTTCAAACTGCTTTGGGGAGATACCTTTTTTTTTTTACTTCCCTCTAATTTACAGTAAATGGAGAAAGGCCTGGTCCACTGGAGGAAGGGCTGAGGAGCTGAGAACTGGGGCACACAATCTACACAGTGGAGGAAGGTGTAGCTTGAATTGGACCATGAGGGGAGGGGAATCAGCGTCACAATCACATGGGAGGGGGAGGGGTAAGCCATTCTTGTGCAGTCTTGTCCCAGCTCTGCATGTAAGGGAGTCGGAGGGCCACACGAAGGGCTCGGTTTTTGGCTTGGATGATGTCCAGGAATTCAGGCTTGAGGGAAGCTCCGCCCACTAGGAAGCCGTCCACATCAGGCTGGGCTGCCAGATCCTTACGGTGGGCCCTTGTCACAGAGCCTCCGTAAATGATCCTAGTAGATTGTGATACACGTTCTGAGATGCTGGTCTTAAGCTTCTCATGTACCTCTCGGGCCTGCTGGAGCATAGCTGTTTTGCCAGCACCAATAGCCCAGACTGGTTCATAGGCTAGGACAACTTTGCACCAGTCCTTCACGTTATCTGCAAAGGCTTTGGTCTGGGCAAAGACAATCTTCTCAGTGACTCCAGCTTCCCTCTCATCCAACTTCTCACCAGTACAAGCAATCACTCCTAGGCCTTCTGACAGAGAATGGGCTACCTTCTGCCCAATGAGCTCATCTCACTCCCCAAACACATGTTTCCTTTTAGAGTGTCCCAGGATCTCCCAGCTGGCCCCACAGTCCTTAATCATGGCAGGGCTGATCTCCCCAGTAAATGCACCCTTGGTCACTTTGTAGCAGTTCTGAGCAGCTACTCCAATTTTTGCATCCAATTTCTGACAAGCAAAGACAAGGTAGATAGCAGGGACTCCACACACCACTTCGGTGTTGGCGAACACCTTGGCCACGTTGATGGAGGTGATGAGCTCCCCCAGACACTTCTTGTCCCCATTCCTCTTCCAGTTGCCCTGATGAAAAATTTGCTTGTCGCCATGGCTCGTTGGTAACAGGCAGTGACTCTGGAGGAGACTGAAGGTCAGCAGTAGAGCACTGAGATCACTTTCTCATTACTGTAGAGGATGGACTTCAGTGGAGAGACCAGGGAGACCAGCTAGAGTGCTACTGGAACAGTCCAGATGAGATGTAGTGAGGGTCCTTAACTGGTGTAGGAGCTTTGTGAGTAGGTGCATTGCTGCCAAAGAAATTTTCTCTAAGCACAGTTCTGACTGCGTCACTCCCCTGCTCAATAAACTCCAGTGGCTGCCTAATGCCTCCACATGAAACGTAAACTCTTCAGTTTAGCTTTGAAGGCTCTTCAGAAATCCTCAGAGCTTCCCATTCTCATTGAGCATTGCTCCTTCTCTGAGTCAGCCAAACTGGCCTCCTCTCCATTCATCATACATGATTCTCTTACATCTGGACCTTTTCCACTGGTTGTCCACAATGCCTTGGAAAGCACTCCTTCCTCACCTTTATCTCAAGCAATTACTCTTTCCATAAGGAGCAGCATAAGCACTACCTTCCACATGAAGCCTTTCCTGATCCCCCTAACCATTTGTGCCCTCCCAAACTACATTATATTTTATTACATTGTATTTATTCTTTATATACTGATTTGTGGACTTGTCTTCCCCCTTAGAACTGAAGTTCCTCGTGAGTAGAGTCTTGCATTCTTTGCCTTTGTGTTCCCAATATTGCCTGGCATATAGTAGGCACTGGTAAATGATTGTTTAATTGACTGATATGGGGTTTTGTTGGTTAGGATATGGACAGTACTGAGTACAGAGTCCAGCTACAGGCTCTAGAATACACAAGCCCGGCCCAGGAGGGGTCAACCTTGAATTGAATACCATTCCTGTAAGGACATTACTTTGTAAATCTACACTCATTCTTTTTTCCACTCCTTCATTCTCTTGGTTGGAAAACAACCGGTTATTCGGGAAATGCACTTTGCCTGTAGGAGCCGGTCTAGATGTCCTGGTATTCCCATAATCCTTAACATTGGGACTTCCCTGTGTTAGGAGGAAATTGAAAGAAATCTACTTATTTTCCTGCCTATATTAGCCCCTGGGGGATGTTGACATGTTGAAAAAAAGTGTTTTCCATTATGAAAGTGTCCTTTAAACTATTGCCACATTCCCAAGCAACATCCAGTCAATTTTTCCGTGTTACTGGTTGGCAGCTCACAATAGCTTGTTGCCGGTAACTGAGAATAAATAGCTGAAATGCACACACACACACACACACACACACACACACACACACGTCTTAAACAACGTCCAAAAATGTACAGGATTTTCAAACAACCCATGGGAAGATGAGTATTGTTTTATGATTCTCTTTAAACAAAGCTCATAAATCAATTTTATCCGAGAGCATTAAGAAAAGGCAAAGCTTAATTGGACCTGGCACCCTCCCTACTAAGCAGTACTCATCACAGTTTAGATCAGAGAGCTTGTCTGGGTGGGTCCAAAGCATCCACTTCTTTTTAGTTGCTAAATCCATTTTTACAACTCAGTGTGTCTCTCAATCTGGGAAGCAGGGCAGGAGTTGGCTGAGCTTGTACAAACTTCAGACCAGGAGCAAAAAGAAGGGTGGGGAAAGCAAACCAGCTATTAGAGAAACCTCTACACCCCCAAACCTCTACACCTCCAAACCCAGCACTTCCCAAAAGGAGGTATGTGATTTTTAAGGAACAAGAAATCTGCAAAACCTTTATTTTTCTTCTTTAAAATTATGTCCATGTCATTATCTTTCTCCTTTTCAGAGGCATTAAATTCTAAAAACCCCTAAGCTGGAGTTTTTTTAAAAAAAAAAACATATTAGCTAAAGAATTTATGAAAAAAGTTTTATTTGATAAGTGAGATGAAATGCCTTCGAATACCAAGATTTTTGGAGACAAGTTTAAGTGATGAAAGCTTCCACTGTTCTTCAAAGATAGCCAGTGTTTCCCTGCTGTAAACACAGATAATTTTGCCTGGATGAAGTGAGTTACTATCATTTCTGAACTGCCAAAGGATTAACCCAAGTTTCAGTATTTTATCACAACTTAAGATTTTAGTTGGTTGCTTTTCCCCCCTATAGATTTATTGTCTGTTAAATGTATTAGTTTGCTTAAAGATTTACTTGGTGGACTCCCCTTCTGTCTTCCAGAATTATCTTCTACTTATTCATTGTATTAGCATTAATATTTTCATGATTGGCAATGTCATTATACGGTAGTCAATTTAACATCTTTACAAAGAAATCAAGGATGTAGGTTTTCAAACAGAATTCTAGCTAAGTAAATTGTACATATCTGTTCTATAACTGTAGTCTTAAAATCAGTACTTTTCAAATATATGTGCAAGTAAACACACAGGCTCTATATCTCATCCAAAATGTGAATTGCTGTTAACCTTTTAAAGCCAAGAAATGTTATGCTTTATGATAGATTCTAATATATTGAAAATAATGTTTTTGACATTCATGCTGTTGAGAGGTTTGCAGATCTCTTAAAAGGGGGGTTACTCATTTATGAAAATTACAACTTTAGAAAAACAAAAACTTGAGAAGGAGAAAAATCTTTAACCTAATTGTCACTTTGTTGGAAATACCCAGTGACGGAGATTGTCAAAAAGAAAAATCAATCCAAAAATTTTCATAGCACTATTTATAATTTTTTAAAATAACGACAACCTAATGTCTAACAAGAATGAACTGGTTAAATAAGTTATAATATGATAATTGGTGAGACATTATAATACCATTGAGACTGACAAATATGAGAAATACAGAGAAATCTGGGGGAAAACTTTTATGAAATAATATACAGCAAAAAGCAAACAAACCCAGAACAAGAAAAATGGAGCCCATCTTAATTATTCTGTGTAGAGAAAAAAAATGAATGAAAATTAAAAACAAATGAAGAAACTTGATGAGGATTTAAAGTAGGTATTCTTAACCTAGATTCTATGCACCTTAAAAAAAATTATAAGTATTTCAATTTAATTGATTTCCTTTTTAATGCTTTATCATTTATTTTGCATATTTAAAAACATTATTCTGAGAATGGGTCGATAGGCTTTACCAGATTGGCATAGGGATTCATGACAGAAAAAAGGTTAAGAATATCCAAATTAGAGAGAGTGATTAGAAAATCGTTATGACATTTTATGTGTTGAAATTAATCGATTTAAATATGTCATCCCTAAGCAAGTTAAGTTGATTGTACTGGTGATCTATATTAAACTTTTAATAAAGTTTTTCATTTTTAAAAGGGAGAAAAACATTGAAATGTTTGAAACTTAGACATCATTTTGGAAATCTGGGTAAATGAGTGTTTTTGTTCTTCTTTCTCAAGTAAACCTGAAATCTCTTCCATAGGACTCTGGGGTAATTAACACACAGTGCTTTGGGAACAAAAACAGGTGTGTTCATGGGATCTGATTTTAGCAAAACTAAATCAGATTTTAAATTTGCTCAAGTTTCTGTTCAGGAAAAAAAAAAATCTGCTCTTTACAACTATTTTCTAAAATAGCAAAACCAGCAAATTCTGAGTGAGGATATTTCAAAAATCTTCTGGAAACACCATAGTCAAACATTTACCATACCTCTGCTGAACTGAAAATTCACCTCCAGCTCTCAAATGTAGAGATTCTTTAACCTCCTATCTGAAAACCTTTTCAAAGAAAAATTTTAATAACTATATTTCAATAAAATTGGTTTCCTTTGTAATCCTATGCATTTTATTTTATGGATTTAAAAGCATTATTCTGAGAAGAACTCCACGGATTGCACCAGATTGTCAAAGGGGTCCATAACACAATGATTAAAAGCTCTTTTCCCCCAAAAGTATTGTACTTCAGTCTTGATTTACATCTGAAACTTAGAAAAACACCCATCCCAGTCCTAACAGTCTTTTTCATTTACGTCAGAATGACTAGTAGGTTTGTCTCAGGGTTCTGAATTATTGTTGAGAAGTAAACCTAGGGACGGGATAAAGGAATAAGAGATATGGCTACAGATCATCCCAAAGGGGTCAGTTAGGTCAGGGTTTTGACAGTTTCAAGTTTCACCATCAGGGGGCAGATCCTTATTAATGTTAAGCCATTTTATTGTGGCTCGTACAACATGACTTAGGGCCCTATGGATCTTCCTGTATGTGAGGATGCCTCCTACAAAATTGTAGGTTTGTTAGTAAAAATTATCTTAACTTGGTTTTCAGAGATCTTTCTTTCCCATCCTCACTTTCCTCCTAATATTTTTATGACAAGGTAAGGCTGTTCTTATCAGGACTGAGACCCACCAAACTGTAATCTTGTACAGGGGTTTTTAACCTTTCCTGTACCAAATATCCCTTTGGCACTTTGGTGAAGCCTATATAGTCCTTCTCAGAATGTTTTAAAATATAGCTGGGTGGTACGATGGATAGGGCACTGGATCTGGAGTTAGGAAGACCTGAATTTAAAAAATGGCCTCAGACACTTATCAGCTATGTGAATTGTAAAGTGGAAAAATAATATCACCCTTCCCCCCAGGATTGTTTAAAAGATCAAATAGAACAATAATTGTACAGCAGTATTCAAATGTTAGTTGTTACCATCAAATGACTAAAATAAAGTGCATAGGAATGCAAAGGAAACAAATTATATTGAAACACAGTTGTTGTTTTTTTTAATAAACCAAATTCACAGATTCCAGGTTAAAAAAATCCCTCTTTTAAGAGCAGGGCAACTGGGATAGGGAATGCTTGGGAGGAGAGGTTGTTGTTCAACTCCACAGCACAGGACACTCTGAAAATAAACAGATGCAACCCTTTTCTCTCAAAGAGAAAAAAACAAATCCCATGGAGTCATTTAGCGGGAGGGTGGTTGGGTAATTTAAGTCCTATTAAATAATGAATCTGGGTCAGTGGTAATTTATAGATTATCTTCATTAACTGGATGAAAATAATCACCAATTCAGCAATGAGTCATCACCACAGTAACACGGTACAGCTTAGCAAAGGTTGGAGTGTCAGGGCACATCTCATTTAGAAATTGGCAAAAAAAATATAAAAATAAAAATGTATTTTGCCCCAAGTAAAATTGTTCACCCCCCCTTAAGTTTTGAGTCATTAAGGAGAAGTTTAATCCATATGTTTCTGATTCATTTACATTTAAACCATCAAAACATTGCTTGGTAAGAAGTATTTGATGAAGGAGGAGGAGAGAAATGAGAAGAAAGAGGAGGAGGAAAGACAAAGAAAGAGAGAGAGAGAAGAAAAGGAAGGAAGGAAGGAAGGAGGAGAGAGGGAGGGAAGAAGGGAGGGAGGGAAAAAAGAAGAAAGAAAAAAGGAAGAAGAAAGAAGGCAGTTTTTCTTTTTGAAACAGAAAGTGCTGCCTTTTGCCAGAGTGCAGAGTGAACTATACCTGGAAGCAGATTGGCTCCAGTTACAGTGAATGATCCTGTCAGTCATTTGCTCTCTTTCAGGTAGCAGCAGTTCCAGCACCTTCTCTCAGATCTCAGGTGACATATGCCTTTAAATTCTGAGACCAATGTGCTTAGGGTCATGCCATAGCATAAAATTATGACCCTGTTGGGCAGAGAATTGTACTGCCTCACCAACCATTCCAGGTTGAACCTTGTACTGTAGCCGTCTACCTGGGGCTTCCCCTCAAAACTCTGAACAATCAGACAAGTTCATTACTGTGCATCTGAGGACAGAGCAAAGAGAAAATTGACCCTACATCAAGGAGCTTATAACCAAATATGCTATTGAGGGAAGAGGACTGGGGAAGACCTAAGAAAGCTATTACAGAAATATAGAAAACAGATTCACAAGTGATTCTGAATGAATAAGAAAGGTTTATTGAAAAATAGGAGTTTAAAAAACTTAGCTGCCTGGATTTCTGGGCATTTGGAAAGAGTTTTTACAACTGGGAAGATTCTCTTTTTGATTTAAAGGTTGGAAAGGTGTATGTAAGTCTGAATGAATAGAGTGCTTTAAGTCTTAGAAATAAGAATTAAGACATCAGGGCCTCTCAAATTCAATATCTGGTAAGATCAAAGGCCGGTGTTGTCCTATAGATGCTGGCTGGAACCCCAGCAGATACATCAATTACCTGATCTAAGGATAGCCTCCTCAGTTCCAAAGGGCAACACTCACCATTGACCTTGCTATGACAGTTCATTGCTCTGAAGGTGTCATGGAAAACCAATTAACAGTCTCATGTAATCCAAGGGACACTTGGCGCTGCTTGAAAAGAAGAGAGTTTAGGTCTTCGACCTGAATCCAAGTCATTTTGCTATAAGCTGGAAAATGGAAACAAAACCAACCCAAGGAATAGCTGGTGAGTAAGATACAGGGTAGCCCCTTCGTTTGGCAATCTCTGCGTCATGGACAGGAATTATTTTCAGGTTTCTTGTGGTGGTACAGTTCATTGCAAGTCTATGTTAAAATTAGACCATATCAACAGCCATATTCCTAAGGACTTTGTCATCCTGGAACTGAAGTGACACAGAGTCAAAAAAGCAGAACCAAGAGAACAGTATACACAGTGATTAAAAAAAGCCATTGAACCACAATGAATTGCAGGGAACAACCCTAGTCTTGAATAACCAATAAGGAAACAGTTCTTTCTTTTGAGGCAGCTAGGTGGTGCAGTGGATAGAGAGCTGGAGTTACAGTCAGGAAGATGAGTTCAAATTTGACCTTAGACACTCTCTGTGTGACCCTGGGACAAGTCCCTTAAACTCTGCCTGCCTCAGTTTCCTCATATGTACAATGGAGATACTAATTGTACTTATCTCCCAAGATTGTTGTGAGGGTCAAATATTTGAGAGGGAGAAAAGGACACCTAAGTGCTACAGAGGGGGCAACGATTGGTTTCTAATATAATATACATGGCTAGAAGCAGTTGCTGTTAGTTTGGTTAAATTATTTCAGTTGTTTGTACAAGAAATGTTTGTTTATTTTGGGGTGGGGAGGTCTTAGAAATAATTTTAAAATCAAGGGGGATCTTTGAAATAATCAAGTTCATCCAAGGGAGAAGGTAACATAGCAAGGTAGAAAGAACACTGACTTGAATGAGAAGACCTGGACTCAGTCCTCACTTCCAACACTTCCTGCCTGTGTCACCTTGGGTAAGTTATTTAACCTCCTTGGACCTCAGTTTCCTCATCTGTAAAAGGATGGGGTTGAATGAGGTGGTCTATAAGGTTGCTGCCAGTTCTAAATTTATAATCCTGAGGTTGAAAAAGGGAAAGTGATTAGGTCAAGCCCATACCCATGGTAACTATATAAGTTCGGACCAAAAACCAGGTCTCCTGAACTTCCAAGTTAGGTCTCTTTCAACTTAGGCTGCACTGAGTCTCTTACTTTCAGAACAAAAACTCATACAGCCTTAAGGATCATCATTTCCCTTTTTATTTTGAGATCAAACTAATTTATTTTGGGAAGGGAAACTAAATAACATCAGCAAGGAACTGTATACTCTCCCTCTCTACAACTGGCCAGTCTGATGGCAACTTAGTTAAGGTAGGGAGAGGGGAAATGCCCCCAGTTGAAAAATATTAATATTTGTGCTACAGTTCCCTATAACAGAGGTAAAGGTCTCATCTATCATCATCTATCCAACTCTCTACTCTCTGTTTCTTCCACAGATTTGATAACGGCCTTGCTGTGGCATTTGCAAAGCTCTTCTTTTTCCCAACTCCTTCAGCTCTAGAAGCTAACCAAATCCTCCCTGCCATTGTACCTGGATGGAGTGTGTCAATCTACACATTCCATTCACGATCCCGGTAACTTTCAGGACCAAAATGCTGCTCCCTGGTAACCATTCTCCAATTGGTGTTATTTCTCTCATTAGAATATAAGGTCTTTGAGGACAGACACTGTCTTTTTTTATTTGCATCCCCATCTTTTAGGAGAGTGCCTTGACAATAAGGAGGGATTGAAAAATCCTTTTTCATTCAATTGACACACAGAAACCATTAAATGTGGTCACCCCAACTAAAATTATACAGGAGGGTATCAGAAAGTTCTTGAGAATGTCAGCAGTTGTCTAGCAAATAATAAGTTGTACTTGGACCTAAGAAGGATTGAGTTCACATCCTCTGACACCATCTATGTGAATCTAAGCAAGTCATTTAACCTCTTTGAGTTTCAATTTCCTCATCTATAAAGTGGGAGTAATCAAATCTGCAGTACCTATGGGTTATTGTGAGGTTTAAATAAAATTATTTGAGTAAAGTAATGTATGTAAAGCCCTGCTCTAGCAAACTATAAAATGAAACATTAATGTCCATTATGATGTTTATCTTTAACTTTATCACTTCTCTAAGTACTAAACTTATAGTGATCTCTTTCTATCAACTTTGAAAAGCCTTTATCATCTTCATTTGGCACTTATTTTACAATATCTCTGCCATTATTGCTTTGTATCAATGTAAAATCTTTTTGTGAATTAATCTCATTTCTCCTCCTGGGCCATAAGCTTTTTAACTGCAGGGACCATGTCTTATTTATCATTGTATACTCCAGAGAACCTTAGTATGCTGTTTTAAACATAGTAAAAAACCAGTTTCCATCAAATGAATTAATCCTATTCAGTAAACATTTATTAAGCTCCTGTATTATGCAGAACCCTCTGTTAGCCTCTCTGAGACAGATACAAAAATGAGAAATGTACTGTTTTTGCCTGCCCCTCATTTTGTGTTTAAGGAAACTGAGGTCCAGAGAAATAAAATATCCTGTCCAAGGTCATACAAGTAGTAACAAGTAGAATTTGAATCCAGGTCCTCTGATTCTGCACACCTTAGCTCTCATTAGATTTCTTTTTTATTTCTCTTTTATTCAAACATCAAACAAAATCAGCACATATATAAAGCAGAATAGAACAGGGTGATTGCACATGAAACTGCAGATCTCTATTATATATAGATTGCTTTTTCCCTTAAATATAAAATAAAATCAACAGGTAACTTTCAAAACTATCCTCCCGGTCTGTGTCTTCTTCCATACTTCCTTTGGTTCTCTTCTGTCCATTTTAAAAAATGTTTCAATGCCCCTCTTTTCTTTTTCTTTCTGTAGATGTATCACATTGGCTTTGGGAGAGTAAGACCAGGGCTACTAGGTGTGGTTATAACACATAAGTATAGTCAAGTTTAAAAAAAAATCCACATTGACTATATGTATGTTGAATCTACCATCTCTTTGTCAGGATGCTTCCTCATACATCCTTCTGGGGTCATTGACCATTACATTTAACACACTTCTTCAGACTTTCAAAGCTATTTTTCTTTATGATGTTGTCATTCTTACTAATATCTTTTAATCACATTCTCATACAGTGTTCCCTTAAAGTCAAAGTTTTAAACTTTTGTCACTTAAAACTGCACTAGCACTTTTGGGATGCGGTGTATATCCTTCTCTTGCCTCTCTCAGAGAGAGCTATTCCTTATAACAAAGCATAAAAAGTAAAAATGTCACACATAATCCTCTACTTTTCACAAAGATGAAAGGTGCCTTTCCCAATCTCTTTGTTGGGCAGCTAAGTGGTGCAATGGGTAGAGCACCAGGACAAGAGTCAGGAGGACTTGGGTTCAAATATCACCTCAGACACTTGACACTCACTAGCTGTGTGACCTTGGGCAAGTCACTTAACCCCAATTGCCTCATCCTGGGTCATCTCCAGTCATCCTGATGAATATCTGGTCACTGGATTCAAATGGTTCTGGAGGAGAAGTGAGGCTGGTGACCTGCACAGCCCTACCTCACTCAAAGCAAAGTCAAGTGCAAATCAGGGCCTCATTTCTCTGATGGCATGGTCTTCTGCAACAAAGAACGAACACATACACATTCTTGTATAGTTGTTTTCCTGGTTCTGCTTACTTCATTCTGCATCAGTTATACAAATTTTCCCAGGTTTCTCTGAAACTACCCCTTTTGCCCATTTCTTATGACGCAGTAATATTCCATTATATTCAAATACCCAAATTGGTTTAGCCATGCCTCAGTTGATGGTCACTACTTTTTTGCTTTCTAGTTTTTTGCCACAACAAAAGAGCTGCCGTAAATATTCTTGTTCTTATAGATCTCTTTTCTCCCTCTTAAATCTCTTTTGCATACAGGCCTAGTAGTGACAATTTGGGGTCAAAAAGGAGGGACAATTTAATGACTCTGAGGATATAGTTACAAACTGCCTTCCAGAACAACCTGACCAAAACAAGACTCCATGAATAGTGCATTAGTGCAGCCCCCCAGCATTGGTCATTTTCCCTTTTTGTTTTCTTTGCCAGTTCACTGAAGCAGAACCTCAGAATTCTTTTGATTATGCCTAATTATTAGTGATCCTTTATTAAATTTTAAATTACTTCTAGGAAGGTCTATGTCTATAGACTTGTATGTAACAGGTTCTTAATTGTTTTCACTTCTAGGGGCCCAGAGCAGTCATACTCTGGTGGCGGAAGAAAAAGATCATTTGGATCTGGACCTTATAGGATCACTGACCTATGTTTCTAGCTATCTTCTCACATCTAGGTACTCATAAAGTAGAATTTCAGTATTATATCTCTTCAAAGGAGCTATGCTCCAGGCTTGCAAATCAGCATTAAGGAGCAAAAAACGAACTTGCTTCCCGTAGGATCCCCCAGTGAACACTGGAAGAGTATCTTCCTATATGGCTAGTCCCTTTGTTATATATGTGTTTCACAGGAAGGACAAATCATCTCTTCTAACATAATTTCTATGCCCACTCAGATATAAAAGTACTGGGCCCAGAAGCTGTAGCCAGGCTTTCAGCCCTCTGGAAATAGGTCATAGCTAATTTTCCAAGTCACTTGATTTTGAGCTATTCTTCCAATGCCAAGGAGAGCTATCCATGCATGGGTGCACGCACATGCACACACACACACACACACACACACACACACACACACACACACAAGGGGGCAAGGGTCATTGAGTTCACTGATGTAGTATACACCTTGCGGTGTGGCTGTGCTCTTTGAAAGTATGCATTTCCCCCCATCAGTGACTATTTTCATGTCATGCTGGATTGATGAATGTGAATATAGTGCCCTAAAAACATATGCTCCCAAGTTTATTATGGCCTTAACTATGGGCTGGGGATCTGGACTGTTTAAGTGTCAAATGGTAACAACATGTTCTCTATACAACACAGACTTCAAGGGAGGCTGGGGGCAGCTAGTGAGTTGTGTTGGTGTATACATCTGTGAGAAAGGGGACCACCCATCATGCAGGGTGAGCTTGAGACCTACAGTAATAGGGCACTGCATTCTATAGCTACACACTGGGCCAATTTGTCTCCAAATCACATTACTTGCAAGCTAATAAAAGGCTATATAAAGCGTTTGCCATAAAGCTGCGATACCTTCTTACAGGAAGGCTGCAGCACCCTCCCAAGATAGCTGAGATGGTGGAGGCTAGTTTTTCCTGAATTAGCCTGAAATGGGAAACACACGTTCCATTTCTTAGTACGCTCTCTCTCTTGGGGTTATCAAATAATTTTTCAGTTTAGTTTTCTAATAATGAAGTAGTAACAATACCATGTGAGAAGATGTGAAATAGATATAACTTTGTGATCTTAAGCAAGCTGCATATCCCCTTCCTGGGCCCCAGTTTTTCTTATCTATTAAAAGAATCAGTTATTCTAGATTATTTCTAATATCTCTTGCAACTCAAGTCCCATGATCCCAAATACCTGAGAATCAATCAACAAGCATTATTAAGTGTCTGTTAAATCCTAGGCACTCTGCTAAGAGCTAGAGATACAATCCAAAGCAAATTTGTCCCTACCCCCAAGGAGCTCACTGTCTAACAGGGAACACATACATGCATTTAAATTTTTATATGAGAGCTTATTAAGCTTTACTTAGTGAAGCCATTTTTTTTTTCTGGACCAGATGTATGATTTCATCAGTGTGAGGAATGCCTGATGAGGATTTTCCCTGACCAGTGACCATCAGTACCATGTATGAATTAAAAGGAGCTCTGGTCCCAAGGGAACAAAATTTTGCCCTGTCATGATACACAGCTCATACTCCCAGACTCCCTTTTGATTTTCTCTATCTTCAAAAAACCTTTGACAAAAGTTTGCTGTTGTTTTTCAGTCGTGTCTGACTCTGCGACCTCATTTGGGGTTTTCTTAGCAAAAATACTAGAGTGGTTTACCATTTCCTTCTCCAGCTAATTTGACATATGACAAAATCGAGGCAAACAAGGTTAAGTGACTTGCCCAGGGTCACAACTGGTAATTGTCTGAGACTGGGCTTGAACTCAAGACTTCCTGACTCCAGGCCTGGCACTATATCCACTGTGCCACCTAGTTTCTAAAACTACATTTTAATAAATTATTTAGTTCAGATTATAGTTACAGAATGAAGGGTATAATTTAATTCAACTCAGTGAACATTTGTTAAGTACCTTCTATGTGTGGGGCAATGTTCTGGGCTTAAGAGAGATACAAAGTTTAGAGAAGACAGGATCCCTGGCCTCATAGAGGTCATGATCTACTAACGGAGAAAACACACACAAACATGCACAACTATAAAACACAACATAAATGATAAAGGCATCAGAAAGGTGTGAATAAATGGCAATGAAAAGGCCATTACTCTATCACAGGATCAGGAAAGGCTTCATGGAAGAAATGGCTTTTGGGCTGGGCTTTCAAGGATTAGTAGGGGTGCAGACAAGTCAAGAGAGGGAAAGAAGGAATTCAAAGTTTAGGAAATAGCAATGAAGCAAAGTCATAAAATGAAAGAATAATGAATAAAATAAAATAATTTATTAAGATCAGAGGACCACAAATGCAGAGCTCAAAAGGACCTCAGGGGTCATCAAATTCAACCTCTTCATTTTACAGATGAGCAAACCAAGGGTAAAAAAAATTCCAAGACTTGCCCAGGGTCACACAGCTAGTTAGTACCTGAGATTGCATTAGTGACTAGGTGTTGCTGACTCCATGTCCAGCATTCTATCCACTGTGGGGTGCTGTGTCTATAAAGGGTTCTAAGGAGTGTTCACTATGTGCCTGGTACTTGTTTATAACTAGGGATATAAATACAAATGGTGAGACAATCCCTGTCATTATATTATAATAGGTCGACCTTTACTTCTAGGAGATGTCTGGCATCATTAAAGAAACTTTGCAGTTTCTAAAGGCAATGAAGACCACTTTCCATTTTCTTTTTCATTCTGGCCTTTACGACTGTCCATTTATACGGTCTCTCTTTCTCTATCTCTGACTCTCTCTCTTTATCTCTCTGTCTCTGTCTCACTCTGTAGATTTCCACTGAATGGCATTTCAGATCTGGAGAATAGAGTGTCTTTATCCACTTGGTTTTTCCTCTGTGGATGGTCAGACTAAAATTCATCTGAGTGAATTCTGCTTTCCCCAAGGAGATTCTGCCTAGTTTCAGGGTTTGATGCAAGCAATATGATGTCACTCATAAACAAGAACATCTGGAGGACCTCAGCCTCATAAGGAGTTACTTGGATTCTGTAATGGATCATACCTAGTGTATCCAAATTCCTAACAGATATTAATCTTCAAGGCTTGGGAATAACAAATCTCAGTTCCCCAAATCATGTTATTCTGTATGTTTCATAATACTTTATTCATACATTTTAAATAATGATGAGTGCTCATAAAAATGAAGTGAACCATTTTTCTGGGGTGATTATACTAAGCATTTCAGAAGTTTTTCTGCAGAAAAGAAATAATAATAAACCTATTATTATGAAGCAATATGCTCTGACAATTATTTAAAATGTCTGGCAATAAGCTGACTGATTTCTTTTATCTTTTAAAATATACGTCCCCTGTTCTTCATACTCTACCTATTAATATGAATATCTAAGCATTTTGTTTAATAAATAAGAAATAAGTTTAGTGGTATTTACAAAGAACCATAGCCTAGAGTGAATATTCAAACACTAGAAAATTCCAGTGAATATTCATGGGCATGATTTTCACATAACACAGCATTCAGATTGCTTTTCAGTGTAACAGCACTACACAGAATCACATTTTGAAATTCTAGATTTAAGGACTTATTTTGCTCGCAAAATTTGCTATTTCTTGAAACACCACTTGCAGGATTTGTATAAAGTGTGCCATGCATGTAATAAACCAGCAGCCTTGGGGGTCTTGCTCCCCAGCCCCCCTCCCACTCCTGTCCTATTCCTAGTGGTTGGAGATGGATCTTCTTTATTTCTTCATTCTAAGTTACCTATGAAGTCTTCTTCGTTGACTGATTATTGTGTCTCCTTCCCCAGTTCTGTAGTGACCCTTACCTTCTGGATTACTGTAATGGGAGTTTCATATCTCTCAAGAAAGTGATTAACCCTCAGCAGTTTGCAAAAGGATCTCTGCCTGCTCTGCAGGGCAAGTTTCATAACAAATAAGGAGAGTATTTGCCAAACATGCTTGAGAAATTTATAGAGTGACAGAAAATACAGTGAAAATTGTTCTGTTGCAGCATAGGAAATTTATAGGATGTCCTGAGGTGGAGAAGGGGTAGTAACCGTAAAAGAAGGCACATTGCAAATATGAGCTTTTAGAAAACAATTACATTGCAATCTTTATCAATATTTTTGCCAATATATCAGACTGTGTTCTGTAAAACTGATTCTGGTTTCATGTCTTGATTGAAAGACATGTCTCCTTCTTTTTGTCTGATCATTTATTGCTTTCCTACCTTGTTTGGTATTTGTCCTTCATTCTTGAAGAGGGCCATGACATCAAGATGATGGCATGACTTTCAGTTGACTTTGTTTTGAGGGAGGGAGGGCTGTGCAAGGTCACCAACCTCACTTTCTTCTCCTGAGCCATCTGGGTCCAGTGACCTGATATCATTAGGATGACTACTACAGGAGTGGAATGGACTTGGGATCAGAAGTCCTGAGTTCTAGCCTCTACTCTGCCACTTACTGGGTGGGGCCCTGGACAAGTTACAGGAAGCAGAACTGGACAGTAGCTTAAAGGTTAGATTAGATAATCTCACACTCTCATTTTGTAGAAAGAAGAAGGGAAGCCCCTTAAAGGTAAGGTAATTTGCTCAAAGTCATATAATAAGTAGAAATTATGATGCAGGAGAGTCATGTCCTCTGATTCCAAATTAGGTGTTCTTTCCACTGTCCTAGGCAGTTTTTTGTGAAAACTTTCAGAGCCTCAGTTTCTTCATTTGTAAAATTGGGGTAATACTTTTCCTGACTCTGTTATAGAATTATTGTGATGAAGGGGGCTTTGTAAACTTTAAAGTGCTATAAAAATGGTGCTTATGACCATCCTCATCATCTTCCTCCTCCTCATTATTAGTGAAATAGATTTATTGCTATGAGGAATTGGAAATGCAAAACTTCAGTGTATTTGAAAGTTCTTCTCTTAGTTTTCTTGATTTTAAAAGACCTCGGTCTTAACCAACAACTAGAGCCTAAAGATGCTGATTTGCTTTCACAATATTGTAAGAAAAGATAGTAAATCCTTGTAATTAATATGGGATTATATTCATTAGGATTATATTAATCTGGGTTAATCATCTCCTTATTCTTCGTCATCCCACATTAGTTAATCAGTTGCCAAACATATCATCTCTCATTGTCTATCCCCTCCTCTCTTCCACAAAGCCACCACCCTAGCATAGCCTCTCATCACTTCTTTTGGACTGTAGTTGCTTCCTTATTAGTCTGTCATTCTCCTCTCTCATCCAATCTATATTCCAGAGTTGCCCACACAGTCTTCCTCACTCACATACTCAAAAACCTCCCTATTGCTTCTAAAATAAAATACAGCCCTCTAGTTTCAGCAAGTAAAGTCCTTCCTAATGTGGCCTTTCTTTTCAGATTTATTCGCATTATTCCATTTCATGCACTTCATGTTGAAGTCAAACTGTCCTGCTTGCTGCTTACCAAGCCTGGAAATTCACTTCTTGCATCCAGGCCTTTCCATAGGTCACCCACCCCACCCCCACCCCCATCTCCTCACCTCTGCCTTTCATCATCCCTAGTTCCTTCAAAGTTCTCTTTCTGGAACTGCTTCAAAAGAAAACTCTATTTCTCCTTGTCCTTAGGGTTCTGTCCCTCCTCAATTTACCTTGTATTTACATATTTGTTTAAGAGTTGTTCCTGTCCCCTCAGAAAATATATAAAACCCAAGGATTGATTTTTAAAATATAATATATTCAAAAGTTCTTTAGCGGAATGCCTTGCACATAATAGGCACTTTATAAATACTTGGTGAATTGAATTGGATTATAGGCTTTAGAATTAAAATGAACCTTAGCTTTCATCTCCTCTATCTCCTCTGAAACAGAGGCCCAGGGACTTACTTGAGGTCACACAATTTTGTAAATAGGTGAGTCCAGGATCTGAACTCAGGCCCTCTGAATGATTCAAAAAGCATCACTTTCTCCTACATGATGCTGATTCCTGCGCCCCACTGCCCCTATCCACCCAAGCCCAAACTTGACTAGAAAATGTTTTTCTGTAAGAACAGAGAAAAAAGATAACAGAACTGGTTAGCCTGCTATATAGTGGAATGATCATTGAACTCTCAGATGGGAGATCTGGCTTCTAGTCCCAGTTCTACTGGTAACTTGCTGTGTGAGGTTGAACAAGTCGCTTTCCCCTCTCTAGGGTTCAGTTACCTTTCTATAAAATTCAAGCTTTGGCTTCTGTGACTAGATAATCTCCATTGGCCCCTGTCACTCTAAACCCTGAGATGAAGGCAGAACAAGTTTGTTGCAGCTACATGATAAATATTAAATAATTACAGCTAAGCTTCCATAATTCAGCACCTGTGGCGAAATTATTTTAATGTATCACCTGGGCTGTTTGTTGTTTGATTTACCACCTATATGTCCTGTTCTAGAGCCAACCTTCTTTATTGTTGTTACTATCTGGCTACTACTGGTTCCTTGGCCTTAAGAAGGATTCTCTATCAAGAGTCCTTGGACTTTTTCTCTTGGAGGTGGCTTCTCCGCCACCATGACTGCTCTCTTGATTTGGGGCATGTGAATGAAGCAGTTTATGACAGCCTTGCTCACTCTTACAAGGCCTTGTCAATCCCCCTAAGGAAAGGTAGCAAAGAAACTTGAATGTACCATGAGAGGTGACCGGGAGACATGAGCCACCAAAGGGAATGTGTCTAGCTCCTCATTGCCACTGAACAGACTTCTCAGTCCCTATGCAGTCTTGCAGTGTTTCCCTTCTACATGTCAACATGGTTTAATTCATAATGTAGAGGCATATAATTATGTAGTTCAAATTTAGTCTTTGTCTAAGCAAGAATATTTTTCTGTTGAGAATCCTTTCTGTAGTTTCAAACTGCCCCAGCAAATGGCTCCCATATTGTCTCCCTTTTTCATTCTCCCCCTGCCTGAGCAGAGGAAAGGAACACCTGCAGTCCTAATTACAGCGGGGAGCATAAAGGTAGGACATTGTCTAGTTCCTGGAGCCATACCCCCTTCCCTCCCCCTCTTTCCTCTCCCCTCACAATTAGTTTTCATAGTAGCAGAAGAATCTCCTACCAGCCATCCAGTACATCCATAAATTATCAGGAATAGGAGTAAAAATGCCTGGATGTCATTTTGTTGAAAGCTTAACTCCCCACGCCCACGCCCCCATCTCAAACCACCTCAAGAGGTGGAACTGGGCTTTGTAGTATGCCCTTCATCCAAATGCCAAATGGTTACAAAGGTGGTTTCTCAACAGAAACTCCAAACCAGGAGAACTTGTGCCTTTGTTTTCTCTTTCCTCAAGACGTTTCCTTCTAAACCTATTACAGTCAGGACTCATTTCCAGTGAAATGTCTCTGAAGGAAATTACAGGCCAAGTCACTCCAAAGCATTCCCCTACAAAGGCTTTATTCAATTCTAATTAAAGTATCCCTTTTTTCCGCATGTTCTCCACCTTTCTGGGGGGTTATTTCAACTCATACAATCATAGAACACTAAACTAGAAGGACTCATAAAGTCAGAGGATTTTGGAACCAGAAGGGAACTCAGCTGTCATCTAGTCCATTGGCCACCATTTTACAGATGATAAAGCTGAAGCCCAGAGAAAGGAAATAGCCTGACAAGGTCTCACAGGTAGCAAGTGTATACAGCTCTGGAGAACCCAGCTGGCAACGGTGAGCCTATGAGATTTGTTTTTGAAAAACTGCCCCTGTTTTGCACTTTGGGATTATGCTTATTTCTTGCCTACCTCATATTCCTGGAATTATTTCTTCCTGTTTTTACACAACTTAAGAAATCCCCCCTCCCAACTCCCCATTCAGTTAGATAGAACATGATTTCCCTGATGCAACTGGATAGGCCTTGAAGCTTGCCAATTATTGGTCACATGGCAGCCCTCGAACCCCATCAGGACATTTTTCCCTTCACAGGGAGGACTAACATGATATCTTTTATTTGAAAGGCAAATAGATTCTTACAGTGAAGGAGTAGCAGGGGTCATAGTATTAAAGTACTTCAGAAGATGGAAGAGGGGTGATCTTCCCTGTACGTCCTACCTCAAATTTCAAATGAAGGAACGGACGTATAACAAAATAAAGCTTTAAGCACAAAAATCTGCTTGTCTTCAAGCTGCTATCCTGTTTCCATCACATTACCAACCTTCCCTCAACCCTCAGCCTTGGATCACTCCCAGCATTCGGTGCCTTTGCTTCTACTCATGTGTTGCTGAACAAAGCGGGAGAAAAATCATAAAACTGTGCTGAGTGGGTCCACTACAAATTCATGTTACATAACCTTAACTAGGCTCTCACTGCTGCAAGGCAATCCTCCCACACCTCCCCATATAACTCACTATTCTACTTACTACAGTGACTTTGCCAAACTTTTTCCTCCCTCCTCAAACTTCCAATGGCTCCCTTTAGCCCACCCTCTCAGCTGAGAATCTTATTTTATAAGAGAAGGCTGTCTATTACTGATGTTTCTACGTCCTTTAACTCTCTTTTTTAACCTTTTGCCATCTTACTTCTGATCTTATCACTCAACCAAAACTTATGTTTTACAATGATTACTTGACAAATCTAATGGATTTTTTTTGCAATCCTCAACCTTCTTAAATTGTCTATAGCCTTTGACACTGAAATCTTTCTCTTAAAAACCCTCTTTCTCCAGGTCTCCACACTCTCTCAGTTCTTCTCTGACCTATCTGACTTCTCCCCTTTGCTGAATCTTCATCCAGATCATGTCCACTAAAGGTAAGTATCCCCTGCAAGTTGGTCCTAGGCTCTTTTCTCCTCTCCCTTAATACTATATTACTTTGTGCTCTCATCAGCTCCCATAGATTCAGCTATCATCTCTATTCTGATAATTCTCAGTTCTATTCTAACCTTTAAACTCTCACCTCCAACTTCCTGGATGTCCCATAGACATCCTAAACTTGGTAAATCCAAAACTGAATTAATTATATTTTTCCATAACTCCTCCCCCATTCTGAACTTCCTTCTTACTGTCAAGAACACCACCACCATCCTCCCATTTACTCATGCTTTCAACATACTTATCATCCTCCATCTCTCTCACCTCCCATAGCTAATCTGTTGCCAGGATTTATTGATTTTATCTTTGTGACACCTTTCAAATCTCCTTCTCTCCTCTGATAGTGTCACCATCCCAGTGCAGACCCTTATCATTTGAGATTTGAGGTTAGAAATGCATGGAAAATCACACTTCTTACTTCCCCTGAAGTACATGAGTACTTTTTTTTTTCACTGTTTTTCATTTTTACTTGTCTTGCATTGTCCTGTATTTATCACAGTTTCTGTTGAGGAGTTTGTTTTTTGGAATAATGAAGTAAAAATCTTTCTTTCTCCTTCCTGCAATGAATGAGAAAGATTCAAAAAACACAATTTTTGACAACAAGGTGAAAGACATTACTGGCAACAAAGAACTCAGCAAAAGCTCATTTTAGGAAGATGCCCTGGAAATCTCTCTTGTCCTGTGGCCTGATCTATATCCCTAGAGAGAATGCCAGGATGAAACTTCCCAAACAGGACATGGAGCTAGAAAGGAAGGAGCTGAAGGAGACATTAACTGAACTGCAACATCCCAGTCTCAGGAAATATATAGCAAGTAGACTTCCAGACACAGCAGGCTTTGCCTATGGTGCTCAGGTACTCCTCCGGGAATTAGGAAATTATTCATGCTGGTGTATCTTCACCAGAGTCTACACTCGCTGCACCAACCCAGACCCAACAATAACTCAAATAGTAACATCATCATACACATACTGTATCATACACACACTGCTATCATTGGGTCATTTCTTAGTAGGAACTGATTTTTAGAAAATTTGTGCTTAATATTACTGTTTACCAAATGTTTTGGCTCATTTCGGCCAGGGCTATCAGTTCAGAATGGTTCCAAGTCATTTCCTGACTGAAAAATGCTCAGATGACATCTGTGCTTCAGTGGGATCTGGAGACCCAATGGTGACTGCCTGGCTCATAGAGTACTTCCTGTATAATATATTTTTGCCTAATAAACTGTTTGAACTATTAGTAGACAGTATGACTCAACTCTCATACCACAGCATCAGACAGACTCATTCAAAGTGGCAAAACTGAGATTTGAACCCAGATCTTCCAATAGTGCCCTTTCCACCAGGTTACAGGGTCATTTGTGGTCACTCAGCTTAAACTCCTCATTTTGGAGATTAGTAGGCTGACTCCCACAGAGTTACTTGTCCAATGTCACAATAGCGACAAAGTCATGCTAAAACCTAGGCTCCATAACCCTAATTCAGTATTCTTCTCAAGACAACATTTCTCCCTTGAGAGCTGCTAGGTTCCTAGCAGGATCAGTTTCTCTGGCCAGCAAGTTTCCTTTCTTGTTATCTTGATCCAAAATGCTCATCACTTATAACTATCAAAATATAAACTTATCCACTCCTCTGTGAAATTCTATGATTCACATTTAATTTCAATTTAATATGACTCATATTTTCCATGGAATTTTCCTTGATAGGAGCCAACAGTGGTGCCTCTTTCCCCTGAATTCCTACAATATTTCTGTCCACATATGAGTATTGGATGAGGGGTTGACTCCTGGTTCTGTCACTTCCTTCCTGTACGACCTTGATCAAATTACTGTATCTCTCTGAGCCTCAGTTTCCTAATCTGTAAAATGAGAGGGCTGCTCTAAGCTTCCTCTGAACTCAGAGAATCTATCTTCTAGCATCTCAGGACCTTCTAAGTTTAACATCCTGAGATCCTATTATTCATTTGTCACTTATGAGTCCCAGTGGTTAGCATAGTACCTGGTACAGAGTAGATGCTTAATAAATGTTTATTGACTATTATTATTGTTTGACCACGATAGATGCCTATTTCATCTCCTCATATCAATTATAATCTCTGAAAGTGAGGAGCATCTCATATATTCTTTCATATTCCCTTTAGTGCCTAGAACGGTGCTATTTTGAAAGGCAATCTGGAGAATGGGCAGAAATCACTGGAATTGGAGTCAGATGATCTCCTATGTCAATTAGCTCTGATGATCCTTTGTCACATCACCTTGGACAAATCATTTCACCTTTCATGTTAAAAAATGTCTATAATAATGCTTGTATTACCTATTTAATGGGATTGTTGTAAGGATATGACCCAATATGCTCCTGGGTCTATGATCTCACTGTTGGGGGTACTCCCTTCAGTACTGCAGGTAAGAACATATACATACATCAGTTCCTGCCCATCCCCTGAGAATATCATCCAGCTCGCATAAGGTTGCTACAAACTTACCCAGCACTTTACATGCTAGGTGCCTTGCTCCCTTCTGACATCACCTGGGCACTAAGGGAGGATATTGCGGGGAAAGTTCTTTCATAACATAACAGACAGTAGATTAATTGCTAATTGACTGAATTAATGAAGCAATGAATGAATTACTGAGGGATTTTACAAGGGCATGAAAGTCATCTTCACATGGGGTGGGTTGAAGGCACCCTGTGATTTGGAACATGTTGTTGCTTCTACTGTTAATATACTGCTACTATTGCTGCTACTACCACCATGGGTACTACCACTACCACCAGCACCACCATCACTACTACTACCACCACCACCAGCACCACCACCACCACCACTACTACTACTACCACTTACACCAACCATTAACTACTATTACTACTACTAGCTAACATTTACATAATGCCTACTTTGGGTCAGACACTGTGCTAAGTGCTTTGTACAAATATTTCATTCGATCTTCACAATAACCCTATGAGGTAAATGCTTTTGTTATTCCCATTTTATAGTTGAGGAAACAAAGCAAATAAAGGTTGTAACTTACTAGGATTACATAGCTAGTAAGTGTTCCAGGCCAGATTTGAATTCAGATCTTCCTGACTCTAGGTCCAGTGCTCTATCCACTGTACCACCCAGCGGTTTAGACAGCTATATATAGCTGTCTATAACCTATACATTCCATAGATTCAAGCAGCAAAAGTTCTTTGCTTCACCACCCCAGCCTAAGGAATGTCTCAATAATCAGGAGGGACTGTTCCATTAAGAATTGCAGGCATGCTGCCCAATCTACAATAAATGTCTCCTTTTCAACTTTATCAGCCTTTAGACCTCTAAGGGAAGGACTTTGATCATATGCTCTATTGTCCCTTCTTGTCCATCTAGTTACTAATACCTGCCCAAGCTTTTCCCTACAGCTATCATTGGATATAAACCCAACAGTGGTCAAGGAACATAATTCCTCTTCAGAACAATGAATTCTCTTGGACCTGCCAATACCTTACCCTTGACAGCTAATGGAAGCAAAGACCTCACTTTCTATTAACATATACATCTGAGATTTATTTGGCTGCTTTCATGCTATGTTCATAATAATAGTTAAATCATTAGTGGAGCTTTGTAGTCTACAAAGTACCTTTGCATACCACACCTTCACACACTGAGCCTTTGCATGCACAGTACCTTTGTGCCTGGAATGCACTCCTTCATTGTCTCCTCCTGGAATCTCTAATGTCCTTCAAGGCTCAACACAAGTGGGGTATCCCACATAGGACCTTCCTGGTTCCCCTCAGTTGCTAGTATTCTTACTTAAGAACAAACAAATAAACCACCACAACAACAACCAATCTTATTTACTTCCTCTGCATTTTATTTATTTGTGTAGCCTTATTTCAATGGAATGGAAGTTTCTTTTGTGTTATGTGCCTCAAACAGTGGCTGGTCCATGGTAGGCAATTAATAAACACTTGTTGCTTGAATGAATGAATGAATGATTTGATTTGATTTTAGTTCTAATCCTTTGAGATAGGTAGTACCATATTATTTGTCTCTGCTCCCTCTAAAGTCACTTAACCACTGACTGCCTCAGTTTCCTCAACTATAAAATGTGGATAATAACACCTACCTATCAGAGTAGTGTTATTATTTGTAAAGCATTTAGCACATTGTCTAGCAGAAAGTAGGCACTTAATAAATGTTGTTTCTTTCCTTTCTTCCTATGAAGTGATGATGAAAAAACCAAGACACAGGTCACACTGCCAGTAAGCCTCAGAGACAGGATTTGAACTCATGCCATTTGTCATCAGCTCCATGACTCTTCTTGTTACATATTGCATTGCCTCATACATGTCAGGATACTGGCTGCAGACAGGGCAGGGATCAGCACTGCAATTTTCTTGCCAAGTCCCTCAGGATGGAACTGAATCCAATAAAGTATTGGTTCTTGAATCATGATAAGTAGAATCCTAATATCTCAGATTTGGAAGGCACTTCATTTGATCATCTGATCTATCTCTTGGTTGATAAAGACATAGTTCCTTATTGTTAACCTCAGTCAGCCCTTCCTGCTTCAAGTTCAGCCCATTTCATTTATTGAGTAGGTCGGTTTTGGGTTGGGGGGCACAGTTCATTTTGTTTACATCAGGTAAACCAATGCTGGTAATTGACCAAGCAAGATTGAAGGACAGTGAATGATTTCATCCATCCCATCTATTTCAACTCATACCTGAGCAGTCTGCTCTTCCTTTAAATCAATTCAATGTTATCAAATGATATCTAATTTATAAATTTAATAATTAAATTCAATTTATTAAGTAATTATTATATGCAAAGCACCATGTCAGGTACTGAAGATAAAAAGATGTACTTAAGGAGCTTATTATAGCTTACAAGAGGTGAAGGGTCATGACAAAATGAAAAAAGATAACTATTATTAAAAACTTGTTTCATCTCAAACTCTATTGAGAAAGTTACAATAAATAATAGCTCACATTTCCATAGCACATCATAGTTATAAAGTGATTTGTAATACTGTAAGGATGGAGAATAATTGATTTAATCAATTGTACCATAATCTCTTATCATTTATAGTAATTAACAAAGATGCTATGCTGACACCTAAACCAGAAAAAAAAAATTCTCCCATTGAATCAGTCAGGTAATACCACTAGATGTTAAAAGTCTTTGATGAATTTAGAAGGCTTTGAAAGCCATTGAATTGCACAGGAAATACGTTTCGATTAGCAGGAGACACTAGGCAGGGGTGTGCTGTTAAATGTTTAACAACCACTTTTAGGGGGCAAATGTGGGTATGGAATATTTTTCAGTTTAATCTGAACTATTCACGTTTTCTCCATCACTTTCTTAAGTCAAGACAATCAGCATAACCATAAATCAAGCCCTGATTTGTTGTGTTTGTTGATTTCTGAGGTGTAAATGCTCAGACTTAAAATTTAACAATTGACCAGGGCAGGAGCTGGCTCCAGTCTCAACCTGTGGGGTCTATATAAAACTAGCAAGCTAGTTTATCATTGGGATATTTGAGTATCTAGCAGCAGAGAAGAGAGAACTGTCCCAGCCAAATTCTGAAAGGAAATTACTTGAGAGGGAGGAAATTAATCTCCTTCTCCTCCTACCTTGACCAGAGTCTTCACCCTGTAAACTTTGGAGGCCAGAGGATTTTAAAATTCCTATTAGCATGCTAGTCTTCAAAATAGATATCAGGACAAACTAGGAACACTAAGTAAAGGCAGTTTGGTGTCTCTACAAGGACCCCAAGCAGAAAAGCCACACCTCACCTTACAAAAACTTCATGAGTATTCCATGAAGGAGAGAAAAGAACTTTCAGAGAAAAAAAAGTGGATAAGAGTGCTGTCTGGAGTCAGGAAGACTCATTATTCTGAGTTCAAACCTGGTGTCAGACATTTAGTAGCTGTGTGACCCTGGGCAAGTCACTTAACGCTGTTTGCCTCAATTTCCTCATCTGTCAAATGAGTTGGAGAAGGAAATGACAAACCACTTCAGTCTCTTTGTCAGGAAAATCCCATAAGGAGTCACGAAGACTCAAATAGGACTGAAATGACTGAACAACAGCTGTAAATGTAACAATAGCGATGATGATGATGATGATAATTTATTGAAAAAAAGGACCTGTGAGTTACTTAGGTGTCACATGGGCTTTGTCATTTTGAGGCCACTTTTTCCTGGACTCACTGTTTTAGCCATGAGTGTCCCAGACTTTTAGGTTAATGTTCTTTATCACCTTAGGAATTACCCCTTTCTCTAAGCTAATTCCATTTTATTGGCTAACAGCTATCAACTGATATTACTGAGGTCAAGTGTACCAGTAGATACTTATGAATTAAAGCACTAGAAAAGACACCCACCTCCACCCCCCACACCCCCCCCTCCTTCCCCACCCCTGCTAGGTCCTCTACATTACCCTGGTCCCTTAGGATAGATGAAATCTCCTACCTCTGGGAATTTGATTTGTCAGTGTAATTGGATGTCAGGAGAATTGCTCCTGAATATTTGCTACAATATATTCTCTCACTTGATAAGGGAGGTAGTAGCAGTATTTCACAAACACACCAAGAATTCAAAAAAATATTTATTAAGCACTTACTTATATAAATCACAAGAGTCACTACTCTCATTTTACAACTGAGAAATCTAAGACTCAATGAAACCTTGACCAAGTTTCATGGCTAGTAAGTAGCAAAGCTGAGACTTGAACCCGGGTCTCCTGGTTAGAAATTCAGGCTTCTAGGATGATTATACTTCCTGAACGCAGAGAGGAGAGAAAATATGGTAATTCTCTTTCTGGTTTAGGCTTCTAAGTTCTGGGAGACAATTAAAGATCATCACTGGAGATTTGCACATGTTTTTCCTTCAACTTGGAGCTACTCAAAATAATCATTCAATTCAATTAAATGAATCGACAAATAAGTGTTTATTTTGCCTACTAAATTCTTGACACTGTGTTATGGGATGATAAACAATAATAGCTCTTGTCCTTGAGAAGCTTATATTCTACTAGATGGGGGAGAGAGTTAATATATTATACAAATAAGCAGAGGCTAGGGAGTGATGGGTGCAATGGAAAGACCCAAGACTCAAATTATATTTATTAAGAGTTATATACTACTATACACTTTTATAAGCACTTTAAGATTTGCAAAGCAGTTTACAAATATTATCTCATTTCATTCTCACAACAATCCTGGAAGATAGGTGCTTATTATCTCTATTTTGCAGGTAAGGAAACTGAGGCACATAAAAGCTGTGTGATTCACCTAGGGCCACATAGCTAGTTAATGTCTGAGACTCAAGTTGAGCTCAGGTCTTTATGATTCAAGGTGCAGTGCTCTATCCATCGAGCCACCTAGCCTTCTATGTGAAAGGCACTGTGGTAGGCAATGGACAAAAATGAAATCTATAAATTTCTTGAGGGCTCTTTGTCTTATAATGCTTATATTTCACATGAAATTTGTAAATTTTTTTGCTCCAAAACTCTTTTACACCTACAATCTCATTGTATCCTCATAACAGCCTAGGGCTGTAGGCAAAACAGCTGTTTCTTACCCTTAGCACTTTGATAGATGTGTGAGCTTATGACTGCTAGCTAGTCCCTCCTCTGCTAAGGTTCATTACCCCTGCTGCCCTCATCCCATGTGATTCTTGGCCACATTTTTCCATTAAGTCCTCCGTGGACTATCTTCCCAATGTGCTGGAGGCCTTCTACCTGTTGTGTTATCATTTAGAAGAACCAATATACAGCCAGAGCTACCCATCTGTTAACTCTCATTGTTACTACATGAACAGATGTTGCTACCCTTATCTATAGAGAAAGAAACAGCCCCAAAGAGGTTAAATAAGTTATGAAAGGCCAAAGAACTAGACCCTAGTTTCCAGTTATGTCTTAACCACTGCCTCCCATTCCCATATTTCTTCTGTTAGACAGTGACTTCCCTCAGGTCTGGTGGAAACCATTGCTAGAAAGATTGTGTTATTGTGGAAAGGCCTCAGATTTGGTGTCCAATGACTATTCAGAGCTCTACCTGTTGACCTTAGGGAAGTCACACCCTCCTTTCAGTTTTTGTTTTCTCATCTGTAAAATGAAAGGTTTGAATGACATGATCTCTGAGGTCTCTCCTAGCTCCAAGTGCTGTCACATTTGTAAGTGCATGGAGCAGCTGCTTAGTCCAAGGAGTGAAGCATCACTAATACAAAAGTTTTTTTTTTCCTTTCCCTCCCCTTGTCATTACAAAAAAATCTGTATAGTGTCCTGTTAACCTTAAAGACCCTTCCCTTTCAAAAGCCACATAATTGATGTCTCAGGTCTATTCCTCCACCTTTGGTGTCCATCTATCACCCAACTCTCACCTGTAGCTCCAAGAAGCTTTAGCCTACATAGTGGCCACACCCTGGTAAAACTGTCTTGGCAGACAGGCTAAGCCAGGTTGAGGGTAACCTACAAGCCTCAAATCTGGAGTGAATTAGGGGGATGTCTAGCATGTCAGGCATGTGAAGACTTCCCCCAGCAGAATGGGCCAATGAGAACAATTTGTTCCAAGGTACCATGGAAGAGGCTGAAGCAGGTGCTATGGAGTGCTTGGTCAGATATCAAAGATGGCCAAGTCATCCACTGCATCCTGGGCCATGGCCAGTTGTCTTACCTTTTGTCCTGCTGTTGGACTTCAGTGACTCAGGTAGAGAGAGCCGAGGCTTACAACTTTGCACAACTCTGCCTCATTTAAATCCAATTCACAGGCAAGTCAAGACATCACCCCATGATGTCACCAGTCCTCTTTAAGAATGAAGAAGCAGCAACAGCAACAGCTGATATCGCTGAACCAAACAACATTTCATTACAATGAGACTCCTCCGCTGACAGATGTAATCACTGACATTTATGTAGCTTTATTCAAAATCTTATTATCTCCAATTTACAGATGAGGAAACTGAGGCACAAAGAGGTCATGTGACTTGCTTGTGGTCTTACAACTAACTAGTATCAGGGATAGGATTTAAACTCTGGTTTTTCCTGACCCTGAGCTCAGCAATCCATCTACTAACACCCCCCTCCTATGTTGTTACTAAATAAATAAAATAAAAATGTTTGCAACATTCAAAGAGGAATGAGATACATTGACTTATGTGTTGGGGATTATAGTGAGCTGTCAAATCATGCCTGAATGGGATACGAATGGACGTTGGTGTCTGCCGATACACAGATAAGTAGGAACTAGGATTGTTTAACCCCAAGTTACAAAGGCTAAGGTATGATTCTTAGTGTTAGGCTTCCTATCAATAAAGTGCATGGTAGTGATGATCACCTGTACTCTCGAGGTCAGACTGACAGAATGCTCTCAGACAGAGTGGGCTGTCAAATACTGAAATTTGATACTAAGGAAAGCTTTGTAATCAATTTCCCTTGAGGGCTTTTAAAATCTGGACAGATTCTTCTCTGTCTAGGAAAATAGAGCTATAACTATAATGCTTTGAAGTTTGCAAAACACTTTGCTTGTATTATCTCATGTTCGATATTGGATGAGTCACTGATGTAGAATGAGTGAAATAACCTCTTGCTATCCCTTTCAGCCCAAACAATCTTACTCTGAATACTATAAAACTATGGTGACAGAAATGAAAACTAGGATTTTTTCCCCTGAAAATGACAGAGAGTTTGTAGTCCATATAAGGTCCTTTCCAAGTCTAAAAGGCCTTTCTGTGTTTCTGATTCAATGCGGTAAAGTAGCCACAAGTGCTATGACCCTTTATACACAACTGGGGAGTTCTCAAGGCAGTTAGATTGAAAGAACTCTCAGGGTAACAGAGTACTTACATATTAAACCCCTGGGGCTCATCTCACATCCCAGAGAGCTGACACCTAAGAGTGTTTCACTAGCAGCTAAAGCAGGTGCTCCTCAAGGCAGTAAATTTTTTTAAATGGGGGTAATTTACAGAATTATACACTGTGCTCTTTCCCAACTCATCTGCCCCTATCTAACAGAACAGCTGGCAAATAAGAGTGGCAGCAGTCAAAGGATTGTCTGCCTCTATTAACCTGCATGCAGAGAAAGAGAGAAAACAATGAAGAAGGACTTACTAGGCCCCAAGCACCATGCAGAGTAGCAAAGGGAAGGGGTACAGGCTGATGGGTCAAGGTGTGGAGTGGCCAGATTTCTTCTGGAGGAAGTCATTCCAGGGAGGGGAGAAGGTCTCCAAAACCTCATCTAGTCATTCTGTTTCCTTCAAACACAGTCCTGGCTCCTTGCTGTCTTTTGTCTGCCAAGTTTCTTTGGTTTAGAAAGAGAGAGGGGTTCTGGGAAACAGTTGAGTGCCAAAATTCCCACTTTGCTCCCCCTCTATAGTTTGGATTGCACAAAGAGGCTAGAGTTTTCTCCCTTAATTGTTCACCTCCCTAAAGGGTCACCTTGAGAATAGTCTCTCCGGTTTCTACTCCCTTCATCCTGTTTCCCTGCTGTAGGCCCACAATTTCTGGTATACCTTTAATCTCACTTCTTAGTTCAGGGCTGGGGATCAGAGCAGAGGCCAGTATGATATAGTGAAAAGAACACTCGCTCTGGGTTTGAATCCTGACTTTGACTCTACTAGTGCAATTTGGGGTAAGTCACAAATTCCCAAGGTTTCAATTTCCTCATTTGGAAAATGAGGGTGTAGGACAAATGACTGTTGATATTCCACTTTCAGTTCTATTTCTATGATTCTATGGCCTCAGAAATAATCAGAGATTTTCTATAAAGTGAGGTAATTTGCTATCGTCACTCCCTGCTTTTCTACTGCTACTTCATGGAGTCCAATCTCCTTTAGCAATCTTCTAATCAACAACTCATACTTTTTGGACCACTATTCCCTAATATGCATTCTTTACTTATGGTCAGTTCTTTTTCTCATGTCAATATATTCTTAAGCCCACCTCCATGCATTTGCTCTTAATGTTTTCCACAGATGGAATACCCTTCGCATGTTTTCTCACATATCTATATCCTATCTATCCTTCAGGTCTAGTCTGAGTATACTATACTACAGGGTGGTGTGGGATATAGGTAATATTAATAAGTTTGAAGGTGGAGAACCTAGGTCCAAATCTTGGTGCCTTTCATCTGTAAAATGGGGTAATAACAGCATTTACCTCCCAGGGTTGCTACAAGGATAAAACGACATAATATTTGTAAAGCACTTAATAAACTTTAAACCACTATGTATGCTAGCTATTATTATATTATCTGTGTTACTTCAGGGTATGATCATATTAACCATTATTTCTGAAGCTAAATCCCTTTCCATATATTATTTGGTTCTTAGAGAAGCCTTGTGAGGTAGGTACAATTATTCCTATTTTATAGAAGGTAAAGTAGGATCATAGTTCATCTAGAAGCAATCTCAGAGGCCCATAAGCCAGAGGAGGATACTAAGGCCCAAAGAAGTTAAGTCACTTACTCAAGGTCACATAGGTATTAATCATCAAGGCAGAATTTAACTCAGCTTTTCTTAAGGCCAATTCCAGCATATTATACCATCCATTATACCATGAGACTTCTTAGGCAAATCAATCTCACTTGGCTTCAGTTTCATTCATCTATAATATAAAGGAATGGAACTAGATGATCTCAAAAGACCATTCCAGCTCTAACTTTTATTGTCCCAAATGGGTAGACACAGAGTTGCTACCCAACACATACATTGTTGAGTGGTCCCCTAGGATACGGAATTGTGTGCTTTAACCGGGTATTGCTAGTGAGAATTCAGGGGGACCTAAAGAGACTCACTCAAATGGATAGGTAATAACCCAATGAATTCTTCCATACCTGAAAGAGAGAGTGAGAAAAAGTCTCAAATAAATATTTACCTTGAATTACCATATATGCTAGAGTTGCTGTTACAAATCTCCCCTCACCCTTGGCTTGGTTTGTCTGAGCTGGGCTCACCACTTAATTTCTTATATTGTGACTGCTGGAGCCATTAGTGCATTCATTTCTTGCCTCCCCCATGCCCAAATGATTAATATAGATAAGACTCAAACAAGTTACCAGATAAACAGCCCCCCTGCCCCAGCCTATAATCACACCTCTAACAATCATCCCACCATCTCTTTGGCTGGTTGGCACAGTTTCCTTGGCAAGCCTGCTGCTACACTGTGGGAGATGGTATCTTGGCATCTGGTACTTATCCTCCAGTCTTACCTGATCCTGTTCAGATGCTTTTCTCATTTACGTATTTTCTTCTGGCTCCTGAACACACTGAATCATAGCCCTATTGCACAGACCTTGGAAATGGGCTACCTGTAGGAGCAAGGCAAAAGTTGCATTGGGAAGGAAACCTGGCAGAGAATTGGGCCAGCATTTTCTGAATCAGGAAAGGATAACCTCTGTGTCCCATTGCTTCTCAGCTTCTTACAACCAACCAAAGCAAGGAAGGTCATTTATCTTCACATGGTAGGGTTGGAGTAACCTACCTGGATTTCAGCTCCATCAACACTTGAATTAATGATTCAGACTCTGGTCAGCATAATGCTTCTCTGTTGCCATCTTGAAAAAAAACTCCAGCTATTTCTTACTGCCACTGGCCATGCCACTAATCAGATAGTGATACTAAGATGAGATGATGAATATTTATTAGCAACAAGAGGGGCAATAGATGTCTCAGAGATGGACAAAAGACCCATAGATGGATGAAAGAAATGTTAGAGCTCCTCTGGTCCAATCCCCTCATTTAACAGGTAAGGAACCCTAGAGCCATAAAGATCCAATGACTCAGTCAGTATCAACAGGAGGAAAGCCAAAGAGCAAGGAATAACTGCTTTGTCACGTAAGAGCCTATTCTAGTGACCTTGGGTACTGACTTGTTCTTTCAGAGACAAGAATACCTCCCATGCCTAAGTTTGTCTCTGAAGTCCTTTCCATCTCTGAAGTGCTAAAACTTTCTTCACTCCCCAAGTCCATACTGACATCCCACAGCATGTCTCTGATCTCCTACAGCATCGATGACAAAGGTGTGTGTGTTCATCCTTCATTGCCGAAGAAGACCATGCCATCAGAGAAATCATGACATGATTGCTTCTTTTGTTTTTGCATCCCCAGTCATAAGGCATAATGGATAGAGGGTTGGAAGAATCAGGAAGACTTGGATTCAAATTCTGCCTCTAATATATCCTGGCTGGTCAGTGCCCCCAAGAAACTCTAACACAAAATATTGCAGGATAGGTCTTGATCTATCCTTGGTAAATAGAAATTCCACACTGGGGGCTCCCTGTACCAAGAAATCTCTCAAATCACTAAAAAAAAATCCTCAACACTTTCAAATAGGGAAACTGGATGGCACAGTAGAGTATTGACCCTGGAGTCAGGAAGACCTGAGTTCAAAACCAGCCTCAGACACTTACAAGCTGTGTGACTCTGAATGAGTCACTTTACCCCATTTGCTCCAGTTTCCTCAACTGTAAAATAAGCCTGCGAAAGAAACCACAAACCACTCTAATATCTTTGCCCAGAAAACCCCTAATGGGGTCCTGCAGAGATAGACTGCTTTAACAGCAATACTTTTAGGAGAAAGGGTTGTTAATGCATCCTTGCAGGGTTCAGCTGAATTCAGTAAATACTTATAGATTAACTGATTGACAAGAAGGTGGCACATGGAGTCCTTATGCACATATGACAGGAAACAGAGAACATTAGAACTGACAGAAATCTTAGAGATCAATTAATCTATCTCCTTCATTTTACAGATCAAGAAACTGAGGCCCAGAAAGGGACCTTCCTAACATAATAGCAAGAGTAACTATCATCAGTACAAAGGTCTCTCAGATATTTTCCAGTTTACCAGCATGTAAATAGTCAAGTCAAGAGGCATTTGTTAAGCACTTAATATGTGCCAGGCAGTATGTTTAGTAGTGATATAATGCTAAATCACATTACTAAACATACACACACACACACACACACACACACACACACACTAGAAGACTTCTTACACTGCAAAAAAATCCAAGCAAAGACTTGTGTGAAAGGGGCTAACTTTGGGAGAGAAAGGCCAATATTTTGGGGACTGGAGTCATAATCTTGAGAGAAGAATCCTCTTAGGGGGCAGCTAAGTGGTGCAGTGGATAGAGCACCAGTACAGGAGTCACCTGAGTTCAAATCTCACCCCAGACCCTTGACACTCACTAGCTGTGTGACCTTGGGCAAGTCACTTAACCCCAGTTGCCTCCTCCTGAGTCATCTCCAGTCCTCCTGATGAATATCTGGTCACTGGATTCAGATGGCTCTGGAGGAGAAGTGTGGCTGTTGACCTGCCCAGCCCTCCCTCACTCAAAGCAAAGTCAAGTGCCAGTCATGTCACATATAGACATATATAATAACAGCTAGCATTTATACAGTTCTTTAAGGTTTGCAGACTATTTACATATATTATCTCATCTGATGATCATCGCAACCTTAACAACCTTGGGAACGAGGTGCCATTATTATCCCATGTTACAGATCAGAAAACTGCCGCAACTGGAGGTGACGCAACATCTGGCATCCCAAAGCTATTTAGTGTCTGAAGCAGGATTCAAACTCAAGTCTTCCTGACGCCAAGTCGATCCACTATAGTGACTCCTTGCCTCTATATAAACATAAACCTACATACTCTCACACCCACATGTATTTGTGCATGTGTAAATATATATATGGATATATATATATATATATATGGAAAAAGTGAGAGAGGAAAGAGTGAGAGAGACAGAACAGAAAAGAGGACGAGACAGTGAGAGACAGACAACAAGACTTCACGCACACACAGGCTTGAGCATTTTCTTTGTATGTACATGGATGGCCCAGGGATCCAATACCTTGGTGGCTATAAAGATGTTGTTCCTACCCCCAGAAACTCACAGTTCAGTAGGAGAAGTAAGGGGGCCTTCCCTCTACTACAACCTAAGGTCAGTTATTTAGATATAAGATACTACGTGGTGCACTGAAGCAAAAGTCAGCCTTAGATCTTCCCAGGTAATTCTCAAATATTGCCTTAGTTGCAAGCTTATGACCACTTAATATATATTTACTTCCCAGCCCTTTAATAGACAAAAATAATACCCAGTGGTTTCATAAGGAAATTGCATTTACCTTTTTAGAAAACCTAATGTCAGCTCTGACTTGCAATGTCTCACCTTCCATTCTAGGATCCTTTCATTGGGATTAGATGATGGGTTTGTTTAATTCCTATTAAAACAATAAATTCTCTTTGGAAACCATTTCTAATTCTGCTGCTTAGGTTTGTTCTAATTAGCACCGAATAACAAAAGTTTAACAGTAGCACCTATTCTCCCAACTTCTCTAACAGCCTGTCAGAGAAAGCACAGTGTGAATAACAGCTCGGTTTATAAGAGACTTTGTCATTTTCCATCTAGAATGAAACACACACAGGCTGATACAAGGCCCTGCGGATGTGACTTCAGGAGAATGGGCTATGTCCACACTAAAGGGAAGAAATGGCAAGACCCCTGCTTCTGGATCCACAGAAACAAGCCCTGGTTGGCCCAGGGGACCCAAATGTTCTGTGCTGCCACTGGCCTGGCTCTGAATGCGTATAATGTTTCGAATGCTAAATCCTCGCTGAGCAGCTGAGTCACTCCACAGTGGCAGGAAGGGACCCTGCATGGCTCTTCCACAAGTCAAGGGCAGCCTTCCTTAAAGATTAGAAGAGCAACCTGGAGTCTTCATCACTTGATCTCAATTTTAGAACTGTACCCTAGACTAGCTTTTCCTGCTTATTCTTAATTAATTGATAAAGTGAAAGAAAGCCAGTATTGGATGGAACCTTAGAATGTAAAATGCTAGAGACAGACAGAACTCTGCATAATACAGAATGCCAAAGGTGGAAGAGTCCTAGAAAATAGAATATTGGGAATGGAAGGAGTTTTAGAATAGAGAACACACAATGTCAGACCTGGAAAAATTTTAGGCAACAGAATGTCAGAGCTGAAAGGAATCATAGAACATAGAATGTCAGAGCTAAACAGGGTCTTAGAATATACCAACGAACATTTATTAAGCACCTACCATATTCTAGGCACTGTGCTAAGTGCTGAAGGTACAAAGAGAGGCAAAAGGTAGTCCCTGCTCTCAAAGAACTCCCAATCTGACAAGGGAGACAACGTGCAAACAAATATATACAAAGCAAGCTACATGCAGGGTAATTAGGAAATAACTAAAAGAGCAAAAGCACTGAAATTTACAGGGGTTGGGGAAGGCTTCCTATAGAAGATGGGGTTTGGTAGAAAGAGAGAAAAAGCAAGAGGTGGGTTGACAAGACTTGTCAGAACTAGAAAGGAGCTTATAACACAGAATGTCAGATCTAGGAAAAACCTTAGGACATATAATGTCTGAGCTGGAAGGCATCTTAGAAAGATCATCTAATTCAATCTCCTCTTTTTATAGAGAAAGAAACTGAGAGAAAGAGTAGCTTTATTCTGTTAAGGATCAGAGTCCAGACAAAAGACCATTGGTTTTTTCCAATGCACCATGTCATTTTGACTTACGTATACACACTATAGCTTATAACCTATTTAGGAAACCAAGAAGGATCCATAAAGGAAACATTAGAGAATATTTTTGAGGTAATCTACTCCAATGTGGTTTCACCAAAGTCAGGGCTTGGATAGATGAATGAATGAGTCTATGAATGAAATAAGTAACTTTGTTAGTCACACAGTAGGTGCTAAGTAAAATGAGAGAACCACTGCCACTGAAGAATCAAGCCTTTGCTATGCCAACAGGGGAGACCTGTTCTTTCAGGTAAACGTGTGAAACAACCAGAGATCAAGTGGAAGCAAGTGTTCCAGCAACACAGGGGAGCCAGAGGATAGTACTATGCATGCCCAGCATCTGCAGTCATTAAAGCTCTTTGAATGAATGAGACCAGGGCAAAAACTATTAAATGCATTATGAATGGGACTTTCATTTTCCTTCCTTTGAATTATTCACATTCCAACTTGAGAATGTTAATAGGAGGTTAATGAGAGCCTTTTAACTGGGCTTTGGTATCCACACCCAATTCAGCTGAGATAAAGATGTCTTTAGTTGATATTCTCCCTCCCTGATTATACCTTTTAAAAAAAAGAGAGAGAGATACAATTTTATATTTGTTGTGAAAATCACCAAGAGACCGACTCAGAAAATGAATCACTCATTCGTGTCCCAGCCTCTCCCATTCGCCTTCCCTGCAATCCCCCTTCAGCAGAATTAATAGAATGTGTTCCACCTTGTCTGAAGAAGCAGGATGTCGTATTGGCAAGACAACAGGATGGGCATCCTACCCAACTCACCTCCAAAAAAGAAGCTTAAAGGATAGCTTTGCTGTTCTTAAAAAAAATAAAGTCAGGGTCAATGGTTTACTTCCAAGGTCTGGAGAAATATTTATCTTGTCTTCCATCAGTCAGACTGATTTTGCACCCTATTTCACAACGCACAAAAGCTTGGTGTTGCAACTGGGTATGTGACATCATGGATTATGACTATAATGTTCAAAACATACAGATCTGTCCCTGGTATACTAACAGTACTTTTATTAGATTTTTTTGGGGGGGGAGAGAAGAAGAGGGGAGGACACGGATTGGTTTTGTGTGTGTATTGAATAGATGTAGCTTTCGTCTTTGAAGTTTAAGACCAGTTGTAAATTCCTTGAAGTCCGTCCTATTTCCTTTTATATTAGCATGTTAACAAGCTTTGGAAGACTGACAGACGTTACAGGAAGGCACAGCTGGGTGCTCCCCGAGTCTGGGGCCTAATTCAAACCAGAACACGAAGCCTTCCTGAACTCTGCGGCTTGTCTGGTGTTTACAGACTCGGCAGGAAGAGCCCATCGCCACAGTGATGAAGCCATAATGTCCTCATCAAATACGGATGCTTTCTGTCCTATGGAGGCAACAGTTGGGATTAATTAAGAAAGGAAATGCCACAATACTCTAAATTACCTCTCTAGTTGAAACCTTTGCACCAGATGAAGTTCAACAATAAAAATGGGGAATCATATACGTATATAAATATATGTGAATATATACATTTATAGACACATATGCACTGAGAACACACACACACACACACACACACACACACACACACACACACACACACTGAGAATTAAAGTCTTTCTCAGAGGCAGTCACTGAAGGTTCTACCCTTCCATGTAAGTACATTTAACTACTTAGCTGCCAAAGATACTGGCTTCCCTCTCCTCAGGTCAAAAATACACAACATTTTAAGCCAACTAACAATGAGAAGTCTTCTAGTACAAGCAAAACTATCTGTCCTCAGCATTAAATAGACCCCAATGTGGTCAAATGCAATAGTTGAGTCCAATTTATCTAAGGAAAAATTGTGGAATAACACATACTATAGAAATTCTATATCTTATAAACCACACACCAGGTCTGAGTGAATGAACCCATACAATGGGTTTCCTTTTCCCATGGGATGGTATCTCCTGAAGCACTGTGTCATTGAAAATGGCTCAACATTCCCTGCACACTCAATTTCTCTCCTTACATATTAAGCAGAAGATTAGAGATGTTTGAGATAGTGGTGAAGAAAGGCTGGAAAGATAGTGTTTATTTGGTGGGGGTGGAGGGGCTGAGAATCGGAAATAAATGAAATTGGACCAATGGGAAGGTTAGGAGGAAAAAACCTTCTTCTTCCCAAACTTTGCCCAATTCTTTCTCAATCAATTCACTGGAGTATCACCAACTGAAAAGACTCCTGAAGAACAAAATTCCCCTATTACACCTATTTTACATTCTTAGAGCCTCTTCTGAATGGTGACATAAGCTAATTTAGCAAGTCCCCAAGAGAGGACTATAGAATCATTAGATTCTGCATTATAAGGACCCTTAGAACATAGAATGTCAGTGTTAAGAGGGATTCCAGACCATAAATATAGGAACAGCAGGTGGCTCAGTGGTTAGAGCACCTGTCTAGAGTCAGGAAGACATGAGTTCAAATCCAGCCTCAGACATTACCTGTGTCTGAACCTGCTCATCACTTAACTGTGTTTGCCTCAGTTTCCTTATCTGTAAAATGAGCTGAAGAAGGCAATGGCAAACAACTCCTCCATCTTTGCCAAGAAAATGCAAACTAGGTTCACAAATTGTCAGACGTGATTGAAACTACTCAACAACAACAGCCTTTGATGGGATTTTAGAGGCCATTCAATCTAACCCGCTCATTTTGCTGATGAAGTCCAGAGAAGACCACTGACCCGAAAGAGACACAGGAATTGTCACTTAATTTCACGATAAACCATTGTTTAATGTTATATTGCTTTTTCCAGTGGGCACAATTTCTAGGCAGAGAATTAGCTGCAATATTACAGAAGCTAAAAATCCATTTCTTTGGAAATCCCAGCGCCAGTCCCACTTACATTTATTGTCAAGAGAGAGTTAATATAGCATTTGTGTCTAAAGGAAAGCTGTTTTGAAAAGCCATATTTTAAACCATATTTACCAGCTGTCTATGAGTTCATTATTTGGTCTCACAAATTAGCATGAGTCAAACTATATTACTTCAAAGAGGCCTCTGGGTTACATTGAGGGATTGGATGCCTACCTAACTTCTTCTTTGCCAATGGAAGATATTGACTTTGCCCGCACTGAACAGCCCTGAGCACCAGCTCTTCACTCTGCCTAACAAATTCAGTTTTGCTATTTCATACCCTTTTGGACACTAAGTAACATGAACAGCCCATAAATTGGGGAGAACTTTGGAGCAACTGGTTTGGTTTTTATTTTGATGAAATTTCAATAAAAAATAGAATGTAAACACTGATGGCTAATGTATACCTTAAAGACTGTCCAACCTCAGCCAACCATATGTTGGATTTTCATGCCCACTTAGAATTTGTGATTGTTACCAAGATTCCATGTGCACCTGGTTATGTGACCAAAATATTCTGCCAGAAATGTAAACAATGCCAGTTGGGATTCAATCTCATTTAAACCATATTGTTAAACAGGACCTGTGTATGTTGGTGAAGCTGGTGTATTGAAAGCATCACAGATGAACAGCTTGCTATTTTTCTGTCCAAAATGGGAGCTCTCTGTGCCTAAAGAAGTTCTTGCATTCAAGTGGAAAGAATGCTGACTTTGGATTCATGTTTGACTCCTACTCTTGGGACTTAACTAGCTATGTGAATATGGCCAAGTCATTTCACCTTTTGAGCCTTGCTTTCCTAATCTAAAAATGGGGATGTTAATCATATTTGCACTACTCACCACACAGGGAAGTTGTGAAGAAAATGCTTTGTAAACCTCAACAGGTTGCAGAAACATGAGCTTCTACCATTACTGTAACAAACAAGGAAGTTAGACCTGATCAGAACTGGAAAACCCATTAGAATATAGAAGGTCACAGTTGAGCACTCTAGAATGTAGAATGCTGGAGCTGGTAGGGAACATGGAATGTAGAATAAATACAGAACGTCAGCATCAAATGAACCCCTCTAGTCTAACCAACTCTGAACTGTATTGCATTATGTTTTGCATGATATAAATAGGGCTTTCATGAAAATGTTTTAAATCTAGCAATATTTTACTTTTAAAATATTGAATGTGGAAATTATGTATGAATTGAAATGACTTGTTTGGCTTTCTTTTTTTGCATCAAAACAGATTTGATCACCTCTGTTTCTCTCCAACATTGACCCTTGCCTACACCCAGGCATAGGCATAGGTAACCACCATTTATGAGCTCTCATCAACATATTTCAAATCCTAGGTTTCTCTGCAGCCAAATTCATCTGAGAAATGGTTGATAAGATGATTTTTTTAGATCTGGAAGAGACCTATAATTGTCACATTCGGGAATTCTAGGGTTTTAATACTATATGATGGTGTGAGATAATTCTATCACTGACAGATACAGACATTGTAGAAATGATGACATGTATTTTTTCTTCTCCATAGATTTGGAGAGAACACTAATTTTTTAGATCTAGAGAGAGCACTAGTTTTTTTTCAGTGTTACTTAACAAAACTACACACAATATGGGCTTAACAAGGGTGTATAGTTGGCCAAACCAAGAATAGAATAGGTTTAGCCAAATCTATCTTAAGACAAACATCTAAATCTAACTAACATTAACAAATTATTACTAAAAGTCAGGTTGAAAGAGAAAGGGACAGGAGGATGACGATCTCTTTAGTAGGTGATAGAGATGCTTTAGAACTTTTGACTTAAAAAAAATTTCATTTGCCTAAAGTTTGTCCAGCATTCAAGGCCCTTCATAAACAGACAGCTGTTTTCCTTTCTAATCTTATCTTTTCACTAATTCCCTCTATGTTCATATTATTCCAACCAAATTAGACCTTTACTGATCTCCTGAATATATACTGCTGCCTCCTACTTCCCCATCTTTGTACTTGCAAGGTACACAAAAGGTTTAGGGCCTTTGCATGACCTTTCTTCCCTGCCTTCTTCCCCTGCTCAATTCTTATCTGACTTTTAAAACTTGACTCAACTCCTATCTTCCTGGTCAGCAATAATCTTTCCCTTTGGACCTTACCAAGCATTTTGCTTCGCTCCTCCGACAAATGTACTTTTTGCTTTTAATATAGATCATAGGTATCACTGTTCTACTGGACTGTAAGCCAGGTGAGGGGAGGGATCGTATTTACAACATGTATGACCTTGGTCAAATTATTTAGTTTCTGTAGGCTTGTTTCCTCAAGTATTGAATGAGGGAGCTGGTCCAGACATTCTCTGAAATGTTCTTCTAGCATTAAATCAACAATCTTCTGAACTCAGCTTTGTATCCCTGGTTCCTAGTTTGGATGCTCTACACATACTTGCATTGTTTAGTCATTTCAGTTGTGTTCCCCACTGTGGTCCCATTTGGGGTTTTCTTGGCAAAGATACTGGAGTGGTTGGTCATTTCCTTCTCCATTTCATTTAAAAGATGGGAAAACTGAGGCCAACAGGGTTAAATGTCTTGCACAGAGTCACACAGCTAAGGAAATGTCTCAGGCTGGATTTGAACTCAGTTTTCCTGAGTCTAGACCCTGCACTCTATCCATTGCACCACCTAGATGCGCTTGCGCACACAAAAAGTAGGCATTAAAAATGTTTCATAAATGAATGGATGCATCTAAAGTATATATCAAGGTTTTTCTTTTTTGTAGTAGGAGAGGAAGTAGGACTGCACCTGAGAATTCACTGGTAGGAAGAAACTCCTAGCGTGCAAACTCCTTCTCCCGGTGAAGATTAACACCTATTCTGTAACCTAAGAGTCTTGCATGTGGCATTGACACATTAAGTAATTTACCTAGGGACACAGAGTCCATATATGTCAGAATAAGGATTTGAACCCTGGTCACACCTGACTCCAAAGTCACTTTTCTATCCACCATGCCATGCTTTCCCCTCATAAGTTCCTTTTTTTAAGAGGCACTTATTATGCGTGAGATGGATGATAGGCACATTTGACTTCAGTTCCTTCATCCCTATTCACTCACTTTCAGTCACAGCTTTGAAACCTTGTCCAGGCCCTAAACATTCAACTCTGAGAGGTCTTTTTGACCGCCAAGGTCTAATGATCTGGGTTGACAAGGTCTTCCACGTGCACCGCCAGAATTCATTTTCCAAACTTATACAAAGCACACAGGAAGCAGCCTTTTTCAAAATGAAAGAGCTGACAGTTATTTACATAATGAATATGTGCCAAACTATATCCACTTTTAAATGTTTATATCTGCCAGACAGCTAGCCAACAGCTACAGCATACAACTCCAGAGACACAGAGACCAAATAACCCTGTGACTCTATTTCTCCATACACATCTTTCCCTTTGAATAGTACCTAGACATGCAGCTGAAAAAATAATTCCACCATTTCTCATTGAAGCTGATTTGCCTCTTATGTTACTTCCATTACTCTCATCTGCCTTGTCTAATTCCAGATATACACGCATCAGGGACAAGAGCAAGGCACCCACATAGAATGCAGCTACATGCCCTTGGCATTTCTGTCTTTAGTGACTTTTCCCTGGGGTATTCATCTAGTAGACTTTTCATCCCCAATGTGAAGAGAGAGAACAGACCTAGCATTCCTATTCCAACTGGACTATTTATGATTCCTCAATTTTGCCTTGCTGTTCTCATCTCTGAGCCTTTGTACATGCCATCCCCCATGCAGCCCCCCTTGCTCAATCTCTGCTTTTTCTTAAGAGTTCTAGCTCAGATGCCACCGTCTCCATCAAACCTTCTCTGACCTACCCCCAGCTAAAAATGACCCTTTTCTCCTTAACCTTTTATAGGACTCCCTTTTACATTCCTTTGTGCTCTTATATTACAACTTTAATAACAATAACCACATTTATAATAAACACTAGCATTTGTAGGTGCGCCAGCGAGGTGACGCAATGAATAGAGCACTAGGCCTGGAGTTAAGAGGACTCAGACACTTACTAGCTGGGTGACCCTGGGCAAGTCACTTATCTTTGCCTCAGTTTCCTCATCTGTAAAATGATCTGGAGAAGGAAATGGCAAACCACTTCAGTATCTCTGGCAAGAAAACCCCCACACAGGGTTAGGAAGGGCTAGGCATGACCGGAAGGCTGGAACCACTACACAAAAGCATTTACGTGGCACGTTAAGGTTTAAAAGGCATGTTACACATATCATCTCATCTGATCCCCTTAACAACCTGGGAGGGGGTGCATTATTATTTCCACTCTACAGATGAGAAAACTGAGGCTACGAGAGGTTAAGGGACTTACTTAGGATCACAGACCCAGCCAGCGTCTGCGGCAGGATTTGAACTCAGGTCTTCCTGACTCCAAGGCCAGCACCCTTGCCCACTCCACCCTCCAGCTTCCTGGTGATTTGTATGTGTCTTCATAGATGAACGCAGCCAAACATACTATCCCCCTAGAGGTTAAGCTTCTTGTTACAAGCCTCCCTGCCCTTATCAAGACTGGTCCTAGCAGATATATAGACCTGTATACTCAGCCTGTAACTGAAGTCCTTCATGTCTGACATGACCTGTGAGAGTCTGGGATGGGCTTTGAGGTCCCTGGGCCACAAGAGGTCTTGGAAGAGGACTTTTCCAACGTGCATAGGATGAGATGGATTTGAGGGACTGAAAACTGGTGGACCGAGTGTCCCCACTAATGAAATAATAGAACCATCCAAGTTTGCTTGTTTTATCCCACATTTACTCCCAGGAGGTAGCCTCTAGCTCTTAAGAAACACCTGGACCCAATGTAGGAGGCAGGCCTGGGCACTGGGGATCTGAAAGTGACCTGATTAATAATACATGCAGTATAGACACTGGAAGGGGCCAGAAGCTTCTGACCATGATGAGCATGATGTCTATTCTTATCCATAGCTTCATAAATCTAGAGCTGCAAGGGACCTCAGAGGCCTTCTAATCCAGCTCCCTCATTTTACAGAGGGAGAAACTAAGGTCCTAAGAAGGCAGGTGATTTTCCCAAGGCCACAAGAGAAGATGTGAGTAGCAACGGAATCATGATTATAGGTCTAGAGCTAGGTGGAACCTCAGAAGTCTTATAGTTCAACCCTCTTATATTATAAAGGAGGAAACTGAGGCCCAAGGAGGTTAAGTGAGTTGAAGTATGATTTAAGCCTGTAGTCCAAAATTAGAGTTTTGTTTTCAAATTTTTCACCAGTGGAAGATAAAATGGTTCAAATGATAAGAACATTGGATCTGGAGCCAAAGGAGCCAGATTCTGTTCCTACCTCTGCCACTTTGCACTAGCTGACCTTGGGAAAGTCAATTAACCTCTATGGGTTTTAATTTCTTCAATTTCAAAGTGACAGAATTCTATTAGATATCTTCTAGGATTCCTTGCATCTCTAAATCTGTGACCCTGTAGCTTTCTGTTTTGTTTAATGATAAATATTCCTTCCCATCATATTTTCTTCCTTTCTTCCTCTTTCTTTCTCTTTTCTTTCTTCCTTCCTTCCACTTCCTTCCTTCCTTTCTTTCCAAACTTGTCCAACAAGCTAAAGATATAAATATAAAGGATAGAGCCAGTGTCATTCTTTTCACACTACACCACACTGATGGTGATAAATACTATTTCCTGACCATTTTGTAACCCATAGTTTCTTCCATAGAGAGATTCATAAGACTAAACTAGAATCAAGTATTTTGTGAATTTCTAGAGAAGCAGCATTATCAGCCACACAGGCATCTTACCTAAATGTCTCCCTTCAGTTCCTGAAGTAGTCTGCTGTCCTGGGGATGCTTTAACCAATTGCACCTAGGGGTCATGCTGGCTTGGTGTTTTAGAAAGTCATTTATCTGAATGTAACATTTTATGCCACTTACTTTTAGGAGTCCTGGGGCTCAGGCCTCAGCCTGAGGAGTTCCTTACTGGCCTGTTCCCAAAGTTTCCCTTGTCCTTGTGCTCTCCTAAAGACAATAACTGGCACAGGGAAAACAAATGACCTATGAATAATTTAATGAAAGTAGTCCCTGCAATTCACATTTGCCCCAACTGTCATAACCCATGTTCATAATGACAGTTCCCTCATTGAGTAGTCTTGTTAATTATGTATAGCATTCTGACATGCAAACATGCAATTTAGCCCCAAGACATCAGCAATTAGTTAATTAATCTCAACACAAATGATCTGAACCACTCCAAAAGGCACTGTACAGCCAGTAGCAAGTGGAAGAAAATTTTTCTACCAAGACGTTGAATAATCTTGGAACAGAAATGAGGTGAAACCAGAAAACAAAGTGGATTCTGTGCAACAAAGATCCCACTGTATTAAGACCTGGGTGTTCAGCAGAGGCAGTTGGAGATCGTTCCATTTGGCCAAAGATTGAATTGAGGTCAAGCTGGCCTAAAATAAACACCTGCTGCCTCTCAATTGACTGGGACTCAAACAACATGAAAAGGAAAGGAAGAGAAGTTGTATGGAGGAGTTAAGTGAGTCATCTGGGCCCTGGGTTGATGGATACTAATGGACATTGACCACATTCTACTTTGGACCATGCAGGAACTTCCTGCATCCATCACTTGCTGGCCGATGTGCATCCATCTTGAAAAAGCAACCCAACATCCAGGCTTTCTGAGTCTAATTCTTCTTTTCCTTAGAGTCCAGGAGATCCAAGTGCCAGCCCCACAAAGTTACACCCATCTCGTTTCCTGCCTTTAGGGAGGGAACACAAATTTAAGAACCCAATTATTCCAAAAGCCCATCTCCAAGTTCCCTAACCTGATGTGGTAGAATTAAAAGATCTGGTTTGGAGTCTAATATTAGGCTAAAATTGGACAGATGAGTATAAATTTGGATTGATCAATACCAATTTAACCTAAAGATTAGAATATAGTTAGTGTCAGTATTCAGTTGGGTTCCTTGTCTGGATGGTTATGCTATATATTACTAAATACACATGTTCACTCTTGTCTGGCAGCCAGAATAATGTTTTCATCTAAATATGTAACAGTGTGATTAGACCACATTTGAGATTATTGGCTAAAAAGTGTTGTTTTCAATTAAAATAAAATACATGAACAGTCCTTGAAAATATCAGAAGTGCCACAATTTAGCCAGGTCTTTTCCCAAATTTCAAAATGGGGATTTCCCCCTAAAGTTTCAGACATCATCCGCTAAGCTTTCCAGTTTGTCACAGATATGCTGGACAAGTGGTGAAGTTCTGCTGGAGGCTGCTGTGTGCTCTCCAAATGGACCCATCATAACATCTCTTCCATCCCTCAGTCTCTTCCTTCAAGTCTCCACATCAATTCTAGTACAGTGGGAAGTGGGAACTACATTTGGAATCAGAAGACTTGGGTTTGAGCTGAGGCTATGCTGTTTACTGTGTGACTGTGAATCCCCTTTGGGTCTCAGTTTCCTCCTGAATAAAATGAGAAAGTCAGATTAGAAGATAAATATAATTCCTTCCAGCTCTAAACCCAATTTCATTATTGAACTCCAACAGTATAAATTAGAGAAGAGTGTGGGGAGAGAGATGTTGAGACCTGTTGAGTGCTCAGCAATGGTGTCACTGGTACCCAGGTATTCATTAGATATCATTCAACTTTCTCCATACTATGTATGACATAGGATATGTTTCCTAGATGGATAGGCTTCTTGGGATATTCCAAGGATGCTTATCCCACAAAAATAACTTCAGCCTCAATATCCAGCTTATTAGCACTTTACTGATGGAGCAGATTATCTGTGATCTAAAAATGCCCAACACCAAAGTCCATGGGCTTGGGGCATGTATATGCTGAAGGACTCTGAATTATTTCCCCTCCACGTAGGGGCTCTGAAGCATGAGAAGCTCAAGGTTTCAGAGCTCACCTCCATATTAAGGCCCAGTTCAGCCAGCAGGCACAGTACTGATTAGCGCTGCCACATATGAGATACAACCCTTAACAAAATATAGACTCCAACTTGAGACAAAGGGTTATTTCCTTCCTTGATTCAACTTGATTGCTACTAGAGGAAAAAACTCAATTGCTGCATAGTCATCTTCTCTCCAAGAAAAATGTGGTTCAGAAAAGAGATAAAAGATCTTACCACCTTCCTTCCCTTTAGTAAAGGGTAATTTACAAAAATCCTCACTGACTTCAGTGGAGATTGTGTCTCTAGGCCTGGAGCAACCCTTAGAATCATAGACCATTAAAAATGGAAGGGAACACAAAAATGAACTTATCCAACCTTCTCATTTTGAAGACAAGAAACTGAGACCCAGAGAAATGAAGTGAGTAGTTCATATCCACACAGTAGCACTAGTGGCAAAGTTTGGACTACAACTCAGTTCCTTAACTCCCTATCTACCACTCTTTACACCCTATTGAACTGTCTCTTTGTACCTCCAATAACAGATAACACAATGCTGGGCATGTAGGATCATGGATTTAGAGATGGAATTGACTCTAAAAGCTCTCTAGTTCAGCCTCTTCATTTCCCAGGGCCATCGACAGTGGTATGCTGTCAGTGTTTAATAAATGACTTAGGTGGATGGTTGGATGGGGGAGTTGGAAGAACTGTGTCCACACTATCCTTTTCAATTTAATTTATTTTATCAGCATCTTCTCCATCTCATTCTCAAGTATAGTTAGTCAACAGAAGAATATATCAATCTCTGCTTTATAGTATTTGCTAATTTCCTAGAGGTAAAAACCATACTGAACAGTTAAGATCTGTTTGAGGAGCTGGTTCCAGCACATCCCTTGTGATAGAAGGCTAGTGGTTTGGTCAAAGCCACACAGGAAATAATTGACAATGAAGGAAATTTTAATCAAGGACTTCTGACTCTGAATCCAGGGTGCTTTCCAGTGAACAACGTTATAGGAATGAATCTGCTAGATAGTAATTGTTCCTGTAGAAAAGATACAGTCATAGACCTCATAATCTAACTAAAACAATTAGCCCTGATATGCAGATAAAAGAGAACCCTAAACTTGACTCTCAGAATCACCACTCACATCTTCTGCACTTGAGCCCAAATGTCTCATTCTCTCACACCCAAGGCCTGTGAAAACTCAGCTTTCCCTGAGGCATTCTAAATGAAAAGAAAAAAAATACATCTGCCTCCCCATTCCCACACACACACCCCCAAACTTACTGCAAGCTTTTATCCAACAGCCCCAGCAGTCACAACTCTCTGGTCGCTTGCAACATTGGCCACCTCCAAAGTCCTCTGGGAGTCTCTGCTCTGGGAACTCCACCCTCCTCCACTGTCTCTGAAGTGGCTTCCCTTCCCTCAGCCCTGCTCACCACTCACACTTGCCTCAGTGGCACAGAAGCAGGCTCCAGGCACAAGGAAGCCCTCCCCTAGACACCAGCCTGCCATCCCTGTCACAAAACCCATCACTCGAAAGGCCCTGGCACTGGAACACAAAAGCAACAAATCATTTCCAGTCACACAATTTCATGCTCTAAGTTCTTTCGCCACCCTCAGAGTCCCTGGATTCATAAAAGAGGATATTCTCTGAGCAGACAAAACAAAGTGGAGCGTTTCTGGTTAGTTCCAGTAAGCACTGTGAAAAGCCCCAGCCCTCATTTTGACAACTAAATTTCCTTTGTGAGCTGCTGCCTTTGCTGTTTCTTTTCTTTTCTTTTCTTTTCTTTTTTTTTGAGTTTCTCTTGCTGGAAGCAGGGAACTGAAACAATAAGGGAAAATGGGGGCTTGTGTTGGGGTGGGGAGGAGGGAAGGCAGCTTGACTCCAATGTCCTGTAAGATTCTCTTTGTCTTCTAAGCAGAGAGATAGATGCTTGAAGAGTGGGTGGGAATGACAAGAGGTGAAGTTGGGTTAGAAACCCAGCCTACTGTCGTAATTAATGGTAGCAGATTAAACCTCTGTGCTTCTAAGGTTATCTTGTCTCTTGGTCAATCTTCCATCTGACAGTTGCAAGACATTGCCTAGTTTAAGTAGGAATTCCATTTGAAGGAAATTTGGTTGGACTGAGAGACTGGACTCCAGTAGGAAACATCTGCATTTCCACACCCGTCGGTGCTTTTTTGTTGTGGGCTAGATGTTTCTGATCAATTCAGGACGCTGAACAAGTTTCTGCTCTACTCCAGGACTCAATTTCCTAAATTTTCAAATGAGAAGGTTGGACAACTTTCCATTCCAGTCCGTTCCATTCAACAAACATTGATTACGTTCGTTCTATGACCAGTAAAATGTAGACTCCTTGAGGTCAGAGATGGATTCATATTTTGGGTGGATTGTTTTGAGTCTCTGAATCCCCTATTCCTTTGCACAATATCTGGCACAGAGTAAGTACTTATTAATTGCCTTTTAAATTAAACTGAATCAAAGGTACTGTTATGCACTGAGGATAAGACAGATGAAAATGTGACTGTCTATTTTCAGTCAAGCAGGATGATAAGAGATACATAAATCATCATTTACTCATTTGCATGGTAAGAAACCAGGATGATGAAGGATCTCCTTTTCAACCCTATGAGGGCCTTTGGTGGAACTGGACATAATTTAAGGGAGAAGATTTGAAGGGAAGAAGAGAAGGACTGTGAAACCTTGCTTACATATTTGCTGTCATTTGGAAGAGGGATCAGACTTACTTTGCTAGGCTCCAAAATGGAAAACAAGGAGTAATGAATAGAAATTGTAAAGAAGGAAATTTAGGCTGGATATAAGAAAAAAATCTAACCATCAGAACTATGCAAAAGTGGAGGAAGTTGCTTTGGGAGGTAGTAGGCTTCCATCATGGGAGATCTTCAAGCAAAGCCTGAAGAAGCACTAATCTGGTAAGTTGTGGAGAGAACTGTTTTTCAGGTATGGGCTGGACTAGATGGACATGAGGTTCCTTCCAACTCAGTAAGTCTGTGATTCTGTAAAGGACCGCTAAGGAAAAATATAGGACTGAGAGATTTTAAAAGGAAAATATATACCAGGTCCACCTGGTAAGGGAATGAGTTGGGAATCAGGGAAGGAATCACAAAGAATCTGGGGTAGTTAGGTGGCACAAAGAATAGAGAGCTGGGGCTGGACTTGAATTCAAATCTAGCCTTGGACACTTTTAACAGCTATGTGATCCTGGGCAAGTCACTTAATTCTGTTTGCCTTAATTTTCTCATCTGTAAAACGAGCCAGAGAAGTAAAGGGCAAGCCACTCTAGTATCTTTGCCAAGAAAATCCAAACAGGGTCACTCAGAGTCTGAAACAACAAAAATTGCAAGGAACTGCGCCTTGAATGTGGAACTGGGCCTCCAAAAGGATTTCCACAGTTGGAGATCAATAGAAAGGGACTAGTCTAAGCCTAGGGGATGATGAATACTTAGAGGCAATGTAGGGTACTAGATAAAGCACTACACTTGGATCCAGGGGGACCTAAATTCATATGCCATCTCAAATACTTAATGGTTGTGTGAGCCTGGGCAAGTTATTTAACTATTTCTCAACTATATAATAAAGCGTTCTTTGACCTTGAAGATTCCTTCCAACTCTAACTCTATGATTCCATATCCCTTTATGTACAGATATACACAGAGGTATGCTAAAGCAGGGTAAGATTTGAAAAGAAAGAATAATTCAAGATGACTAAAGCATAAAATACTGAAATTAATATAAGAAGCAGAAAGGTAGATTGTAGCCAAACTATGGAGGGCAGGGAATTGAATCCTGGACTCAGGAGGATGTATTTTATCTGGGGAGCCACGGCAATGGGGAGCCATGGAATGTTTTTGAGGACAAGAGTGACTTTATCAGAATCATGTATTAGGAAGATTACTCTGGCAGTGCTGTGAAGGATGGATCAGAGGTAGGAAAATCATCTGGTAGGCTATTTTACAATAGTACTGGACAGAAGTAATAAAGAGCTATAGCCATCATTATGAAGATTTAAGAGAATGAAATAATTACTGGCCAGGGGTTGGGTTAATCAGTTCAAGTGGTCAGTTCCCAGGAGGTACAACTGAAAGTATACAACTGCTCATTTGCAATTAGGTGCTCCAGTTCGCAAATTAACACTTCTTTGTGAAGGAGTTATAACCAATAGACCTTAATAAAAATACAATAAAACCTCAATTAGCGAGGATCCAACCAACTACAAATCTCAACTGAAATGGTTTGTATCCTTTTCTCCTTTAAACAATAACACACACACACACAACATGACTGCCTGTTCGGGTATGAGTTTTTCACTGTGTGGAACCAAGGGGTAGAGAAGGAAGGTATGGGGGCAGTTACAGTGAATATATGTTCTGCTGCAGACAGAATGTTAGACTTGCAGTCAGAAAGAGTCAAGGTTACCTCTGACATTTTTAGTCGTGTGATCATTTGCAAAGTTCTTCGACCTCTCTGGCCTTCAGTTTCTTCATCAAAAAATTAAGGATGGTGATATTGGTAGTGTTTATCTTATAGGAGTATTATGAGGTTCCAATGAGATAATGCATGGGAAAGCATTTTGAAAACTTTAACACATTAGCGAAGTGTCAATTATTTTTTGCTATGATGATTACTCAGAACAAGGACTCTGAGATCCTTTCCAGGCTCCAAGTCACCAGTTGTCAAAATCACTGTACCTACTAAGGCCTTCTGGAACTAATACATACAACATGAGTACTCAACAGCCTGGACTCAAACAAAAAGGGCACTGAGGATTGATCAGAAACATTAATGAATTAGAATTCCTCAATCTTTGGGCATTTATCCCAGTTAACTGAAGTTTAATTATAAGTGGTTAAGTAATGCACTGATTTTGATAGGCCAACCAGAAGAAACACAGAAGTCAACATGCTACAGCAACAGCTCAGAAGCAAGACTTGGTTGGCCTGGCCACTCCCAGCTTGGGAAAAGAAGAAGCTGATACGATGGGAGTTTTGAAGATCTCTCCAGAGGAGAAGAGAACAAAGAGATGGTGAGGTGTCCCATCTAGACATGGGGTGTCCCACCAATGCATGGGGCAGCAGCACTACTGTGGACTAGGAGTAGTGACATCTGTAGTTCCCTCCTTCCAATCCTTCTTGAAAGATGAAGAGGAATGATCTGTAAATGGACAAGTGGAGACATATAAAACTGTGGGTTTCTTTTTTTAAGCTTGTTTATTTTTGTTTGGTTTTTATCTTCATGTTTGCTCAGGTATCTATCTGGGATGCTGAGAAAAAAAAAGATGAGAAACCAGCATTCTTTACTTCTGCCCCTTGCCTTGCTTGGGGGGGGGGCAGTTTCTAATGATTTCTAATAGTCTGTTAAAGACTTCATTTGATGGGTCTAATGTGATCTTTCCTAGCACAGGGATAGGTCAACCTACCCCAGTGCATTGCTAGAGAATTTCTACTCTTTTATCAAGAGCATAATCAAAAATCATTTCATAACTACATTTTCTTCTTTAAATTAATTTCATTTTTAATTTATGAAATAAAATAAGCATTTCCATAACAGAATAAAAATTAAACTGCAAGTCTATTATATACAACTTACTACTCCTTTTAAATATATAATAGAGTTATGTAGCTCTCTTTTTTTTCTTCCATCTCCCTTCCCCCACTTTCAAAGGCAGAATTACTACAGACTTGGGCCACTTTTAAAAATCTGCCTCATTACAAATAAGCTTTGTGACTCTTAGGTGAAACCCTTTTTCTCTTAGTTTCTCATCTATAGAGTAGGAATAAAAACCCTTGCACTACCGACCGCACAAGAAGAGTTTTGTAAACCTTAAGCATTATATAAGCGAGTTAACATTATTTTATTGTTATACCCCTCTCTATTTACAGTACACACATTCACATGTCATCTTACACATACATCACATATAAACCTGTAAAACTGGTTCCAGTTACCACACTGCCTCCTCAGGTAGGGTATCACTCAAATCACACACAAAGTTTTAGATGTTCCCAAACTGCTCCCGGCCACAAAAGCCCATCTTTTTAACACAAATATTCCCCTGCTAATGTTATAAGAGATAAATCATGGAACACCATAACCTCAATAGAAGCACACTTGCAGATTAACCCAGGAGTAATGGAAAGATGCAAGATGGTCAAGGCTTCATTGAGAAAATGAATCTTCAACAAGGCTCAAGAAGAATGAGTAGACTTTGGCTTGTTGTAGAAGTGAGAGAGGGTATTTCAGATTGAAATTATCCACAATGATTAAGTTTAAGAAGGGGGCATAAAAGACATCACTTAGTACATGTATGAATGGAAAAGGAGATGGGTCCATCATGCAGTTAGGACAGTTCAAAAGCTGCAGAGTCATAGAGGAAATAGTAAAAGAAACAATAAGGGCCTTCATCTTGTTGGGTAAATTCTCTAGGGTTGAGATCTATGAAAAGTCCTGGAAAAGGATGGATGAGTTACAATATATAAGTACAATCGTCCCTGTCTCCCAATAATCTCCCTCTTCCCATATATTGCTGAGACCAGGCTCTCCAAGGGGGTAAAATGAAGGGGCATGGTGCCCAGGATAGGCCTCCTCCCATACCCTGCCTGTAGTTTGGCTGGGTGAACAACCTAGCCCATACAGAACTGGGCTACACAGGCTGCCGTCACATCTCATTGGCACCTAACACACTTGTCTGCCAAGACCCTGTCATTTCTCATCCCCATCAAACATTTCCCCAAAATAGTCTTCATTTCTGCCCTTCCTATCATGGAATTTTCTTCTCCCAGGGCTCTTGGTTTCCTTCCTTTCCTCCATCCTGCTGGTCTCCTTTTCTTACTGATTTTCTACCTTTCTTCCTTCTGCTTCTAAGCATCATGGGTCTAGCTTTTTATTTTTATAAGATAATAAATATGATAGATCACAGATTTAGAGCCAGAAGGAATCTCAAAGGCCATCTAGTACAATCTCCTCATTTGAAGAATTTGCAATAAATAAATTTGATAATTTTGATAAATTTGAAATTGCATCTCAGGGTAATTGAATGACTTGGCCAAGGTTGTACAGGTAGTGAGTGGCAGAACTAAGATAAAAACTCACATTTTCCGACCTCAGAGCTACCCTCAGATGGTGGGGAGGAGGAAGTCCAGCAAATTAAGGAGTTCCCCTCATCAACTCTATTACTCTCCTCATTATTTAATTAAATTTAGTTTGCTGTTCCCAGGAAATCATCTGGGGTGCTTTGGGCATGTATCTACTTCCTCAATTCTGAATAATTCCCTGGGAGTCCTAAGGAGGCTCAAGCATGGTCCTTTCTAGTGTTTCCCACAGTGCTTTGCACTAAAGAGTCCCAAGCAATCTATTCCAAATAGTTCTTAAAGACAAAAGCTAAATTAATAGTCTTTAGGAAGGGCTCAGAAATACTCTAGCTAGCAGCTCAGAGATTATAGTCATATCCAAATACAAAATTTTACAAATCCAGCAAGTAAATAATATTTAACAAAGTCCTCATAGACTACCATGGGCTGTACTTACAAGAACTTGTCTTGAGCCCATTTCAACCTAAAATAATTAGGGAAGAATGAAATTTAACAATCAAAATTAAACAAATGGTGGTTAATGAAAAAATAAGAGAGTGGGAAAGCAACAAATAAGTTTCCATTCTCAGAAGGAAATTCTAGTCTCAAATGAACAACCAGATCATATGAGGTTCTCTCAAATGGGATAGGCAGCCAGGGGCTGACACAATAGCTCCCCTTCATCTTCAGAGATTTACCCTGGGTGAAAGTTCCTCCAGCAAGCCTCTTCTGCACATAGAACAACCCATGCTTTTTCCCAGTAGATCTCTCATAACATATAGGGCAATCCTAATTGGAGCACAGAAGAAATCTCTCTGGGGGTACCTAAAATACATTGGATACCCCATTTCCCACTCAGAATATTCCTATAAAAATGCAGGGTATTCCAAATGAAGATCTGAACTCACCAAATAATAAGACAAGTTGGCTAGTTCAAAAGAAACAGAATTCACTCAGATCAGCCCCAAATTACAGGACTCCACAAAAGGGATTAAGCATTTAGAGCTGATTGGAATCAATACTGTCAATTCTAGAAAAGCCCCTAACTTGCCACAATATGGCGGAGGAACCACCAGACCTGCCAGATTATGGGAGTTTCCCAGATCATTCTGTATACTTCTTACTCATCTGAAAGTATATGTTAAAAACCTGCTAAGTTTTCAGTCCTGTCCAGATACCCTATAGGGCCATCTATAACAAATACTAAATGGGCTTGCTCCTGGAAGGCTCCATGTCATTCCACCTCTTTCTACTTTGCTATCTTACAGCCTTGTTTTTTTATCATCACTTTGACCTTGACTTCCTTCCACTCCTTATTTATTAGGTCATTCCCTCCTCCACACCTCCACACCCCTCGAACAACTATAGTCTTTTCCTTTCCTTATCTTGATGCCTTGGTGAACCTGTTCAACTCTACACTGCCCTCTTCTTTTGAGTCTCTTAATCCTTTTGAAGATTGTCCTGTCAAATTGAAGCCTTAGATCACTCTCAATAATCACTGCTTTTGCTCCTGACCGAAGTTAAAGAAAATCACAAAACCATGCAGATTGGGTTCACTACAAGTACAAATTACATAGTATCTACTGGGCTCTCACTGTGACAAGGTGATCCCTTCTACACCTCTCCAAGCAATGCATTATCCCCCTCACCATAATGAATTTTCCAAACTGCTTCATCTCTTCTCAAACATACCACAACTCCCCTTGCCCTTATCCTCTCACCTAAGAACCTTGCTTCATATTTCACTGAAAAATTGAAGGCTGTTCACAGAAACTTCCCTCCCCTCCCATTTCTCATCTCATACTTCAGACACTTTCTGCTATTATCTCCTCCTTCAATCATGCTTCACATGAAGAGATGTTTTTTTCTCTTTGCCAAAGCATACCCCCTCTACATGCACCAGTGGCCTTATTCTATTTCAATTTCTCCAGTAGATTGCTTCCTCTAGCATCTCTTCTCCCACTGACTGTCAGTTGTTCCCTGCGTACTAGCTACTTCCTTACTGCCTTAGGAACATGCTCATGTTTCTTCCATCCTCAGGAAACTTTTATTTTATCCACCTATTCCTTGATAACTCTCCTCCTATTAGATGAGAGGAGACAAGTTCTCCTCCCTTTTGTGGCTAAATTCCTGAAGAGTTTTATAATAGGTGCCTCCATTTCTTCTCCTCTCACTCTCTTCCTAACTGCAAACTAGCTTCTAATTTCCTCTTTCAACCAAAACTTCTGTCTAAAGTTACTACTGATCTCTAATTTTCAAAATCTAATGGCCTTTTCTCAATCCTTATTCTTTTTTTAATTTCTCAGTAGTCTCTGACATTGTTTTCTTTTCCCTTTTATCCCTAATTTTGTCTTCCATATGTTTCTATGACTACTTTCCTCACTCTCCTGCTATCTGACTAGTCCTTCTCTGTCTCATTTACTAGTTCTTCATCCAAGGTGACCCCTACTAAGAATGAGAGCCCTCCTAAGTTCTCTCCTAGCTCCTCTTCCTTGTCCTATTTCACTTGCTAATCTCATCAGATGCCATTATTTTGATAACCATCCCTATGCAGGTGACTCAGATCTGCCTGTCCAGCTCTAACCCATTCCAGACCTCCAGCCTCAAATCTTCAACTCCCTCTTAGATATCTCAAACTGGATGCCCCAAAGACATGTTCTGTCAAAAACTGAACTCATTATCTTTTCCCCCAAACTGTCCACTCGTCTTAACTTTCCTATTACTGTCAAGGGAACCCCATCCTCCCAGTCACCCTTGAAACCAAGCTTATAAACCAAGGCATCATCCTCAACTCCTCAATCTCTCTCAACCCCATATTCACTCATTTGTTAAGTCTTGTCTATTTTAGTTTCATATCTTCCCTCACATATAACTCCTCTCTTCTGACACTGTTACACGGTGAAGACCCTCATTTCCTCATTCCTGAACTAATGATTTTTGCTGCCATATGCTTTTCTTCATTTTTGATCATCATCTTCCACTCATCAAATTTATCTTCCTAAAGCACAGATCTGACCATATTATCCCCTTATTCAATAAACTCCAGTGATTCCTTATCACTTTAGTATCAAATAGAAAAGTCCATCATAATCTGGCCTCCTCCTCCCTTAATGGTCTTCTTACACCTTATATCCTCCTTCCCCCCACCTACCATTTGACCCAGTGACGCAGCTCTCCTAGCTATTCCTTAAACAAGACATTCCCTCTCTAGACTTTGGGCATTTTCAACGGCTTTTCCCTATTTCTGCAATAACCTCCTTCCTCATCTTCATCTCTAGTCTCCATTGGCTTCAAGTCCCAGCTAAAATCCCATCTTTTACAAGACACCTTTCTGGACACGCCTTAATACTAGTGACTGCCCTGTGCTGATTGTCCTGTATATACACTTATCCTGTATATGTCTTTTTTGTAGACCTCTTTTTGTATATTGTCTCCCCCATTAGACTGAGAGGTCCTTGAGGGCAGAATCTGCCTTTTGCCTTTCTTTGTATCCCCAATACCTGGTATATAATAATAATTAGTTGACTGACAGACATCATTCCCCAAACCTTTAAAGCACTCTTCCCAGCATTCCCCTTCCCCCCCACACCTCTACTTTGTGAAGTTTTCTTCCCTCTAGGGGAATGACATCTTCCCTATGCTTTTCCCCCTCTCCACCCTACTCCTAAGAAAAGGATTAGCATCTCAAAAAAAAACATTTATCCATTACATTTATAGCATTGGTATTTGCATAAATGCCTCCCTCTACCCCTCCCCCATTATGATGTAAACTACTTGAGAGTACCCTTTGTGTGCTATCTATCTTTGTTTCCCCAAATTCAAGTTCTTTCTCATAGTGGTTCTTAACAAATGTTTTGTTTACAAAATTGAATTAGTTCAAGATTCCTACAAATGAAGAGAAATCTCTCCCTGCTTTTGTTCTTTTTTTTTTTCTACTCTCACTCTAAGACAACTAGATGGCAAAGTAAATTGAGCAGTGAACCTGGAGTCAGGAAGACCAGAGTTCAAATTTAGCCTTAGACACCAACAGTGTGTAAAATGGAAATAATAGTACAATAGCAGCCACCCCCGCCTCCACTGTTGTAAAGATCAAATGGAGTAATATTTTTAAAGTACTGAGCACAGAGCCACACACCTAATATGTGCTTCATAAATGCTCACTTCCTTCCATGCAAGCCCATTTCCAATTTCTGCAACAAGCCCAGAGAAAAGAAGAATTAGGAGGGAAACAAAAAAGAGATAGGAAGCTAGAGATCTTTCATCACTTATAAGAATAAGGATTTTCTTTTCCTAGAGGTGCGATAATCCCAAATGGAGATGTGGAGAAACAGAAGGCTTTACCTAGTGTCCAAGGAGCTGTCCCCAGCAAAGAAGGATTGGGAGGGCAGAGGTCTACAATGACACATTGATCTGAATGACGCTCACACTTCAAACTGTGATGCTATCTACAAGTGGGAACACATACTGCCTTATTAGTCCAATGTACTTCTCAACTTCAGTCACTGTACCCCAACAGCTCTCCTTCTCTGACACATTTCTCTTCAGAGGTGGAGAGAGGGCTAAATGGGTGGAGGAGGGGATGGTACAGAGACACTGTGCTCAAAGCAAAGTTGGTAGTGTTATAAGAAGGAATTTTTTTTTCTCTTGAACACACACTAGAGTGACACCTACCAGCAATAAACACCAAACAAGTTATTCCACAGGCAAGAGTTTGTGAACTGAGAAGATAACTATCTCTGAAGAACAAACAAATGTTAATCTTACTCGTAGGAGAACTTAATCCCCACCCCCTTTTCTTCTCCAATTGAATGAAGGTGCAGATTCTGAGGGAGAGGATCATTCAAGAAACTGCTGAGCGGGGAGGGGTGGGGGGGAAGTGAGGAAGTGGAAAGGGGCAGGGAGAAGAGGAGAACAAAAGGAAGTGGGAAGATAGGGGAGAGAGATGATGGATGGATGGATGGATGATGGAAGAAAGAAGGGAGAAGTGAAGGAGTGAAAATGAGGGATTAATGGTGAGGGGGGGAGGAAAGGGGAGAAGAGAGAAAGGCAGGGAAAGGGAAGGAAGAGAGGGAAGGAGGAAAAGATGGAAAAGAAAAGCAGGGAGAGAGGAGTAATGGAAGGAAAGGGAGGGAAGCAGATGGAAGAAGGAAGAAGAGGAGGAAAAGGAGTGGGAAGTAAGGGTGGGGGAAGGAAGGAGAGAAGAGGAAGGAAAAGGGAAGAGGAGGAGGTAAAAAGAAGGGGGAGAAGTGGTAGCAGCGAATGGTAGAAAGAAAAAGGGAAAACGGTAACAGGGAAAGGAAAAAGAGGGAAAAAAACAGCCAGATGAGCGAGAGGGAAGAAAAAGAGAAGACATTCATTCTCTATGGCACACACACACATACACACACACACACACACACACACACACACACACACACACACACACTCCATGAAAGGCCAGGACAGAAGCCACAGTCCAAGGTGCTGAAAAAGAGCTGGGCCACAGACCCCTCAGACATACCTCCTCTTTCCCAAAAACCTTCCACCCCAAAAGTGCCAGGAGGTGTCTGGGTTGGGGAATCTGTCCATTTCAGAACAATGGTGGCCAGATTTCAAAAAACTTTGGATAAAACCCTTTGGGGCATCACGTGACAAATTGTTTTCAAAGTGAAGGTGAATCTCTTGGTGACTAGCTAAACACTGATTAAGAAAGCTAACGCCACCCATCCAGCTAATTCTCCTCACCTTTGACACAGATCTGCAGATCAAGACCGCTCTCCCTACCCTGGCAATCACACCACACTTAACTGAAAGTAACCTCTGTTGAATGACCATGTGAATACTTTTGCTGTTTCACCAGAAAGAGAAAGATCAAGCAAAAAGATGCATCACTATTAGATTCTCACAGAGAAAGTAATACTTAAGATGTGCAAACTAGACACCACCTCCCTGGACTGGGCTCATTGTGTCTGATTGGACTACACATATCATAGAATTATAGATGCTGATTCCCATTGCCCATCTGGCCTTTGCTGTTACACTTCCAAATAAGGGAGAACCCATCACCCTTAGAACTGAAGGCAATCTAGTCCAGCTCTCTCCAAGTTAAAATATGGTTTTGTTCGATATGTCACCAGTTCAATTCTAATACAATTAATGTTTTTTCCCTTAAAAAAAAAAAACAGATAAGCAATATCAGCTTCAGAGAAGTGAGGTCAATTGAGCAAAGTAGCATGGGTAATAACTGGTAGGAGAAGGATTTGAACGCATGTTCTTTGACTCCAAATCCAAGATTCTTTTTGCCATACATACCATCCTACCTTTGCTGATGCTCATCCTTGACATATTACTTAGTTGGTTGCATTAGTTTGTTGCAGTTTGTTTCCCCAGAACTGTAATGGAATTTTATGAATCTACAAAGTCTTGAACTCCTTAATAGCTAGGTCATTTATCATAGATCAGAAGTTAGAAGAAATCTTAGAGATGATCACATTCAAGCCCTTCATTTTACAGATGAGGAAACTTTGACTCAAAAAGATGAAGGGATTTGCCCAAAGAGTATGTTTTAGAGGGAGGATTTGAACTGAGGTTTCCTCAGTCCAAGGCTAGTAATTTAACCATTAAGTCATACTGCCTCTTATTTAATTTACCTAATTAGGAAACTCCTCAAACTGGCCATCCCAACTACCACCTTGCCTTTGCTGTTAGACTTCCAGGGAGGGAGAACCCTTATGATTTGAGTCAGCCTATTACAATTTTGGATAGGTCTAATTTACCTTGGTCTCTTACACTTTACATTGTTCCTAGTTTTGAAATCTAGGGTCTAATCACACAGTTAGGTGTCATAAGTCAGATTTCAAACCAAGTCTTATTAAGTCTAGGTTTAAGGCACAATTATAACAAATTTTAGGCACTCTTCCCCATGCACAGATCTGGTCTGCTTATCTCAATATATAATTTTCATGAAATTCCAAAAGTAAAATTGATGGAATCAGAAATTTAAACTTGGAAAGAACTTCAGAGATCATCTGGGCCAACCTCTCATTTTACAGATAAAGAAATGAGTCTTAAGTTGCACAGATAAGTGACTGTCAGAAAAATGAATTGCAGTCCGGTGACTACCAATTCAGAGTTCCTTATTGAGTTTCTGTGGTTACAGCAAATAATCTATTACATTTGTAAGACTGTTATACTTTAGAATGATCTTATTTCATTCTTAAAACAACTGTATGAGGGCAGCAGGTATTCATATCCATTCTTATTCACATTCTAATCTGTTCATGATGTTTGCTGGTCCACTGGGATACCATCTGTTAGGGAAGTATTTGTATGATGGGAAGAGAATTGAACTTTGAATGAGATCATTCATTCGATTCATCCATTCGTTCGTTAAATGTCTAATACATACCAGAGAAGAGGGCTGATAGGTGGCACAATGGATAGAGTACTGAATTTGGAGTCAGGAAGACATATCTTTTTGAGTTCAAATCTGCCTCAAATATTTACCAGCTATGTGACCTTGAGCAAGTAAGTGACTTACCCCTTTTTGCCTTAGTTTCCTCATCTGTAAAATGATCTGGAGAAGGAAATGGTAAACCAGTCAAGTATCTTTGCCAAGAAAACCCTAAATGGGATCAGGAAGAGTCAGACATGACTGAACAACATATACTAATGAGTTGAACTTTGAAGGGAGCTAAGGATTCTAGAGGCAGAGGGAAGGAGAGAAGAAGCAAATTCTAAGCATGAGGCACAGCCTGGGCAAACATATGGTGGTGGGAGATGTATATGGGAGAAAAAGTAGATAGATCAGTTTGGCTGGAACATAGAGAACATGAGAGAAACTGTTAAAGGAGCTAACAAAATGGATTTTTGTCAATGGGGAACAACAAAGCTAAACAACCTATAATTGCACTGCTAGTCAACAGCCCCAAGAAAAGGATAGTTTTTCTTATCTTTCATATTCAGATCAAAGTAGAACAGAGAATCTTTTAACAATTAAAGCCTCCTTTAAGTACAGGGCCACATATGTTTTCTTGATGCTTTAATCAGAAAAATCACTGAATTACCTTTATAGCTAACAGAACCCTCTGAGAAAATGCTAGTCCCTGGGGATATTTAGTCACCCCAAAACAAGCTGGGAAGTAATTGTTCAAGGCCGAAACCTTGAAATGGGGGAAGGGAGATGGTTCCAGGAAGAGGAATCTTCATTCAAGACTCAATTCAGGTTATCTAGAGACAGAATACACACTGGGAGAAGAAAGATGCAGTCCCTCAAGAAGCTGAAATAGAAAAGTCTGGGGATGCGGAAAAAGAAATAGCACCTGCTCCTTTAGTTTGATTTCTGGATTAAAGTGTAAAGAGGCAAAACCAGAGAACAGGAAAAGGGGAAAAGGGTGAGCATCACTCACTCACTGGCAGTCCTTCCAAAAGTTCCTTAACTCTCATTCATTCCTTTATAAACCTGGGAAAGGGCTGAATTAACCGACAAGCATTTATTAAGCCCTTCAGGCATTGTGCTAAGCACTAGAAATACAAGAATTAAAACCAAAAAAAGCTTAAAAAATTAGTCCCTGCCTTCAAGAAGCTTATATTCTAATAGGAAAGACAATAGGTACATAAATAAGTATATAAAAACATATGCAAATAAATGGAAGATAACCTTAGAGGACACATCATTAGCAGCTGAGGCATACTGGGAAAGACTAACTACAAGAATTACCAGACATGAAGGAAGCCTGGGATTCTAAAATGCAAAGGTGAGGAAAGGAAGAATTCCTGGCATAGGGAACAGACTGGTGTAAAAGCAGAATGACCAGAAAGTAGACCATCAGGACAGGACCATCAATTCTGTAGAAGACAGTAATGTGTATGAAGTATGAAAGGTAAGAAGGAGATTGATTGGGACAAGATTCAAATCACAAACAGGAGTTTACATTTTAAAACCCTTTTAAATTCCTTTGCAATATAACCCAACTTATCTTTCCAGCATCATTGGTCACACTATCCCTCCCACATGCTACGATCTAGAATTGACCTTCCATCTGTTCTTCACCCAGGACACTATATCTCCTAATTCCATGCTTTTGCATTGGCTGATATCCACCATGCCGGCCATCCACCATACCTAGAATATATTTCATTATGTCCACTTCATATAGTTCCTCTCTTCCACTAAAATACAGCTCAGGGATTATCTAGATGAATTCCTTCCCCTCAACTACTAGTGCTCCCTTTCTAAAACTACTTTTTGTTTAACTATTTTACATATGTGTGTATTTGTGCATATTTATTAACTTGATATTTATAATGTCAATATTTTTAAATAAATACTTATTAGTCTCCCCCATTCGAATGTTAGCCCCTTGCAAGTAGGAATTTTTTTTCAGTCCTTGTATTTGTATCCCCAGCATGTAGCATAGTGCCTGGCACACAGTAGGCACTTAGCACTTGTTGACAGATTGAACATTTGCTTTTCTAAACTATAGGGAACCACTGCAGTTTATGGAGTAGTGAGGGTGGTGGTGGAAAGATTGTTCTCTCATTCAATCTTTATGTACTTCCATTCAAATCTTCAATAATCATATATTAAATCTTATAGAATGTTGTGTTTAAGTTCTGGGAGAGACAGAAAGAGTTCTTCTTACCTCCAAGTGGTTTATAGTCTAATAGGTGAGTGAAGGGTTTCATTCATTTATAGAACTTCATATATTTCTGATATAATAATCTACTTTATTTCTTTTTGAGATCAGACAAGACAAAAATTGCTTCCAGCTAAGGAGTCATAGAGGAAATATACTTTTGAGTTGTGTCTTGTAGGATAGTTAGCAGGTGGAAATAGAGGTGGTAGGGTGGTATTTCAGATAGAAAAAAAATAAACTTTAGTCTGTTGTTGGGTCATTCAACTCTTTGTGACTATATTTGGGGTTTTATTGGCAAAGATACTGGTTTGTCATTTTCCTTCTCCATCTCAGTATATAGATGAAGAAACTGAGGCAAACAGGGTTAAGTGACTTGCCCAAGGTCACACAGCTCATAAGTGTCTGAGGCCAGGTTTGAACTCCTGATTCCATAGCAGGTTCTCTATCCAAACTGTACCATGGAGCTGCCCTGCACACCTTAGTCTATTGAGTCTATATTAAGTCTGAAAGGATGGAATCTCTGTATACATTGTCTGAGGGAGGGGCAGTCATACATATGCTAGAAATGTGAGCTATCACACTCTACTCTTATCCAACAAAAGTCTGAAAAGCAAAATAAAGTACAAAAAGTACTAAATTTGAACTCGGAGTTCCAGATTCAAATGAAGTCACTTAATCTCTCCTAGTCTTGGTTTCCTCATTTGTAAAATAAGAAAGTTGGACATATTGTCATGTGACCTCCAAGTACCTTCCCAACTCAAAATTTTCTATTTTATGATCTATTTCTTTCACTACCATCTGCCTGCAGCTGAGAAGCCACAAACCCAGCAAGACATTTTACAAAGAGATTTCTGGCTACCAACTATTTTCCAAAACTCAAAACTTCCCTCATCCCTCACTCAGAAATCAATTCTACCACTAAACTCCACTTTGACCTTAAATGGTTCCAATGCATACAGATTTTCACCTTTCTGCATTTGCTCTGTGTATATGGGCGTGTGAATGGACCTGTTCTCCCACTGCTACCTGACGGCTGAGTGAAAGGGACAATTGTTACCCCAAAGGGAGGGTCGGAAAACAACCTTTTTGTGAGGCAGAGACTGTAGACTTTCAGGAATTTTAAATTCTAAAGAGGGGATAGGGGGTGGGTGGGCTTTGCTTTAGCTGCATTCATTTCAAGTGCCCAGTTTAAATTTTTACATATGGATTTGAATGCTGGTTACCTTGGAGTTGAGTTGATAGTCAGCTATGCGGAATGGTGATTCTTCTTTGGGTGGTTGATTTTTTAATTGTTATTAATTCATCCATATTTAACCATTTGAAATGCTTTGGTAAATGAGTCTTCATTGGAACCTGATAGGAGAGAAATATGGTATTGTTTAGATTTCCTAAGGAATCCACAAGCTAAGTCCTTTTTTTCTCTCTCTCCCCTCTCTTCTCCCATTTTTTCCTTCTTTCTTTTCTTATCTGTGTATTCAAAGATTGCGCGCAATACCTGTTAGGATTTGAAAGTTTAAAAGGACTATGGAAATCATCTGGTGCAACCCCTTTATTTTAACAGAGGAAACAAAGCAGTTTGACTGTGGCCACAGTAGGAGAGTTGGGATTCAAACCTTGGTTCTTTGCCTTCAAATCACTGGTTCTTTCCTTTGCCTCTATTTTGTTCCCCATAATTAATGGGTGACATTTATATTCCTCATAACAATGTTGTCATATAGGTGCTACAAATATTATCTCAGTTTTACAGGATAAAGAAACTGAGGCTGAGAAAGGTTCAATGACTTGTCCATGGTCACACAACTGGAAAGTATAGAAATAATGGATTTAAATCAGTGTTCTACCAACTCTGAGTTCAGGGTTCCATCCAGGACTCTTCGCTGCACTTACATTGCTCCATGGCCCCATCAAAGAGATCAACAGACCACATATGCAGTGTGATATATAGAAAGAACACTGGATTTACAGTCAAATGATCTGGGTTTGCAAGTTTTTCTACTTACCTGCTATTTAACATTAAGGCTTGTTTCCCTTATTTGGAAAATGAAGGTGACAGAATAAATCACCTGTTAAGGTCCTTTCCAGTTCTAAATCAAACCTATGCCTCTAAGTAAGCAATGACTTGCCTTGAGAACAAATGACTGAGTTATATGTCCTACCCGTCTCCATTTGCTCTTGAGCAGACCAATAGGAAGTCTGGTAAAGTTTTTGATGGGACACTGGGGAGAAGTACATCAAAGGTGTTTTGCATAAATGTATCAATTTCTGCTAAAATACAAGCTTAGATGTGGTCATTAAAACTATATTACCTCCCAACCTATAGATGGCTAACAAAAGCTTAAGTAGAATTCTAACTTAGTTCTTTCTTACTCTAAGACCAGTGTTCTTTTACCTATATACAGCATCATTTTCTGCCATGCTCACATGAAATGAGAGTGTAGTATCACTGAGAAACACATTTGCACTGACACCTACTATGTGTTCTGTATAAATATTTCTTTCCACTTATTCTAGTCATTTGTGATTCATACCTATTTGATTGGGGTTCTCTGGTGTGAGAACTTGCCAAGCCCTTTTCAGGACTGCTCAGCCACCTTTGATGTCCACTTGTCATTCAATTGTCACCTATGGCTCCAAGAAGCTATAGCATGTGCACACCCTGGTAAAACCATCTCAGCAAACGAGCTAAACCAGGTTGAGGGTAAGTAACCAATAGGCCTCAAACCCATTGACGAGTTACAAGGATGTCTACCCCAAGCATGTGATGACTTCTCCTGGTTGAATAGGCAGATGGGAACAATTTGTTCCAAGGGCCATGAAGGCGGCTAAAGCCTTCATCAATAAAAAGGAAGAACGAGATGAATAGATAGAACAGTAACTGACTTTATAAAATGTTTTAATGTTTGAGAATTATCTTACATATATATTATCTCATTTGAACCTAACAACTCCGTGAGATAGTTAAAACAGGATTTTTTTTTTATCTAGAGATGGGATTTTCATTCCCTAACTGTGAAAATAGGTAAATATTTATTTAGTAGCCTCTGTACTCAAACACTGTCTTGGCCTTGGGGAGGGTACATAGTTTCTGTTCTTATCTATTTATCTCATTCTTACTTTTTTTATGGAGTTATACATAGAAATGATCCTGCGGAAGGTTGAGGTACTGCTGTTATTTTTTATATTTAGTGCTCTATAGATTATTGCACAAGTAGATAAAATATAATTACTTTTTGTAATTGAATAAAAGTATTGAAATAGAAGCTGATTTTCTGTAAATTTACCAAAATTATCTTTGGGACAATTCTTTTAGCACAGAGAATAGGGGATGATAGATATGTATGTGATCCTTCTTTCTCACGATTTGTTGTTTTTATTTGTTTGTTTTGGTCTCTATATTTGAAGGCTTAATCATCGGCAGAAATGACAGGACCAGAACACAGGATTTAGAATTAGGCAGACCTGATCTTGAAAGTCTGTCATAAATTATTGTTCTTTTTCCATAAACAAATCCACATGAGTCAACCATTTTTCAGTGATTCTTTGTTGATATATGTACACATTTTGTTTTCATATTATCTCACCCAAATTAGATTATAAGCTCCTTGAACTTTTTGTCTCATTTTGTATCCCTGCACTTAACACAATGCCTGAAACATTGTGTAAGTATTTAACAAATATTGATTGATTGGCGAAGAGTTGGGTAAGTTCTTTTTTAACTCTACTCTTGGATGCTTTTAGCCATTTCATGTCATCATAAGCATCTAATTTTTTCTCATCATTTTCCCCGAAGTTCAGGTAGAAATGATCCTGGGACAAGATTACTATTGTTTAATATGTATTTTTTATAGGCTATTGTACAGGTGGATCAAATAATTAATTTTTGTAGCTAAATAAAAGTATTAAAATATAATCTTTTCTTCTATGGGCTTACTACACATATACAACTCCAGAAGTAGAAAGGACAGCAGTTCCAACATGTACTTCATCTTATAACTACTACCACCATGATGATTCAGTCATTTCATTCTCTTTGTGACCCCATTTGGGGTTTTCTTGGCAAAGATAGTGGAATGGTTTGACATTTCCTTCGCTAGCTCATTTAACAGATGAGGAAACTGAGGCAAACAGGTTCAGTGACCTGCCCCTAAGTGTCTGAGGAGGATTTGAACTCATAAAGAAGAATCTTCCTGAGTCCAGGTCAGGTGCTGTATACACTACACCACCAAATTGAGAGTATCCACCTCAAAAGGACTATTTGTGTCTGACATGTGGTAGAGCATTCCAACTTCGTAGTGATCTGATCAGACACATTGAAACTTTTCTCGAACGTAGGGGTGTCATTTTGGTCCTCTTTGAGAACAAAGGACAACAAACAACCAATCAACCAAATATAGATGGATTTCTGAATCAAATTCCATGACTTTGGGGTTGTCTGTAGGTGGACAGAATAGCATAATGGATGGACAAATGAAATGGCAAATAGAAGATGTAGGCTTGAGGCTTGGCTGTTCTATTTACTAGCTATCTGAACTTCAGCTTCCTCATCTATATCCCGGAGCTAATGATCCCTATACTGCCCATCTCAGAGTTGTTATGGTATTTAAAGGAAATAAGAAAGCAAGTGATTTTCTTTTTTAATTTTAAAGAACTACCAAATATGAGTTTCCATTCCCTTCTAAAAATAAGTGTTAAAGAGGCTCACTCAAATTGTGAGAAGTCAGTAAATAGTCTCTGAGATCCCTTCTATATCTGAGATTCTATGACTTATATAATAATGTCTTCCACATGCTTTCTTCTGTGATTTCTTCAGGGTGAGAAACTAAAACATGTTCAGGAGAGAGTACTGACTCTCTGTCTCTTAGGGACCATAATGAGATACTATGGCCAAAATTATTCATCCCCTTGATAGCCAACTTTCTACAGAGAAGCTTCTTAACTAGACTTTTCTTGAGATGTCATAGCAAGCATGGGTTTGACCATGTCACCCTCCCACTCAATAAACTCCAATGGCTCCTTGTTACCTCCAACATAAAATATAAAATTTTCTGGTTGTCTTTTAAGCCCTTCAAAACCTACTGTCTTCTTATTTTTGTTCACATACTCTGTGATCCAAGGATACTGGTCTACTTGATGTTCTTCATACATAACATTCCATCTCTCTCGCTCTCTTTTCTTTTTCTTTCTTTTTTATTTTTTGGGGAGACTATGTAGAGGGGGAAAGCAACTCGAAATAGGTGACTTGGCCAGGGTCACATAACTAGGAAGCATCTGAAGCTGCTTTTGAATTCAGATCCTTCTGACTCCAGCTTTGTTGCTCTACCCAGTGCACCACCTACCCACCCCACATTTCTCAATTCCATTGTTTTTTTTTTCCACTGGATATCTCCCATGCCTGGAATGCTCTCCCTCCTTAGCTTCACTTTGTAGCCCACCTGCCTTCCTTCAAAACAGTTCAAATTCCACCTTCTGCAGGAAGCAACCCTCACCACGACGGGGCAGCTAGGGGGCAAAGTGAGTAAAGCGCTAGACCTGGAGTCAGCCTCAGACATTTATTGTCTGCATAACCATGAGCAAGTCATTTAACCCTGTTTGCCTCAGTTTCCCCAACTATAAAATGGGGATAACACAGTGCCTACCTCTCAAGGTTGTAGTGAGGATCAAATGAGAAAACAATTGGAAAGTGCTTAACAAAGTGCCTGGCATATAGAAGGTACTATATAAATGTTTATTCCCTTTTCCCAATCCAATTAAGAATTACTTCCTTCTAATTTTACCTTTCATATACACTAAATATATCTTTTATGTGCAACTTTTTTGTATGTTGTCTCCTCCATTATAATGTGAACTGCTTGAAGGCAAGGGTTGGACAGTATTTTTGCTTTTTTTCTATTTCCAGCACGTAGTATAGGGCCAGACAAACAGTAAGGACTTAATAAATGCTTTGTTGTCTGACAGCATCTGTCACTGGATTTATATGACAAGCCTTTCTGTAGCCTTTGAGAATACAGGGTCATCTTCATGCTATGATGATGAATCAAAGGGAGACCTTCAGTGAAGGGAAAAAAACCTATTATAACAACCTTCGTTTGAAGCAGGATGCCATGGAGGGGGCAGGCAATCTTCAAGTTTCAGTATGTGGGTGGGACAAAGCTGTAGTTAACTAGGATAGAAGCATCTACACAGTAAAATTTAAAGAGCATTAATAGCATTTGAGCTACAAGAAAAATTATTTAAGATAGGAACCTATCACATGACAACAAATCACCTTTCCTCTCACCATCTAAGGGTCTCTGACAAAGGAGTCCTGAGGTTTTACTTTATCCAGTTCTTTTAAAAATGATTTGAAGTTGTGTTACATGATTAAGCAGTCATCAAAATTCCCACTTAAGATTCTGGGCTAACTTTGCTAGCTAATTTTCCACCTAGAATTAGTTTATGGTGACAATCAATCAATAAGGAAGTACTAAGTGACTACTATGACCCAGACACTAAAGATAACAAATAAAAAAATAAACCAGTTCCTGCTCTCAAGTTTACATTCTATTGGGGAAAATAATGTACATACATAGGTATATGAGAGTATATGCACAAAAGCAAGATTTATTCATATGTAAATATGTGTGTGACTTAAATATGCAAAAGGGATACAAGATAATTTGGGATAGGGGAGGGAAGGAGATTAAAAAAGGCTTCCTAGATAAGGTAGACCTGGAATCTTGACAGACACTAGGACGATAAAAGGACATTTTGATAAACTGTTCTTTTCGGTCTTCCATTAATCTAATTACATAACCTTATCAGACTCCCTTGTGTTCAATTCTTTTCTCTTGTCCATTTACTGCACCCCCCCCCCCAAAAAAAACCCAAGAGGCTGAATTGTCTCCTTGGGTTAGGCATTCATTCTCTTCTACTGTGTAGAAACACTAACATGGTTTGAAGGCTGTGACAGTAGAGTTTCTCACTTCACTGAACAGGTAGATGGATAGCTTTTGATTTTTTTTCTCCCTCATTGGCAGATAGGACTTGTCAGTGCTCAACTAGAAAAGCTGCCCAAAAGATCATCAGCTTTGAGTCAGGTGTTGTCAGAGCAAAGGGACAGGTAGTCTAGACTGAACTCCCAAGCAGGAGCCCAACCAAGTCTGGGAGCATTCTGTGATTACAAATGAACTGGCAAGGGGACATCAAAGTTAGGAGGCCGGACCAAAGGATGTTGAGAAAACTAATGGGTGGGAGTTGTGGATTTTATGTGGTAGGAAACTTAGTTTTAAATCCTGGCTCTGCTATTTAGCATCCATGTGAACTTGAGCCAGTCATTCAACTTCTCTATGGCCAAATTTCCTCATGAAGAGGACTGAACTAGGGCTTTCTAAGGTTTTACCAAGTTCTGAATTCCATGAAAACAACCTAATTATCTGAAAATGGCAGCCTCCATGGGTAGTGAACACTTTATCCCTGGAAGTATTCTTGAAAAAGCTAGATGACTATCTTTCAAGGATGTAGTAGCAGGTCTTCCTACATAGAGTAGGAGGCTGGACTAAATTATTTCTGAGGTCAATCATCTCTGAACTCTCTCACTCAAATTTATGGTATCATAGAATCTCAGTTTGTGAGTCAGATACATTACCGCTCAATTAATTCCCCCTCCTCTGTATGCCACAGAAAGAAAGAAAAAACAGAAATAAATCCCAAAGGAGGATTCATTTCTATTATCTATTTGGGCAGAGCTTCCTTTCTTGTCAAACAAATCCCCAGTGTACATTTCAGGCTAAAAATCACATTTAAATGTTTGATTCATTGTCGTTACCAAAGGCAGAGAAGAAAAAACCCTCCTACTGATGGATGCTGTGATGTGTTATTCAGAAAATGTCTTCATGCCATTCACTTTGCATTACTATCAAAATTCCTCTCCCCATCTCGTGCACTTTTGGAAGGTAAAACAAATAAAATGCCAGTGAACTAAAAAAAGAACTCGTTCATAGCAGGGATTATAGAGTCTAGTTAGTTGGGAGAGCTGCTGAATGATTAGTGTTACTCAGGTTGTCTGTTGATTTTAGCTCCAGATTTTTTTTTTAGTAAACATCATTACATGACAATGTATGTTTTCATTTCTTTCTATAGAAATGAAAGACGGTTGCTGCCAAAAAAGTAAGTGGAGACATTTTTTTTTCCTCTCACCAGTAACAGACTGAGGAACAAACCCCAAAGATCACTCAGAGAAAGATGTCCCTGTTCCATTGGTCAGTCATTTGCAGGACAAAATGATCAGGCAATGAAATATGCATGCAGGTGTTAGTCACCAGACTACATGATTCAACTCTGAAACTTCCAGCCCTGAGCAGAAGAGATTTTTTTAGGGGCATTTCCATGGGCCAGTTTTCAGTTCACTAAACCTTGACAGCCAAAAGGAAATTTTCCATGCTTCTCCGTAAAAGGTCAGCAAAACATTTGGTATTATTAAAATTCCACAAAAGGCAGCTGAGCAGAAAATCAGCAGGGAAAGCAAATGTTTAGTTTTTTCTGCATTCACTGTGAGAGGAGAGTAAATTAGGACAGAAAAAGAAAAGGAGAGATGATATTTTAGGCAAACAAATCTGGCACATCCCCACCTACTACCCCTGAGAAATTCTATTCACCTGAGTAATCAGGACTGGTATGGGTAAGTAGATTTCTATAAGAAATTGATTAGGCGTCAACTCTTGGCCAGTACCTAGCTCAAGTCCTGGACCCAGGTTCAAACCATTTCTGATGGACAAAATAACCTCCCCTCTTTGAATCTCAGTTTCTTATCCACAAAACGAGAGGCTAGGACTAGATCATCTCTGAGAGGACTTCAAGTTCTAATTCTACAATGTTTTAATCCTAAAATACTATCAACTAAACCAGAATGAAAAGCAGAAAAAGTTCAGGGTAATGAGTCAGACCTGAATTCAAACTTCGACTCTACTTTTTGCTAGTTTTGGAAATAAAGGTAAATCACTTTACTTCTTTGAGGCTCAACTAACTTGCTTGTCAAATGGGAATAATAACGCCTTTCTCATAGAATTGTTGCAAGGACCCAATGAGGGAATGTAATCACTCTTTGTTGACATTTTTTGAGAGAAAAAAAAAGAAAAGGTCACAAAATGAAAAGGTGATAGCCTCACAACCAACTTCAGTATTGTATTTAGCTGTGGGTTCCACATTTTGGAAGGGATGTTGGCAAGGAACAAGGAAGGTAACCTGGATGGAAAACTCTTTGAAACTGTGCCACTCAGCTTGGTACAGAGGAAAAAATTCTAGACTATTAGTCACAGAACCTAGGTTTGAATTCTGTTTCTGGGCTTATCACCTCTATGATCTTGAAAGTAGTTTAACTCCAGTAGAGTTAACTCCCTCCCAAAAGAAATAGGAAAGAATTCAGGTTTGGGAACTTAGGGAATCCTAAAATCTCAGAAGTGGAAGAGACCTAGAGATCAGCTAGTCTAATCCCCACATATTATAGAGCTAGAGAGTAAGGTCCCCAAAAGGTCTGCCCAAGGCATCCAGGGTAGTATCAAAACTGGGATTCAAGCCTCTTTGCACTATACCTGGTTGCCTGATTAGGCCATGGAACCCTCAATAATCCCAGGTGTCAACTCTTCTAGCAAAACCCACAGCTTCACATCTTCTTGGGAGGAGGGAGGAGGGAAAGGAGAGGAGAAAAGAATAAGCATTTGTATAGCACTAGGCACTGCGCTTTACAAATATTATCTCATGAGGGGAGGAGCCAAGATGGTGGAGAAGATTCACATATGCTAGCTCCGAACCCATAGCCCATAAATTACTTGTAAAGAGGAACTCCCAACAAATTCTGGAGCAGTGGAAGCTGCACAACAACAGAGTGGAGGAGATTTCTATTCCAGAGAGCCCTGAAAAACCAACACCAAAGGTCCATCGCACACTAGACTCGGAGCAGAGCCCGGCCCTGCTTTGGCCGCGCAGCACCAAGAGGACCAGATCCGAGCAGGCTTCAGGGATGGAATCTCCAGCGGCTGCGCAGGTCCATCCACCCACAGACACCAAAGGTTATTGAGAGAGCCTGTGCGGCTCACCAAGAGGGGAGCGGGGTGTCCCCATAACTCAGGCCCCCTCAGAAGGCAGCAGCAGAGGCCATAGTGGACAGGGGCTCCCAAAGCAGGCAGGAGCTTGGATTCATTGTTGAAGGTCTCCACATAAACCCCCAGAGGGAACTGAGCCCTGTGTGGTGGCCCTGCCTCCACCTGAGCACCTGAACTTAATCTTACACTGAATAGCAGCCCTGCTCCCACTGAAAGCCCTGAGCCTGGGAAGCAGCATTTGAATCTCAGACTCCAAACACTAGCTGGGCAGATCTGGAGGCAAGGTGGGTGTGGAAAGGAATCTCAGAAGTCAAGTAACTGGCTGGGAAAATGCCCAGAAAAGGGAAAAAAAATAAGACCATAGAAGGTTACTTTCTTGGTGACGATGTTTCCTCCCATCCTTTCTGACAATGCTTACCATCAGATAAAGACATAGGAGCCTAGGCCTCTGTATCCCAAACATCCGAAATAAATATTCAACGGACTCAGGCCATGGAAGAGCTCAAAAAGGATTTTGAAAATCAAGTTAGACAGGTGGAGGAAAAACTGGGAAGAGAAATGAGAAAGATGCAAGAAAAGCATGAAAAACAGGTCAATACCTTAATAAAGGAGACCCCCAAAAATGCTGAAGAAAATAACACCTTGAAAAATAAGTTAACTCAATTGGCAAAAGAGGTTCAAAAAGCCAATGAGGAGAAGAATGCTTTCAAAAGCAGAATTAGTCAAATGGAAAAGGAGGTTCAAAAGCTCACTGAAGAAAATAGTTCTCTCAGAATTAGAATGGAACAGATGGAGGCTAATGACTTTAGGACAAACCAAGAAATCACAAAACA
>CM053769.1:280776797-280886958 GCA_028658325.1 Potorous gilbertii | reverse complement strand
ACAGCAAAGAGAAGTCATAAGGGACTTACCAAAATTGAACTGTTTACATTCCTACATGGAAAGACAATATTTGTAACTCTTGAAACTTTTCAGTATCTGGGTAGTTGGTGGGATTACACACACACATACACATGCACACACATGCGCGTGCTTCAATTTCCTCCCTTTTAAAGGGGGCAGGCTGAGCTAAATGATCTCTGAAGATCCTTCCAGTTCTGTCATTCTATATTTATGTTCTAAATTCCCTTGAATTTTAACATTCTATGTTCTGCCATACCTTTCACTTTGGAGATCACATGATCTAAGTACTCTTCCAGTTCTGACATTTGACATTCTATAGTCTATGGTTCCTTGAAGCTCTGACATCCCATGGTCTACTTCTAATATTTTGTATACTGTGGTCTAAGGTGCTTCCAGCCCTCAGAGTCTACAACCCTGGTTCTATGGTCTGTCTCCACATGTAAGTTCTATTTTCCTTAAGAAGAGGAATTTGTGTCTTTACATCAGGAACAGCACCCGACACAGAGTAGGAATACCAAAAAAAAAAAAATGTTTTTTAATGTTTTTTTTAAAGTTTTCCAGGGAGATTCTTCTGCTGGAAAGAATGATTCCCCACTGATGCTTGATTATCTAATTGGCTTTCTGAGCAGTATATGGTACAAGAGAAATATCTCTGATTCTGGAGTCAAAAGTTCTGTTTTTGAATCTCATTTCTGATACACCTGTGTGACTTTAAACAGGCCACTTAACTTTCTTGGTCCTCAGTTTCCTCATGTGCAAATGCAAAGGTTGAACTAGACAGCCTCTGAAGCACTTTTCAGTTCTACATCTATGATCCTATGTGGTCCTCTAGGTCCTTTGCCAAGTTATGATTAAAAGGTGTTATATCTGGGCCTGATCCAGGGGTTTGCTAGAGCCAGTTACTGAGGAAAACCAATTGTTAAATTTTCAGTGTGACTATTTACACCTCCAGAATCAGCAAATGCTACAATCATGGCATGATCTATTTTTTTAATCATCTACATTTAAGAAAGTAATGGAAAAATATGAATAATTCAGATTAAGTTTAAAAGTGGGCAGCTAAGTGGCACAGTGGATAGAGTGCTAGGCCTGAAGTTAGGAGGACCTGAGTTCAAATCTAACTTCAGACAATTACTGGCTGTGTGATCCTGGGCAAGTCACTGAACCCTGTTTGCCTCAGTTTCCTCATCTGTAAAATAAGCTGGAAAAGGAAATGGCAAACCACTCTAGTATCTTTGGCAAGAAAACCTCAAATGGTATCATGAAGAATTGGACATGACTGAAAACAACTGAGAATAACAAAAAACTTAAAGGTGTATCATGAGGACATATGTTTTTCTGGTTTTTAAACATTTACCAACACACCACTGGCCTGATAACTCCTGGATAAAATGCTCATCAAGTTTCAATAAATTGCTAAGAGTCAAGTCCCTGTCTTGTTTCATGTTTGATGATATTTTTATTTGCAAATGGTCCCATTATGGGTCCTTCCCTTGAAAGAGGTCATAATCATGCTTTCTATTTCACCAGTTCAAAGCTGGAAAGGAACTTCAGAAATCATCCAATCAAATTCTAACTGATGGACTGATGTCCAGAGAGAAAATGTTACTTGCCCATTAAGCCAAATCTAGTAAGTGACAGAGTTTGAAACTGATCTCAGATCCTCTAATTCTAGATCCAGAGCTTTTATTTATTTTTTTTTACCAGCTCACAATGCCTGGTTATTGAGCAGAGGGAAATAAAGGAGGAGAGAGAAGGTGAAAGTAGAAGGTCATGCAGAAAATGCATAGTAGGATTCAAACCTGAAGCTGTAGAAGACTTGGCATCTTGTGCAGTCTGGAGCAGGGGAGGAGAAAGGGAAGGGAGTTCTATATTTCATCTTCACCTCACTTTGCTCCTCTAGTGTCCCAAGACAGGTACAGGCAGTAATTAATGAACCTAGATATTGGCAACTGCCCCTCCAGATCTGTATAGTTACTAGAAAAAAGACAGATTCTCTTCTACTCTTGGATAATTTGGAAATTTTCTAGATATTTTTTTCTTTTTTCCTTCTTGCAAAAGAAGGATTTGATTTTCAGTATATATTCATTTTACTTTGTCACCAGCACCTGACAAACCTCCCCACATTTAGCCTAGGAGTCAGCCTGCTCTCCTGATCCAGACCAATGAGCCAAGAATGGGAAAAAAGATGCAGAAGAGGAAAGTCCCAAACCTAACCAAACAGCTAAAGCAGACTGGGAAGAAGTAATCATATTCTAATTGACTATTCTCTAATGGAATCAATTAATTCAAAACCTCAAAAGCATCAGCTAATTTGTGGTTAATGGTGTTTAAAAGATAAACAACATAGATTAAATCTATTGATTCCAATCTCCTTTTCTATTCTATCTCTGGTGACTGCTCCAGACCCCTGTTAAGTCCATTTTGTAAAACCCATATGAAAAAAGATGAGACAAATATACTTCAAATAATCAAAAATATGTTGGTAACAGAAGAGGAGACTTGTATGAATGGGATCAAAGTCCAAGTAAATGAAACATAAAATAATGTTAGAGCATCTAATTCAATCCTTAGCTGAAACATAAATCCACTTTACAATATCACTAACAAATAGTCAACTAGATTCTGGTTAAATATATTAGAAAATTCACTAACCCATCACCATTCCCAGAAGGAAACTCGCTCCATTTTGGGGTAGCTCTAATTACTTAATATGGCAAACGGATTATCTAGCTAATACAATGGCCCTCACAGCACATTGATATATATTCATAACTGACCCTGGTTTTTTTCAAAAATTGTTCTTAATTCTTCTATCTCTAGATTTAAGTATAGAAGTAGAATACGTGGCATCAAAGTCAGCTACCTCACTGATGGCAAATTCTTCAACTTGAAAAGCCTACAAGACAAGACCAAAGTGGAGGGAGTGTTAGCATCTGATTATCTGTTTGCAGATGATTGTGCACTCAATGTAGCCTCTGAAGCTGAGATGCAACAAATCATGGATCAAGTGTCAGCAGCTTGTGCTAATTTTGGCCTAACAATTAACACCAAGAAAACATGGGTGCTCCATCAGCCACCATCACACCCTGCAAATGGGGAACCATGGATTACAGCAAATAGGGAAGGGAAGTTTTGAAAGCTGTGGATAAGTTCACTTACCTTGGCAGCGTACTTTCCAAAGATATACACATTGGTAATGAGGTTGACTCATGAATTGCCAATTAGCTCAGTATCTGGGAAGCTCTGAAGGAAAATGAGAGAGAGAAGAGGTATTAAACTGACTACCCAACTGACTACCAAATGGTCTACAGAGTCATTGTGCTGACCTCATTATTGTATGCCTATGAAACCTGGACAGTATGCTAGCACCATTCCAGGAAACTGACCTGCTTCCACTTAAATTGTCTGAAGATTCTGAAGATCACTTAGAAGGATAAGATACCAGACACTGAGACCCTTACTCGACTAAACTGCCAAGCATTCAAACTCTACTGCAGAGAGCACAACTAGGATGGACCGGCCTCATTGTTCGAATGCCAAATGTATGCTTGTCAAAGAGACTATTTAATGGAGGACTTATACCAGACAAGTGCTCACATAGTGGTCAGAAGAAGCGAGACAAGGACACTCTCAAGGACTTTGGAATTAATTAAGTGATCTGGGAGACACTGGCACAGGACTAACAGCATGGTCTGCCTAGAGAAGTTGCTGTGTTCTATGAGCAAAACAGAATTAAAGTATCTTGAGAGAAATATGAGGCACCAATTTAGAGAATCTACTCAAAATGTTCACATAGACTATTTGTGCTTAACTTGTGGTAGAACCATCTGGGCTTGTATTGGTCTGATTATCCACAGTCAGATGCATAGTAACTTGACTCTAACATAGTGCTGTCATTTTGTTCCTTTTAGAGAACTATGGACAATCACTGCAATCATAGGAGTAGAATATAATAGCCTCCTAACTAATGTTTATTGAATTTAATTTACTGCCTTAGTCAAACCTTATCATTGGCCCACTGTACACATTAGGTTCATTATTCCTTTTTTTGTCCTGTTCATGACCTGAATGCCCCACCCATTCCTCTCTACAAATTGAAATCCACCCATCATTTAGGGTTCAATCAATTATGAATCATTTGTCAAGGCTTACTAAGTGCTAAGCTCTGGGCTGAGTGCTGATGGTATAAAGAAAGAAAAAAATAGTCACTGCCCTCAAAGAGATTTGCCTTCTGATGGGAGACAGAAAATGTAAATAAATTGGTAAATAAGAAGATATACATTTTTTCTACATACTCATTTACATATAGAAAGATATAGCTATTCATATCTATGTGTATGTATACACATATATTTTGTGTACATAGGTTTCTCAGATGTAGTAGCATATGAGTTAAACTTTGAAAAAAGAACAGAGATTCTGAAAAGTGGAGGTAAAGAGGATGTGTATTCTAGGCACTGATCACTAATGCTAGTTCATGGGGACAGGAAATTGAATGGCAGCTTCCAGGAACTGCTTGCCTGGGATATAGAGTTCATGAAAGTGAATAATATAAAATAAGTGCAGAAAGGTAAGTTGGAATCCAATTTCCACACTTTAGAGAAGGGACCCTCCTTGCTTAATAGCAGCACTCAAGTAGTAGATGGCAGAGTTGTGACTCTGATACCAAAGTTAGTGTTATTTCTATTATATCACACTGCAACTTATTCATCTACTCTCCTGTATTATTCTATTTCATGCTGTACCTCTCTAGATAGACTTTGAACTTCCTAAAGGTAAACCTACATCTTATATCTTGTACCTATACCCATTACTTGCACAACATTGTTGTTGGTGTTCAGTCTTTCTGATTCTTCATGACCCTATTTTTGGAGTCTTCATGGCAAAGATATTGGAATGGTTTACCATTTCCTTCTCTAGCTCATTTTGTAGATGAGGAAACTGAGGCAGACAGGGTTAAGTGACTTGCACAGGACTATTCACATAGTAAGCAATTCAGGGTAGTGAAAAGGCTCTGCTCTTGAAATCAGGAATCCTGGCCAGAAGTCCTAACTCTCATTATCTATGTAACCCTGAGCAAGTCACTTAACTTCTCTGAGACTCAGTTTCCTTACCTTTCAAAGGAAGTCTCGCTCTCATTTTGAGGAAAGCACTTTGTAAACCTTGAAGTGCTATATAGAAACATAAGCTCACAAAAGCTTCAAGTAAGAGGGGACCTCAGGGTCATCTTGTCCAGAATTCCTTGAATAGAAATTCCTTCTGCACTACTTTGGATTGCCTCCCCTCTAGGCCTCTTTTCTTCTCAACAGTAGCTTCGAGATAGCATCAGGAAGTCCCTTTATCAGCAGTCTAGGAGTGTAACTCACCTGTGCTTAGCGATTTGAATTCATCTAAAAGTAGTTGGCACTCTTATTTACTATTTAGTTTCTCTCTAAGTGTTATAGAATATATATATAGATATATAGAATATAGATAACCAGAGACCTCCATCGTGCTACTGAACAAAGGAATATTGATCTGGTTCTTAAGATCTGTGCTCCCCTCAAAGTCCTTACACCAGCCAGCTGCATGTCTTTGAGCAACTGATTCAACCTCTTACTGACCCAACCTCTCCATCACGGACCCATACCACTGCTTAGAACCAATAATATCACCTTGCCTACATGCTTACTGTGAGGATCAGAGGAGGACGAGGATAATACCTAAATGAGAATTCTAGTTGGTGGGTTCTCATTAAGTTTCGTTGTTGCTGTGGCTTGAGACCTTTATTTAATAAGAAGGTATCCAAGCCCATGGTGATCTCCTTAACTCTCCTCAACCTAAGTTACACTCCATTACCTTTTGACTTTATTCAAAATCCTCTTCCTTTGTCCTATCCATCCCTTCTATTCCCCTTGCCTTGGCACCTGTGTGTTGGCCACAGAGGGTGTTCAATCAATATTGGTTGGCTGGAATTGAGTATGAGATGAGTCATTATCAGGAAAGGACCTAATTTACTTCCTTTTATGTAAGGAAGTATTTGCACACTGAATAGGGTGCCATATCCCTGAAATTCAACACTCTCCAATGCGATGAGCAGACCTTCTCTGAGGAGAAAGAAGGGGCAGGTTATGAGAAGGCACGAACCAGAATTGTAAAGGAGGAAAAGGCAGAGATGGGTTGAGAGCTCTGCTACTGGAAAGAGAACATACAAGGATGAGATAATAGGTTCCATGAAATATTAAAGAACAAGCGTGAGTAAGTGGCAAGACATCAAAGTGGCCTGCTTACTAAAGGACAGATTTCAGAGACTAAAAAGCCTGTCATTATCTCAATCTTTTATACCAACCCAGGAGGAAGAAACATGGTATTATTTAATAAGATGTAATATATAATTCCCCCCTCCCCAAGTACTATGTATCATTTTATTTCTTTCAGTTGCTCTTAGTAAATAATTCTGCCTTAAAAAGTTACTTATGTATTATTTGAGTGACTGATTAAAATATACATGATGTAGTTAAAGAAGCACTGGGTTCAAAATCAAAAGACTTGGCTTTCAGTCCTGGATTGTATAAACTAACTCACTGTGTAAACTTGGGTAACTTTCTTAACCTTTCTGATTCATAAAGATCATCTAGTTTTACTTCCGTTTTAGAGACAAGGAAACTAAAGTCTTTTCCAACTCTAAGATTATACTGCACAGCTATCCCAAAATGCAATGAGATGTGATCATCATGGTGTTTTTCCTTATTTTTATTCCTGTCAATCACTTCCCAACTCCAGGGGAGGGGATTCCTTGATCTTTATTGGCAACCCATTTCTGTTCCTAAAAATACTTTTGCCAAGAAGTTCTTGATTTCTAATCCAAGGTACCATCCCTTCATCTCAAGCTCATTTTGTCTGGAACCCAACTTGGCAAGGACAAGAAATGTAGCCTAAGGTTTCAGAAAAACCTGGAAAGACTTGCACAAATTGATGCAAAGTGAACTGAACAGAAGAACCAGGAAACACTATACAATATTGCTCAGGGACCTACTTGGACAGATTTAGGTCTTTTCAGCAATGAAAGAATTTAAGGCAATTTCAAAAGATCCCGAGTCTTTTTGGAATGGAAAATGCAATCCACATCCTGAGAAAGAACTATGAAGTCTGAATGCAGATAGAAGCATACTATTTTCTCTCTTTTTTTTGTTTCTTTCTGTTGGTTTTTCCCTTTTGTTCTGATTCTTCTTTCACAATATCACTAATATGGAAATATATGTAATATAATTGTACATACCTTTATCAGATTGCTTGCTGTCTTGGAGGTGGGGAGAAAGGGAGAGGAGAGAATTTAGATATCAAAATCTTATAAAAATGAATGTGGAAAACTAAAATTAAATAAATAATTTTAAATAAATGTAACCTACTGTTGTATTGGCCTTCACCTAATGGACAAACCTCATTGGCCAAAGTATAGCCTTGTCATCTCTGAGACTATCTGAGAAGGCAAAATATTTAAGAGCAGAAAAACCTACTAGAATCACTGACCCCATGGAAGGAAACATCTTCTTTTCAAATCCCCTCTCCCTGCCCTTACCCCTGTATTTCCTTATGACCAACATCTAGTTTGCCAGAAGGTGATGCTTACAAATAGACTCTGTCACAAGGACAGTCAAAGGCAGAAATTATGTCAATAATTTGTCCATTTAATCTTTTTTCTTGTAAAAACATTTGTAGTGTCATAAATCCCTTTGCTCTGATTCATTCTCTCCAGTTCCCTTCTGAGGTGGGAAATAGGATGACCTGAAAAAGTATTTTAACCCCATTTCCCAGATAAATAATAGACCTACAGAGGTTTAGTGATGGATCCAGGCTAGTATAGCAAGTCTGAGGCAAAATCCAGACCACTCTATGCAAATACATCGGCCTATTGTCCACCATGGCCCATCATGCTCCTTCTCTATTGAATACCAAGTTGTAAACTCTACACAAACAGCGACCACACCTTCGTATTTCTCCACCAAGGATCCAGGACACAGGCTTGACTGGAGTAAGCATTCAATAAATGCTTATAAATAAGTGAATGAAAACATTTAAAAGGATAGAATTATTTACCTTGGCACTCATTCATTTATTCATTCCCCAAACATTTATGGAGCATCTATTTTGTTTGCTGGACTGTTATGGAGTACTATGGACAGTCCTTGGCCTCAAGAAAATTTACAGTCTAGTGGGGAATACTGGAAATAAGAGAATTCAATTCAATAAGCATTTATTAAATTCTCTCTTTTCATTTCCTTTTCCTTCAAGACTTAGCTCAAATCTTACTTTCTGCAAGAGGCCTTGCTTGATCCTCCCTCCCCCCAGTGAAAGTGCCTTCTCTCTGAGATTATCTCACTTTTACAATATATTTTGTGCCCACATAATTGTCTCATCCTTTTCTTGAGAACAGGGACTGTGAATTTGACTGTCTTTGTATCCTCATTGTTTAGTATGATCAGTTGAAAGAGGTCCGTAAATGTCACACAGTCAGTGTGTGAGGCAGGGTTTGAACTCAAGTCTTCCAGACTCCAAGTCCAATGAGTTCTATCATTACTCTATCTACCATAGAATATTTTACAGAGAACTCATACAAGGCAAACGCTTGCATGGAGTCCAGAAGAAGTGAGACAAGGACACGGTCAAGGTCTCTCTGAAAAATTTTGGAATCTATTGTGACACATGGAAGATGCTGGTACAGGACCATCTAGCATCAAAATCTAGACCCCGCTGTGGAAATACTCTGCCTGTGTTTGGTCTAAAAGTAAAACATAATTTCAGTAGTTCAAAAGAAATGTGATAGGAGCAAATTTAGAGACAATGCTCCTATGGACTGTTTGTGCCCAATCTGTGATAGAGTCTTCCAAGTTCATATGGGTCCGATCAGCCACAGCCCTGACACACTGTACCTTAACCTAACATAGTGATGTCATTTTAGTCCTCTTCTAGCATAAAGGACAACAACTAACCAGCTAAGCACAACACCTGGCACTTATTCAGTCTATTGATGATTTCCAGTTCATCCTGTATATAGCTGGTCCACACATAGTTGTTTGCATGCTGTCTCCCTAATTGGAATGTGAGCTTCTTGGGACCAAGGGCTGTCTTTGCCTTTCTTTGTATCCCCAATGCTTGCCACAATGCCTGGCAAGTAGTAGGTACTTAATAAATATTTATTAATTGTGTTGAGAGCACGCTGAGAGGTACTGAATATATAAAGACCAAAATGAAAAACAGTTCCTTCCTTCAAAGAATTAACTTTATAATAGGAATAGATAAGTACATAAATAACAACATAAGAAAGAATGTGATAAGTATCATAAACTGCATACAAAAATTAGTTTTAGAAATAGAAGACTTGTATTCTGTCATAGTTCTGGCAATAACACTGGTTAGCTATGTGACCTCAGGCAAATCACTTAATTTCTAATTCAATTCATTAAACATTTATTAAGTGTCTACTGTGTGCCAGGCACTTTGCTAAGCCTTGGGGATATAATTTTTTTTAAAAAATCCCTGCCCTCGAGGATTTTACAATCTACCTGAGGAGACAAGACACAAAAGGAAGCAATAAAGGAGAGGTGAGACATCTAATTTTGTGGAGTTGAAAAAACAGACAGGGCAGCAGAGACAAAGTGGAGTGAGTCCAAAAGTCCAGTTTCTGCTCCATAATGGAAGGTATTGGGAGGAGTTTGATACTCCATCCTCCAATCCTCCAGTCAAAGGGGAGAGAAGGGGAAAGGAGGTGGTGTCAGTCAAGACTTGATTTAGCAACCTGCAGATGAGATAAGAGGTAATGAGCTTCGTCTGGCAGGCATCTTGTTCAGGAGGGTTGAAAAAAAACAGTCAGGGCAGCAGAAGACTGGAGTAAGCCTCTATCAAGCTTGTTTTTATTTATGGTATGGGGCTAATAATCCTTACTCTTTCTATCACAAGATGGTTGTAAAAATTAAAAGAATCAACTTTTGTGGGGCATTTGAATTTTTTCATTTTAAAATTTGTATTTCCCTTGTTGAATTGAAATCACAAAGGCCTAGAGAAGAAGCATTTTTCATCCAAGTGACCTCATGAGCTAAGTTTTGCCACATGCCATAGATTCAGCTAGAAAAGGTTAGATGTCCAGCCTTCCCAAATTACAGATGAGAAAGCCAGAGAGGCTAATTAAGCCAAAAATACAGTTTGCAGCAAATTCAGCTGGGGGATCATAGGGGGTGGGGCAAGGAAGTAGTACAAAGTACATTATAACCATGGGTATTATTGCTCTAGGGTGACCCAACTATGAAAGAAATTGGCCCTCAGCCCTATGAGTTTGAGGGAAGGTAGGACTCCAAAAGAGAGTTATCACTGCAATAGGACTTCAGTGGAGGTAGGTAGCTGATCCAACTGCTAGAAGACTAGGAGGCCACGTATAGAGATAGTCATCACCATTGGGAAGAAGTAAATCATACCCAGTGCAGAGACGCATTCATCTCCAGAATGTCATGGTACTAGAGAAAGCTGAGGTCCACAGAAGGTACTGGGGTACAGTGGAAAAACTCTTGGGTTTAGAGTCAGGGAATCTGGGCTCAAATCTTAGCTGTGTTTTTTAAAAATCTGTTGTGACTCACTTCATTGCCTCAGATTTTTCAGAAACTGAGGGGGTAGGACTGAATACCATTGAGGGTCCCTTATAACTCTAAAATCTATATTTCTAGAACAGGGGAAACTACAAAGTCACAAATCATCTGTCTCTAATATGCCAAATAGGAAAATGACAATTGTTTGAGAAATTTACAGGAAAAGAGGCACATGAATACACTGCTGGCAGAGCTATTGAATTGGTTCTGCAGTTCTGGAAAGCAATTTACAACTCCCTCAAAGTCACCAAATTACCCATCTACTTTGACCAAGCAAAACCACTACTAAGCTTATATTCAGAAGAGATCAAAATGGAAAAGGTCTCATGTGCACCAAAATATTCATAGCAGTTCTTTTTATAATAGAAAAAAATAAAGGAAACTAAAGAGGTACCTATCAATTAGGAAATGGCTAAACAAGTTGTGGTATAGGGGTGTAACAGTACTATAAGAAATGGCAAAATAGATGGGTTCAGGCAGATCTTTGATGAGTTGTATAAACTGAAGCATAGTGAAGTGAGTGGTACCAGGAAAAAAATTATACAACAACATTATAAAGGAAGATAACTTTGAAAGACTTAAAACCTCCCTTCATCAATGGAATTACCAACCATGATTCTGGAAGATGGATGATGAAGTATCTTGCCCACCTCCTGTGAATGATATGATAAACTCAAAGTAGAATGAGACAGGTTTTTGGACACAGACAATGTGGTTTTGTTTGATTTTATATTATGTTACAATTTTTTAAGCGGGGAGGGAAGTGGGAAGCAGAAGGATGATTTGAGATGGGTTGCCATCTCCCTCCAAAAAATAAAAAGAGGAAAAAAAGATGGACATTGAAGCACTTTTTAATTTGTAGTAAAGAACGGAGTGAAGGTTAGAAGGAAACAGAAAAAATAGGACAGTTTTGAAACTCATATGTCAAATTTATGATATATTTATTTCATCTAGAAATCCACAGCTTCACATACTCTTTTCTTGTACTCAACTTTTAGCATGAAAATACTTGTTTTATTTGGTGTTTAAATATATAATAAAACTATTAGAAACAAATAAAAAAAACTAAATCATTTGCCTTTGATCCTAAGCCCAACATGAGTCAAATGTTTCTGTAGAGCTTCTGGAATATATTTTTACCATTTTCTCTGCTCTGCCTACTGAAGTTCCTTCTTTCCATCATCCATTTACCTTGATTAGCCAGTTGGCCTGAACAGGTGAAGATCAGTGGAAATCATCCTAATTCTGTAATTGCCTGAGCAGTTTATATGGAGTATTCAGGGAAGACTGGAACCTCTGATGGAAGGGCTTGCTGAACCCTTCTCACGGCTGCTTGCTGATCCACCTTTGGTGTCCACCTTTCATCCAACTCTCACCTGTGGCTTCAAGAAGCTGTAGCATGTGCAGCAACCACACACCATGTATGGACTAAACCAAGTTGTGGGTAACTGACAAGGCTGAACCCTATTGATGAGTTAAGGGGACGTCTACTCGAAGCATGTGAACATTTCCCCTGGTGAGATGGGTAGATAAGAACAATTTATTCCAGTGGCCATGAAAGCAGTTGAAGCAGGCATTGTGGAGAGATTAGAACTTCCTTAAACATCTAAGACACTAAGTTCATCCCAGGTCATTGCAAGTCATCCCAGCTTTTGTCTTGCTACTGGACTTTGATGACTGAGGAAAAGAGAGTGAGATTGACAATTTTGTGCAAACCTGCCCCACTTAAATCCAATTCATGCCCAAGTCAAGACATGTCATTGGTCCTTGTCAACTGTACCAGAACCAGCCTCTAGTCTGGGGTTGGACAAAGCCAAACACAGCAGACCAGAGGCAGGTGGGTCAGGGATTAAACAGAAATTTAATTAATTCCAGAGTGAGGAAACTGCTTGGAAGCAGAAGCCCACCCTTCCTGAAAAAGAGGGCTTAATATGCTGGGGCAAAGGAAGGTCTTGCATATGTAAAAACCACAAGTGGGCTGGTCTATGACACAATTATTCTTAGCAGTTCCCTCAGCAGGCTCATGTGTGGATAATGGTGGTGCTACTGGGTCCTATAGGAACAGTTCTTAAGTTGATCGTCTTAAGTCTTAAGGGTCGTTGAGCCTTGCAATTATTTAGCAGGGTATAAAACCAGAGTTAGCATGGCAGGAATAAGAGTGCAGTTCCTGGTTCGGTTCACTTAGCAGTTACAAGAAACAGGGATTGTGAGCATGTCAAGAGATTGATGGATGACTTTAGGCTGCAAAATCATAAATCCCTCAGTGAACACCTGGTGCTGGTCAAAGCAATACCCTTTGCCAGTGGGTGAGATCATCCAGAGTGCAAAGGATTGTTGTTATGCCAAGCTCAGGGCACAGCCCACTTGCTAGGTCTTAGTCCTGGAAAAGAGGGTGTCTCCAAATATATTGACATCCTCTTTGAAGGAAAAACAAGTGTCTGAGTCACCTTACCAATGCACTAGCTAATAGGGAGGAGAGTGTATCCTAAACTCACCTTAGGAAAACATCCAAAATGAATGGCATATTCAAAGACATGGATGGGCCACAATCAAAGCGATTTGGAAGTTATAAAGTCACCTAGGGACAGGAAATTCAGGGATGTGATGATGCAAGAGTCCTAATCCATAGAGTTTCCAGGTGCAGGACAATAGGCAATCAATCAGTTAGTCAAGAAACCTTTAGAAAATAGAATCACAGGCCTTCAGAGTTTGGAGAGACCTTAGATATCATTTAGGACAATCATCTCATCTTTCAGATGAGGAAAATGAGGCACAAAATGGGTGAGGAATCTGCCCACACCAGTGTCCACCTCAAGAATTTTCAATGATTTTCTCTGCCCCCTAAACAAAATACAAATTCTTTACTTTTGTGTTTAAAGACCTTCATAGTGTGCCTCTGACCTGTTTTTTCAGGCTCATGTTACTACTACCTGTCACTACTACATGTCATTACGACCTTTCTTACCTTTCATACTCTTGTTAAAGCAATCTGTTTGCCAATCCCTAAACTAAGTGTTGCCTATCTTCCTACCTCCATGCCTTGAAGACCAGTTCAAGGAGGGGGAACCTACTACCTCTTAAAGTAGCTCATTCCATTTTTGGACAGATCTACTTGTTAAGAAAATTTTCTTGACATCAAGCCTCTTTGCAATTTCCACCCACTGCTTCTGGTTCTACTCTCTAGGGTCAAACAAAGCAAATCTAATCCTATTTCTGCATGACAGCTCATCAAATACTTGAAGACAGCCATCATCTTCCCATCTTCCCCTGATAAATTTTCTCTTCTCCAGGCTAAACATGCCAAATGCCTTCAGCTGATGTTTAAATGACATGGACTCAAAGTTGTTTGGATTACCACTACCCTGTTTTCTCTCCTCTGGACATTCACCAACTCCTCAGTGTCCTTCTTAAAATGGGGTGGCCAGAATTGAACACAATACAACACATGAGGTCTGATGAAGGTAGAGTATAGTGATTCTATAATGACCCTCTTCCTAGAAATGATGACTTTTGGAATGAAATCCAAATTTGTTAGTTTTTTTGACTGCCACATCACTGCTGACTCATAAAGAGCTAGCAATCTACTAAAACTCCCCTATCTTTCCTAGAATAACCACTGTATGCCTTCTCCATTTTGTACTTATAAAGTTGATTTTTATGGTACTCAAGAGCAAGACTTTAGATTTATCCCTATTGATTTTCATCTTACTAGATCCAGCCCAAAGCTCTATCTCAGGGGAGAGCAAACTCCAGCCTACTTGTCTTTGTATGTCTATGTATGAGATAATAAAACTTTACTTTAAAATATTAAAACCATTCATAGTCTAAAGACTGTATAAAAAAGGAGACTAGGGAATCAGGCAGGATTTGGAGTTAGTTCTTAGATTCTGGACCCTTTTCAGTCTATCAAGACTCTTTTGGATCCTAACTCTGTCATATACACTGTTATGGGATCCTCCCTCCCAGCTTTGTGTTACCTACAAATTTAATTAGCATGCCTTGATCCAAGTTATTGATAAAAAATGTTAATTAGCACAGGGCTAAGGCCAGATTCCTGGGGTATTTCACTAGAGATCTTCTGCCATGTTGACACTGAACCCCTAAAAACCATTCTTTGAGTCTAGCCATCCAATTGTATTATCATTTGGTCTACATTTCTCTAGCTTCTCCATAAGAATAGTATGAGATATAGATAATAGATAGATAGGTAGATAGACAGACAGATAAAGTGGTCAGAGAATATGAAGTTTTAAAATAATTGTGAATGATAAATGACCACATGAAAACATGCTCCAAATAACCGAGAATTGGCAACTATAATAACTTAGTGGTTTCAGCTTCCTTTCAACAAATCAACTTGAAATCACATAAGAAAAGTTACTAAACCATTCATACCCAGCCATCCTGGGCATATAACCCTAGGAAGTCAAAGAAAAAAGTGTCTAATATATACCAAAGTATTCATAGTATCACTTTCTGTGGGAGCAAAGAATTAGAAACAAGGTGAGTGCCCATCAATTAAGAAATAAATTTTTTAAAACTATGATATATGAATGTAACAAGCAGTGAAAAATAATTAACATGAAGAATTCAGAAAAAAAGTTGAGAAGACGTTATGAACTAATATAGCATGAATGAATGAAAACCAACAGAACACTATAAAAATATAACAATATAAATGAAACTTGAAGTAACAGAAAAACCAAGGAAGTCCCTAGACAACAGATATTTAAATAGGCCTCCCCATTTTTGACAAAGTCAGGGAAAGACTAGGATGGAACACTCTTTATACTCTGTAATGTGTTCACTGAATTGGATGTTTTTGCTTAGTTTTTCTTTGTTAAAACAGTCCCAATGGGGGATGGGGGGAGGGAGGTGTGTAGAAAGTGACTGTAATGTATTTTTAAAGATATCAATAGAATAGCTTTAAAAATAATACTCAAGATGTTAGAATCCAAAGTAACATAATCAGCTAGCTTCATTTTTCATCTAATTGATTTAAAGAATCAAGGGATCAAAAGTGTCAATGAAATCCATTCTGGATCCCTTCTTGGCCCCTCTGGAACAAAAGCATTGTTTCTTAATTCTGCAACGCTTTGCAAAACTGGACACTCTCTGGAAGTCACCTAAGTCCTCTTCCCATTTTATTTTTTTAACTAACATACCAATAGGGAAATAGTAGGATTCCACATTAGTCATATAGATATCTGGAGAGAGAGAAAGCATTCTACTGGGGGAGAAAACAACAAACCATTGACCTTGGAGTTAGAAGACTTGACTTCAAATTCTGCCACTTACCAGTTGTATGATCATGGGCAAGTGACTTAACCTTTATTGGGCTTGCAATTGAACCAGTTATCTCTGAGTTCTAAATTCTATAATTCTGTACAAAATCTGAACTAGTGACTTTCTTTCTAAGACTCTCTTCTAGGTGGTCTCTAAGGTCCCTCAACTGAAGATCAACTAGTCTACTTCTTTTTACCTTTGGGGAAACTGAATCCCAGAGAGATTAAAGTGACTAACCAAAATTTGGTGGGCAGCTAGGCAGGGCAGGGCCAGGCCTAGAGTCAGGAAGACTCACCTTCCCAGTTCAAATCTGGTTTCAGACACTTATTAGCTGTGTGACTCTGGGCAAGTCACTTAACCTCTGTTTGCCTTAGTTTCCTCAACTGTAAAATCAGGATAATTACAGCACCTATCTGGTAGAGTTATTGTGAGGAACAAATGTAATAATATTTGTAAAAAGCACTTATCACAATGCCTGGCACATAGTAAATACTTTATAAATGCCTGTTTCTTTACCCTTCTTTACATTACAAGCTTTTCTCCAACATCATCCCCAAATTGAAACTGCATTTGTGACAAACAAACAAATAACCAGATAAGTAAAAACCAGCAGTGAATACAATGCATACATACCCTGCATAGGATATACTCTTTCCTGATAGCCCTCAATCTCTCTGCCAAGAGGAAGGACAGACATCATTATCTGTACTCTGGAACTGTGGCTACATTTTCAGTTATTCAGAGCTCAATTGCCTTTTACCTATCTTTTCATTTACATTGTAGAAGTGACTGTGTCTACTGTTCTCTTGATTCTACTTGTTTCAATGAAGCTGTTCATACAAACCTTCCCAATTTTCTCTAAATTCCCCATATTCATCACTTCCTCTGACACAATAATATTCCATTACTTCCCTAACCCATATTTTTTTCATCCATCATCGAAATCAATGGACACTCATTTTATTTCCATTTTTTTTTTGCTACTACCAAAAGTAATGCTATAAATACTTTGTTATATCTTGAATTTTTGTTTTAATTTTGACTAACTTGAAGAATAAGCTCAGTAGTACAATGACCGGATCAAAGGGGATAGACATTCAATAATTTTTCTCCTGGCATAATTTCAAATTGATATGCAGAATAGATAGGCTATCCAATTCACTACTCCACCAACAATGCATCTCTATGCTTATCTTTCTTATAGGACTTCCAACATTAGCTATTCCCATTTTTTTGGTCATTTTTGACAATCTGTTGGGTATGAGAAAATAAAACCTTGTAATTTGCATTCTCTGAATGACTTGGAACATGTTTCCATGTGGTCATTTATGGGAGGCAATTCTTCTAAAAATTGTTTATATCCTTTGTTATTAGGGAATGGATTTTTGTGCTATAGATTTGTGTCAACTCCTCATATATCTTGGATAACAATTTTTATTGGTGTTAGTTGATGTGAATATTTTCCCTATTCTACTATTTCTATTCTATCTTTACAGATTGGTTTTATTGGATGAAAAGCTTTTTAACTTTAGGTAGTCATAATTGCCAATTTGTCTTTTATGATATACACTTTGCTTAAGAATTCTCCCATCTTAGCCATAGTTATGAAAAGCACCTGATCTCATAATCTTCAAATTTTTGTATGGCATGATCCCCATTGCTTTCTGAAATTGATGCTGACAGAAGAAATGCCTCACAGTTCTGCCTAAGTGAACTTTCAACTGTCTTCATCAAATTCAATGGCAGAAATGTCATTTGAGCATGATTCAAGGAACTAGCCTGACCAAAATTTCCTTTTTCTGTTTGGGCAAGAATGTGTTTTCTCCTTCAGGTTCTGACTAAGCATTGATGACTACACAAGGACAGAAATTCCTGAACTAGCCAAGACAATTAGCAGTGAAGAAAGCCAGAGCTACAATGCCTGACCAGTTCAAAGGGGAGAGAGTGCCCTAGAGTCCTACACTTCTGTTTAAGCCTTCAAAAGTCCAGTCTCCAGACCCAGAAGTCAGTTGCTGAATAAAACAGATTTTCTTAGGGGCTGTCAGTCTTGGTTGAAAAAAAATGGCACTGTCTGGTGCTATTTCATCAGACCTGTTTCAGTCCAAATGACAGGAGAGATATAAAGTGTTAGTGAATAAAGGGAGTGGCACTGACTGTGAAAAGGGAAGAGATAAGTTGAAATTAGATTTTAGAAGAAGCTCTTGTCAGAACATTAAGAGAGGCTATGAGGAGTAGTGGCAGTATTAGACTTGGAGTTAGGAAGACATGGGTTCCAATCCTCCCTCAGACCCTTACTAGCCGTATCTCTCAGAGCAAGTCACTTAACCTCTGTGTGCCTCAGTTTCCTTATTTGTAGATGGAGGGGTTGGACTCTAAGGAACATTCAAGCCTTGAATATATGATATTATAACCAGTCAGATACTTGTATTAGTAAACAATTATTAAATGACTACCCTGTACTAGGCACTACGCATGCTAAGTGCTGGAGAAACAAAATAAAGCAAGATGCTCCCTGCCTTCTAGGAACTCGCAACTATAATAAAACAAGCTACATGCAAGATAAATAGGAAGTAATCAATTTAAGCGGGAGGGACTTGAAAGGGATTGGGAAAGTCTTCCTATTAAAGGTGGGATTTTAGCTGAGACTTGAAGGAAGCCAGGAGACATGCATTGTGCCTTTGGGGGAATGAATTTTGTTAAGAGGATACTGGATACCCCAATGCAGTAAGCCTGGGGAGATTCCTTTTCCCTGAAAAACAATAAAAATGCCTTCTGACTTTAGAACTAGAGAAGTCCCCAAGGAGAGCCGTGCAGGAGCCCTGGCCAATAAGGCCTCCCCGAGCCCTAATTATAAGTGACGTTTATATAGGTCTTTATTGTTAGCAAAGTGCTTTATCAACTAGATCTCATTTGATCCTTACAGCTGCCTTTTGATGCAGGTGCTTTGGGCATTAATACCCTTTTCAAGAGGAGGAAACTGAGGCTCAGAGAGGGTGATTTGCCCTCCAGTCACCTCAGTGGTAAGCATCAGAGGTGAGATTTGAACTCAGCTCCCTTCAGATTGTAACTACTTCTCATATCCCCCATGCCATGGTGCCTCTAAGAGTCACCATGAAGGGTTTGGACTAGATGACCTCTAAGGTCCCCTCCAGCTCTGACACTGTAGGATTCTAGTAGCCCAGACTAGTGGAAGTTAGCCTAGCCAGGGAGACAGCAAGATATAGATAGAGGAAACAAACCAGAATTAGGAATCCAGTTGCACCAGATCAAGTTTTGTTTCAGTTATCTATTGTGGATGATAGGGCAAGCCATTTCTCCCCCTGAGCCTAAATTCCTCATCTATAAAATGGGAACAGAAGTACCCGCTGTCTGTACTTTGTTGCACTGTTGTGACCATCCAATGAGGGATGATTACCAAAATGTATTCTCAGAATCATAAAACACTGTATGAATATAAGGGCTTCTTCAGAGAGCTAAAATAGACAGGGAAAATCAGAGCCTGAGAGTTGAAAGGCTCCTTAGAGGTCATTTAGTTCACATCTGATATTTTACATTTGATAAAACAGAGACCCAAAGTTGTGCAATGAAATCCACAGGTAATAAGCGTAAAGGTGAAAAGCCAGGTCCTCTGACTCCCTGATCTAGGATCCTTTTTTAGCATACTGTGATGCATATTACAACCTTTCTTCTTGTTCAGTAGTTTCAATTGTGTCTAACTCCTCAAGACCCCATTTGGAGTTTTCATGGCAAAGAGACTGGAGGGTTTGCCATTTCTCTGTCCAGCTCATCTTACAGATGGAACCTGTGAGGCTTTAAGTGACTTGCTCAGGGTCTCACAGCTAGTTAGAACCTAAGGCTAGATTTGAATTCAAGTGTTCCAGGCCTGGTGCTCTATCCCTGAAGCCACTTAGCTGCCTCTAACCTTTCTTTTTACAGATGTAGAAACTGAGACCCAGGGAAGGGGAGTGCCATACTCAAGGAGCCTCTATTTAAGGACGACGTTCAGGCCAGTCATGTCTTCATTTCCCACTAGCTAAATTACAGACTTCTCCATCATGCCCTTGCCCCTCCAAACTCCATTTTCAGCTTCCTTTTATATGTTGCTTTCCCCATTAGAATGTGGGCTTCTTGAGGGCAGGGTTGTCTTCCTGCTTGGTTTTTTTTATTCCCCTTATTTAGCACTGTGCCTGGACCATGGCAAATTCTTACTAAATGCTTGTTGATTGATACTGTAAGCTAGGGACAGAGCTCTCATTGACTGGGGTATCCTGACTGCATGTTACTTTTTTTGTGTGTGTGTGACTGTTAGGAAGTGGAAGGTGGGGCAGGGAGAGAGAAGCAATTATCTAAATACCTGAAGTATTTTTAAAAAAAAGTGTAAGGGGGAAGGATCTTAGATGTAATCTAGTCCAAACAACAGTTCTATAGGGGAAAATGAGAAGGAAAGCAACTCACTCAAGATTAAATAACTGATTGTTATCAAAGCTAGAACTAGAACCCAGTTCTCCAAAACATGGTCCAAAGCTCTTTTCTCTGCCCAGTATGATTCCTCTGGATGCCTCTGAACCACGGCAAAATTTTTTATCAGCCAAACTTCTTAGACACCTGACCCGTGATTTAAAAAAAAAATATGTGGTTTATTGATGCTTTGTATTTTTAAATCACAGTCATTTTGAGATATGCCCTTGTCCCCAGCCCTCAACCCTCCTACTTTGTAACAAAGAAGAATGACAGTGACCAGATTGGACAGTGTATGTGGTGTTCCCCACATGAAACTTCCCAGCTCCATAGGAAGAAGACAGAGGTCTGTTTCATGAGACACAAATAATATTTATATTGCTAACTTCACAAGCTCTTGACCTAATTGTCTCCACAGTATTAGTAAGAATTAAAGGACCCTAACTTACTGTTGTTGGTCTAAAGTCCTATGCCTAAGACCTTAATTTTATACTTAACCTCGGATGTTCCCCTACCAATAATCTATAATTGAATGGATCTAGGATTAAGATTTCAAACCTTTTGACTATAGGAAATTGCCACCAAGAGTAGGGACATTGCAGAGATACAATATCTCCCCAACTTCATGTCAATTCCAGGCAGGATTAGATTTTCCCCTTGCATTCAGTCAGTCTTAAAGTCTGCCAGGTGTCAGTGGGGAAATTGAGTCAGGAGAATCCTACTTCAGCCCGGCTGAACAGCTGCTCTCTCACCCTTCCCATGAGATCACCTTTTGCAGTTCATACCAGCATTTCACAGGCTTACTGGCATCATGGATTAGAGGCTCAAACTGCCTTTCTTGCTACCCATATCTGGAGTAACTCCATTTTCCATCAGCAGTTTGGCTTAACTCCTGGAACACCCTTCCCCTCCCTCCCTCAATAAACTGACCAGCTGAAAACTCATCATGTGTACATCATGCTGACTGAATCAGGTTTTCATATTCAACCCCCTTATTCAACCCACTCTCATTTGCTTTTCTCCTCTGATTGGAGGGCAGAGCTTTTAAACTCCTCCCAAAGTCTTCCTTTAAAGAGGGCTCACAATTTCCCACTAAATTCCATTTTCCATTAGCAGCTCTTTTTGAGGTCAACTTCCCCAACATCATGTCTCTTCCTTTTGTGTATTGTCTTTCCCCTTTTGATTTTAAACTATTTAAGGGCAAGGAAATTCTTTTTTTCTTGTTTGTAACTCTAGCACTTAACCCAGGAATGTGGTGGTTAATAAGTACTTATGGAATTGAATTCCAAATATGGGGGACAGCTATACAAAGGCACAGAGATAGGGGTTGGAATGCAAAAGAACCCAGGTTGGCTTAAAAGGTAGAGTATGTGAAAAAAAGGAGTGACATGAAATAAGTCTGGCAAGGAGATGGGAACCAAATTATGATGAACTTTGAATGCCAAGGTAAACAGTTTATATTTCATCCCAGAGACAATAGGGAGCTGCTGAAGATTCCATTGGAGAAGAGTGACAAGGTCAGACCTATACTTTAGGAAGATTACTTTGCAAGTTGCATGAAGGATAGATTAAAACAGCGTGAGAGAAGAAAATTGAACTATGCCAGCATAAAGGGAGAAGTAAGCCAAGGCATGAGATGGGAAAGGCCAGCCCTTGCCTCAGAATGGTTGGAGTCCGCATGACTTTTGTATCAATCACCAGGGAAAGACTGAGGCTGTAGAAGTCAGCCCACAGAGTTTATTCACAAAGGCTAGAAACATTATCTGAATGCACGAATGCCTTGTGCAACATGTCCTGGAGCCCAGCTAGCTTTTTCTGAACTTTCTCAATTCAATTCATTTCAGAATTTTGACTCCCCCACCCCCATTCCCACTCCAGTTTAGAGCTTAGTTAGCACCTGGGACCAGGAGGTTGCTTTAACCTTTATCTCCATGAACATCCTTGGGGGAGCCTTTTGGTAGAGGAAGGGGCCGTGTACATTTCCATTTCTCCAAGAGAATAAGCTAGGCTGCTTCCTTAAAACAGAGTATCAATACAGGGAGGTTGTAGCTGAGGAAATGGAAAACACCTGAAATCTTATCAAAGTCATTGATAAAAGGATGGAATACAGTCTCTGTAAGGAAAAACTTAGACCAGGAGACTTGATTTTTAGTCTGAGCTCTGTCATGAACTCATTGTGTTACCCCGGGCAAGACATTCCACCCCTGTTGGCCTCAGTTTCCTTATTTTTAAAATAAGTGAGTTAGAGTAAATTATTTCTAAGGCCTGTTCTATGGGGGTCTTTTCCAAGTCTAGCACTGTTCTTGTTCTAGGTTCCTTTCCAGCTCTTCAGATCAAGGCCAGATTCATGTACAGGAAGGATGATGTGGTAGAAAGTGCTCTGGATTTTGAATCAGAGGACCTGAGTTTGAAGTTCATTTCTCTTATTCAGTAGTTGTGTGAGCCTGGCCAAGTTATTTGATTTCCCTGGACCTTGACTTCCTTATTAATAAAATAGAGGATTGAAATGGTAGATTTCTAAAGTTCCCTTATAGCTCTAAATCTATAAGCCACAGGAGACTGAGGTGAAATCAGGAAATCATTCATTTTAAAAGGTAGAAGTGAGTGAGGAAGAACATTGGTCAAAACCCCTGAAAGTTTGACCTATGGGCTAGACTTCCCAGTAAATGTGCCATCTCCTTTGAGCAACTGGTCATCCTCTTCAGCCAACAGGTCCTCTCATCATTCAGAGGTACATTGCACACATGTATGGAATTTCATAGTGGTGGGATTTCCAGAGCTCCTAAGGGCAAGTAAGTCCAATAAATGGAAAGAAGAGTTATTCCTAACCTTTCACCCTCTCCAGAAAGAGAGGATCCTAAACATGTGACATCTTTACTAGAACAATTGTCTCCTCTCACTCTACTCCTAATCACTACATTTTTGAAATAGGAAAAAAAAACAAAAATAAAAATCCTAGGACTAGTCAGACCTCCTGAGCAGACAGAAAAGGAAGTCACTACATGCACAGTTGCACTGCCAAGCATGGATCTTTATTTCCTTGCAGGAAGCAAGAAAAATGGTTCAAATTTTGTCCATTTCGCGACTTTTCCTTTTGACCCTTCCCCTTTTAAGATGCTCCCAATACTGGGCAGCTGTGACACCATAATGCCAAAAGTCAGAGCATGCCCTTGCCCCCACCCAATTTGTCATGACTGCCAGCCTAGACATCTGGGGGTATGGCTGGCTGCCTGCTTGGCATAAATTCAGGGCTTTTCATCTCCCTTCCCTGCTGGCTCATGGTCTGTAGCTGGGCTGTGGCTCTGCTGGGTCCATAGCCAGCATGCTGCCCCTGGCCCTCCTCCTCTCCTGAACCTTCTGTTTGCAAGCACAGTCCCTGTTAATTGGTGTATGTGAGGTGAGCTATAGTCCCTCTCTGAGATTTAGAATCAAACAACTTCTTTGACTCCGGGGAAAATCTATTTTCTTGGGTCAGCCCATCTTTGTGTAGTGGCCACGTCTGGGATAACAACAAGCCTTACATCACTTGGGTTAGAAAGACTGGAACAAGATACACCAGCAGGGCTTCTCCCCCAAAACTAGACTATTAGGCTGGCCCATTGCCTTCATTTTGTAGATTTCTCCCAGAAAGTTTCCTGGACATCTCTTTGCATCTCTCTCTCTCTCTCTCTCTCTCTCTCTCTCTCTCTCTCTCTCTCTGTCTCTCTCTCTCTGTCTCTCTCTCTCTGTCTCTCTCTCTCTCACCATAATTATTTATTTCTATGCCTTCCCACCATTAGGTTGTAAGCCCCTTGAGATCAAGGTGTGTGTAATATCTACCTTTGTATTCCCAGTGCAATGTGGTTTATACACAGTAGGTGCTGAATAAATGTTCCTTAAATAAATGAATGAGACCACCCTCTGGATATTCTTCAGCTAACTTTCATTCTTACTTCATTAGACTGTGAGCTCCTTGAGTTCAGGGACTGTCTTTTTGCCTCTTTTTGTATCCCCAGTGCCTGAGACATAGAAGATGCTTAATAAATACTTATTGGAGCAGTTTATGAGGGAAGCAGGGGGCTGGGAGAGAGTCAGATCTAGAGATGGACTGCTTGACTCCCTGAGATCTCTGGCTAATCAATTTACCTCTTTAGCCTTCAGTTTACACATTTGGAAAAGGATGAGGCTGCAGTAGCTGATCTCTATAAACTCATTCAGCTCTAACTTATATGATCTTAGCAATAAATTTAACTCAACAAATATATTTGAACCACCCACTATGGATTCACATTTATAAAGGGCTTTAAGACTTGGGAAATGCTCTACGTGACCTCATTTCAGTCTTGTAATAACTATATTATTACTCCACTTTTGAAATGAGGAAACTGAGTTAACTGAGACTTAGGTTAACTGACTTTCCCAGGGTCACACAGTCAGTCAACAAAATCCTGTGTCAGTATTTCAACTTAGGTTTTCTGACTCCAGGTCTGGTGCTCTCTATATTAAGTGATACAAATTAGGTACACAACAACATATCTTCCTTCATCTCCTCTTTCTCCCTCTGATTTCCCTAATATGGTGAGAGGCATGTGTTGTAGATCTAGAAGTAAAAGGGATGTTAGAAGCCATCAACTCCAATCCCTTCATTTTATGGGATGAGGAGAACATAGTAAGGTTATGATTAGCCCAGAGTCACATAGCTAGTGTCTGAGGCAGTTTTTCCAGATGCCAAGTCCAACAGCACTTTATCTGCAATTCACAGGGTGTATGGGGTGTTCAGGGAAGACTAACACCTCTGATAGGAAGGCTCACTGTGCCCTTTTCAGATCTGCTCCTACACCTTTGGTGTCCCACCAGTCCACCCAACTCTGACCTGTGTCTCCAAAAAGTTGCAGCATGCATAGCAGCCACACCCAGGTAAAACCTTCTTGGCCTATGCACTAAACCAGACTAAAGGTAACCAACATCACTTCAAACCCATTAAGAGTTTGGAGGATATCTACCCCAAATATGTGAAACCTTCCTTCTTTGGAATGGGTAGATGAGAACAAGTTCCAAGGGTCATTGAAGGCGACTGAAGCACGTTCCATGAAGCACTGAGAACTTGGTCAGACATCAAAGATAATCCACTGCCGCTTGTGCCATTAACAGTCATCTTGACTTTTGTCTTGCCTCTGGACTTCAATAGCTCTGGAAGAGAGAGGCTGATGACTTCGTGCAGCTCTGCCTCACTTAAATCCAATTCGCCCATGAGTCAAGATATCACCCTCTTCAAAATCAAAGGACAAACTAGAACAATTGGCCTCTCGCATTGTCAGAATTCTCAAGAATTCAGTCTTTTTCTTCTCATTTCTAACTTTGCACTCAATTCCAAATCTCTCTCAGTTCAGAGCATATCTGTGCAAGTCTCTCCTGGTAAAAGATAGTATCCTGAAGTCTTCCTGCAATGAAGGATGTGGGGGGTGGGGGTGTTTAAAGGCAGAGTCACACTGCCTATAGACACTTCAAAGGGTGAGAGGCAAGTGCCTGAAATTCTGCCAGTAATTTTTCCCTTTTTTAGTAACTAGACCCTATATTTACTTGCTTCTCAGAGAGACAAGGTCGCTGTTTTCTTGCCTGCCCTTCCCCCAACTCTAAACCTGTCCCTTATTATAAATGTTTTCAGTGTCTGCAAATTTTGTCACCTGAAACTCTGTTATTTTAATTGGTAGCTATTCCTGTGGGCTCTTGCTTCCAGAACAAACAGTTGCTAAGAAATCAAGGGCTGGAGGCAACTTTTCTTAGACAGAGGGATGGCAAGAGAAGGCAACACCTTTCCCTGTCAGTGTGCTTCATGAGGATTGAAGTTAAAATGCTGCCATTCATTCAGTCCTCCCTGTTTCCCTGGGCCTTCTGGCCTCACCTGCCTAGGGCAGTCTCAAGATGGTGTTTAGAGCTGGACCAAGGAAGATCTATTTCAGAGGGTGGGGACCGAGCCAATCTTACATATAGGCAAGAAAGCTAGGATGGGTAACAAGATCTGAGGGTCCCTGGTAGATCTTGAGTTCAAATCATGATATCTAGCCATTAGCAGTTCATTTCTTTTGAGTAGCATTGCTATCTCCAAATTCTTCTTTAAAATTCAAATATGCCTGGGAGAGATATCACAGAAACTAAGGCCTTACAAGGATCTGTCCAAAATAATAATAATAAATCTTTAAAACTTCACATCTGTATCTCATTCGATCCTCTTAATCCTGTGAGGCAAGCAAGAACTCAAATAACAATTCCTATTTTCTGACTCCTAGGTGAGGTCTCTTGGTTATACACGGATTCCCCAGAATCTTATTTTCTTTTTTAATTGATGCCCTTTTAAAAAAAGAAATATATTCATTTCTGAATATATCCCTCCCCTCCTCTGCTGTTACTGTTAACAAAGACTAAAGAAGAAAGAACAATTTTTGTCATCCACCTTTGTAATAAAGAGGAAAAGGTTCATTTTTTCAACTCTTCTCTGGATCATTTGCTTGTTTTACCTAGCATTTAGTCTTATTTTAGTGTTCCTTCCATTTATAGGTAGTAATGGTGTATATTCTTACCTTGGTTCTGCTTTCTTCACTTTGTATCAATTCATGTTAAACCTCCTCATGTTTCTCTGAATTCTTCATCTTCATTGTTTCTCACTACAAAGATTACTTTCAGGTACTGTAATTTGTTTAGCTAATGAGCATCTAATTTGTTTCCAGTTCATTGCCACTGCAAGTAGTGATGCTATAAATATTTGGGCACTCATGTAGCCTTTCTTTCTGTCATTGACCTTCCCCTCCCACAAAAGAGGACATGTGTCTAGTCATAAAATTTCAGTAGTCTCAAAGGATTTGATCATTTGTCACCCCTTTTAAAAAAAAGCATTAAGTACAAATGACTTTCCAGAATGGTTGGATTGACTACCACAAGTATTCCTGTCTCTAAAGCCCCTCTAACACTGACTTTTTCCAGCTTTTGTTACCTTTACCATTTTTCTGATGTGATATGAAACCTCAGAGTCATCTTGATTTGCATTTAAATGCTTGCAGTTCTTATTTTGAAAACTTCTTCATATCCTTCGACTACCCAATAATCTTAGATGATGTATATGTATACCAGAAGGGCAAGTGGGGCAGTAATCATGGTCTTCCCATGAAGCACTTTTCATTTTTATCTTTGGCGTTATCACCAGATAAGCTGACCAGTTATTGACAGAAGCAGCTTGACAAGATGATGTCTTAAATGAAAAGGATTGTTTATATAGATACTCATAATTATCCTAATGCAGCATCTCCTTCTGGAGCTGATTTATAGATGTTATGGCTAGTGCAGCAGGATGGACAATTTGACCTCAGAATGGTTCACTTCTGAGAAATTAATAAAGCAGTTAGGGGGCAAACTTCCTGGGCAGCAAAGCAGAGTTTTCAATTGATGAGTCAGACTTTGCTTTGGAAAGATTCCTTCACAAGGCAGGGGTGAAAATTACAAGTTAAAAAAATCTACCATAAGGGGTCATCATACATGTCAGACCTGTCCTGGCAGGTCTGTGCTCCCTTAAACACTGGCCTTTTCAGGCAGTGAATAGGATTTCTTTATACAGGTCTCTTAAAGGAAGACACACCCTTTTCCTCCTGGCTCTGCCCTTATTTGGATTAAGTCCCTCTTGCCAGTTTCAGAATTGAAAAAAAGCATAGAATTGTCACCAGACCAATCCTGGCTCTCGTTTTTTTTTTTTTTCTTTAAACCATTCCACTCAAGAGAGGTAAGCATAACAATTCTGTGGGCTCTGGACACAAATCCTTAAACTTATTAGTAATACCTGACATGTATATAACACTTTACATTTCACAAAGCACACATTATCCCATCTGATCTTTACAACAACCTTGTGAGATCGGCAGGACCTGACTTATTTGATCAAGGAATGTTAGAGATTCTAGAGTCTCTGTGCCCAAATCAAAGGATCATAGAACATTAAAGCTCAGAGGCACCTTTGAGATCACAAGATAACAGATTCAGAGGTAGACAGAACCTTAGAGGTCATTGAGTCCAAAGCCCTCATTTTACAGATGAGAAAACTTAGGTTTAAACTTGTCCAAGGTCATGCAGAAAGTGGCAAAGTCAAAGTTTGAACTCACATCTTCTGACTCCAGATCCAGTGGATAATAGAAGTTAGAAGGAAATTTACAACAAAGTTTGTCTATATCCCATACTCTAACATGTTAGACCTGGAAGAGACCTTAGAAATCATCAAATTCAGCACCTTCATTCTACAGATGAGAAAACTAAGGTCTAGAGAAGGGAAAGTGACCAACTGGCTTAAACCCAGGCCTCCTCTGAGTCTAGGACTCTTTTTATTGTACCACTTAGCCATCACTGGCTTACATAGGGCTAGTCTAAACTCAGGAAAGCAAACTCAGAGTTACTGTTGCTCCTTCCCTAATACATCATCTTCTTAGAATTTTGTTGTAGTTGCCCAGTTGTTTCAATCAGGTCCTATTCTTTGTGATCCCATTTGGGATTTTCTTAGCAAAGAGACTGGAGTGGTTTGCCATTTCCTTCTCCAGATCATTTTACAGATGAGGAAACTGAGGCAAACAGGGTTAAGTGATCTGTCTAGGATCACAGAGGTGGTAAGTGTCTGAGGCTGGATTTGAACTCATGTCTTCCAGACTCCAGGCCCAATGCTTTATTTACTGTAGTAGTAGATCTAAAAGACTTAATGAAATCCTGCCACAACCTTGCTTTCTAAAGCAGCCAGTAATGTCATTATGTGGTAGAGTGGAAAGAGCAATGGCTTGAAGAGCCAGAGGGCCTGAGTATGAACGCCAACTGTGATACTTATTATTCATCTGTATGACCTTGGGTAAATCATATAACCTCTCTACCCCTCTATTTTTTCATCTGGAAAATGAAGAAAGTGGACTAGATGACCTCTAAAGTCACTTCTAGCTCTGAGTCTAAGACGGTTAAAATACTTTAACAACAAACCAACTGGGTTCTTAGTTCCTTTCAGTCAACTAAGGATTTGAATATTACATGTATCCCTTGTCTTCAGAAAGCATGACAAATTTTCATGTTTTTTGGAGCTTCAATATAAGAACATCATTGGCCTTTACCTGAACCATCTTGTCCCCTATACCTGACACCCACTAGAAGAGAGAACTTCAGAGAAGCCACTCTGACATTTCTCATCCAATCAGATGAGCAGAGCAGATTTCACCGCCTGTCATTCAACTTCTACAAGAAGACAAAGAAAGGTAACTTTTGTGGCTACTCTAACATCAGCCAGTACATTTTCACTCCCTCCATTCCCTCCTCCACCCTCCCAACCAAAACACACACACACACACACACACACACACACACACACACACACACTCATGGTCTCTCTCCCCACAGGTACCTTCTGTATATAGCCTGTTTTCTTTCAGGAATAGCCTCCTATTGTTCTGTATCTCATTCTTGGTGAGGGAACATTAACATCTAGAATAAATTTAGAAGCCCAGAGATGTGTATATCATCCATTCATTGGAGGTAGTGGGGAGGGGCAAAGCAAAAGAGAAGAGAGTCCTCTTTGCCAGAGACTGTACAATTTAGAGCTGAAAGGGATCTCAGATGTCATTTAATCCAATCCTCTCACTTTACAGAAGAGGAAACTGAGGCTTTGTAGTGAAGTGAATTGTCTCATATCATACAGGTTGGAAACAGAATTAGATTTTGAATTCAGAGCTTCTGATTCCAATTCCAATGCTCTCTCTATTATCCCATACTGCGTCTTATTATGCAATTAACAAAATGTAAGGGAAAGGCCCTTCTTGACTTGGCATGAAAACCCCAAATTGAAATCAATACCACTTTCCTCCACATGCACAGACATAGATGTATTTTGCTTCTGGGTGGCAATGATATGAGGACTAGGTCTGCTTCCGGACTAATAACAGAACTCCCATATGACCTTGGACATGTCACTACCCTCCTATAAAACAAGGGAGTTAGAAAGGATTATCTCTAAGGTCTCTCTTGCCAGGGCAGACACTCTGTGAGCCTCTGTGAACATCCCTCCACACAGAAGCAGTCTTCCTCCTACCTCCACTCCCACCCCCAGCCCATGGGCTATTTCTTTGTGCAAGCCTGTATTTGTCTAAACATTGCCAGAACTGCAAGAAAACGGTCTTAACTCTATCCACATGCTGGTACTTGCCTTTGATGGAAGTCCCTGATTTTCTTTCCTCTCTTTAAGAAAGCATACATACATACATACACACACACACACACACACACACACACACACACACACCACAGATCTGCAGTAAACTAACTTTCAGTGTGTTCTGTGAATTCTTGGCTTTGGTTTGTCCTCATGACTGAGACCTGCCTGGGTCTTCTCCTTAGCCCTTCTTTCCACAGACTTCAGGGGTCATCCATGCCACCTGCAGAAGCTCTTCTCCCCTGCCCTTCTCCCCATGTGAATGTGACTCCTCTGTGAGTCACCAGCTTCGTATGTTCAAGTGAAGGCAAAGCACAGGTCACCTTTTCAGTAGCCCTAAACTCAGCACAACTGGGTGCCAGCTTCAGGTAAACGAACCCATGTAGAAGCATGAACATCAGAAAGGGTCATATGGAATTTTAGGCATCTCTGCACACAGGGGAAGCTACACACTACTCAAGATGAGAAAACGCCATAACAACAGTTTTTATTGTTCAATCCTTTCAGCCATATCCCACTCTGTGACCCCATTTGGGGTTTTCTTAGCAAAGATACTGGAGCAATTCACCATTTTTCTTCTCTGGCTCATTTTATAGATGAGGAAACTGAGGCAAACAAGGCTTTATCCACTGACTGTTGCAGGAGAAACGACATGAAGGTGATGCCTGAGCTGAATTTTGAAGAAAAACCAGGGACTCTAATATGCTGAGGTGAGGAAGGAGTACACTGTAGGGTGCAAAGGCACAAAGAGGGGAAATGGAGGTAAGGACAGCAAAATCAGATTGGCTAGCCCAAAGGGTGTAAGAGTGTGAATAATTTTGATAAGACTGAAAAAGGTCGTGAAGAGTTTTAAATTCCAAACAGAGGAGCTGGAAGAGACATTGTAGGTGGGATTCCTATTTGAGGCATAACCTCTGTCCCTTTTAGTTTTAAGATTCTACCATTCCATGCCATAGTGCTATACAAAATGATGAAGGGGATGGCTTCAGAAAAACCTGGGAAGACTTAACATGATAAGTAAAGTGAGATGAATCAGGAAAACACTGTACACAGGGATAGCAATATTGTAATGAGAACCAGCTGGAAAGAGCTACTCCAATCAATCAATGATCCACAACAATTCAAAGGATTCAGGACGAAAAATGCTATCCACCTCCCAGAGAGAAATGATGAACTCTGAGAGCAGAATGAAGCATAATTTTTTCCTACTTTATTTATTTTTGTTAATATGAAAATATGTTATCCCTGGCTTCACATATATTATATTTCTGGTATTCTTGGTGGGTGGGTAGGTGGAGGAGGGAAGAAAATTTGAAATTGAAAACAAAATTTTTTTAAAATTTCAGTTACTCTCATCATTTCTCCAGGGGCTACTTGATTAAGAATCTGGGTGTTAATTCAGAACATCATCAGTGTGTTGATTTCAATATTACTGAAATAAAAGTTGTTTTTCATAGCATTATTTAAAAAAACATTTCCCCTATCATTCTAAGAAGGTAGTGAGTGGCATGCACTAAGGCTTTGAGAACAGAAATAGGTGAGTGGTAAAACAAGTGCTCAACCAGAAGATTCAAGGCGTACCTTTCACTTCCCAGCTAGGTGGCTTTAGTCAATGACTTCACCTTGGCATTTCAATTTTACCATCTGTAAAATAAAGATACTATTACCTCCCCTATCTACTTCACAGGATCACTATGAGGAGTAAATATTATATATACATATATATATGATATATATGTAAATGATGGATATACCTTGTAAAAATATAAAGCACCATACCAGTATATCCTGTTTGTTCAAAGTCCCCAAACTGCTTATTAATATCATCAATACATCATTAAAATAGAATGTAAATTCCCTGAGGACAGGTGTTATTTCATTTCCTTGCCTTTATATCCCCAGCATATAGTAAGCATTTAATATATATTTGTTGAATTAAATTGAATTATAGCCAAACCCCACCTTAAAGCACTAACATTCCACTGTAACGTAATTTGACCATTGATCCATTTACATTTAGAACACTATTCCAGAATCACCAACTGCCCCATGTAACATTATTTCCCTTATGATGTGTTTTCATCAGCCTGATTAACAACATTTAATAGGGTGTGTCTAAATAACTGCGAGATATTGTTATTATAAGCTTACCCTTTGGGGGAAAGTGGATAGGGAAGGGCAGTGGCCTGAACCCCAGAAACTCTCTAGCCACCTGGCATTATGAGAATCTTCCCATCTGCAGAGGGGAGGTTGTCTCCTCCTCCGTTGGGAACTAGACCAAAATAACCATACTAATGTACTTAACAATAATAACATTCTCTACAACAAACAGTCCACAATTTTTAGCCCTCTCTTAGTCAATGTGTCATTCCCTGCCACAGACACTCAGTGAGAAAGAATGAAATGATCCCAGTCATTTTTTTTTTTAATAAATGAAACAAAGGCAGGAATCTAACAGTTGTTCAAGAAACCCCTCAAAATCATGTTTTTCACAGCTTCGGCTTGGAGATTAACATAGTGGATAGAATAAAAGCCTTGCAGTCAAGGAGGAGTCCCATTATTTGCTAGCCAAATGTCTAAGGGCAGGTCACTGAGCCCCAGCTTCCACACTTGTAAAAGGGGGAGCATCATACTAACTGCCTCCTGGGGCTATGGAAGGGTGCTGTTGCTGTTATTTTGTACCTCAAAAGTTGCAATAATCTATAGTGTCTAGAATGGCTTAGTATAGGCCCTTCCTGGGCAAGATCAGAAGAAGGTCCATAACCATTTCTGGAGAAGCAATCCCAGCTGCTTGGGTATAAGCAAGTGACTTAGGCAATTGCCCACCTTCCAATTATACTTTCACCCACTCTACAAAAGTTTCTGGTTCCTCTATGTGCCCAGGGAAACTGTTTTCTCCCTAACCTCTGTGAAAGGTGTGTGGGACTGTGTTCTCTGCTGCATGTTGGGGTGAAAGTGAATCTTCTGATGAGTGGCTCATGAAGGAGGTTTCTGGTATGTAGTCAGGCTGTGGGACCTGGCACGAGATGCAAACCAATTGATGTGATACATAAATCCTCAGCAAACCCATCGTACACACCCAATTGAAAAATGTAAGTCAACAATAAATCCTGCCCCTTTATACCTCTATGGCTTCAAGCTCAAGCCTGCCTTAATCCTGCATTTTATTTGGTCTCATTTACCTTATCCAACACGTATAAAGGGATATTGCCCTCCGCCCCCTCCTGCCCCTCTACTCCTCATTAGGCTGCATTAAACCTCCTATGAAAGTAACTTTAAGGAGTGGGACAATATTTGTAGAGCAGTTAATACCTAAACAAGGGAGCACGCTCTTAGGTAACCAGAATATTAGGCAGTGAAGTCACAAGCAAGCGCTTTTAAATGGGACAGCTATTGTCAGGTTAGAGACGCAGAGTCTGCTTCCCCACCAGAGTTTATGGACAGGGAATTTATTGGCTTAAAATCTCTAAATAGATTTAAAGTGTATTTCCATTCAACTCTCCTTCAATGCACTTAATCAGATGTGTACAACTCCTACACATAGATCATGGGATTGAGAGCTGGGAGGGAGCTTCGAGACCACCTTTGTTTTGCAGAAGAGGAAACTAAGGCCCAGAGAGGTCATGTGACTCATCCGTGATCAAACAGCCAGTGATAGGACCACAACTTAAAGTGTAAATTGTTGGACTGCCGATCCATTGGGCTTCACTCTCCCTACCATGATCCTCCATGCCTTTGCCAGTATGACTAGCTCACCATCAACAGTGACATTTGTCCTCTCTAACTCACAATGCTTACAAAAATGCCACCCACCTGTACTATGAAAACACAACTGATTTCACATCAGATATGGTAGATCTTCCTCCAGCTTTCTAGATGCCTGAACATAAGCTGAACATGATAAAACCTTCAAATGGTGGTGGAAAAAAAGCCTCTATTTGCTATTTCTTAGTGATTAATCAGGCATAAATAGTCACTGAGCTATGGGTCTGGAAGGAATCTCCATGAAAGGTCATTGGGTACAATCCCCTGTCCCTAAACAGGAATGTACTCCAGACCATTGCAGCATTTGACCCTTGACAATGTCTCATATAGTCACTTCATGCCAATTCTTTTAATATATATACATATACATAAGTTTTTACCACAAGAGGTTTTGAAGACCAAAGAAACTGTTTTCATACAGAAATCAGTCTTCCATTATACAGAGAGAATATATTGGATGGTCCATTAGCCATGTCCAAATCCAATGCCCCATAAAATCTACAGGTCATCCTGCCTTTCTACTCTCCCCCCACCCCTTCAACAAATTCCTTTGACCTCTTTAACTGCTTCCTGGTTGAATTTCTTGTCTTCAATTTCTCCTTTCTCTCTTGATTCCTTCACAGGGCTGCACAAGTAATCGCCCTGATGCAGCAGAATGTCCAGATAAATCCTCTGCACAAAATCCTTCAGTGATTCTTTGTTGTGGTTGAGTCATTTCAGTTGTGTCCCACTCTTCTTGACCCCATTTGGGGTTTTCTTGGCAAAGACACCAGAGTGGTTTGCCATTTCCTTCTCCAGCTCATTTTACAGATGAGGAAACTGAGACAAACAAGGTTTGTCCAAGGTCACACAGCCAGTAAGTGTCTTGGGCCAAATTTGATTTCTGGAAAATGAATCTTCTTGATTTCAGGCTTAGCACTCTATTCACTACAACACCTAGCTGCCCATCAGTGATTCCTCACTGAATCTCAAATCAATGTCAACTTCTTATCCTATTGTATACAATGCCCTTTACAATCTGTCTCCAACATACCTTTCTAACCTTTGTCTCTCATGAGTCTTCATATATGGATCACTGGTTTTAGAGGCAGGAAGACTTTGGTTCAAATTCAGGCTTAGACCCTTAGTAGCTGTGTGACTCTGGACAAGTCACTTAATCTGTCAGCCCCAGTTTTCTCATTTATAAAATGAGGAGATTGGACTAGATGACCTTGGAGGTCTCTTCCCTCTCTAATTCCAAGATTCCACACAGTAGGGTCCAGCTAGACTGGATTATATGTTGTTCCCTGATCTTCTGTGCCTCTCTTATCTCCATGCACTGGCATATGCCACACTGTTTACCCACCCACAATCTCCACTTGTTGAAATTCTTCTCTTTCTTCAAGGCTCAACTCCACTGCCACCTCTTTCAGAAAGTTTCCCATACTTTGCCTTGCAGTTGGCTATGATCTCTTCCTTCTCAGACCTCCCACAGACCTGCATTAGGGCTTCTCTCTTTGTACTTAAAACATTCAACAAATCCAGTTCAAACAAATATATATGAACCTCATTGCATGGTCACAGAGCTATTCTGGGTGCTGGAGATATAAAAACGAAAGGTGGTATCCTTAGGTCTTGTTTTCAAGGACCTTACAGTCTAATGGGGAATATAGCAGATATTAATAAGAACGATACCTCTATGGACTATGATGGAAGAAAAGGAGGTGGTCTGGGGAAAGTGCTGTGACAGACTTAAGAAAGAGGGATCACTTTTACTGAAGGTAATGGGAACTATTTCATGGAAGAGAGTAACTGAGCTGTCTTTAAAGAAAGGGAAAGATATCGCAAACTTATGGAGGCAAGAGGAGTCTTCTCAAAGTTTAGGGAACAGTGAGAATCAAGGTACAAAGACAGGAGAAGGCAGGATAAGAGGGGGGCAGTGGCACTTCCTTGTTTAAAAGCCTTTGGTGACTTCCATGACAGCACAGAAGACTCCTAAGTGTGGTATTTAAACCACCACCCTCAAACTGCCTGCTGCCTCCTTTCCCAAACTCAGTGAACATTTCTCCTCTTCACACACTCTCCTTCATACATTCCAGTACAGATGACTTTCTGGCTGTTCCTCTATGTTAATATCCTTTTGCTCAGGCCGATGTCTAGAATGCATTTGCGTCCATTTCTGAGAATCCCCGGCTTTCTCTAGGGATTGCTTTACAGGAGAAGCCTTTCCTGAAGTCTTTCTTTTGTTACTACTTCTACCTCAAATTATCTTACCTTTACTTGTGTTGGAGACAGTGCTGGACTTGGAGACAGGAAGAACAGAGTTCAAATTCTGCCTCAGCATGTAGCCTTATGCAAATCACTTAACCTCTCTGGGTCTCAGTTTCCTCATCTGTAAAACAAGAGTGTTGGATTCAGTGACCCCTAAGATCTCTCCCAATCTTAAAATCCATGAATCTCTGTTATATCACTCTATTAGAATATAACCTTCTTGAAGGTTGAAGCTGTTTTTCCTTCTTTGTCTTTGTGTTCACAATGCCAAGAATACAGTGGGTGCTTAGTAAATGTTGAATGGAATTGAGTCTACACTGGAGTGGAAGGAAAAAGAGTTGGTAACAGACTTGAAGTTGGTGGGATCTATATTTGAATCCTAAATATGCTGTGTGATCTTGGATAAGTAACTTAGGTTCTCTGAGCCTCTGTTTTCCCTTCTATTAATTGAGAAAATTAGACTTGATGGTCTATTAATTGAGAAAATTAAACTTGATGATCTTTAATCCCTCCCAAATCTGATATTCCATAATTAGATTATGTTGGAATCTTCCATATTACTGTGTAAACTCCTATGGGGGAGGGGTAAAGGATTTATTCTTCTCCGAATGTCTCAAGTACAAAGGACAAGACCAGATATATAGAAGAGGGTTGATGGATAGTTGTTGAGTTTGCTATTGAGCAGCATCATCTGTCCTGTCTCCTACTCTCCCCATCCTGGACAATGAGATTAGCAATAGGAAATCACCTACCAAAATAAAAACCCTTCTCCTTTTCTCCCAGCTCCTATTTGCTCTTCCTGGCATCAGAAAATTTCTTGTTTGGGCATGAAACATAGAAGTAAACCAAAGGAGAAAATACAAAGAAAGTGATTTTGGAGAAGGAGACCTTGAAGGACAGATTTAGGCATTCTGTTTGTGTAGCTTGCACAAAAGTTTTGGCACCAGATGGGACCTCTTTGAGGGCAAGATCTTGGTTTTCTCAGTGTCCAGCACCATTCTGTGTATGTAGTAGCTGCTTACTGAATGACAGATTGAGACAAGGGGGCTTCATTTCAGAGAAAAATAGAGTTCTCTCTAGCAGCTGGAATGCAGAGGAAGGAACGTTGACTTTGGTTTCAAAAGGCCTAGATTTGGATCTTGGATCTTCTGCTTACTAGTTGTAAGATCTTGGGAGAATCATTTGACCTCTCTCAACCTCACCTCATCTATAAAATGGAGGAAATAATACTTGCATTTTCCTACCTCATAAGTTTGTTATGAAACTCAAATTAGCCCAGTCTTTATAAAGTGCTTTCAACAATTCAATAAAACATAATTTCAATTGCCATTATGAGAGGATGGTCATCTTTCCATGGTTTAACTACCATGATGACTGTGCTTTTTATTATATTATCTTATTATTTTGGTCTTGCAGTGGCATATTCAAAGAATACATTGACTATTAACTAATAGACAACAGGCAGGTTGCTACAGCCAAAGAATTCATCACAAAGAGGATGTCTCTCCATTATCAGCCGGACTGGATCTAGTTAAGCAGACATTGTCTGTTGCTGGGATCATACTGGAAGCTGTATCGGCATAATCCAGTGCTTGTATTCAGCTGGCATGGCCTGCTAGAACTCAGGGCCACCTCTGAGAAAACAGCCCATTTGGGAGGGTATTAGATCAATGATCTCAGTATGACATGATTTGAGCTAGTGAGGACCTTAGAAGTGATTTAATCTGACTCCTTCTTTTTACAGGGAAGGAAACTGAGGCCTGCAGAGCTTAATTGATTTGTCTAAAATCATTTAGATATGGAGTAACAGAGCTGGGATCTGAACTCCTGTCTGATTCCAAACCCTCTCCCCCATGCTATTTCCTTTAAAAGAGCCAAGGGGCCTTAGTTCTGTCCTGGTTTCATCAGCTTTGGTGATAGGACTAATTTTTAGAAAGGTGGTAGAGTACAGAGGGAAGAACACTGGTCTCAGGTTCAAATAAACTCAGTAGCATTTTGAGGCTTTTTACAAAATATTTTACACAGATTTCCTCATTTGCTCCTCACAGCAATCCTATGAGGCAGGTGCTATTCTCATCCCCATTTGACAGAGGAGGAAACTGAGGCTCACAGAGCTTAAGGGACTTACCCATGGTCACACTGCTGGTAAGTATTAGAGACAGGATTTGAACTCCAGTCTTCTTGACTAGAAGTCCTGAACACCAATAGAGATACAGGAAAAACAGATCCTAGAAGCTACCACTTTGCCTGGACCCTAAACTATTGAGTTTCACCAGTTAAAACATCCAGGAAACTGTATTTTCTTATTTGCTAGCCTGGAGCAGCGCTAAAGTGAAGATGAACCGAGTACAGAAAGAACTAATATCAATTTTCATTCTTGGATAACAACTTGACGTTGCCTCCAGGACAAAGGCGGGTCCTTTTGCTCTGGACTGGAAAAAAAAGGCACTTTATAATCAAGTGCTTACTCTTCCCCAGGCAAAACACGTGGGGCCTCTCTTTCCAAAGTGCTCAACGACTTTAAAGGTTGCAAGATTCCTACTATCTTTTCATTTTTCAGGTTGCTAATACCAAGTGTGAAGAGAGCTTGTGAAAATGAGGGCAGCAGCTGCCAGGCCAAGTTTACAGGCAGCTTCCTTTCCAGGCCCATGTGACACCCACAGACACACCTGTCTGATCTTTCACTCATTTGCAGCCTCATCTCATCTTGTTCCAGGGGCTACTGTAGGAAGGCTCTCTGAACCTGCTGCTGAAGAGGCCTGGCCAGTAAGGGCCCCCAGGGCCAAAGCCATCAAGGAAGCAGAGCATTCTTGCACTTCAGAACCAGAAGAAACCTTAGAAAACATCTAGTCCTCACTCTCTGCCTCTCCTTTTACCAGGAGGGAAATCAGAACCCAGAGGGACAAGTACAACTTGCCCAACTCAGGGACACATCCAGGTCTAGAAGCCGAGTGTCCAGCCTCTCAGGCCTGAGCTGGTGGAGTGTGAATAGAGAGCTGGGCCTTGAGTCAGGATGACCACACAGGCAGCATCACCCTGACAAGTCCCAACTTCTATATGAGTATTGTACCTGTAAGTCTCTCCTATTAGAATATAAATTTCTTGAGGGCAGAAACTATTTCACTTTTGTGTTTGTATCCTGTCTGGCAAACAGTAGGTACCAAATAAATGCTTGTTGATTGATTAAGCTGTAAAATGAAGATAATGCTTGTTCCTATTTCACCAGGGTTATTATGAAGATTAAGTAAAATAACATCTGTAAAGCAACTTTGCAAACCTAGAAGATATATAAATGTAAGCTATTTTTTCTCCATCACACCACTAAATGAATTAACATATATTTACTGGCCACTTAGAGATACAGAAAAAAACATTAGACATGGTTTTGTCTTCACACATAAGATCATAGATTTAAATCTGACAGGGACCTTGGGGTCATCTAGTCCAGCTACCTCATCTTTTCGAATGAAGAAGCTGAGACTCAGGTTAAATTATTCAGATAGGAAGGAAGGAAGGAAGGAAGGAAAGAATTTATTGAATATTCACTATGTGCCAGGCACTGTGCTAAGCACTGGGGATTCTGATAGAAGCAAACAAGACTGTCTATATCATCAAAGAGCTGATATTCTGGTGGAGGCCCCTTTCTCTCATTGGTGAGGTCCTCCAGGCCCTTCCCTCCATTTTGAGGAGGGGCTCAGGCCAGCTATCTTTTGCCTGGTATGAATCCCAGCTTTTCATCTCTATTTTGTGTTGACTTCCACCATTAGAATGTAAGCTTCTTGAGGGAAGACTGTCTTTTTTGCTTGTATTTGTAGCCCCATACTTAGTCTAGTCTGTGCCTAGCACAACATAAACACTTAATGGCTTCTTGCCTGCCTAGAAGACCATGCCTAGAGGGGAGCTAGAATGGGCAAAGGGAAAGGCAGAATGGGAAGGAAATGTCCAGGCAGTGGCATGGAGGCCTGCAGTGTTCCATCAAGATAAATCAAAAGCTCACCTATCAGAACCCAGGTCTCAGGCTGGAATCTAAGGTTTCTCTCTGGAGGAGATAAAGATGATTGCCAGAGTGCAGGTGCTATGGTATGGAGACACTTGGGGAGATACAGAGAGGCCTGGCATCCCCCAAGGCAAGGTGATGAAACGTACCTATCAGAACTCAGAAACCCAGAGGAGGAGTTCAACATTGTATGTGGGGAGATGTGCAGAGGATGCCTATAGTAGAAATAGCAAGTTGTGGAGGTCAGGATTCACACCCAGATCTTCTATCTTCAGATTCAGCACTTTTTCTGCTACCCTACCACTATTTCCCGTAAACAGCAACAGGCAATACAATGTGGAAGAGTGTTAAATTTTAAATTGGGCAATACAACCTGAAAATGCTATCAGAAGTTAGAGGAAACAGAGACTGGTCAGTGAGCAGGGTAATATTCAAGGAGAGCATTACGGACCATATGGAACTTCAGCTGAACCTTGGGATGTTTTTAGTCAGATAAGGAAAGGGAATCATCAGGCACCTTTATAGTTTCTGGAAACGAAGAACCCATCTTGAAGCAAGGAAGACCTAAGGAAGACCTGACACATACTGGCTATTTTGACATTAACCTTTCAATCCTACAGTCAACTCCTGAGATAGGAGTTCTTAATCTTAGTTAAATGTTTAGGGTTGGGAGTCATAGGGTTTTATGGAGAGATTTCAGGGAGTTTGTGAATTTGGAAGAGATATAAATTACGTTTATTTCCATTCACCTTTGGTTTCCTTTTCAAGCCTTTGTAAGCCAATACATTTTATTTTATACATTTAAAAACATTATTCTAGTGAAGCCATAGACTTCACTAGACTTCCAGAGGAGTTCATAACACACAAAAAAAGTTAGGAACCCCTAGACTAAAAAAGATAAATAGCAAGGAAGTTACCCAGTTTCCTCATTCAGGTACTTCTTATATCAATGAAATCATAATCTGGGTCCCTATTCAGAGCCAGTAAAGCTATCTATCCAATTCCATTCAACAAAAAAAGATACTAAGCACTACTGGTACAGAACACTAGGGAAATTCAAAGTTTAAATAAACTTTAGTTCCAGCTTTCTTTCAGCCTTTTGTATAAGTGATAAGACATAAACACAAATAGCTATAATATAAAGTAAGGCAAATACATGACTGAGAGGTGTAGTCTAAGTATCCTGTGATGTTCAAGAGTGGAAGGTCACTATGGAAGACTTCATGGAGTAGAAGCATCTGAGTTGGGGTTCAAGGATGGCACCTGTGTATCTGTCCACAGGACACAGGGCCTTGCACATAGCAGAAAGAAATGTTTGTTGAATTGAACAGTCAAGAATACAACAAATTGAGAGGGAAGGTGTTCTGGGGTGTAGGAGAGGAAAAACATCAGGAAGGAACAAAGGAGAAAGATTAGGCCTATGCTTTTATAAGCATGAGGGGTCTACTTACAAGGAGAAATGGATAATGGAGACAGTTGTTCAAAGAACTCAGGTCCCCACTCTGCCTTTGACACAATTGGCCTGTTGATCCAGATAGGCTTCCCATGCCATATATGCATTCCATCCTTTCCCTTTCCCTTCCCACCCCAAAATGAAGCACAATACAGATGAGGACAAGGACCCCGTAAGTCTTTCCAAGGATCATTAAATGTTAGACCAGGGATGGGGAATGTGTGTCCTCAAGGTCACTTATGGCCCTCTAGGTCCTCAAGTGAAGCCCTTTGAATCCATGCTCCACAGAACAAATCCTTTTATTGAGGCTTCTGGTTCCCCACCCTTATAGACTGTTGCAAATGATTTGGTCTGAATCTTTCATTATATAAAGAAAGATACCAAGGCCAAGAGATGGAAAATAAATTATTCAAAGTCACCCAGGGTAGTTAGGGCCAGAGCAGGGATTACGTCCTAGGTCTTCTGACACCAAGTCTAGCTTTCCTTCCACTAACCTATACTGCCATCTTGTTACTGGCCCACTTCAGTCCTGAGATCTAGTCTATTGGAATTGTGGTTCTCCAATTTGTCTGGCTCTTGTCTGCTAAGTAGGCATTTGGGGGTCCAAATGAGACTTCCTTTAGAGATGGTCAAAAGGTGATGGATTCTTCATGGCTTGACTGATGAACCTAATTTCCCAGTCCTCTCCTTCCCTCTTTTCTCTCCCAGACAGAGGCAGGAAAGGTGAATGACCAACTATGCAGCCCTGTGAATTAGACCAACCTCAGAGCCAAGGAAACACAGAAGCAAAGAGGAAAGACCATCGCTAGCCTGGGATACAAAGCCAGTCAGAGGAGACATTTGTTTTCAACCTGTTCAGAGACTCTTGCTTTGTTTAAATACTCTCAAACCCCTAGAGCTTGAGATTCCTGTTTCCAGCAGTGTAAATGCTCTTTTCCATGGGTATTTCTTGCTTTCCCTTCTCAATGTGTATCTATTTTAAGAGAAACTTAATACATATGCTTCCGATTGACTTATACTTAACTCATCAAAATCTCGTTTAGTAAAAGGCATTTGAAGTCCAAGAAACCGTTGGAACTTTGTTCTTTCTTTTAATAAGCCCTTTTCTTTTCTTAGAAAAGGGAATTCATGTTTTGCCAAGAATAAACCCACTCAACTCCAAACTACTGTACTTGGGGCTGTGCCTCCCAGCCCATGAGATCTGAGTGGGTTCAGAATTTGGCAAAATCCAAGCTTCCCTCCCTTCTGAGGCCATCAGTCTGCCTTAGGAAACTAGGGGTAGAGAAAGAACATGGCAAATTGGGTAAGCTTCCCCCTGGGGATACCACTTATGGGCAGCAGCTTCCACAGCTCAGTCTTTGATACTGAAAAGGAAAAGCATAGTCCCTGGCCTCTGAAAGCTTATAGTCTAAGCACAGTCATGAGTGCTATAGAACATCTACTGGGAGGGACCCTAGAAGAGAGAACAGAGAATTTTAGAGCTGCAACAGACCTTAGAAATCTTTTTTTTTTCAATTCCCTACATTTTGTAGAGAGGGAAAGTGATGATCAAAGAGGTGAAGGGACTTATCCAAGGTCACACAGCTGACAATTGCCAAAGGCAAAATTAGAACCCAAGTCCAATATCACTATGATCTTCAAGTGAAATGAAGGATGGGCTTCAAGACCATGAAACATTCCTTGATCTGGGGTCCTTTTTAACTAGTCTCAGAATTCTCAAGAACCCTCCGACCAAAATGTTGACTTCTTGGGAATTAAGTCCAGTCTGCCAGTAGTGTGGTCCCCAAACTCCAGGCCCTCAGGCTACCCCAGGCCTCAGTTTCTCCACCTGGTATAGGTAGGCTTATTCCAAGAGAGTTGAGGAGGAGGGAGGCTTCCTGGAGGAAAATTAATTAAAACATGTGGAGAGCTCCAGATGAAAGGTGCTTGGATAGCTTCTTAATAATCCTAATAAAGTGTTTCCCCTTCAATTACAGGATAATTTTCATCTCACAACATTAGCAGGCAGCTTGGAGGCCTGGCACGCTAATTTCTTGCAGGCTGTGGGGCTGGCCTGAATGTCTGTACCAGTTTTTCTGGAACCACTGCATTTTTGGGGGTAGGGGGTGGGGTAAAGAGAAGGGGGACTGAAGTCTACATTTTGTAAGTAAACAGTTAATGAGATTGGAGAGGGTCCTGTAGACTTAGACTCAAAGAAAGGGGCTGTCACAGTAAATGGTGTCTAAATTTGGGGGTGGAGGAGTGGGAAAGGGACATTCTTGCAGTCTTCTTTCCATGAAGCGTAGTAAAAGTGAGAAATGTCCCTGAGCTCCCTTCCTAAGGCTCATTCGCTTACATTCACCCAATTGAAATGATGGAATGTCAGTTTGCTCCGCCTATAAAAAGGGAGGCCTGGACTAAGCAATCTCCGCAGAAGCACAGGATTTTAGAGCTGGGAGGGAAGTTAGAGCTTATCTAGTGCAACTACCTCATTTTATACGGGAGAAAAACTGAGGCAGTGGGAGGTCCAGTGACTTGCCTCACAAGGTAGAAGGTGGTAGAATTGGAATAATTAATAAACATAACCAAAAGCAACCAGTATTTATATAGTGCCCACTCTATGCCAGGGACCCTACCATTTGACTCCATATCCACCATCTTTCACAAGGTCTCTCTTAGCTCTGATGCTCAGAGAAATGTAATGACTTGCCCCCAAGTTACACAGTGAGCTAATGGTCAAATCAGAATCAGAATCCACTTCTCTTCACTCCCATTCATTTGCCCTTTCCACTATACTACACTTTTTTTTTTAAATTTAGGGACCCTTTGAGTCTATCAATTCCCATATAAAGACCTCCTGACAGTTTAGCAAAGGAAGCTTCCTTTAGAAAAGGAAGCTATAGTTCTGAATTAAAAATCCAGTCTTCAAATCTAGCAGGAGAAATTTCTGCTGTCTCATTACCCAAGCATGGGTAGCTTTCTAAACTTTCAGTGTGTTATTGATACTTAGGACTGGACATACTACAGGAGACAACTAAAAAGTTCTTCATTTCCTTTTTGAGGTAATCTTTTTTTTTCCTCTTTTCTAGTATAGTTCCCCAAATGACCTCTTCAGCTTACTAATTAGTACCTAAAATTAATTACCACAGAATTTTATTCTTAATCACAAAATACTAGAAGCAGAAAGAATCTTAGAACATACAACATAGAATGTTAGAGCCAAACACTGACCCACCAGGTTGCTTTGACCAAAAGAACCTACTATAATCCTGGACACCATCAGGCAGGACATTCAGAATCAAATCTCGGTGTATCTAAAGATGCAGTGGGATTAGAAAGAAGTCTAGAAAACAGCTATTGTGATCTTAGAGTCAAGGAGGCTGAGTGTAAGGACAGGTTGAAAAAGATGAGCTATCCATAATTCTCAACAATGAAAATCACAGTTGGGGCTGGGGAGGAGGACATGACTCTAAAATAACAAAGGAGATGGTCGAAAGAAAACAAGCTTCCTCATCGAATCTCAGGTTAACATGTTAAGGATTGCCCTATTGAAATGGACAAAAAGCCACATTTATGACAAGGAAAGGAAATTATTAATTAAATCCATTAAAATCTTCCTTTGACTTTCTGGGTCAAAGAGAAAGTTTTCACATACATCAAAATATCCATAGAAGAATTTTTTTTGTATGGTGGCAAAGAATGGGAAACAAAGTCAATGCTCATTAACTGGGGGATGGCCAAACCAGAAACAGTCAAACCTTTTGGTTTCAGGAAACCTTTATACTCTTACAAATTATTTAAGAATCCTCCCCTATCCAAAGAACTTTTGTTTGTGTGGCTTATATCTGTTGATATTTACTGTATTAGTAATTAAAGCATCTTAGTATTGTTATGAAAATAGTTTTGACCTTGTGGATCCCATGAAAAAGGTCTCAGGATCACACTCTGAGAACTTCTGGGCTAACCGAATTGTGTCACATGAATATAACAGACTATGACTACCCTGTAAGAAATAACCAATGTGTAGAATTCAGAGAAACACAAGAAGACTAAGATGAATTGAAACAGTAAAGATTATAACAATGTAAGTGGAAGCCTTCTAACATGCAACTGAATACTGTAAAATTATAAGAACCAAGCCTGATCCCAGAAAGAATTGATAAAATGCACCTCCCTCCATTCAAGAAGTGGGAGACTATGGGTGTGGAACATGAAATATACAGTCTGAGGTTAGTTTTGTTGTATGCTTCTTTTTTTCTTTTAATACTTTTTTTTAACCAAAAATGTTCCTGGAGTAGAAGAGGGGGCGAAGGATATATTCAGAAATAAAAGTGATTCATTTTTTTAAAAATCTTTCAAAGATTCCCCATGATATGGAAATAATATGCCAGGGGATCAGTAAGATGTCAGACTAGACATTTTCTCCAGTCCCCACTAACTCAAAGTCTTTATCATCAGAGAACAAATTCTATTAAGTCATACAAAATTAGAAAGGCCATGAACATAGATCTGGGGATAAGTTGACAATCAAAATGTCTGTCATCTAAGAACCAGCTAAGTTGGGAGAGAATAATCATCAAAGAGTGATAAATTTTCTCATCACAATGACTTGCAAAAGCACTCTTTAACATCATCTTGAAGGGACTTTTATTTATCAATTGACAAGTGTTAAGTGTCTAGATTGTGTTCTGGGGATACAAATACAAAGAAGGAAATAATCTCGATTTACAACAAATTTACATTTCTAATTGGAGAGACAACATATTTTTATGTAACTATATATGAAATAAACATAAAGAGAATAAATCCAAAGAAGACTGAAAGGAAGAATGCTAAGAACTCAATAGATCAATATGCCTGAGCTGTGACTTAAAGGGACAGCAGAACTCTATGAGGAAAGGTAAGGAAGGCATATATTCTAGGCATAAAAAGGCAAGGATATGGGAGGTGAGATGATGTGTGTGAGGAACAGAAACTACTAATTTGGCTATATTGCACAGTGTGAAAAAGTGTGAATTTTCCCAGTCTGATGGATTAAGATTGTGAAGAGCTTGAAAACAGTGGCATTCATATTTGATTCTAGAGGTAATTGGAAGCCACTGGAATTTACTGAGTAGGAATGATGTGGCAGGATCTCCTCTTATGATTGTTTTGACAGTATTGCATAGGAACGACAGAAATGGAGAGAGGCAAGGTAGGAAGACCAAGGAGGGAGCTGTCTCATTAACAGGTATGGATTGATGAGGGCCTGAGTTAAAGTAGTAACTGTGTGAGTTAATGCAAGAGGTCAGTTATTGAGAATACAGAAAGGGCAAGATTTAGCAACTGATCGTACATGTGGGGTGAGGGGGAGTGAAGTTTTAAGGATAACACCAAGGTTATAAATCCAAGAAAATAGAAGAATAAAGGTGCCTTCAACAGAAACAAGGAAGTTTAAAGAGGGGTGAGTTTTTGCCCATTTTAGAGGGCAAAAAATAATGTTATGTATTGTACATAATGAGTTTGAGATGTTTCTGAGACATCTAGTTTGAAATGTTCAAGATAGAAATTGGTGATACAGAGACTGAAGTTCAGGAAAGAGGGTGATAAGACAAGGGGGCAAGGGATTTAAGAGTAGAAGGCAGGATCGATAGAAATTGGTTAATTAAAGGGTCAAGACTATAGAAGGAAGAAAGTGAAGTCACAGCGAGAGTAATGGCCCCAGAAAAATACTGAGGAGTAGTGGGATTGGAGGTCCCAATGAGGGCAAAGAATGGGTTTGGGAAAGATTGAGGAAATGATGGGATCTCATGGTCAGATAATGTTGAAATTTTTTTAATTAGGGAAATGGAATATTTCTGAATAATGGTGAGATCCAATGTATGGCCATCCCCATGTGTAACTGAGGTGGACTGAAGGAGTGTAAGGAGAATGGAAGGAGACTAAGGAATTGAAAGACTGAGGAATTGAAAGGTTTGGAAGATGGAGCTTCATATCATGCCTTAGACCTTATTAGTTGTATGACTCTGGGCAGCTCTCTAAAATTCAGTTTATACATTATCTCATCTATAAAATGGGTATGATAATTAAACATCTACCTCATAGGGCTATTGTAAAGACCAAATGAGTCAAGATATAAATCATTACATAAATGTGATGGGGAAAATGAGGCTCAGGGAACGTCAATGACTTGTCCTGGATCACACAGCTAGCAAGTGTCAGAGGTAGGATTTGGTCATAAGATAATTTAGAGCTGGAAGGGACCTTAGAGGCCATTGAATCTAACACTACCTCCTTCCATTCCTATTTTGCAGATGGGGAATAGGAGGCACAAAGAGGTTGCCCAGGGTTGCAAAAATTATTAGCACCTGACTACAATTTGAACTATCCTCCCAACTCCCAAGTTCATTGCTCTATACCATGATGCTTCTCTACTGAGGTCTTCTTAATTTCAAATCAGTCACTCAAATCATTACAACATCCTACCTACCTCATAGGCTCACTGTGAGGAAGGGGAAGGGAGGAGAACGAGCATCTATTAAGTACCTACTATGAGGCAACTAAGTGGCACAGAAGAAAGAGTGCTGGACCTGAAGTAAGGAAGATTCACCTTCCTGAGTTCAAATGTGGCCTCAGACACTTAGTAACTGTGTGACCCTGTACCACTTAACCTTATTTGCCTCAGTTTCATCATCTGTAAAATGAGCTGGAGTAGGAAATGGCAAACCACCCTAGAATCTTTGTCAAGAAAACCCAAGTGGGGTCACAGAGAGATGGACACAACTGAAAAATGACCGAATAAGAAGTATCTACCATATATCAATCATCATGCTAAGCACTTTACAGATATGATCAATTGATAATATTAAGGCTTATTAAACCAGTAAGTGTCCTGGAAATCAAAGTTGTTATCATTAATATTAGTATTAATAGTCATATTTTCTTCCTCCATAATGGAGGTGAAAGCAGAGAGCCATTCAGATCGACCATTTAATCAGATCCTTTAAAATGATACACAAGCTAAGAAGGTATGTAAAATTCTAGCAGAGACAGGCAGTCAGAGTCGTTTATGCCCCTTCTTAGGCGATCTCTGATGTTTCTTGTAAAGGGAAGGGCTTTGAAGTTTGCTTACAAGTTAGTGCATTAGCCCCAAACATACCAGGAGTAGGCCCATCTAAAGACCAAGGGCATTCACAAATATTCCTAGCAAATTGTGTTTTTACATGATATTGGGAGAGAAGCATAAACATCCAGAGAAGACACTAGTAGTCATAGGCAGACTGGTTTTGATCTTTACAAGGGTTTAAGCCAAAGTATCTCTTACCCAGTTCTTATTAAATTTATGTGTTTTTCTTCCTTTCCACTGTCATTCTTTAAACCATAGACCCAGTTGTTCACTTTGGGGATTTGGCTGGCTCAGGGATGATCTCCCCAGAAATGTGTTTTCCAGTACTATGACAAAAACTGATCACAAAAGAAAGTGGGCTAGTTGTGGTATCAAGAGAGGACAACAGATTGACAACTGAAAAGCTCTACTTCTGGCAATGTGTAGTGTAGTGACCTCAAAGGCAATAAAGAAGTAGATTCAAATTCCAGCTCTAACACTAGATAGGTGAACATAGGCAAATCACAGCACTTCTCTAAGACTCAGTTTCCACTTCTGTAAAGTGGGAATGATAACAATCACATTTATCCTTATATGGGTAGTTCTGAGGTTAAATTAAGGATAAAATGAGAGGATGTGTGCAAAAATATTTTACAGTCATAAAACATACATATATACATACATGTATACATATATACATGTATATGTATTATGTTTAGATACATATGTGCATATACAAATTTAATAAATGTGTATTATATAAATATGACACAAATAAAATAACTTTATACAGTGAAACATATAAAACAAATACTATTATTTTATTTAAATAAATATTATATATAAATATACATATAATTTTTTATTAACTTGAAGGATCTGTGATTTTATCCCTGTGGCTATTCTGTCTAACAGTACTGATTGAAACCTCTCCACACTTTCTCATCCTATGTGGTTCTCTTCCATTTCTGTCTGTAATTTCTCCCCAGAGGTCCCTCTTAATGTGCTGGAGGCATTCCTATGATCCTTTTCATATAGGAGAAGTTAAGGTGTAAAACAACAGTCACACATATATTCACATTTGTATAGCACTTTAAGATTTACAAATCACTTTCTCTGCAAGTTAAGATCATAGGATTTATAAGCAGTGGATTCTAAGCCAAGACTCACACCCAGCTCTGTCCTTCACCACCCAGCCCTTCCAATGCAGCCTGTCAGTGGGATGTTTAAATCAGTCCCATCTTGTTTTAGAGATAGATCACAAAGATTTATGATTACTAGAGTTTAGCTTTGCAATAATTACCTGATCCACAGTTATAGACTAAATTTCAACACCAACATGTTTTGAGACCAATGAGAAAAGACAAAATGAGAGGACCTTGGGATGTTACTAAGTCCAATGTGGAAATAATAACTTCTTAGAAAAATGACAAAACAACTCTTAAAAGAGACTTCCTGCTGTCTGATTTAAGGTCTGGTTTGGCTGGAATTGCTTACTTCAAAAGGAATCAAAAATGCACAATTCACAAAATATTTCTACCACAGCCCCTCTCCTCCCAGACACACACACACACACACACACACACACACACACACACACACTCTAGATTGTTAGAACATAAAATATAAATTATACAACAGGTTAGTACTGGACTAAATTAAGAACCTTTCCCCAAAGGTTCAGTTTTTTGCATTAAAGAATCCTAGGCATAGTTCTTTCTTTCTTTCTTCCTTCCTTCCTTCCTTCCTTTCTTTCTTTCCTTCATTCTTTCTTTCCTTCCTTCTTTCTTTTCCTTCTTTCCTTCCTTCTTTCTTTTCCTTCTTTCCTTCCTTCTTTCTTTCTTTCTTCCTTCCTTCCTTCCTTCCTTCCTTCCTTCCTTCCTTCCTTTCTTTCTTTCTTTCTTTCTTTCTTTCTTTCTTTCTTTCTTTCTTTCTTTCTTTTTAGGAGGGAGAACCCATTTACCCACAGTGAGTCATGATTTGTGTTTGGTGAGTGAGAAAGAAGGCAGATTCATTCACTTTCTTCCCTGGGGCAGAAGGCTTTGGAATCAGTGGAGTAGACTAGATGATTTGGGCCACTTACTTGCTAGGTTGCTAAACCTGCTTTTTGAATAAATTGACAGGATGTAAATAGACCTTAGGGAGAATGTTTAGAATGACACAAAATAAAATTCCCAAACAGAGCCCACCTTGGGCATCCTATGAAGTGATTCCAGGGAACTGGTAATATTTCTTACTCAGAAAAGTTCCTCCCCTGCCTTTTAGCTGATGCCTGAATTTCCTTTGAGGAAAGGAGGCAGCCCTTATAAAAGAACCTCACAATTAGAAATTAGACTTGAAATTCAATTATTACTTGGAGATAGAAGACTGATTTATATTCCCAATAAAGTATAAAGAAGAAGGCCCTTGTACTATAAAGGAAAGAAAAAATTCTGGCCTAAGAAATCAGGAGGCCAGAATTCCTTGTATAACATGACGTAAGTTCTTTCTCTTTTTCAGCCTGTTTCCTAATTTGTAAAATAAAGATTGTCAGTGTGGTCATTACACAGGATTTGAGATAAGAGGACTCGGTTTAATTCCTGAATTTATAACTTCCTATCTCTGTAACTTTAGAGAGATAGCTTCTACAGACCTGTTTTCTCATCAGTAAAGTGAGAGAATTAAACTCAATCTTATCTAAAGGACTTCTCAGTTCTAAATAGTTTCTTTCCCACAGTGGTCCTCTGGTTTGTGATCCTCCACCAACTGGGCAGAGAGCTGCCATCTTTGCTCTCTTGCCATGTCCTGGGTCACTGCCCACAGGTTCCTATCACAGTTGAACCCCTTTCCTGGAGTCAGCTTTCTCTCACTGCATCCTCCACACCTATTACCTCTGAATAACCTCTAACCTGGGTGGGGAAGGGGAGGGGTTGGGTCATGGATTGGTCATTGGCCACGCTGTTTAGTTGCAGCAAGATACTCTGGGAAACAAGCCTAGGAAACCATGACATATCTTTCAGTTGAGATTCTTGTGGCATTCCTCCTATTCACAGAAAGGAATCCTATAGTTCCTGCTCCCCTCCCCCTACCAGGAGTCAGTGTCCTGGGATCTCTCTCCTAACATTTCTAGTCTCTTGATCTCCTACCCCCAAGTGAATTGCCCTGGGCACCAGAATTCCTAGCTAAAACTTTGATTTTCTTCTAGCTCTTTGAACTTTCATGGATTTCACCTGCCACTCTCTCAGTCTAGGTGCCTAGGGCTACCTCTCAGGTGACCTCAGTCATTCTTTCCTTTTTCATTATGCAAAAAGAAAAAAAAAATCTGATTTCATCAGAATGAATATTCCTTCCACAGATACCAGTCCCAAACCCTCCTTGCCTTTGTAGAGAATTCCTCATTCAAATTCACATTCAAGAAGCATTTAAGTGCCTACTTTGTGACTGGCAGTTAGTCACTCAATTAAGTAACATTTATGAAGAACCTACTATGTGCCAAATTATGTGTTAAACACTAGGGATACAAAAAAAAAAAGGGAAAGGCTCTCAGGGAGCTCACAATCTAATTGGAGAGACAACGTGCAAACAACTATACACAAACAAGATGTGTACAGCATCAATTGGAGATCTAAAATGAAAAGCACTAAAATTAAGGGGGACTGGGAAAGACTCCTTACAGAAGATAGAACTTTAGCTGAGACTTAAAGGAGGTGGAGGCAACCAGGGGCAGAGACGAAAAGAGTTCTAGGCATAAGAGGACAGCCAGTGAAAATGCCTGACTGGCACTCAGAGAGGTGGCAGCAGCATCACTACATTCCAGGGCACATGATGTGAGTGGAGGGGGCAGACTGTGGAAGCTCAGGAAGTCAAACAGACTTTTATATTTGATCCTAAAGGCAAGAGGGAGTCACTGGAATTAATTAGAGGAGCAAGATGGCCAAATGTGCTTTAGGAAGATCAATTTGATGAATTGTCCTGGGAAGGAACATTTGCAAGGTACAAGAGATGCAAAAGAAAGTAGTCCTTGCCCTCAAAGGGCTTATGTTATATTGGAGAGCTGGGGATGGGGAGGGGGAGATGAGATGACATGGTTATACAGAAACAAACTGAAAATTTATGGAAACAAAATTCATAGTAATTTGGCAGAACTAAAAACTGGACAATCAGCAAAGACTTCACAGAAGGTGACAGGGGAACTCCAATTCAAAAGGACTTAGAGTCAGAGGGGAGAAAGAGGGGCACTCCAGGCATAGAGGCCAGCCTTATATAAAGGTATGGAGATATTACTATCGAAACTAACTTCTCTTATTGAACCTACTTTTTTTTTTACATAGGTTGAATGCTATTCTAATAGCACCCAGAAGATCCTAACATAACAGGGGTATCCCATACCTTTCAACTTCAATTAATGGAAGATAGTCCACCCTGATACCTTAACCAAGGGGGAACATTTTTTTTCCCTTTATTAATCAACAAACATTTATTCTCTTTCCCTCCCAGCCCCCCAAACAATCAAAAATGAGAGGGCAAAAAAACCTTCTGTCTACAAATACGCATACTCAAAGCAAATTCTCTTATTGTCCATATTCAAAAATGCATGTCAAATTCTGCCTTTTAAGTCCACCATCTCACTGGCAGGAGGAGGAAAGCAGGCTTCGTTTTTGAAATAGTAACAATATGTTATTGCTTGGAATTGAATTCTAAAGTCTTTCAAAATTGTTTTTCCTTGTGATGTTATTGTATAAATTGCCTTCCTGGTTCTGTTACTCTGTTTTACTTTATATAGGGCTTCCAGTTTTCTCTGAAATGTCCGTTCTCTCATTTCTTATGGCTCAATAACATTCCATTGCATTCACCTATGACCATTTGTTTAACCAATTTCCAAAAGGCCCTCCCTTTGTTGGTAACTAAAGTTTTTTGCTACTATGAAAAGAGATGCTTTAAATATTTCTGTATGTGTATATGTCCTTTTCCTCTTTCTTTGATCTCCGGGAGATATGCCTTGAAATGTTAACACTAGGTCAAAGGGTGCAGACAGTTTAGTGGCTTTAGGGGCACGGTTCCAAATTGTTTTCCAGAATGGCTATAGCAGTTTGCAGCTACAACAAGAGTGCAATAGAGTGCCTGTTATCCTGGAACTTCTTGAACATTTATGATTATTCTTTTTTTAAATCATCTTTACCAATCTGAAGGGTACGAGGTGAGACCTGGGTTGCTTTAATTAGCATGCCTCTAATTTTTAGTGATTTGAAGAACTTTTCTTAGATTTCTTCTTTTGAAAACTTCCTGCCTGTATTCTTTCACCATTTATCTATTGGGACTCTTTCTTGTAAATTTTAATCCATGGTTGTTAAGATACCACTGGTAATTGAAGAGAATAGTTTCAATTGAATGATGAGGATAGAAGCTAGATTGCAGTTTCTTCTTATCATTGAACTCCTTAGACCCAACAGTGGGATGTCTGAGTCAAAAGTTATGGATGTTTTATTCATTTTCTTTTTAAAATTTCAAACTTTTTCCAAATAGTTATAACAGTTCCTACCTCCACCAATAACAATACACTATCACTTATGTCTTGCTGGTATTCTCGTCCTCTGTGTGATTTTTAGATGTAATGATAAGGATGAGTGTTCTAAACATGTAATGTGTAGATTAGTCTTGTTTACTTACCTATTTAAACATGAATACAGTAAACTAGATATTAATACTTTAAAAAATTTAATTCATTTTTCTATGTATCTTGGATATAAGACCTTTATCAAAGAAATTGCTGCACAGTTTTTTAATAGTTGTTTTCCTTCTAATTTTAACTATATTGTTTTTGTTTGTATAAAAACTTAAATTTTATATAATCAAAATTATCCATTTTGTCTTCTGTGTTCCTGTCTATTCTTTGTTTAATCATGCCCTGTTCTTCTTTTCAGAGGTCTGAAAGGTAATTTCTTTCCTGCTCTTTTAATTTGATTATGATGTCACTTTTTAGGTGTAAGTCCTATATCCCTTTGAAGGGGAACTTTTTGATTGAATGATAAGATCCATCAATCAGAAGGGCAAACTAGGAGTGAACAATTCCTAGACATCTCTATTGAGTCCATTAGCTGAAGAAAGGTAGAAACTAGGTACAAATTGAATGAAAGTAGGTGACACAACCCAAAAAACTTCTTATGATTGACTGATAAACATTATTCACCTGTGGGGATGGATAAAATTACAAGTAAGTTCAGAATCTAACTTTCCATTTGTAGTCCAGTCTAGCAACGGAGCAGTTTTAGTCAAATAGTAAATCTATTGAGAACTGGGGGAGGTCTCTCTATCTATCTATACCCAATCTCCCTTGATTAGAAGATGATCTTATGAACTATGAGAGATCTGAAGATTTGGATTTCTAACTGGCATTTGTAGCAGTATCCCTGTAATGAACAGTGGCTGATAGTACTATCTATATCCATAGTTGAGCACAAACTAGATGCACTGAAGAAAATCAGTTTCATAATTCTACAAGGACATCAACCCTTAGATGTTGCACACAGGAAAGGGGGACCACATAAATAATCTGCAAAAAGAAAAAAAGATTTCTATTCATCAGGAGCTATATTACCCCCTTGCCACATATGCCCCTTAAGTTTCCCACAGATTCTATATGTACTTAAGGGAGAATATTCTCAGACTTCTGTCAGGATGTTTTTGTGCCAGCTGCTCCTATTATACCACATGAGTAAATACTTCCTTCTACAAGTTACTTGTCCAGCTGGCTGATAATCAATGGGGAGCACACCAGGTAGGGGTTTTTGAGCCATAACACCACAGAACTCCTCTGACCTCCGCCCCTCAGTTATCTCTAAAATCCTAATTGGAGAAGTAGTCATTGGCCTCTGAGGCCCCAACATGTCACCAGTTTGAGTGGCAATTGAAAGAGTGAATCCAGAGGGCATATTACTATACTATAGGATCATAAACCTAAAGCTTAAAGGGACTTTAAAAATCCTTTAGTTAAAACCCATCATTTTACAAATGAAGAAACTGAAGTCAGAGGTTAAGTGACAGACGGAGGGTCATACAAACTAGTAAGTGTCTGAGACGAAATTAGAAATTAAGTCTTCCTGAATCCAAGATCCATGATCTATTCACCTGTTAGGAATAAGGACTTGGCCAAAAATTATCTCTTATTTCCCTCCCAGCAACTTGGTGAGAAACAATTTTGTCAGAAAAGGAGAGCTAGAACAACAAAGATGCTTAATCTTTGGAGGCATGCAAAGAGAACAGAGTGGGGCAAATGATACAAAAAGGAAATGATGAAAACTCTATGCTCTCAAACTATCCATTCTGTAAAAGCCACTCCCAAGGCACCATCAATCAACCTTTTAAAACACTGGAGTGATTTTATCCTTTGCACAAATAAACAGGTAGATTCACAATTGCCTGGCCAACCTGTATTTTCTTCTCCTAATCCATCTCTATTCTGTACCCATCTTAAACATGATGCTGGAGAGTTGTTTTCCTCCTCATCTTTTATCCAGGACACGAAAGAACACTCAGATCTCACAAAGGCATAGGTTGTGAAACTTACGATACACGTGATAGGAGTCAAAAAGAAGCGGTATGGTGGGTAGCAACACAGAGTTAAAATCTTTTGGGAAAGGTGGCTTTTGTACAAAGCATAAGTTCTACAGAAGATACATAAAGGACAATTGGAAGGTCTAATCTGGTACTGCTGCATTTATTTACTGTCTGGTGTCTCTCTGAACTTAAAACTCACACATTTCTTAGGGGGTAAGGAAGGCTTTCAATATGTCACTGTTGTATAAAACTCCCATGTGGGAAGGGAGGGTGGGAAAAAAATATTATGGAAACATTGTATTTTGTTAAAACTAACCTGGACATCCAACATGCCTGAAAATGAGGGGCAAGAGAGGAGGTCTAAGCCAAAGAAAGGGGAAGACAGGAAAGAAGAGAATAAGCTAAAAATGAGAGGTATAGCACCTACCTAGGCCTTCTGCCTTGTAGGGTGGGGAAAGTTGTGATTCTGGAGTCTGGAAATGAGACTTAAATTTGACTCCATGACTGCTGTTGTGCATCCTTCATCTCTGAAGAGCACTAGCGATATCATGAGTAACGTCTTGACTCATTTGTGAATTTAAGTGAGGCAGAGTTGTACAAAGTTGTCTGTTCCAGAATCATCAAAATCCAGTGGTGAAACAAAAAATCAAGATGATTGGCGAAGGCCCAGGATGGCCATCTGTGGCTTCTTTGAGGTCTGATCAAGCTCTAAGCGCTCCACAGCACATGCCTTAGCCATTTGAACAAATAGTTCTCATCTACCCGTTCCAAAGAGAGAAGTCTTCACATGTTTGGGGTAGACATCCCCCTAACTCATCAGTGGGTTTGAGACCTGTCAGTGACCCTCAGTGTAGTTTGGCCCATCTGCCCAGATGGTTCCTATGTAGAGGTTAAGTCACTTAACCTCTCCAGGATTCAATATTCTCCATTTAACTAAAAGGTTTGGATGAAATAATTTCTAAGGTCCCTTCTGGTTCTAAATCCCATGACACCCCTGAAAGGACAGTCAAAGACACATAAAACAGTAGAACTAGTCGGAGTCTTAGAATGTTGCAATGGCAAAAACATTGACTTTGAAATTAGAAAATCTGAATAAAAATCCTGTCTTTGCCAGGTTCTGACCTCGAGCAGATCCCTTAACTCATTTTAGCTTCATTTGCAAAAAGACTTGGTTGGACCACCTGATGTTTGAGAAACCTTCAATCTCTAGTTCTGTGATTCATATTTGGAGTTTTCCAAATTGTGGGTCATACCTCAATGAAACAATGGCAAAAATTACAGAATTTGTGTTTTTTTGTTGTTACAACTCCTTATTCACATTCTTTTTTTTCAATAAAACAAAGGTCAAGTCAAAGTTAACAAAAGCATCACCGCCACAATGAGTTTACTCCAATGAAAAACTGAGTGAAGCACATTGATCATTTAAAATAAAATGAAAAAAAACAAGGTCATATTCGCTTTCTGTTAACAATAGATATAAGGTAGTGAAAAAAGCGTTGGATCAGGGGTTAGAAAGCCTAGGGTCTATTCCAAAACCATCACTAGCTTGCTATGTGACGTTTTGCAGAACATTTTTATTCCTAGGCCTCAGTTTCCTTTTCTAGGAAATGAGGGGGTTCACTTAGATCCATCACTTTCAAAGGCTCTACTTTTCATAAAAACAATTCAGGCAAATAATTTATATTATAGTGAAAATACAAAATTTAAGAGCTATAATTTGATGCAACTTTTAAATATTTCAATTGATTATATGTAACCATTTTTGAGTTTTTTCAGTTTTTAAAAGTGCCTGTTGTTTCAGAAGGCGACTTAATGTAGCATTCTTATTAAAATAAATGAGGTTGAGACATATAGCAGACGAATATAGCTCCTTTCTTCTTCACAAACATTGCCTCCCTTTGAATTTATACCTTCTGTATTTAAATGAAGCGAGCACAGCTATCACACGACTTTTCTGTAATGTGAACATGTGCTGGTTAATGGGAATAATGACAGATTCCGTCTGCATTGCCTTGAGATTCTAAAAGCACAGACTAGGTGGTATAGCGGATATAGTGCTGGACCTGGAGTTGGGACATGAGTTCAAATCCAGCCTCAGACACTTACTAGCTCTGTGACCCTAGACAAGTCACTTACCCTCTGTCAGCCTCAGTTTTCTAAATTGTCAGATGGACATAATAGTAGTACCTACCTTCCTGGGTTGTTGTAAAGATCAAATGAGATAATATTTGCAAAGTGCTGGCACACATTGGCACTTAATAAATGCTTGTCCTCTTCCTTTCCCTTCCCCAAAACGTTCTCCCCCAAATAATCATAGGATCCTAGCTATAGATCTTAATTTTACAGAAGAGGAAACTGAGGTCCACTTAGTGACTTGCCCAAGGTTACCTAGATAGTATCAGAAACAGCAGCTGAATCTTGAGTGTGGGGCAGCAGAAAGGGCACTGGACTGGGAGTCAAGGAAATCTGGTTCTAACCCCAGGTCTGACACTAATTTTAACCTGAGACATAACTTGGATTGGGAAACCAGGTCTTTGCTCCAGGGGGTCAAAATTTACAGTTCACTAACAGTACCTGCAATCCTCTAGCAGCATTGAAACAACTGAGTTTGGCATTGTTAGCAAGGAAAATTAGTTAAAATAAAATTATTACTTCTTTCCTGTCTTCCCTTCACGAGCAGCCACACTTAGGTGAATTCTTTCTCAGCTTCGCCCTGATCCTGTCACCCAAAATATCTTTAGAGGCCTCATTATATGTACCCTAGTGTCTCTACCGTTCCCACCCCTCAACTGAATTGAAATTGAATTTTGACCCGCTAGACTTAGATTGTCTTAGGTATAAAAACTGATAGTTGCAGCACTATATAACTAGCTAAGTAAGTACTTGGGTAAGTAACTTGGCTTCTCTGGCCCTCCATTTCTCCCTCAGTTGAGGCGTTTATAAAGTAAGCCCTAAGGTCTTAATGGTCCATGAATCTATGATGTCTCATAGCCTTCTCTCATAGCGTACAATATGGCTCTAGGTTATAAATGGCTTTGGATTTTAGACAATCATAGATTTAGAGCTGGGAGGGACCTTAGTGATAATTTAGTCCAGTGATTCTAAATATATGTTCTGTAGATCCAAAACCATTTCAGAGAAGTCAAGGAATCAAAACTATTTTCATAATAATACTAAGATGTAACTTGTTTATTACGCCTGTCTTTCCCACTACATGTCTGTGTGGGCCGAATTATCTTCATGTGCTTTAAGCACAACATATCCTGACAGATTGAATAAAGAAGCAGATATGAGAATATAGCTGTCTTATATAAAGACAAACATTAAAGGATGGCAAAAAACAAAATGCAAAACAATGCCATTCCTCTTCCTACATTTTTTTATTTTGGAAAAATACAGTTATTTTCCACAAAATGATAACTTGTTACTACCTAATGGGTTTATTATTATTTTAGATACATTAATAAATATTTTAAAATTCTATCAGTTTTAATATCTACCTATATAAACAAAAGTTCTTTGAAGTCCTCAATAACTTTTAATAGTGTAAAGGGATCCTAAGACAAACTTTGTGCACTACTGATCTAATCTAACTCTTTCTTTTTTTAACAGATTGGGAAATTGGGGCCCAGAGAGATGAAGTATCTTGTTAACTTACGGCAAGCCACACGGAAAGAAAGGGCATAGCTGAGATCTGACCCTCTGTATGTGCCTTTTTTATCTCTCCCACTAAAAGGTAAGTTTCCAGGGGACCAGAATTGTGTCCTAAACTTATGTTGTTTTCCCCTCCCCTCCCCTTATAATCCTAACTCCTAGCATGGAGGCTGGGCATGGAGTAGATATTTATTAATATTGAATTGCACTTAGACAAGGCAGGAATTAGGGGATAGTTAGTGGGGGGGTTTTTTAATGCCTTTTGTAGACCATTCATTCATTCCAGAATCAAAGGACATTGCCATGTTATAAAACCAATACTGTGAGATATGGTCCCTGAAACTACACTTTGAGAACCCCTCTCCCTAATAGAAAGGACTCTGGATAGAAAAGTCAGGATCTCTGAGTTTCTAAAAAGGGGTCTTGTCCATTTGAGTTTATGAAGCAATATTAAGTATTGTGTAAATATTCAAACGTAAGATACCTGATATCAAGAAGTTTCCACTCTGCTGGGGGTTATCATATGTAATACTGGCACCTAAGGCTGCGGGTACTCAAAGTTACAGTACTTAAGCTATAATAATGTCCAATACGCTAAATGGTTCCAGCTCAGTGGAAATGTCCAGTGTGAATTTGAGTAATGTTACTGTTTTCTGGTAGTCATTGTTCTTGTTAATTGAAGATCGTTATTTAGTCATTTTTCAGGCATGTCTGACCCTTTGCGGCCCCATTTGAGGTTTTCTTGTCAAAGGTACTAGAGTGGTTTGTCATTTCCTTCTCCAGATCATTTTGGAGATGAGGAAACTGTCTCCAACAGGGTTAAGTGACCTGCCTAGGATCACACAGATAGTGTCTGAGGTCAGACTACTCAGAAGGAGTAGTCTTCCTGACTCCAGGCCCAGCACTCCATCCACTGTGGTAACTCGCTGTTCTGTTAACTGGAGACCTACCTGGACGTTGTAAGGCTGTTAGCAACCTCCATTTCACAGGAGAAAAGCTTCCTCCATCAGAGTTCCCTATTCAAATGAAATCTCAGGTCCAATTCCAAAACTTTAAAAAAGAGATCATTGGTGACCTTGGGGAAAGTCGTTCTGGCGTAGTGGAAAGAGGAGTTGGAGAACTTGGGTCTGAGTCTCACTTCTTAAACTTGTTATTTGCGTGACCTTGATCTACTTTTCTCCCAGTCCTTTCTCAGTGGTGATGACACGTTCCTGTTCTCATTTCTTCATTTTCTGACTCTGCCTTTTCACTGGCTGTCCACCATGTCTAGAATGGCCTTCCTTCTCATTTCTGGTTCTGGCCTCCTTTGACAGTCAGCTCAAATCCTACTCTCTTGCAATAAGTCTTTCGTGGTCCCCTCCCCACCAACACCTTCCCAATGCTAATGCCTTCCCTCTGAGACTAACTCCAATCTATCCATATATATCTCATTTGTATGTAGTCATTTGCATATTGTCTATACCCGTTAGAATGTGTTTTTAAAAATATGACTGTTTTTGCCTTTGTTTGTATCCCTAATCTTTTGGGTGTAGTGGGCACTTGATAAGTGCTTGTTAATGAACTGACTGACAGGCTCCCAAAGCATTCTTGTCCATAAAAAAGCAGTAATTACACTTATGTAACGGGGTCTAGTGCATGTACAGAGTGAGTCAGCTTGCTCAGCTGGTGCAAGGTTCTCACAGAGAGATACTGAAGAGCCTCCGTAAGTGATGACATGCAATGGAAGTGACTTAGAGAGACTTGGAAGCATGTTACTCTGTAACTGGGCCCCATCTGCTAACCAGGGGGTTTGGAGGAGCCTTTTGGGACTGACTGGAAGTATAGGCAGATGTAGCAGGTCTGGCTCTGCCCAGAGTGGGTCACAGCTTACTCATCACCCTCAAACTATCCACCTTAAAAAGAACCATGAGGAAAGGACATTATAAACTGTGAAGTGCTACATAAAAGTGAGTTATAGACAACCTTTAATAATAATTTCTTCTAGTCTCTGCTTTTTTTTTAACCATGTGACCTCTGGCAATTAATTCACTTAGTCTATCTCCTCCATAAAATGAGGATAATAGAGGCTGCCCTACCTACTTCATAGGGCTGTTGCAAGGATTAAGTAAAACAAGGAATGTGAAAGAGCTTAAGAAAGAAATTGCAAAGTAAGAGCTACTTTCCAATGTTCCTCTTACTCAGCTTGTGCTCCAGAGGCTGACTAGATTTTCTCTTGAATATTCTTTGAAGGAATGTAGCAGGTTTTGTAGATTGACTAAGAAATCTCACCTTAAAATGGTCACTGGAAGGGGAAAGCCTACAGATGGGTCATATAACCTTGCAGTGAGATTTGGAGAAGTACCCTGACAAACTAAAATCCCATTTCTCACAAACCTTACATGAACCTTTCCAATAAAATAAGTCCTAGATATGCTAGAGTTAGTCAGAGCACCCAAGTTCAAATTCTGACTGTGTTGCTTACTGCCTGTGTGAGTTTGGACTAGATATGGCTCCTCTCCAGATCTCAATTTTCTCATCTATAAAATGAGAAAATTGGTCCAAATGATCTCTTAAGGTCACCTCTGGTTCCAAATCCTGTGATTGTGGGACTATCTCCTTCATCCTCCCACCTCTCATGCTACCTGAGAGAAAAGGAAGATTTAAATCTCTGTCAATGGCTTAAAGGATAGTAGTCAAAATAGCAGTTGCATAAAGAGGCTAAGAATGAGAAATATTCTCCCGGAATAACACAATGACCATTGTTTGTCTATCAATTTTGCATGTCAAAAATTCCAGCTGTATTAACGATGATTCACTTGGTCAAACTCTGGTGAGAAGGATGCAAGAGACATTCTTTCCAAGTTTATAACTTAGTCCAATGGTTGAAATGGAGTTGCAGACTGAATCTGAAGCTAGTGGGGTGGGAACTCATTTTCCCTTTGTCCAGAAGCAACTTCCTGCTTTGGAAAGGCTACAACACATCATTGAGGAGGAGTCTCACAGGGATTTGTAGAAATGACGTGCTTCTGATCACTCTTACAAAACAAGACTTGGGTGAATTACGTGTGAGCATAAATGAGTCAGAATTCTATAGATCCAGTTTTTCTTATAAAACACATGGCTTGACAGTGAAGCCTTGGACTGGCCGAAGACCCACAGAATTTATTGAAAGCAGGATATTAGGTGAATCATTCCAAGATGTTTGACAAGACCTAAATACAACCAATTTTACCCATTTTTGCTGGGCTATTTCCCTGGGAGAATGAATTCTTTTGAGCATCTCTTGTTCAAAAAACATTTCCTAACACTGAAGATTTAGAAGAAAAAGTATCTACTTAATTCTCTAGGCTATTTTGAAGGTTGGGAATATGGCAGCTTTCTATAGAAGGTTCTGCATCCTGAATTTTCATCTAGCTGTGTTACCTGGTCAAATCATTAAATTTCTATGGGACTCTGTTTCCTCATCCATAAAATGAGGGTATTAGATGGGAGAGCTTCCGATATCCCTCTCACTCTAAATGTATGATCCCATAATCTTTGTGGTTATTCAGTCATTTCAGTCATGTCCAACTCTTTGTGACCCATTTGGGATTTTCTTGGCAAAGATACTGAAGTGGTTTGCCATTTCCTGCTCCAGAGCACTAAGGAAACTGGGACAAATAGGGTTAAGTGACTTGCCCAGGGTCACATAGCTACTAAATGTCTGAGGCCAGATTTGAACTCAGGAAGATGAGTTTTCCTAACTTCAAGCCCAGCACTGTGTTACCTAGTTACCCACAATCTAGTTCATCCCAAAATTTAAAACTATAGAAATCTGGTTTTGCTTTTTGGTTTTTGAGTTTTTTTTTTTTTAAGATTTTGTCTTTTTATTTTCCCCACACGGCAGTGCAGCAACCACTCTAGGCCAATAACACGACTGATCGGCAGGAAAGCTTTAACCTGTCCCATTTCTGACCTGGGACAGCTTGCCCCTCTTTAGACAAATTGATGGCCCTCTATTCCTGGGGGGGCTCATTATATTGGTGCTGGTCTTAGTGTAGAAACCTGATTGACTCAGTCCTATTGAACCTCAGAAAACCAAAGCTCAAGCAATTTACCAGACTTAGTCTCTCCAGTAGCAAGGATAACAGGTGTGTGTCACCATGCCCACATAAAATTATGGCCATCCTACAAAGAAGTTCCTTAAAATAATTTCTAGTTCACTGACCATGCCCAGGAAGGCAAAGTAGGCATAAATCCTGGGATGTTGCCATGAACCCTCTCCAATCTTCAAATACTTCTTGATCCTTACCAATAGACCCAAAACTTCATGAATTGGTGATTATATGTTTCAATTTCCCAAGATTGAGGCAGTGTCTAAGAATAGCCAAGTTTCCACTAGCAAAAGAGTTTCATGAAAAATGGACATATTTATCTGAGTGGTCCAGACCAAAGCTCTGCTTTGCCCAGATTCCTCAGACAGATCATGATGAATTACCTAGAAAATTCAGGCCAAAACAGGTATTTGACCCCAATTCTCCCATCTGCTTGGATTATGGAAACTGATGTGTATAATTCCTGCCCATGGTAATAGTCCCCCAAACCACAGGTACTGTGCTTTAAAGAAACCACCTCACACAGCTTACAATCTAGGTGTTTATTTCCTCTATGAAATAGTCATTTCATTATGTCAGGGGTTTCATGTTCTTGCTAATACTTGACTATATACAAAATGGCACTCTTATATGTACAAGAGAACACACATACTCTCATAAGGCATCACCTCAGTGTTCCTTGATTCTTACATTCATTCAACAAAAATATTTTGAGTCCCTTCAAAGTGCAACACATTTTGCAACAGATCCTGTAGGGAATATGAAAATGCATAACTATGATCCTTACAAGGAAATTACAATCAAGCTAGAGAGTTAAGATATGCATTCATAACGGGAAAGTTAATGATACCAGGCAGGTTATGATAAAGGAGTACTGTTATAAATAAGCCTATAGGAATTTGGAGGAGGGAAAAAATCACTGCGAACTGGAGTGGAAAGGACAATCAGCACAGAGGAGGTAGGACATATCTACCAGAACCTATGAACACTATATTTGAACAAAAACAATTAATATCAAAACATAATGCTATGGCCTAGAGCCGGAATAGGGAACCTGCAGCCTTGAGGTCCCATGTGACCTTCTAGATCCTTAAGTGTGGCCGTTTGACTGAATCCAATTTTACAGTACATAACAAATCAAAATTTGGACTCGGTCAAAAGGTGGTACTTAAGGATTTAGAAGACCACATGTGACCTCAAGGCCACAGGTTTTCCACCCCTGGCCTGGAGAGTTGTAGAGTGAGAAGAATACCTGGCAGATATCAGAAGTCTTGAGTTCTTGAACCAACACCACCCTTTAGTATCTATTTGATCCCCTCTGGGTTTCCCACCCACTTCTAAAAGCAAACATTTTGATATTTTGGGCCCACTGGTTATTTGTGTGACCTTCTACTCTCAATGCCTGGGAAATTCTCTAAGATTATAAATTGCAAAGTGCTGCATTGCATCAGTGGGGAGAGTTTCTTCCAAATTTCTACCCTAGGATCTCCTCACTACAGCACTATCACAGATTCAAACCTCTCTATCTCCGTCTGTCCTGGTCTCTGTGTGTCTCTATCTGTGTCTCACCATCTTTCTGTCTGACTCTGGGTCTTCGTCTCTCAGACTATCTTCCTGCCTTTGTCTCTCTGACTTTATTTCTCTCTGTGTCTCTGTCTTTCTCTAACTACATCTCTGTGTCTGTATCGGACTGCCTATCGGATTCTCTGTCTGTATGTGTATATCTCTCTCTAGGTCATTGTCTCTGACTTTGATCCTGCTATCTCTCTGCCTCTGTCTGTCTTTTTCTTTATCTGTCTAACTCTGTCCCTCTACCTCTGTTTCTGACTCTCTCCATACCTCTGCCTGGGTTTCTCTCCGCCTCTGTCTTTGTCTCTCTGACTATGTGTCTGTCTCCCTATGTTTGTGACTTTGTGTCTCTAACTGTATCTCTGTCTCTGTCTGTCTCTCTGTTTCTCTCTCCCCTTTCTGTCTCTGACTGTTTCTCTGTGCATGTCTCTATCTCCCTATGTGTGTCCCTATCTCCATGTGTCTCTGACTCTCTCTGCCTTGTCATCTCTCTCTGTATCTCTCTTGCTTGATCTCACTGTGTAGGTCTCTCTCCAACTCTCTCTGTCTCTGTTCCCACCTCCTTTTCTTCTTCCTCTCACTCTCTCCCTCCTTTCTCTCTCTCTCTGTCTCTCTCTCCTTTTCTCACTCTGTCTCTCTCAGCAAGAACACCATCATGGTATCTTCTGATAACTTTGTCACTTTCTTAGACCTCAGCCAAGTTGCTTCCTTTCATCAAATTTTCAGTTTCCTCACATGTCCAAGTATCACCAATCTAAAGTTAGTTGTTATGGTGAACTAGAGTATAGAACTTGGCATTGGAAGACCTAAGTTCAAATCCTGCCTCAGGAATTTTTAGCTATGCAACCCTGGGCAAGTCACTTAACCACTCTTAGTCTAGTTCCTCAACTGTAAAATGGGAATACTAATAGCACCTACCACACAGGGTGGTCATGAAGATCCAGTGAGATAACGGATTTAAGCCTTTTACAACCCTTAAAGCACTCTATAAATGCTAGCTATTGTCTAAATTTGGGGGGATCTCAGGGGCAGTTGCCTATTCTAGCCCCCCTCCTTTATATCATTATAGATGAGATGCTCTTTAAAAGCCTTTCTAGTTCTACAACTGGATCAGGCCCAAGACTGAAAGCAACCTGTGGTTATAGGGAGGCACCAATTTATTTCATGCACCTGTATAGAAAAGTTCATCAGAGACCACCAAGTTAAATCTCTTCTGTGAGAATTAAGAATTTTCTTAGATCCTTGGCCAATTTGGAGGGGGGTGGGAAGGGGGATTGGCTAAAAAGCATGAATGAATGAGAGTCAGAAATCAACCCTAAGGGTTTGAATTTATTAGTCACTCAAAAAATGACAGGTCAATGAACCAAGAAATCAAAAGCCAGGGAAGAGAGAGTTAGAAACACATACCTCTCAGAAAAAACTCAGCCCATCCCATTTTCTCTGCCCAGCCTCAAGAAATAGACCCTATCAAGGCTCATGTGTTTTGAGCATCATTCCTACATGCCCTTTAGAGAATATCCAACAATGTTCCCTGCCCATTGATATGAATAACACTCAGACCATAATGCATCTGGGCACTCACTCTCTCAGGTCTGTTCACCCTACAGTAATGCTAACATTTTCCTGGTGAATCTGAGCATTCCATAATAGCGTAGTGATGATTTAGGCCAAACAGACATGTAGACACAGCTGCCTAACTATTTATTTCTTGTCTAAACCCAACTATGAATAACTTAAGCACCTTAAGAAAAGTGGAATAATAAATACACAGACCAAATATAGGCAGAAATCCAACCCAACCATCACAGCTCTTTACAAAAAAAGAAAAAAAAGAAAAAAAAAAGAGAATAAGAAAAGAAATCCATCTTTCAACAGAACTGACTCTAGTAGCTCTTCCTATCGCCTAACATGATTTCACAAAAAAAAAACACAAAACACAACACACTAAGCACAAAGAGCACAGTTATTCAATTATAGTTTTCCCTGATAGATGGTCTGTTTTCTTTACCAAACCTATTGGAGACTGGAAAAAAACAACTCTACTCCCCTAAACCCTTCTTCTCCAAAAATGCTTCTCAGAATACACGGGATTACAAAGGAAACCAATTATATTGGAATAAAGATATAGTCTAATTTCCTATCCAGGTTCACAAACCACCCTGAAATCTACTCACAACCCCCTTGGGGAGTCCATGGGCCCCACATTAAGAACTCCTACTCTGGATTATAAACTTAAAGGGCATATAGATCAGGTAATTTGCTCTGGTCCAACTACAGCTCTGGCCAGCCAGGATTTCAGAAAGGCCTTCGGTGGACACAAATAGGAGTGGATAAGGGAATGTGGATGGTTCAGTGCAAGCTCATGCCCCATACCCTTGAGTCACATGACCATGGGTCAAGTATGTCATAGTCCTACACAAGTGAAAATACATGACATTTAGACTAAAAGGCCAAACTTGAACATCCTGCCATGATGTTCTCTCAGAAGGAGAACCTGCAACAACAAACTGGTCAGTGGCATAGTAATTCAGTCTTGCAAATGTCACTATATGTATGTTACAGAAGAGGATTTATCTGTTTGTTCTAGCCAATGGAAGGAGTCATACTCCACCCTTCAGCCCCTCCTAGAAGAATATAAGCTCCTTGAGAAAAAGACCTGTGTCATAGTTATCTTTATAGTCCAAATACTTAGAATACAGTAAGTCTTTAATAAATGCTTGTAGGATGAATGAATAAATGGATGAGGCATCCCAGGAAAGAAATCAACACTATCTGGTGCAAATAGAGAGGATTAGTGGCTATTTAAGGAGGTACAGGAATTGGTGGTAGGCCTGGGAATCAATTTCCTAGCTCACCAGCTAGATCCCTGCCTTTTCTCTGTCTCCTACAGTGCCCCCTTTGTATCTCATTTGGAGTTTCCTTTGCTTTTTGCCTCCTACAGACAGTTTTCAACTTCAACTCTTTCACTCACAGCCCCAGTCCAAACCCCTGGGCTTGGCATCACCTGCAAATTCAAAGTTTGCCAAAGTCTGTTTATCAGATCCAAAACAGGCATTTATGGGCTGATAGTCTGACAGAAGCTCTATGTTCTAACAGTCAAGGGAAGTCCAACTGTTATATAAGGCAGCAACAAGTCCTATTCATTTCTCCAGCAATAAAGTGTGGTGGTAGTTCCAAAATGATTGGCACAAGGAGTCATTGTAGAGTGAATGTATTTTTAAAAGAATGAAAGTTATTTCTATGATAATAAATTGTCTCCTTCTCCCCAAAGATCAGCTTGTATGCACACAAAGGATTACCTTTTAGATGAGTTTAGGAGGGACTAACTTTTTCTATGAATCAGAGAGAAGGATTTGGTGTGCAAAGGCTACACATGTAAGGTGTTTCTGGCTGGAGTCCATGGCATTCCCCTATCTTGAGAGGCACTGTGGTTTACTGGAAAAAACATTGAATTTAAAATCAGACAAGCTGGGTTCAAGTACTTACTAGCTGTGAACCATGGGCAAGTCACTTAACCTCTCTCCACCTTAATTTCTTCATCTGTAAAATGAGGTTGATAGTACTTATATATCTACTCAGACCCATGTAGACACAAATAACCTATGTAGACAAAATATCCTCTATACTTGTGCTGCTTACCTCACAAGGTCTTTAATAAAAAATTAAATAAGACAATGTGTAAAGCATTATGTAAACCTGAAACACATATAAATGTAATTGCAGTGAAAGTGTGGTTATTGGTCACTCTGCAATCCAATCCAAATTGATGCAAAGAAAGTATCATCAATCACTTTGCCCATTTACCTCTTCCACTGGCTAGGGAACATAGCCAAAGCCCCATATTAGCTCCTTAAAAACAAAACAAAACAATAACCTCAAGTGGTGCTGACTGGAGGGGCCTTTGGTCAATATGATGATTTCTCCAATCAATTTGATGAGAATACAAGATGTAGACATTTGAAGACATCTGCAATGGAAGTAGACACTACTCTAGCACCTTGCTGAAAGAACACAAGGAACTCCCCTGGTTCTCAGTGACTATAACTATCTCCAAGATGAATAATGGCAACTGGGAAGATACAATGCTGAGAGAAGGGGAAAAGTCAGGGTCTTGTCAGAAGAATCTCCTATTGCCTCAAGGTCTGGTCTGTCAGACCAGAGTATAGCAAGCAATGTGGGTTGCAGGGAGATTTCCCTTTTCTATCCTTCCTCTTTCTCTATCTCTTCTGCCCTCTCCACTTACAATCACATCCATACCATCCCAGAGGAAAAATATAAATCCAACCCTTCTCCTTCCTTTTAAGCCACTTTATTCCCAGAGCTATGAGAGGGGGGAAGAAGATGGAAAGAGGAAGAGAATGGAAGGGTGTGACCAGGTTCTATTCCAGGACAACAAAACTTAAAGGTCACAAAAATTAAACACACATAGTCCTTCAGGGGGAAAATAAATGAGTCTGGTACCTTGTACATAAGGATAACTAATTGAAATAGGAAACCTCTAGATCCCTATGTTGCTAATAACACCTACCTGTGGGTCACTTTAGTAACAGATTCCTTCTCTGACTCAGTTGAATTTGTCCTAATTACTTCTTGTATTATTTTCACATCATGAATTACAGTTAATCTGGAGTCATCATTTGGTGTTGTTTGTCCCAGATGCCAGGATACTTCATGATTAAATTTGAAGGTGACCAAATTTTGTTCCTACTCAAGAATTGAGAGTTTCCTCTTTTCAGTGACTCCCTCACAAAGACCTGCCTTGGTATCTAGCCATATGCATCATTTCTGTCGTGCCCCATGTGTTAATCTGACGGTGCTCTGCGTTTAAGTGTTAAGACCTGACGAGGCGTGTTTTATGGATTCATTGCAACATACCTCTGGTGGGTCATGAGGCAGGAGGTTGAAGATTAAGGACTGTCAGCTGCCTGAGGTAAATAGTAATGGCCTCATTAAAAACTCTCTGGAGTATTCCAATGCGATTTCAACATTACTGGTCCCCTTTATCATTTCTTCCTCCCAATTTATGCATGTAAAAAAAAAATCCATACCTTCCTCTGCTGTATGAGCTGTATTTTTGTTCATTCTCCAGAAGGGCAGTTGGAATCAACATAAGAAGAAATCACTTTGTTACAGCTTTCAGGGCTATAATAACAAAGTTCAACATCATACTTTCCCCAGTTTCCTAGGAAGAGCTGAGTCACATGTAGAATCCAAAAACCTTGCTTCAAGTTGCTGTTTCACCCACATGATCATAGCCAAGTATTCTCAATTTGCAGCCTCCTTTTCCACTTCTGTAAAAGGAGTAGAAAAAGAATACCTGCTCACTGTAGCACGCAGGGCTGTTGTGATCACTGAGTTGGACACTGAAGAAAAGAAAGAAGGCATTTGGGTTGAATGCAATCACTCATCTCAGAGAGTTTAAAGTCTAGGGTAGAGGTTGTGACACAAATCCAGATAACTGGCAGACATTGTGGTGCATGGTAGGTCCACTGGGGCTACTTGCACCCACACTCACAGGTTGAATCCTGAGAGGTGGGAGGGTTTAAGGTGAGACTTATTCTCAGGGTTCTAAGGGCAACTCTGTAAGAAGCTACTTCTAAGACTGTAGTTCATGATCCCACTAACAATCAGAAGTAGATTTAATGAGCTTTCAAGCAAAGGCATTTACAAAGATGGTATAATAATTTTAAAAGAAACAGATGGTACAAAGCATTCTCCCCATTAAACATGGCACCCATTTTCTCATAAATACAGTGTCAATGGGGTAAGTAGACTCTAACTTAGTGTGCAGTGGCAGTGAGGTAGATGTGGAGAGACCGAAGTGACAAAGACAAAAATCCCAACTTCTGGAACTCCAAGTTCTTTCTGCTTTTATGGAGCCTTCATGAAGTTCTTCATAGCTCTCTGATGGATAATAAAGACCATACACTTTTGTAGTCCATATCTGGCACTTCTCTTATTCATGAGGGATCGTACTCCCTAAAGTTACCTTTCCTAAGAGCTCTTGGTACTAGAAGTCTTTTCTGTCGTTGTAGAGTCCTCCCCTGGAGTGATCACTTGTCTGAATCTCACTTTCCCGATCTGTAAAATACAAAGGCTGGCTTAGATGACCTCTAAGGTCCCTTCTGGTTCTCAAGTCTTTATGATCCTACTTCATGCAACCAATGGGGAAAATTGTGAAAGAACCAAGTTACTACACAAAGCTGAAATATTTTTCAAACAGAAGGATTTATTGGTGAAAGATGTTTATGGCTGGGAAAAAAATGAGTGACAAAGCCCACTTATTTATTGTTTTCATTTCAAAATGAATTAACTCTGAGTCTCCAAGGCAATATGACTACTGTCTTCAATTTGTATAATAAAATTGACATGCCGAAGAAAAATTAACTTGAAGATCATAGGAGAATAATTGCAAAATGTTCCCTTTGTTTCTGCAATTCTTGAGTTATTCACACTTAATTTTACGACAGCACAAACATCATTTATGACTTTTTGGAAGTGCTTTCTTGAACTTCGATAACTTACTAAAACCACTCCTAAGGAGTTCTAGAACCCTAGAGTTTTAAGGGAATGAAATCTTTTGATTCCCTAAGCCAACCCCACTAACCGCACAGAGGAGTGCTGGTGAATATTTAATAACTAAGTTATCAAAAAAAATTACAAAAGGACATACTTTGAAGTTTAATCTGCATTAGAAACATTTTCTCTATCACTTTCTTAAGTCAGTCAATAAATCAATAACTCAATCTCATGTTTATAGCATATGCTGATTTCTAAGGTATAGCTGCTTACACTAAAAATTTCACAATGAATTCTCAGGAACTAATTAAGAATTCTTTTGACCTTATCTAAACAGGAATCCCTTCTACTCAGCATTCAGCCTCTTCTTGAACAACAGATATGGCACTATTTCCTGAGACAGTCCATGCAATGATTAGATCACCCTTAGACTATCAATACTTCTATTAAGCCTAACATCATATAGCCAAAGAGTTGCAATGAGGTCTATACTGTCCCTTGCTGTCCTATCCTGTACAGGTGCTTGGCAACCATTCCTGCCATCAGATCCATTGGCACTAAGACCCTGGAAGAGCTTTAAATGATGTGATCTCCAGGCCTAGGTTTCAGGCTCCTTAGGAAATAAAGGCTTTTCTAAGATGTTAAAAAAAAAACACTCTAGGCCTTAATTTCCTTCTTTGTAAAATGGAGAATTGGACTAAATTAGTTTTCAGATCTCTTTCCACACTCATGTTTTACAGTTCTATAAACTTTTCAGACATTTCAGACATTCATTTTACTATATTTTCAAAAAAGAAACCTCCTGTTAGTGTTCTAAAAATCTCAAAAAACCTTTCTAATCCTATGAAACATCTTGAAAGATTTCTGTGTCTAGTAAAATGCATTAGATGCAGTATTCCGCAATCTTATAATCCATGCTAGGAGCTACCATATTTATGAATTATTGTAATGGTGGAAAACAAAGAAATTTTGTATTTGGGAAATGGGTACATTGTGGATCTAATTATAGAACATCAAAAAAAATGTCATAGATATCAAGTAATCCAACAAGTGTTTATAAAATGCCTACTATATGCCAGGCATTGTGCTAAGTGCTGGGGATACAGATATACAGAATGAAACCGTACAAGAGGATTAACCATCTCAAGAAGCTTACATTCTATCAGAGAGACTACAAGGGTATATTGTATTTATATATTGTATAAATATGAATATATATGCACATACGTATATATTCACACATGTATATGGCATTAACATAAACATAATACAGGTATACACAAAGACATTAAGTATTGCATAGTTCCGAAGAAAGGAATAGGTAGCAAGGCTTACAGAATTATCTTTGGATTTAGAGCTATAATCAACGTTTAACTTCATGAATATAACTTGATTTGGGATTAAAAACAAAATAGGCTTTGTCATTTTATTTGAAAATGTTAATTTTTCAGCTTTTGCTAGATCTAGGATTTTATTGATTTGGTCATTCTTTCTAACAGTGTAGGTCACAATCCATTTATGCCAACCCATCCCAAATGACTCTTGTCCATATTCTGCTAAAAGTTCTCTGAAGGGAAAAAGTTTTGTACATTCAATGGATCTATGCAGCAAAAAGAGTGTTATCCCTTACTCTTGTTCCATGGCTGGCTGACTTTCTCTTTGATTGTATCTTTTCCCCTGATCCATGAGCACAATTTACCTTCATAATATTCTGCAGTCTGTTTTCACCCACTCTATGTTTCTCCATGCCCTTTGCATTACCTTGTAATGTTGATTTCTCAGAGATTGTAATATTTATGTATTTGCAGCAAAATAATGTCACTAGAAGATTATTAATGTTTATATATACACACATACATCCACGCTTGTTTTGTTTCACAGAGAAGTTTGGATTTACTGAAAATACAATAATTTCCCAAAAGCAATCTGATCCGTTTTTTTCTATTCTCATTCAGCTCATCATTCATCTGTAACATCTGTCTAAGGACTGTTGTTTGTCCTTCATTCTAGAAGAGGACCAATGATATCAAGAGGGGAATGTTTTGACTTGTAAGTGAATTGGATTTAAGTGAGGCAGAGCTGTGCAAAGTCATCAGCCTCATTCTCTCCTCCAGTCATTGGAGTCTAGTGACAAGATATGGGTCGAGACAATAGGTGATGGACCCCATATACATGTACCAATCAACCAGCTCTATGGACTGTCTATCCAAATATGAATTGGTGCGTTGGCATCTGAACGATCCTCATGCACTTAGTTTTTCCCATTAGTAAATGAGAATTGGATTAGGATAGGGACAGGGAATGAACTTGAGATTGCATTGGTATCCCAGGTGAAGGAATTCATTCCACCAAACAGATAAGCACCTTTAACTTCTAGTCTTAGAGAGTTGCCTAGAACTTTTGTTGTTCATCCTTCATTTTTGAAGAGGACCAGTGACATCATGGATGATGTCTTGATTCATGCATGAATTAGATTTAAGTGAGACAGACTTGCACAAAGTTGTTGGTCTTACTTTCTCTTCCAAAGTCATCAAAGTCCAATGGCAGGACAAAAGTCAAGATGACTGGTGATGGCCCAGGATGCAGTGGATAACCTTGGCATCTTCAGTATCTGCTGATTGATCCAGGTATTGGATCTCTAAGCATTCCACATCCTCTGTTTCAGTCATCTTCCTGGATGTTGGAGCAAACTCTTCTCATCTGTCCATTCTAAAGGGAGTAGTCTTCACATGCTTAGGGTTGACATCCCCCTAACTCACTGACAGGTTTGAAAACTGTCAGTTACCCTCATTCTGGTTTAGTCCTTCTGCCAAGTTGGTTTTACCAAGGCATGGCTGCTGTACAAACTACAGCTTCTTGGAGCCACAGGTGAGAATTGGGTGGCAGGTAGATGTCAAAAGTGAATGAGCAGCCCTGAAAAAGGCTCAGCGGCCCTCACATCAGAGATGCTAATCCTCCTTGAACCCCATACATAGCACTGACTTGCTGACAGTCACGCAGGACATGAACTTGGTTCTTCCTGTTCAGCTTTTTAACCACTATAGCACCCAGCCTTCATGTCTAAGTTTCCTCAGATATAAGATGAAAGGGTTGGACTACATCAGGGTGTCCCAACCCAAACTACATTGCAGAGTGTTATATTATGTCAGTTGTAATGACATAAAATATCTTTATTATGGACCACTAAAACACCTTAATTCTCTCTTATGCTCTGCTAGTTAGGGGTCATGATCTTACTTGGGAGGCTCTGCTGCATTATAGAGCTTGACCCAGTCTTCTCAGTGCCATCCACAAAGAGGAGCACCAAGAGGACTTCACCATTTATTAGGGATCCCTCTCCCCACTAAATATAGAACAATGAGAATCTGACCCTTCGTGGGAGGAGAAGATCATATTGGATCACTTTTAACAATCATGCAGCACATTTGATGATCCCAAGCTGCTCCCTGCTGTAAAAGCCCATATGTTTAACATCAAACAGTCTCCTGATGAGGTTGCATAGCAGGGAACAGCATGACCACAGAACATTCAAGACTGCAAGTGATCCGAAGGACAACTTAAGTAATATACTTACATGAAACAATATTTTTGGCTTTGACAATAATGGAAGTAAAGCAAAGAAACCCATCATAGTACAAATTGACTCTATGTTTCATGGTCACTTTAACTCCAAGGATAGAAAAACTATTGAGTAAGAAAGAACTATGCTCACACTAATTTTTTTTGTTTTTATAATTTTTTATTGTTCTACATATTTCTAATAACATTTATGGATTGAATCTATTAATAATGAATCTATTAATATAGATATGCATTTTATCTCCATGGTAAAAGAACCAAAGAAAAGTTTATTTTTAGAAATTATACTTGATTAATTGAGTCATTACGTATTCTATACAGGAAACTCTAAGACTATACATTACAGAGGAGGTACCAACCACAATTGTAAAGAGAGTTTCTTCACTGGGAATTTCCTATATCAATGAATGAAATCACAGATCCGGACCAATCCGAAAATACATTCTATACAAAATACATGTCACACAGTGACATCCTTGTAGTGTATGTGGCAGAGAATTGAGATATTTTAGTGACTCATAATGAAGTTTAGATACTCTATGTGATTATCATTGAGATATTTTACAACTCTACAATATAGTTTGGTTTGGGAAACTGATCTAGTCCTACTCTTTGTTATGCATATGAGAAAACTTCAATCCAGAGAAGCTACCTGAGGACCAAGGTCAGGCATCTAGCTACTGGCATATCGTAGACTAAGACCTAGGCCTCTCAACATTTGAGATTCTGTTATTCTATGAACTAGAGGAATCTTAGAGGCCATCTAGACCAACCATTGATTCCATACTGCAATTCTTTCTAAAATATCCCTGAATGATGGTCAATCAACTTGTGCTTAGTCATTTCTAGTGAGTGATAGGAAATACATTACCTTCCAAAAAGTTCTACTTCATTATTGTATATCTTCGTTGTTGGGAAGAACTTTATATTGAGCAAAAATCTATCTTGCTATAATATTTACCATATTGGACCCAATTACACCATATGGAACTATATACATTCATCTCCTAGGTGACGTCCCTTCCAATCTTTTTTAAAGATACCTAAACCTCAGTTCATATTTTTTCCCATCTATTACACCATTCTACTTGCCCTCTGTTACATTTTCTATCTCCATCTAGGCAGTAATGTAACAGAGTTCAGAAGATGGGATGCTACAGTCCCTAAGGCACATTAAACCAATACATGGATCAATCAGCACTACCCTCATATGGACTTGAATTCAAGGAGAGTAATATATCCCAATATCTTATGCCTTCATTCCAATGTGAAATGGAGTGCCTCTAAAATCTTTTATATCATTTACAAAAATATTTGTAGTAGTCCTTATTGTGGTGACAAAGAATTGGAAACTGAGGGGATACCCATCAATTGGGGAATGGCTGAACAAGTTGGGATATATGAATGTAATGGAATACTATTGTTCTACAAGAAATGGTGAGCAGGCAGACTTCAGAAAAACCTGGAAAGACTTGCATGAACTGATACTGAGTAAAGTGAGCAGAAGCAGGAGACATTGTACACAGCAACATTGTACAATGACCAACTTATTAGACTTACTCTTCTCAGCAACGCAATGATCAAAGACAATTCCAAGAGCCCTGATGGAAAATGCTATCCACATCCAGAGAAAGAACTGTGGAGTCTGAATGCAGATCGAAGTATACTACTTTCTCTTTTTTTGCCTTTTGTTTTTTCTTTGTCATGGTTTTTTCCTTTTGTTCTGATCCTCCTTTCACATGAGTAATGTGAAAATTTGTTTAATATGATTGTACATATGCAGCCTATATCAGATTGCATGTTGTCTTGGGGTGAGGGGAATTTAAGAACTCAAAATCTTATAAAAGTGAATGTTGAAAACTAAAAATAAATAATTTTCTTTAAAATAGAATATTAAAAAATGAAGTCTTGTATGTTCAGTTGTTTTTCAGTTACGTCTGACTCTCTGTGACCCCATTTGGGGACTTTCTTTGCAAAGAAACCGGAGTGGATTGCCATTTCCTTCTCCAGCTCATTTAACAGAGAAGGAAACTGAGGCAAACAGGGTTAAGTTATTTGCCCAGGATCACCCAGCTAGTAAGTGCCTGAGGTCAGATTTGGGTTCAGGAAGATGAGTCTTCCTAACTTCAAGCCTGGTACTCTAATCATTGAACCACCTAGCTACCTCTAAATTCAGCTCAGCTCCAAATCCTCAGTACTCACTATGCTAACAGAAACCTTGGCAAGCAATAGCATAAAATCAGCAAAAAGTATTTAATTAAAACAGAAAAGAAACACTCCTTTCCCCAATAGAAATATAGTTATCTCTACCACATAGCAACTTTCTCCATCTCAGTTTCAATATATCATGGGTCGGCCTAAGAAATTAAATGGGAATTTTGGGGAAATTTTGCAGAAACCACAGGTGACATGCAAAGACCAGAAGATAATACAAAAAGTTTGGAAACTCAGAAATGTATTAAATATATGTGTAGCATTGCAATATCAACATATTTTATCTTTTAATACCCTAATAATAATTCATACTTCTCTAGTATGAAGGGAGGGTCAAAAATTTTTACAGGGATTTTCCAGATTGCTGGGGCACCAAGCCCTTAACCCTAATAAATGTTGAAAGGATAACTGTATTCTCAGCATCCATTGCCCAAATGAAAATCTTCCTATACTCCTCCTCCCCAGAGTAGTCTAGAAGAGCAGCTTCTCCCATTTAGCTGCACTAAAGTCTGGAAACGGAGAAAAATTGCACACCTTGGTGGACATGATCCCCCTCATTTATGGTGATGATATATCTAACCAGGGGTGTTGAACCTGTGGCATCAAGGTCACATGTGGCCCTCTAGGTCCTCAAGTATGGCCTTAGAGGGTCACATGTGGTTTTGAGGTCACTAGCTTCAAACCCCTGAATTCTAAGCTATTACTCTGCCTTAGTTACACCTCTAGCAGTCTCTGGAGCTCCATCTCTCCACCTCCTTATGGCCAGCACATTTGGCTCCTCATCTTCTGTAGCTCATCTTGTAGTCTATTCAGTCAATCAGTCTTCACCTTCAATACTGTCCAGCAACATGAATTGGGCTCTGGCTCTATTTGTCTCTGCTTGGTTTCTCCCTCCTCTGTCTTTCTCTGTCTTTTGACCATCATAGCATCCTCCTACTGCTGGTATAGCATCCTGGGGGAATTTGAAGTCTTGCTTTTTTGCCAGCAGATCCACTCATGGGTCTGAATCTCATGAGAAATTTAGTTGCTAGTAGGATAAATATGTGCTTGTTGTACTACTACCTGGGAAGTGTGGGCCTCCCCTCGTTTGACCTCTGTCATATCTAAATGGGGAGGCTAACCGTTCCTTGGGGCAGCTAGGTGGCACAGTGGATAGAGTGATGGACCCAGATCAGGAAGAGATTCATCTTTCTGACTTTAAATCTGACCTTAGACACTTGCTAGCTATGTGACTATAAGCAAGTCACTTAACCCCATTTGCCTCAGTTTCTTCATCTATAAAATGAGCTGGAGAACAAAATTGTAACCTAGTATCTCTGCCAAGAAAACCCCAAATGGGATCACAGAGAGTCAAATATGACTGAGGACTACTGAACAACAACCCTTCCACTTTACCAAGCCACTCCACACTTGAGTGGCCTGAGGAAAAATAAGCTAAGACACAGGAAGTGCTAAGTGGCTTCTATCTAGTCAAGATTTGTTATTTTACTGAGGCACTGGGAGATTAAGTAGTTTGCCTGGGATCACAAAGCAAGTCAGTAATGAAGTTAAAAATTGAATTTAAGTCTGCAGATCCAACATTTGGTTCATGGATTTGTTTCTGTTGCTTCTGGCTAGAGAAGCTTTAGGAAAAATTAGAAGAGGGAGTTAGAAGTGGGAGGTGAAGGTTCAAGGAAGGTTCTCCAAAACCGAAACAATCTCCCTTTCTACTTTCACCCCAGTACCACCGCTGACATCATCTGATGGAGGCATCAACCCCTTGGTCACCTTATTACCTTTCATCTACTAAACTTTGTTCAGAAGCAATGTAATCAAGTGGAAAGATTATGGGATTTGAAATCAAAACACCTGGATCCAACCTCAGACCTGCCACCTACTAGCTGTGTAGTTTTAGACAATCTGAGCTTCAGTTGTCCCATCTTAGCAATGGGAATAGTATTACCTGCACTACTTCACAGAGTTGTAAGAGAAAATCCTTCATAAGCCTTAAGGTGCTATAGAAAAGTTAACCCCCTAAAACATCCCAGATGGAGTCAAGGATTTCTACAACCTGCTATTCCTCACCAGGGAATTTTAATTGTGTTAAACTATTGGAAAATATAGGATGTGGCCTTTGTCTCTTCCTCAGCAGAAGGCTGAGAATCAAAAATCAGATGTCATAAAGATCCAGGCCTGGGAGCCAGATTGGTGACACTTAGTATGGCTAAAGCAGTGTCTTCATGGTAAAGTGAAGAGCTGAGAGAATTATTCAGATAAACAACAACAACCTCTCCTCTACCCCCACAAAAATTCCCCTATTGTTCATGGATGATTCAAACTCCATCTTGCTTTTGCCTTAATTATGGTTAAAATCATGACTCACAATTGTGGATGATTCTTTCACTTTTCTGCTTTGTACACTTAAACCGGAAGGGACCCTGGAATGTCAGAGCTAGAAGGGAACCTTCAGTTTAGATGGTTTTTGGTCATAACTGATATTTTGCGATCTCATTTGGGATTTTCTTGGCAGTAATATTGGAGTGATTTGCCAGTTCCTTCTCCAACTCATTTTACAGAGGAGGAAACTGAGGCTAACAGAGGTTAAAAGATAGCTTGTAAGTGCCTGAAGTTGAATTTGAACTCAACTCCTTCTAACTCCAGGGCCAGCCCTCTATTTACTGCACTACCTAGCTCCCCAGAAGGGAGCTTAGAAATCATGTGATTCAATTGACTAATTTGACAAATAAGAAAACTGAAATTCAATGATTTGCCCAAATTCAAATAGCTAGTAAGTAGCAGAGCTTGGCTTTAAGCTCTAAGGTTTGGTGACACTCAAGCCCATGCTCTTTGCAACACACCACACTGTCCCCACACCCTTAACATCACCCTCCTGGGCCTCAGTTTCTCAATAATAACATTAAACTATTGGACTAGATCTCTAAGGTGTCATAACTCTGAATGCCCAGCACCAGACTCTGCATAAGCTCTTAAAATAGGTTTGTTGAATTGAAAGGAACAATCCCTGCTCTGAGGATGTTGTTCATTTTCTTAGCACCTCTGGGCCTCTCCTAACTATGAAACACCAATAATAACACCTGTATTCAACCCTCCCTTCCTAGGGTGGGTCTGGTGAATCCTTAAAGAGCCTGACTGTACTGCTAGTAGAACACACCCAACAAGGAGGGGGTAGAAGGCTGAATACCTCCTAATATGGCCTAAGTAATGGATGACACATCATCCAGATGAGCTGTCTACATCTTGGCACTTTGTTCCCCATGAAGAGAGCTTACTCAGCAAACACCAGTCATTCGGAAATGCTTTGTACATATCTGGGGACAATGTGAGAATAAGCTCACAGGATTTAAAGACGAAAAAGGCCTTAGAGATCAAAGACCTGGAGGTGGAAGAAAACTCAGAGGACCTCTCATATCCTTTCATTTTATAGATGAGGGAACTGAGGTTGGTGTCTTGGTGGCTTGCCCAGGGTCACACGGGAGTAAACAAAAGACGTGGAGTTTGAAACAATGTGCACTGACTTCACCGAGGTGTTATTCTGCCTCCCATGCAAACCAATCCCTTTCACCAAGAAGAAAAATGATGATGAGAGGTTAAAGAAACATGCCCAATGGCACACAGGTTGTCAAAAACAAGACTCTGATTTGAATTCAGCTATTCTGACTCTATATCCAGTTCTCTTTCCTCTCTTTTCCTGTCTTCATTAATTCACTACCAATTAAGAAAAAAATGCTTGATTTAAAGTCAGAGGATTTGGTTGTTCTCTGTGTAAACTTGGGTAAATTTCTTTACCTTCTTGAAGCTCAATCTCTTCATCAGTAAAATAGTCCTTGGAAGGAGGGGGAGAAGAGGGAATAAGGAGGAGGAAAAGAAGGGAAGACATCCACACAGTAAAAAGTGTAAGGTCTCTCGAGTCAAGGGACTAGAGTCAAATCCTGCCACTTATATGTCTTATCTGTGTGATCCTGGACAATTTACTTAAATCTAAGTCTAGGTATTCTCAACTGCAAAATAAGGGAGTTGTGCTAGATGGCCTCTGAAGTCCCTTGCAATTCTAGATCTATATAGGATGTGGTATGATATAATTAAAAGTGTGCTAGCTTTAGTCAGAGGACCAGGGTTCAAATCCTGGCTCCCCTACTTAGTACTTCTGTGACCTTGGGCAGATCAGCCTATGTGGGTCACAGGTAAGGGATTGAAATAAATGGCCTCAAAAGTCTTTTCCAGCTCTAAGTCTGATCCTAAAAACCCTTCAAGTTCTAAATCCCATGACCCCATGCTGCTAAGCCTCCAACGATGTATTGTGGTGACTCAATTATTTCATTTCTATGAGGATCTTCCCTCCTCCACCTTTCTAATTCCTGATAAGCCTTTCTTAGCACATTTCAGAACTTAAAACATCTGTGCATCTGATTACTCACAATGACAGAGTTGAAAAACTCTTAAAACGGAATTAATTACACACATATACACAGCGCGCGCGCGCACACACACACACACACACACACACACACACACACACACACACACACACACACACACACACACACACACACACCAGGAGCAAGAACTGGTTTGCTTTGAGCAAAGGAATGGATGCTGAGCTTCACAGAGCTCCTGGAGACAAGTGTAATCAGAAATCCTTTTGCTAGGACCGGTTACTCAATGATACATTTAGGAGCTGGTAACAGGGAGCTCCTGTAGGGAGAGACAGCCCTCCTGCTGAGGTCTGGCCCCAATCTTCAACAGACTTTGTTCTGCATGTATTATTTCAGCTCAGTGGACTATATATCAGAGTTCCCTGACAATAGAAGTCATCTAGCCAAGGAAGGCTGTACGAATACTTGTCAGTGTCATGTCTTCTAGAAAGGATTCTTGCTTCAGGTAAAGGCTGGCTAGATAACACTGTCTGTTCCAACTCTGAGAATCTAGGATTCATTCTCTTCCTGGTGCAAGAATATCATCTCCTCCATCACATAGTAACTGCTGGTCATAATGGTGCTGAATATGTTCTCATCAGGCATGGCAACACTTCACCACTTGGCACCATTGAGAAACTTCTAGATTGTTCAAGAAGAAAGCATGGCCAAGCCATGAGTTAAAGTCCCAGCTCTGACATTTACTATGTGATTTCGAGTAATCCACTTAAAGTCACAGTAGACCTCAGCTTTCTCATCTATAAAATGAGTATAACAGTGCTTGCACTATCTGCCTTCCAGGGTTGTAGTAAAGAAAACAGCTAAAGCACTGAGCTATATTGTTGCAGGTAACAAGTATAGTCACCCATTTCTCTAAGACTTCAATATTAATGAGTTTAACAGCAGTTATTTTCTACTCTAGGAACTGACTAAAGGAAGAAAGGCTAAATATGATGAAGGTGTGTTATTCAGAAAATTGTGTTGACAGTCCATAGAGCTCATCTACCAGAAGAGACAGACACACAGACAGATGGGATTAGGACAGAGGAGAAATAAGCATTTCCCAAGTAACTGCTGTGCTAAGTACTTTACAAATATCTTATATGATCGACAGAAATAGAGACAGAGAGACAAAGAGACAGAGAGAGACAGATCTTGGACTGAGATTGAAAGCAGACAAAGAACGGGTCCAGATTTGAAGGGAAGAATGAATTACCTTAGGAAATTGCAAGGTTGTTTTAATGAAATGAACATCTCCCTGAAAAAAGTCCATCTTGTCATCACCAATATTTTTCTGGCGATGTAATATGACTGAGTTATGACAAATGTCATAGTCTCCTAAATTAGAAATGAGGTTGAGGGTCATTCAAAGGGTCATGGAGAGGTGTATGGTAGGTACAAGTCAGCTATAACACATTACAAGAGAGCAATTATGCAGGAGAAACAATGCTGTCGATGTCACCAAAGAAATACATACCAGTCATGGAGAGTGCTCTTGCAAGCAGATCGTACAGAGCATGCTCAGGTATTCTTTTCCTGCTTTCAGTTGCCCACAAGGGAGCTTTAGGTGCCTATGTCCAGCTGTGTGTGACTCAGGGAGGTGACAAGGTTCCCCTAATTTGTTTCTGAGTCAGAAGAAGTGATGACTCAGATAATTCACAAAAGGAGTGATGGGCACCCCCTATCTCTTATTCCTTTTCCATTGCAAAGCACATAGACTGTTTCCATACATGTCCTGAGAGTTGGCTAAGGTTTTCTTTGCCTCCTACCTGGCCTACACATGACTGTAAGCAGATGGTGACTAGGACTTTGAAAGGTCCAAAAGTCCTGGGAGATCTAGAAATTTAAAAATGTGTCCCCAGATCAGCAGTAGCCAAGAAGACAATCACAATGGAGGAGAATGACCATGAATAAAAGACTTGGCCCATGCCTGGCCCCTGTGATAAATAAATGTGTACAGAAAAAGAAGATGAGCCAGTCACAGAATGCTCAATCAATAAGCATTTGTTAAGTGCCTACAATGTTCTGGGCCCTATGTTAAGGATTAAGGATACAAAAGGAGGAAAAGAAAGTCCCTGTTCTCTAGGAGTTAACAACCTAATGGGGGAGAAAGCATGAAAAAAATATATATATATAAAACAAAGTGTATATGGAATAAATAGGAAATAATTAACTGAGGGAAGGCACTAGAATTAAGAGGGGTTGGGGAAGCCTTCCAATAAAAGATGAGATTTTAATTGGGACTTAAAGGAAGCCAATAGTTGGAAATGAGGAGAGAGAGCATTCCAAGCATGGGGGATAGTCAAAGGAAATGCCCAGATCTGAGAGATAGAGTGTCTTGTTATAGAACAGCCTAAAGGCCAGTGTCACCAGATGGAACAATACTTGTTGAGGAGTAAGAGGTAAGAAGATGAAAAGGTAGGATGTGGTTAGGTTATAAAAGGCTTTGAATGTAAAACAGCATTTTGTATTTGTTCCTTTAGGCAATAGGGAACCACTGGAGTTTATTCGGGGTGATGTGTGTGTGTGTGTGTGTGTGTGTGTGTGTGTGTGTGTGTGATGATTATATCTCTGCTTTGGGAAAAATCATTCTGGTGGTTGAAGGGAAGATGAATTGAAGTGGTGAGAGACTTGATTCAGACAGATTCACTGGAAGACCATTCAGGAATGTAGCACCAATGCGATATTCGCAGCATCTATGGAGGCTATGAATATTCCAGGACAGTTCTGAATCACAAAATATAACAGACTCTTCACATGAAAGACAGAATCAAAACATTTATTCACACACCAGAAAGCCAAATCCCAACACCAGAAAACCAAATCCATCATAGTATCAAAGAAATTTATACACAACAACAATGTAAGGGACACTACCATCCCCAAGCCTTCCCTCTGTTAGACTTCCCACAAACCAGCTCCCTTAAACAAACCACAAAACAAACTCTCTCACTCACTCTAGTTGCTGCCTACTCTCTCATTCCCAGCTCTGACTTACTTCCTGCTCTATCCCTCCCACCACAGGCTCAAAGTGGTTCAGACTTCCATGTAACCCAGGAAGGTCACATGGGCCTATTAATGAATGGGAAAGATCTTCCCATTTAAATTACCATTACAAGGCATGAGGTGATCAAAGTCTGAACTAGAGTGGTGGCAGTCAGAGGAAAGAAGGGAGTGTATTTGAGAGATATTGAAAAGGTAAAATTGATAGGCCTTGCTGAAAGATTGGATATGGGAGGTGAGGGATAGTGAAGGATCCAGGGTGACTCCTAGGTTGCAAGACTGACAGACTGGGAAGATGGTGTTACCCTCTATAGTAACAGGGAGGGGAGGAATAGGGAAAATTTTAGGGGGAAAAACAGTGAGTTCCATTTTGGACATACCAATTTAAGACATCTACTGGACATCTAGTTCAAGATATCTGGAAGGTAGTGAAGATGCAAGATTAGAGATCAGCAGAGAGTTTGGAGCAAAATAAGTAGATTTGAAAATCATCAGCAAAGAGATGTAATTAAATTCATGGGAACTGATGAAATCACCAAGTGAAGTAGTATAGAGAGAAAACAGAAGAGAAGAGGGCTCCAGACAGAACCGTAAAGAACACCCACAGTTAGAGGGTATGACCTGGAGGTTCCAGTAAAGCAGTCAGAGAGGAAATAATCAGATAGACAGGAGAAGAACCAAGAGAGAGTGATGTCCCAAAAACCTAAAGAGAAGACAATATTACGGAGGAGAGGATGGTACACAGTATCAAAGGTTGTAAAGAGGTCAAAGAGATTGAGAAAAGAACACTGAATTTGCCTACTGAGAAATCATTAGCAACTTAGAAGAGAGTGATTTTGGTGGAATAATAAGATTGGAAAGCAGATTGTAAGAGATTAAGAGAGTGAGAGGAGAAAAAATGGAGGTATCTATTTTATATTGACTTTTAGAGGAGTTACAGGAATTTTGCTACAAAGGGCAGAAGGGATAAAGGTAATGGGGACAGAAGGATCATGAAGGGTCTTTTCAGGATGGGGGAGACATGAGCATGTTTGTAAGAAATAGGAAACGAGTCAGTTGATAGGAAGAGATTGAAAATAAGTATAAGAGTGGGGATGACAGAGGGGTGCAATCTGTTGAAGAATATGGAGTAGAATTGGATTACTTGAACAAGGAGAGGGATTAACCTTTGCAAAGAATAAGTTTGCCTCATCTTATGAGACATGATGCAGAAGGTAATGATAGAAGGCACCTAAGTGATAGGAAATGAGGAAGAGGGGAGAAAAGGAAACTTACAGTGAATGGTCTCAAAATATCAGGCAGGTTCTCTGCCAAGAGAGTGAGGGAGAGGAAGACATGAGAGGTTTGAGGAATGATAAAAGATTTAAAAGAACTGCTATGGAGAGTTGAGATAGTTAGTTGATAAGGGAGGTATAACAGGATTGTCTAGCAGCAGTGAGAAACTAGATGAAGTTGTGTATGACATGAACTTGTAGTAGACCCAGTTACACAATTTTCTCCATCTACATTCAATAGCACCTGTGTTGGAGCAAAGACAGCCAATGGTGGGAGTGATCTAAGGATGTGACTTGGCTGAATATAATAAGTAATATTATAAGAGGACTAAGAATTGAAGAGAGGAGGATTGTATAGAGTTGAATTGGTTAACCAAGGGGTCAATACAAGGAAAAAATAGAGAGTGACTAGTGCAGGGGACATAGTACAGGAGAAAATTGATTAGAGATCATGGTGCAGACAAAGAGTAGGGTTTTTATAAGGGAAGGCAAAAGAGGAGATGAAAAGGCAATAGGTTATGGTTGGATAGGAGGATTTCAAACTATGTGTGGATGATAGCAAGCTCAAAAGTATGACCATCTTTGTGTATGACTGAGGTGGAGAGGAGTAGCTAATGGAAAGTAAGAAGGTTGAGGAATTGAGTGATTTGGGTATTTGAGAGAGAGTAGAACAGGAATTGGGGTGGAGAGAAAAACTATAAATCAAATACCAAATTTACTGAGGCAAGGAAGAGAGTGACCTGGGGGCCAGTAGACAACAGCTACCAGGATTTTGATTGGGTGATAGATATCAATTGAATGAACCCCAAAGGAAGAAAGTTTACTGAGTGATGGAGATAAGGAGAGAACCTAGAAGTAGTAATAGGGAGCAAGGTGTTTTCCAACTTTTCTTCCATGACCAATGAACTGAAGAGAATGAGTGAAAGTATGGTACAGGAAAAGGTGACCAAGGATCATCAAGGGTGAACTGGTTTCAGTAAAAGTTAGGAGAGACAAGGAATGGAAAAAGAAAAGATTTAAGGTGAAAGAAAGTTTATTGTCTATGGAACAGGCAGGTATTCCAGAGGGCACGATGGAAGGGCTCGGTGGAGTTAGGGTGAAACATTGCATTGAGAGGATTGAGCAGGATAGGATCAATCATAGACATTAATGAAAAACTCCACTGATACCCTTATGACGTCAAGAGGATTCCAAGAAGGTTCTTAGCGCAATGTAGGGAATTTGGGGAAGGACATGGACAAGAACAGAACAGAATGAACAGACTTGGAGGGGTTATGATTTGTGATTGTCAAATGGAATATCTGCATTGTTAAGATCACAGACGAAGGGGGAAAAATAAGTATTTAAATGGCACTGACTACGTGCCAGGCACTAGGCTAAGCGCTCTACAAATATTCTCATTTGATTCTCACCATAACCCTATGAAGATGTTATTATATCATTCCCATTTTATAGCTGAAGAAACCAAATTACACAGAGGTTAAGAGACTTGCCCAGAGTCACATAGCTAGTAAATATCTGGGATCAAGTTTGAATTCAGGTTTTCCTGACTCTAGCCCCAGCCCTTTATCCACTGCACCAATAAGCTGATTTGAAATGAAAGTCAAGGGTGAAAACCAAAGGAGGTAAATTAGCACTATTTATCAAGTCCACCCTCTCATTAGACCCACAATGTTCAAATGGTAGAAACACCATGCTCTACACCCTGTGCTCAAACAATGAGTCCCCATTCCCTAGTGCCCAAACTCTTCACCCGCCAGCAAAGATTGATGCCCTCTGGCATCAAACAAACCATTCTGCCCTAAGCTTGCAATACCCCCTTAAATATAAACTCACTGCTTCAGGCACACTGATCTACTCTTGGCTCTTTAAATGCACCTCACAGAGTAAGGTGAATCTGCTCATAATACTGCTTCCATCTTCTGTTGTTATAATTCAACTTTTTTCTTTATTATGAACAGCAATAATTCCGCAAAAACAAATATTTCAATATTGAAAGAAGAACATAAAAGAAGACTGGGTAAGAAACTGTAAACCTCAATTAGGACTTTTTTTAAAAGGAAATATACATATGCATATGTATTATATATATATATATATATATATATATAAAATGAGAAACTACATATGACATAGTTAAAGAAGTATATCTATACATACTACAATAAGCATGTAGACAGATGAATATACCTGGACATATACCATCGAGTTCAAGGACCGCCCCCCCCATTCTGCTCACTTCATTTTCAGTTCATTTTCCATTTGTTCCACCTTCATGTCAACTGCCTGGTCTCCCCCGACTTCTTGCCCTCTCCCCCCTCACCCTAGCCTATTTCCCTAACCCTAGTTTCTAGGTTCCCTTCATCTTTTGTCTTACCTTATTAGAATGTAAGCACCTTGAGAGTAGGGACTGTCTTGTCCATATCCCCAGTATTTAGTACATATTGACCATGCAGAAAGTGCTAAATAAATGATCAATCTATCTACCTACCTGTCTTTACCTATCTATTTATCTATTGATGTATACATATACAATGGATAATAAACTGCAATCCTCTACTCAGTGTAGTTTATTTTAAGGAATTATATATAATATATACATAGATTTGTTAATGTTGCATGTATGCATAAAATGGACAGCTAGGTGGCACAGTCGATAGAATGCCAGCCTTGAAATCAGGAAGACTTGAGTTCAAATCTGGCCTCAGACACCTACTAGCTATATGATCTTATACAAGTCACTTAACCCTGTTTGCCTCAGTTTCCTCATCTGTAAAATGATCTGGAGAAGGAAATAGCAAAGCACCCCAGTATCTCTGCCAAGAAAGTCCCAAATAGGGTCACAAAGGGACACTACTGAAATGACAAAACAACTATAACTACAAATGAATAAATTATGTTTTACAGTGTAGTTCTGCTGATCTAAATTCAGTTTCTAGGATCAGAAGATTTAAAGCTGAAAGAGAAACAAGAGCTCATCCAATCTAGCACCATTACTTTACAGATTAAGAGAGGCCCAGGGGAAGTGAAATGACTTCTCCCCAGGTACATAGAGAGCACTTCCTCTAAGAATAAATGAAAGCATTTATTAAGCACTTATTATGTGCAAATCAAAAGATTTTGCTGACCATGCCAATCTATACATGTCTTTTTCTCCTCTGCTCACCTATACAAATAATAAAAGAGAGTAAATTACAAATATCTAAAGAGTTTTGGCTCTAGCTTATGATCTCTATTAGACTATCAATTCCTTAAAGATAAAACTTTATCACTTTCAAATTCTGTATATTCTAGCCCAAGTGAACATCTGGATTGGCATCCCTTTCTTGTCTTGCTCTCTCCCTCTTATGCCTTTGCTTTGTCTATTGAAACCCTTCCTTCAAGGCCCAGATTTTCTTAAAATCTTCTCCCCTTATCCGAATAGGATCTCTCCTAGCTCAGATTTCCCATACACTTTCCCAAAGTCTATCCTTTAAATTTCCCAAACTCATTTTTCACAGCTGTTCCTCTAAGTGTTACACACTCTCCAAGCACTAGGCCATTTATCTCCACTCCCTTGTGAGTTTCTTGAGAATAGAGCTTTCATCATATCTATCTTTTTATCCCCAGAATCTAATATACAGCACCCTGCACACAGTAGGTATATAATACATGTCTACTGAATATAATAGAATCTCCTTCATTTTCCAAACTCCACAGAGCCCAAGAGAAGGTTTTGCTGTCAGCAGGTTTCCAATAAATGTTGTTGTTTTTCAGTCATTTTCAGTCTTGTCTGACTCTTCATGATGCCATTTGGAGTTTTCTTGGCAAAGATGCTGAAGTGGTTTGCCATTTCCTCCTCCAGCTCATTTTACAGGTGAGGAAACTGAGGCAAACAAGGTTAAGTGACTTGTCTAAGATCACATAGCTAAGTAAGCATCTGAAGCCAGATGGGACCTCAGAAAGTTGTCTTCCTGACTCCAGACCTGGCACTCTATCCACTGTGCCACCTGCCTGCCCTTTCAACAAAAAACTACTGTTTGATTGACTGAGACTAACAGGATGAAGATGACATTTTGGAATGACCACTGTCCATGTAATCCCTCCATGGCAAGTAGAGTCAGAGGTGGCCCTGGGCATTGGAGATGTAGAGATTCTGCAGTTAACAAAGAACAAGAGGACCTTTGGAGACATTTTGGCTCAAGGGCCCAGGATTTAAACCTCAGCTCCCCTTCTCTTAGCTCAGCCAACCCAGGGTAGGAGTAGGATAGGAACTCCAAAATAAGAGCCTAACCCCAAATGTCACAGGATGGTGCACCCTTGGTCACGTAGCCAGCAATTCCCCTCAACCCTAATCTGGGTGTGCTGAGCTAAGAGAAGGGGAGCAATTTTCAAATGAGCTAATTTGGGTGGGTATTTAAGCTATCCACATGCAATCAGCAGGTTCCATCCTGGGGCCTACTTACCTTGCTGAGGCTGGAAGTTTTGAAGTATCCTTTTTAAACCTTAAGAACTAAACAGATATGAGCTATACTTTTGTACTCAGAGAGCCTGAAGCTGAAACTTTCTTTTCTTCCAAAAATGTGTTCAACACAATGAATGTTCCCTGGTCAGTTTCATGGAGTTTTATCTGCAGATTTCCTCATTCACTCACTCATTCAAAAAGCATTGAGAGGCAGTGAAAAGAACACAAGATTTGGAATCAGAAGACCTGGGCTGGAATCCCAGTATGACGGCTTTGTGACCATGGGCAAGTCATTTATCGATGAAGGTCAGTTTCCTCATCTTTAAATGAAGTGGTTGAAATAAATGATCTCTAGCTGCAAATCCTATGGTTCTATTTATTAAGTAACTGTGGATGCTGTGGCTTTCATGTTGAGCGTGAGTTCTTTGAATATGTGTACCTTCCAGTCCCATCTTTTTGTCATCTTGTGTTGATTCCATAATAAACACTTAATAACCAAGTAAGCATTTAATGAAGGTTTGTTGATTGATCATCAAGTGCAGATCCCTGTCCATGCTAGGCAGTAGGAACACAAAGATGAACTTATGTGCTATATCTTCCCCAAAAGGAGATTACATTGGAAGAAAAATGTGATTGCAAAGTGAAAGGACAAAGGGGCAATGGGGATTTAAAAGAGAAGGAGTGCTTCTGACTGAGGGGACTTCAGTTAGTTCTACATGGATTTACCTGACACGTCCTGGGTGCAGTGTAAGTCACTGAGTTTGGATTTGATCCCAGGTCCTCTGACTGGAAAATGAGAGGTTTGAATAAGAATGAGAGATAAATGAGAGTTTATCTGGAAGGTAGATGGGTACAAACGCATTCAAATAGCCTGAGAAAATTTTTACCAGTTTGCCTTCAAGTCCAGCAGGGTAAGAGTTCTGGGCTTTATTCAGCAGGGAGGCAGAGAAAAGCAAGGATATTTGAAAAGGACTGGCTGCTAAATAATTAGAGGCAGGGATAAATGAGAAAAATCCTTAACCTTGGAGGCAGGAAACTAGTTCCAATTTTATCTTATGTGTCCTTGGGCAAATCATGGTATTCATTTCCTCATCTGTAAAATGTGTATAATATCTGTCAAGCTCAGCTTTCAGAAGCAGAACAAGTAGGTAGTGCAGTGGCTAGAGAACCTGGAAGGAAGACCTGCATTCAAATCTGGCCTCAGACATTCACTAACTATATGACCCTGGGCAAGTCACTTAACCCTGTTTGACTCAGTTTCTTTGTCTGTAAAATGAGCTGGAGAAGGAAATGGCAAACTACTGCAATATCTTTGCCAAGAAACCCCAAATGGGGTCACAAAGGGTCAGACACGACTGAAATGACTCAACACAAAATCTTCAAGAAGTGTTTTATCAGACACATTACATTTAGCATAGTACTTTGAGAAAGCACTGAATTCCCTTCTTTAGAAGAGTCATATTTCCTGAGTAATTGAGGAAGTAGGAAGAGAGAAAAAGAACAGATCAAGACAGAGAAGTCACCATGATATCACGCTGTTGTTTCAATGTTGTGTTCAGCTTTCTGAACAATGGAAATCATATGACTTAGAGCTGTAAAAGACCTTCAAAAGCATCTGGTTCAACCCCTTTATCTTACAGATTGAGAAGACTATGGCCCAGGAAAGTAGGAATGACTAGGTCCAGGCCATGCAGAAAATGAGCTGGAATCCAAGTCTTCTGGCTACTCCTCTAATGCCTTTTTATTTCATCATATCACCTTCCTTAGGATAGCTGAAGGTGATGCATGGCCATCTAACCATTAGGAGAAGCTATAAAAGGTGGTTTAGAGAAAGGAATAGATGTAGACCTCAGCAAAGGTGAGCAGCTGGGCCTGGAATGTTGCCTACAGGTCTGGGCACTTCCATACCAGAATGATGAGGACAGATTGGAGGGAGGCCAGGGAAAAGCAGTTGAAGTGATGAAGGGAAGAGAGGGACTGATTTATGGGGCACAATTAAAGGGGCCAGACCTTCATAGCTTGGCTACATGCTGGTGAAGGAATGAGAGAATGGGGGTGTGGGAGCAGAGGGACAAGACATTCCACAAATACTTGCAAGGTGTAAATGGAAGGGGTGGGTGGAGCAGGGAAAACCAAGGGACAGGTAAGGAAAGGGAGTTTATGGTCACCCCAGAAGTATGAGGTTCTAAAGTCTCACAGACCAACATGGCAGGCTTAGTCACACCCTCCATAACAAGGACTGGGTGGCCAATTTGGTCTGGTTTTATTTCAAGGCAGGTTGGTATAATGGAAAGCAGACTAGACAAAGTTCAGAATCAACTCCAGGCCATATGATTCCTTCACTTACAAATTGTAGGACACTGGATAGCTTGAGCCTCGGTTCCCTCATTTGTAAAACCAGAACAATCATATACTATTCATTCTAAAGACTCATTTTCCGGAGTTCAAACCCAGTCTCAGATATTTACTAACTCTGGGCAGTTGCTTAACAATGTCTACCTCAGTTTCCTTCCTGTGAAATGAGCTGAAGAAGGAAATGTCAAATCACTCCAGTATCTTTGCCAAGAAAATCTCAAATGGGGTCACAGAGTTGGGCACAACTGAAAAACAACTGAACTATACATCCTAAAATAAAACTTACTCTTTCCAGTAACAAAAATTCTGACATGTATATGTCAAATGTTTATGGGCAATATGGCAAAATAGACTCAGAGTTAGAAGTCCTAAAGTCAAAACACTTTCTTTGAGTCCCCACACAACTTACTAACTGTAGAACTTCGATTGAGCCATTGATATCTCTGAGTATCAGGTCCCAGAAGGCCTGTGGGTGCTGCAAATGTGGTATCCCCATGTAGAACAGTGGCTATAGGGAAGGAAAGCATCCACATTGGAGAGGATAGTCACCAACAAGAGGTTTGGTCCAAGCCTAGGCCCAGTTACAAATCAAAGTGTGATAAAAATAGAAGATGGGCCAGTCACAGAGTGAGAGAGGGGGACCATCAGAGGACAACTCAGCTGTGTCCTTGTGTCCTTAAGAGGATTCAAAGAAGGCCCTCAGTAGAATGTGAAGAATTTTCAGGGGAAAATGGACAAGAATGGAACAGCATGGGCAAGCCTGGATGGGTTGTGATCTGAAATTATTAAAGGTAACATCCACACTGATAAGATCACATATTCATCATAGTATTAGAGAATTAAAATAAAGGCCAAGGCAAGGGCAAGGATTAGAAGAAAAATGAGCTCTGAGTATTTATCAGGTTCACTCTCCAATTAATCCTACTTTCCTGATCAAATGTAGAAACATCATGTTGCATCCTAGACTGTTTTTCATTGGATACCTATACATTTTTTTCTCCTTTTGAAGACATTTCATCTTAGAGGAATGGCCTCCAGTGTCCAATATAGGCACCTGATTCACCCCACCAGGAAACTCCACAAAAAGTTACTTATAAGCAAGGGTGTGCTCCTGAATTTTTTTCAGCCTGCTATCTGTGAAAGAAAAATGTACCTAAAATGTATTTTTTAATTTAGTCTGCATTATTAATGTTTTCTCCATCATTTTCTTAAGTTAATATAACCAACAAAACACTAAATCAAATGCCAATTTGTAACATTTGTCAATTTCTCAGGTGTAAATGCTCAAGCTGAAAATTTAGCAGTTGGCTCTCATGACTCCATAGGAGCTGGATCCAACATACTCCTGCTTGTAAACTACAATATACACTAAATGTATAAATAAGTTTTGTTACTTGAGATGTGAAGTAGGACCTGCTAACCACTGGTTCCAGACCTAAAAAGAAGCTTAATCAGGGAGGAGGCCTTCAAAGGAAGAGGGGAAAGAGAAGGAGGAAGAAAAGGAAAAGGAGGAGGAGAAAGAGGAGAAGAGGAGGTGAGGTTGAGAACTAGAGCTGAGCAGATCTGCTTAGCACAAGGAAGGGAGTCATTGACTGCTCCTTCTGGGGAGATGGAAGACCACCAGAACTTACCATTTGCCCTACCCCTATGCCTTTTTCTTCTTTCTGTTTATTATTTATTTTTTCTATTTCAATTCATTCTATTTTTTTCATGTTCTCTTCCTCTAGAAAACACTTAATCAGAGCTTGGCACAAGGTTTAATCCATTCATTCATTGGCATTCCAATGGCAAGGGTAGAATTCCCAACTTCTTATAAATCTAGATCCCAGCTGAAGCTACAAGTACAAACCTTTCTAATTTCACCTCCTGGTTATTTTCATTATCCCTGAGAATCTAATTCAACATCTTAACTACGTCAGTATATAGATGGCAAAATGGTTTGAAAAGTACACTTGAAGTTGCACTTTATTTTAAAAAAACAACTTTGGGAGTATTTCTATTTGGGTTCCAGAAAGCAAAGATTAATTGTTGCCATCATGTCTCAGCCTCTGACTAATGGGAGTACAGGAAGTGAAATTGGTTAACTTTCTTTTAAGTAAGATTTATTGTTGTCTTTTGTTCTTACATCACCATCATTTCTAGATATACCTCGACCCATCCCATCCTATAAATGAACCCTCCCTTATAACAAACGAAAACAATTAAGCAAAAATAACCAATGCGGGAGCTTAACAACTTAACAATATAGACAACTTTCTCCCTTGTGGGTGCCTATCTCTCCTGGCCTAGTGGGTCAAATGCTAGGCTTGGAGTTAGGAAGACATGGGTTTAAATCTTACTGTTAATACTCATTATCTCTGCAACCCTGGGCATATCACCAGACCTCTCTGAGCCCAAGTTTTCTCATTTGCAAAATAAAGGGATTGGGCTAGAAAACCTTTAAAGTCGCTTCTAGCTCAAAATCTATGATCCTACATTCTCAGATGTCAAGATTTCATCATTAGCTATCATAACTACTCAGAATTTGGCTTCCTGTTAGTATTTTTATTTCTATTATGCATATATATTGTTCATCTGGTTCAGTTTCTTCATTCGGTATCAATTTATATAAATCTTCTCTAGTCACCTTCTTAGTGGTGAAGCAATATAGTCTTTAGCTGGAGAACCTAGACATTGATCTGAATAAAGCCTAGGAGCTCTGAGGATGGAGAAGGAATTTTCACCTTTTCACCTTCTTGAAAATGAAAGAGACCCATGAAGAAGCATAGAAAAAGTGTGCCCTTCTCCTTTCTTTACAGAGATGGGATGAAATATTGGAGATTCTTTCAGACTTCGTTGATATATTGGTTGGTTTTGCTGAACTCTCTTTTTAAAAAAATAATTATTTGATGTGAGAGATTAATACTTGAATGACGTGACTGAGTGAATGAATTATGACTAGAAGAGTGGAAAAGGGGTATATTCAGAAATGAAAATGATTCCAAAACAAAACATGACAATTTTTTTAAAGGAAGTTCTAGACTATATAAACTTCATACAGCTGGAAGGTACTATAGAGATATTCTAGTTCAACCCCATCCCTACACAACTGAGGAAACAGATTGAGAAAAGTTCTGTGACTTGTTCAGGGCCACAACGATACAATCACAGGATCGAAGGATTTTAGACCTGGAGAGGACTTTAGAGATTTGCCTTGAGAGACTGGAATTCATTTAGTGTATCCTCTTCGTTTTTGTTATGCTTGCGGGCTTTCTTGCAAAGATACTGGAGTGGTTCAGCATTTCCTTTTCCAACTCATTTTACAGTTGAAGAAACTGAGGCAAACAGGGTTAAGTGGCTTGCCCAGCGTCACACAGTTAGGAAATATCTGAGGCCAGATTTGAACTCAAGGTCTTCCTGACTCCAGGCTTATCACTCCATTCACTGTGCCATCTGGCTGCCTCTTCATTTTATGGCTGGGAAAACTGAGACACAGAAAGGGAAAGGAACTTACCCAAAGTCACATAGCTAGTCAATAGCAAAGTCAAGTCTCTAATCCACCTCTCCTGATTCTAGCTGCCAGTCCTTTTTCCACTCCACCGTCTGTCTGTGGCAGCTAGGTGACATAGTAGATTGAATATGGAGCCTGAAACATCTTCCAGAGTTCAAATCTGGCCTCAGATACTTAGCAGTTGTGTGACCCTGGGCAAGTCACACAACCCTGTTTGCCTGTTTCCTAATCTTTAAAATGAGCTGGAGAAGGAAATGGCAAACCACTCTAGTGTCTTTGCCAAGAATACCCCAAATAAGGATCACAAAGACTCAGATATGAAAGACATAAGTCAATAACAACAACAAAATCTTTGTGTGTCTTAACAGAAGCAAACACTGGCTAATATTCATGAGACAAGCTCCTACCAAAACTGGTTCTCAATATTCCCAGGCTATATAGTCCTGGTTGCTCCCAGAAATGTTTTGACATTGTCACTCCCTGCGTCCACACTTCCTTTCTCAGCTTTCTGAGCTGAAAGGGAGAAAAGTGATGTCTATGGTAAGGCAAGATGGCTTTGTCTGCTGTGGTCAGATACTCTGATGTAGGAAATCCAAGTACCCCTTCTTCTATGGATGTAATTAAAGCTGATGCCCTACTCCTACTCTTAAACCCACACCATCCTTGAGTATTAACAGCTTCTCCAAGTAAGAGAAGATTCCTAATTGCTATGAAGGCTTATTTTAAGGGAGCCAGACAAGAGAAAGAAATCCAGAATATTTTGAATGAACTGGAAAGAGACAACCCTCCCATGCAGTGGCATCACCCCAGGGCCCCTGATTTGAGATTCTCTGACAACAATCTCCTCTGCCATAGGAATTTATACCTACAATGGGACCTATTCAAAAGAAACAACAGACGTGTTGAAAGCTGAGGCCTTTCCTGTTATAGTAAGCCAAGGGGATGTGGTAAGCAGGGCCCTTCTCCATATCCTGATGTTTCAGAAATGCTTCTGAAGTGATTGCACCACTTGGAAGTGGGGGGGAAGTCCTTAACTCCTACAGTAGAACCCAGAGAAGCTGGTCCTCAGTGTCTGAAATAGCCAGAGTTCCAGCACTGCCCCACCCTCTGCCATGGGGCCATATGGCCCAGCTCTGAATGGAATGCCAACTGGCCCCAGGTCTCCTCTGGTGGGGTTGGCTCCATTGCTACAACCAAGATTGTTAGATTTAAAACTGGAAGAGACCTTAGAGATAATCTAGTACAAAATCTCATTTTTGTAATAGGGAAAGTGAGGACCAGAGAAATGACTTGCCGAAGGTAGTGCAGATCAGATTATACATTAATGGGGTTTTTGAGTTATCTGGGATTCTAGAGGACAACAAGCCTGTCATTTTAGAAGTGAAAGAACAGAGACACAGAGGGGTTAATTGACTTAAAGTCGCACAGATTTATAAGCTCATAGGATTTTAGATTTGGTAGGACCTTTAGCCATCATAAAGGCTAATTACTCCTAATTTTGTTTATGGGGAAAATGAAGCCCAGTTTAGGCCTGGAGATTTGGCCATAGTCAAGAAGGTACTAAGTGGTAAAGTCAGGAATCAAATCCGATGCTGCTAAGTTCTTTACCTCCATACACAGACCTGGACTTGATGGACAGGATGAAAACATTTTGATGCACTGAAGGTATACCGTTATTGTTACATTTCATCTGAATGGATTTGCTTTGCAGATGTTTATTTAATTGGCTCATTTGATTTGGTGAAGATTAAAGGGACTTTAGCTTTCACAAACAAAGGGCTTTGTTTTAACAGATATTCATCAAAGTGGCTTCCATTGTTTAGGGAAAGTATCTACCCCCTAGAAAAGGACAAGGTATTTCTGGGTGGGTTAGTATAGCCCAGCTCTGAGTATCTCTACTCCTAAAATCTCAGCAAGGCACGAGCTCCTCCTCACCTGCTGTTGTAACCAGGATGCTTGTAACCCCACTTCCATGTATCCTAGGGCGTTAACAAGGGCCCTCACATCCAGGGACCAAGTATTTTCAGAGACCTCAGTCTTACTCTATATTGTCAAGACACAGAGAATCCCCACCAGCGTGTTATCCAAATGTCTTGGGTCTCCTCCACTTCCCTAAGTCCTTTTCTTCCTTCTTTCTTTTGCTGTCACTCTCTTGCTGTTAGCTTAGCAGGTAAGAGCACCATCCTAGGAATCACAGGGTCATGGCTTCAAACCCTGCATGGGCCAATAGACATTGCTCTTCTACTCCATGGCTAAAGGCTACAACAATCTTAAATGCAGCTAGCTGACCCTCTCAAAAATAGATGTCCTTGATTACAAAGGTGGCTGGGTAGGAAGAATATGGATTGTTCAGCAGTTCCTCATGGGAAAAAACCAACTAAAGTACATGCCCATGGATTGTGCTGAGAAGGAAGGGGTTAGCAGAGGTGGGAAGAAATAGGGCAATGCAACTAAAATCACCACGTTTGATCCTTTGGGAGTACTTTTGATGGTAACAGATTAAAGCAAAATTGAAATCATCTACTCAAACAAGGTTGGTCCCTCATTAACCTGGACCATTCAGTATTAGAATCCTAGACTACGAGTCAAAAAGTTCATGACCCCTCCCACCAAGGGATCCAATAAAGGCAAAGCATTCAGAGTTTTGCCTTGAGGCACCAACATTCAGGGAATATAGTTCATCACTGAGCAAGTTCTGACCCCCTTCCTTTTATAGAAAAGGAAAGTGCAGCCCAGAGAAATTAAGGCCTTGACCAAAGCTGTATAGATGGAAATGATAGAGCTAGGATTTGAATCTAGTTTCTCTTTCTCCAAAGTCAAGTTTCTATCTACTGCAATGGTGGCAGTAGTAGTGGTGGTGTTGGTGGTGGTGGTAGTAGGAGTAGTAGTAGTAGTAGTAGTAGTAGAAAATTAGCACTTATCTTTCTGAGTTCAAATCTGACCTTAGACATTTACCAGCTGTGTAACCCTGGGCAAGTGACTTAACCCTGTTTTCCTCGGTTTCCTTATCTGTAAAATGGCAAACTACTCCAGTATCTTTGCCAAGAAAACCCCAATGGGGTCATGAAGAGTTAGACATGACTAACCAAGGGACAGTAATTGTAGCAATAGTAGCAGTTGTTGTGATTGGTATTTAGATAGTGTCTATCATGTGCCAGGCGCTGCTCTAAACACTTTACAAATGTTACCCATACTGTCTCTGTTGTCCATCTGCTCTACCTCATTTTGTCCTTCTGAAGTTGACTTCTTAAACTCAAATGTAGAACTTTACACATTTATTACTTTTAAATTTCATCTTATTAGAGATACTCTGTTTTTCAAACTAGATGAGATCTTCTTGGTTCCTGCTCATGTCATCTCACATGTTAGTTATCCATTCCTATTCGGTGTCATCTGCCAATTGGACAAGAGCAACATCTCTGCCTCCATTCAGGTCAATGAGTTAACACAGAGCTCCAGGCTTACACAGACTGGGCCCAATCTCGGGAGCAGTCCCAAGAATTCACTTCCACTCTGACTCATTATTTCCCTACTCAGAGTTTCTCTTGAAAATTTCGGAATGGAGAACATATCTAGGTCTTTGGGAATGTAGATAGAAGTTTCCCATGGATTATCTACAAGCATTCTAGTTAGTGGTGCAAATATTGGGTACAGATTAGCCTTTATTCTACCCTACAGAAAATGCAAAAAAGTTCAAATGGCTTACAGTAACCCATAGCTAATACTCCTTCTCTGGTGAGTTCACTTTCCACAAGATCCTAAAGTCCTCCACATTTACAGCACCACCCTATCATTTTGGACTCGCCTAAGAAAAGAAACATACTTTAGGTCACTGGACAAGCAACCCTAAACATTCTACCCCACAGAGACATGCTGAGGTCATGGACTAACCCAGAAGAGAAACACACTTAGGGATGGTAGATAAGCACATCCCTTTCCCAGTAACCTCATATTATACAAATAATTCATGATAATAGTGAAGTACAATGCACAGATCCTTTTCTCAGCCAGACCATGGCTTTTAATCCTTTGGTCCTGTTCCTTCCATCAAAAGGAGACACATAAATGATCTTCCTCTTTCTAAAAGAAATACTCTTTAGGAAATTTCCCTTCTCTTGATAGAAGGCTAAATCATCATATTCTCAAGCATAGGACTGGCTATTAGGCAACTCCCAAGGCTAACGCTGACAAGACAATTCATCTTTTCTCAAAAGAAGTCTGGATAACAAAACTAGAACTTAGGGTATCCACATGATAGCCCCCCCTTCCTAAATCCTCCTTCAAGTTGGAGCTATCTAGGAAATTCCCTTCTTTTAATAGGAGGATATGAAATCTGAACTTCTGAAACTGAGGTCACTCACAAGGTACCTCCTGAGGTAGGAGCTACCCAGGAAATGTCTCTTTCTAAAAAGTGGGCTAAATTCTTGAATTATCAGACCTGTTAGACTTCCAAAACTAACGCTGCCTAAGAAATCCCCCTTTTATCAATAGAATACTAGATTTCAAGTATGCCCACTGCCCAGGAAATTTTTCTCCCTCTAACTTGGAGCCTAAGGTCCAGGAACCACTTCAACCAGGTACCTTGCTGCTCTTCTGTGTCAGGGTTAGAAAGAATCAAATGCTCCCAGAGAGCTGAGTTTCAGGAATGTTCAGACCATTCATTTCCCCTCTCCATAGTTGCCATGTCATTGAGGCATTATATCACTCCCTCTCCAAGACTGGATTCAGGAACTTTTTTCTTGGATCACATAGGCGAGAACATGTCTTCTCTGCTATAAGATACTGCCACAAGTCAGTCATTGATGATTCCCAGGAGGTGAGAGTTTCTCTGACTTTAACTTTACTGTGTTCCCAGGATTTCTCCAAAGAAGGAAAAGAAATAAAGGGTTTCAGAAAAGAAATGCTTTTGTAAGTCAGAAAAAATGGTGACTTCTACCAATGGTTATACCACAGCTTGGGAGCAAATCAGTTCAACCAGCATGAGTAGAACTCATCATCTAAGATGTACCAAGACTCATACTCATATCCTCCATAAGAAGATACAATCAACATCCCAAACAGAAGCGTAGCAACCTATAGTTCTTCAGGTTGATGGGAAAATTCCTATGATCAGTCCCCCTAAGTGACAAAACAATTGAACTTCACAGGATCAGTGATAAGTCCATAGGTCACTCTATTAGTCACCTCCATCTTAAGTTTACATCAACTCATTAGTTGAATCCAACTCTTTGGATCCAATAATTCAACCAGTTCTGAATATCCATTACTGTATTATCCTCGGGCCTACATTTCTCTATCTTGTCTATTGGGCAGCTAGGTGGGGTAGTGGATAGAGCACCAGTGCATGAGTCAGGAGGACTTGAGTTCAAATCTCACCTCAGACACTTGACCCTCACTAGTTGTGTGACCTTGGGCAAGTCACTTAAACCCAATTGCCTTATTCTGGGTCATCTCCAGTCATCCTGATGAATATCTGGTCACTGGATTCAGATAACTCTGGAAGAGAAGTGAGGCTGATGACCTGCACAGCCCTCCCTCACTCAAAACAGTCAAGTACAAGTCATGTCATCATTTCTCTCATGGCATGGTCTTGTTCAGCAACAAAGGATGAATACATATAGTCTATTTTAATGGTATAAGGAACTTTGTCAAATACTAAGCTAAAATCTTGGGTATACTTCATTTATAGTACTTCCTTCTGGTTACTTTATTAATAAAGAAAAGGAGGTAAATTAAGAATGGTCTTTGAAGCCATTCGAATTGTCAGTGCTCATTGTTTCCCTTTGCAAATGCTCACAAGCCATCCCTTTAATAATGTGTGCCAGCAATACATTATAGGCATGTAATAAATGTTTACTCTTTGTCTAATTGATTAATGTGTACAAGAATCTTACCAGGGATAAAAGGCATGTTCACTAACCTGTAGTTTTAGCAAGTTCATTTACTTATAGTTTTCAGGTTTCATCTTTTTTGAAAATTTGAACAAGATTTACACCTTTCTGGTCTGACAGCCTTTCTCTCAATTTTCAAGATCCCTGACAGGAGTTCTCCAGTCACATCCTCCTTGATTTTAGTCTGTTCAGGTTTAGTGACTTGAATATCCTCTCTTTAGGACAACACTATTCATGTGACCATTGCTGGACAACTTCTCATCTGATGGGACCTGTGACTCCACCTCCACAGGAGACCTGGGCATTCACATACTATCGGACTTTTATCTTCCTCTCTAACCACTCATTTGTCATTTTTCTCAACCCTTCCAAGTCCAAATATCATTTTGCTTAGAAAAGAAAACATAAGAGAACCAAGAGTGAACATTCAACCTTCTCTTCATCATCTCCTCTTTCTCAACAAGCAGTCCTAAGCCTTTTTGATTCAGTTCTTATCCTTCAAACAACAAACTGATTCTTTATTGCCCTTATCATTCATAGTTAACCTGATTTTATTTTGTACTTCAGGCTTTTATATTTTTTACATATCCATGCTTCTCTTTTGTCTTTGTCCTCATTTAAGAGCCCATGTGTTCATCTTCCATTTATGGTATTTGAAAACCCAAGGTGGTTGATGAGGTTCCGGTGTAGCCGCATTGGTTTTTTCCTCCTCATTTCATTCTTAAGTGCTTCCTATTTCACTTAGGCAAACTTCCCCTTTAGAATAGTTGACTATTAAATTCTCCCTATCCTTTTCTACAACCTTTGAAATCTATTCTCTTCAAGTTTGTGATATCAGACTATGCCCAGATTTGAAATCTATTCTCTTCAAGTTTGTGATTTATATCAGACTATGCCCAAATTTGAAATCTATTCTCTTCAAGTTTGTGATTTGTATCAAACTATGCCTGGATTTCCTCTCTTCTATCACATAGTCCTTGAATGGAGAGGCCAATGATCCACCAAGTTTTTGTCATTTCTACTTTAACAGCCCATTATCTCAAGCAAGACAGTTTTGAAGACAAATTTCTTGTATACTTGCAGGGAAAAACAAACTGTTCACAATTCAGATTCAATTATAATCCTTTTTTCTATTCTCTGTATTCAAAAATGTACATCTTATTTAATGTTTGCCAAAAAACCCACTAATTAATTATTTGTTGGTTAAAATCTAGTTCAGTATATCAGTTCTCTTTGTTGCTTTCTCTGCCTTTTGAAGGATTGAGTCATAAATTTATGAACTGCTTTAGTGTTGACAGAGAGAGCTCTCCAGCAATGTATGTAATTGACAAACATTGCTATAAAATATAGTTGAAGTTCCCTATCACTATAATATCATGTCTTGGCTCAATTTTATAGTCTATTGCAAAGGAATAGTTCTCCCTGCAAGATTCTATCCTAAGTACATGTGTAGAATGAGACATATTTGGCGGGGACGGGGGACATGGCCAGTGTGGGAATTTGTTTTGCTTGACTATACATATTCATAATGTTTGTATCTGGGGATTTTGTTTTTCTTTCTTTCTTTCTTTCTACTGGAAGAGAGTGAGGGATGGAGAGAAAACAAATCTTCATTTGAAAAAATTAAAATTAGACTCCTACTTTAGCTGTACAGCAAGATGGTAGCCTCTCTTCTAACCATGCTGTTCAGGCAGCTCCCAGGCCTCACACCTGTCAGAAGTGTCCACTGAGGGTAAGCTATCTCCTAGGTTCAATACACCAAGGCTCTACTTAAGGAGGAATTTTTCACTCTTGTCTCCCCATATCAGGATGCTCCCTAAGAATATTTGGATACAGAAGAATCCCAGGTCAATATGGCTCTTGTCTAGTTTGGGTTGGTTATTGACGCAACCACAAAAAGTGGTATTCTACCACACTGAACCTGTAAGACAGGCATTCATGGGAACAAAGTTGCTGGTGTCCCTTATCTAATCTGCTGGAATCAGAAACTCCATATGAACTTTACACATGTGAGACTTGTCAATTAGGGAATGACTGAACAAGTTGTAGTATACGATTGTGATGGAATAGTACTATGCTATAAGAAATGAAGAACTTGATGATCTTTGAAAAATAAGACTTGCACACAATAATGAAGAAAGAAATGAGCAGAACCAAGAGAATGTCATATACAATAATATTATTTTAAGAACAACTTTGAGCAAACAAATCATGTTGACTATTATCAATACCCAAATTAACTACAAAGGACCTATGGAAGAAGATGTTGTCTGCATCCAGAGATATAGAATGATTTTATATATATGCATGTTTGTGTCTAGTGTAGCCATCTCTGGGGCAGGGGAGAGGGAAGGGAAGGGAAAAATAAGAAATTTACATGATAACTTTATTATATATTTTAAAGGAATTACATGTTGTCCATAATAGCTTTGTAGTTTCATGTGTAATCATCTTTTAAAAATTATACTATATTATAAGGGCTTGTTTTGTTCCATAAATTAAAATTTTAATAAACAAAAATTTTAAAAGAAAAGGAAATGTAAGGCTCTTGGAGCAGCTTATCTGTACTCATATTGGTGTCCCTTGCCCCATACATAGGTGTCTATGTGAAAGTGTGAGAGAGGCCATCCTGAAGACCAGAGACCATGGTTTTCTGTGTTACCACATCCCATTGTTGAAGCCACAGGATACTGTTTTCAGTGACTTCTATGGGGCTGTTGGCTCTACTCCGATGGCTCCTGCCCTTGAGGCAAATACTTCCTAGTATCTGTGGTACACTTGGCAACAGCCACCTGAAAGAGAACCCAGCCACCTTCAACATCTGTATCAGGGCCACCTTAGGGAAGAGAGTAGACTTTCACCAGAGATAATTTCCTGGAGAAAATAATAGACCCTATCTCATTGGGTGGTAGCAAGAATTAAATGAAATATGTGTGAAAAGCACTTTGTAAAAGTTAAAGCCCTTTATAAATGCAATCTTATTGGTAAATCATCTTAGTTAAGCCTCAGAAACTGAGACCCAATTAGAGTTTGACCTTTGTCCTCTTAATACCTTTCTAATAAGAGTCCTTCCTCTCGAGGGAAGTGCTTATCCAAAGTTCGGAAAGAAAAGGATCCTTGCCTTGCAGACTCATGAAGTTGAACTCATCTGGGGCACCACTCCCCTTCACATTTCCTTTTTTTTCCTCTACATCATTTTCTTCTGTCCTCCAATTTCCTAAGATGGTAGGACTCCCCTCTGCTCTACACATTCTTTTTTCCTTTTGTTTTCTCCTTGGATCACTTCTAGTCTTTCAAGGAATGCTTCATTCTCCCTGATTACGAGGGAGCTGAAAGTCATTCATCTCATCATTTCACCTTCACCTCTAAGATGTCATAGATCATAGTACTTATGTAGGTGTCACTTAGTTCTGGTAGAAACACAAACATAGCCCACTCTCTGCTCTTCACTATGTAATTCTCCTTGCCCTCTGCATTTATTTAAAGTCAGACTGTCTAAGCTCTTTTTGGTGGCTCTCGGCAGACCCTAGTGGCTAAATGTTACCAATTCTGTCTTTATTGCTGTGGGTTGGGAAGGGTTTTAAGTACCATTTCAGCTCTGATATTCCATGATTTTAGAAGGGAACAAAAAGGCCCCAAATCACAAGGCCACATATCTTACTCTGAGTCTTGATATGGAAATTCTGGGCTGCACAAAGTGTGGAAGGAAGAGGAAACCCAGGACACAGCCAGGAATCTAAAGTGTAATGGGGAAATCCCCGAAGCAAAGAGCATGAAAAACAGATTCTTTGCCCAGCTTCATGCCTCCCAGTGTTGATTCAGAAGAATGCCATTGTCACTCACATTGGCACCATGTGGGTGCCAAAGTCATTGCACACAGAGACATTACATTTCAAAAGTGGAAAACTATGCCCAGGAAGAGGGGAAAACCCCATATGCAAACTCTAGAGGTTCACAAATAACATCACTTCTGCCCAAACAGACGAGACATAGAGAGTATTCAAACAACACTATGTTCTCATTAAAAAAATGGGGCAACATCACTTGGACTGATTTCTGAGTGGCAGACATCTGGGACCCAATATCCTGGCTTACTCACAATATTTCTGACACAATTAGTTGATGTTGTTAAATATGTAACATTTTTCAAAGAGGAATTAATAATACAATGAATGCAGTTCATTCTAAAATAATGAAAGTGACTTAGTGGCACCTCCAATCTAGTGCTGAGCTTGGAGGTAAGAGGATTGTGTTCAAAACCAGCCTCAGATAATTACTAACTATATTGACCTGAGGTAAATCACTTAATGTTTCTCAGCCTTAGTTTCCTCCTCTATAAAATCAGAGGTTGAATTCAATTGTCTCTTATGGCCCTTCTAGCTTTAAATCTGTGATGTTACGATTCCTTGATTCTCTTGTAGACTATCTTTATAAGGAGTTGAAGTACAAAGGGCAGAAGAAATATAGAACAATAGCAGAAATAGAAGGATCAAGTGAGAGGTTAGAGGACTGTTTCTGGATGGGGAAATATGGGTATGTTTGTAGGCGGTAGGGAATGAGCCAATAGACAGGAAGAGATTGAAGATAATGAAAGAGTGGGGATGACAGAGAGAACAATATGTTGGAGGAAAGGGGATAGAATGAGATCACATGAACCAGTAGAGGGGTTAGCCTTGGTAATGAGCAAGGACATTTGTCATGTGAGACAAGGGTGAAGGAGGAGATAGTGACAGAAGGCATCTGGGTGATGTAACATAAGAGGAGAGAAGAGAGACTTCGCAGCAAATGGCCTCAATTTTTTTTGTAAAATATGAGACAGGTTCTCAGCTGAGGTAGGAGGAGCCATGGGAGGTTCGAAAAGGGATAAAAAGATTTGGAAGAACCACCTTTTTCTACCTTTTTCAGATCCATCATTCATTGGAGGGCCAGGAAAGGGAAGAAGGAAAGGAACAAGCATTTATTACTACTATGTGGCAGGCACAATGCTGAGTGCTTTATAAATATTAGCTCATTTGATCTACCAGTCTGGGTAGTTCAATTTCAATTCAATTCAATCAAAATTCGTTTAGCACCTACTTTGTAAGGCATAGTCCCTGCCAAAGAAATTAAGAGGATGTCTACCAACTGAGGAATAGATGAACAAGTTGTGGTATATGTAATGGAATATTACTGTGCTATAAGAAATTATGAGCAAGCACGTTTCAGAAAAACCTGAAAAGACTCATTTGAACTGATGCTAAGTGGAGGGAAAAGAATCAGGAGAACATTGTACACAGTAACAGCAACATTGTGCCATAATCAACTGTAATTGACTTAGTTCTTCTCAGCATACAGTGATCCAAGACAAATCCAAAAGACTCATGATGAAAAATGCTATCCACCTCCAGAGAAAGAGCTAATGGAGTCTGAATGCAGATCAAAGCATACTATTTTTCACTTACTGTATTTTTCTCATGACTTTGTTTTCCTTTGGGTCTATATCTTCTTTTACAAAATGACTAATATGGTAATATGTTTTACATGATTGAACATAATTAACCTGTATCAAGGTTAATTTGCTTACTACTACAAGGTACTAACTACAAGGTTAATTGCTTACTACTGTCTCAGGGAGTGGGGGAGATGAAGGAGGAAGAGAGAAAATCTGGAACTCAAAAAAATTATTTTAAATGACAGTTTAAAATTGCTTTTTCATGTAACTCGGGAAAAAATAATTTTTTTTAAAGACATAGTCTCTGCCCCTCATGGAGTCTAGAAAGGGGATCCAACATATACTCAGATAATTCTTCTAACATATAATAGTATAAGACAATAACATTAAAAAGATACAAAGTTAAATTCTAAAATTGGTCTAAGAGGTAAAGCATCCAGGAAGGTTTCAAGTTATATTTGGGCTTTTAAAAAACAGGTAAGAATTGAACAGGATGAGAATATTCTGGGCAGAAGAGGTAGTATAAATAGATCCATAAAAGCAAGAATACTTTTGAACAAGGACTGTTCAAGGGACAGACAGTAGTCCAGATTAGTGAGAATGGAGAGTGTGTAAAGGGAAGTAATATGAGACTATGTTGGAAATTTAGTGGTAGAATGCAGTCAGATTGTGGAAAACCTTGTAGGATTGGCTAATAACTTTGTATTTGATTCTGTGGGCAATAAGGAGCCACTGAAGACTTTTGAGAATAGCTCTGAGTGGTCATCAAATAGCATTTAAATTTATACCTCCTCAGTACCTTGTAGTAGTAAGCAAATTAACCTTGATACAGGTTAATTATGTTCAATCATGTAAAACATATTACCATATTAGTCATTTTGTAAAAGAAGAAGATATAGACCCAAAGGAAAACAAAGTCATGAGAAAAATACACTAAGTGAAAAATAGTATGCTTTGATCTGCATTCAGACTCCATTACCCCTTTATCACTCTCTCTTCCCATCTTCTGACTGAAAAATGTAGAAGTTGAACATTGGAGAACTTCTCCCTAATCCTCTACCATTTGAAGAGGACACTTAGGGAATTTGGCTCATCATTTCCTACTTGGATGAGCTAGATTTCATGATCTCTAGAAACTCATCACTCTGCAAGATGAAATCAATTCTGAAACTCATACCTCCTTAGATTATTTCCCACCCTTGCTACTCATTATATCCTCCACCCTTGCTAGACAACCTCCTCCTCACCCCTTCAGCTTCTCTCTATGCGTTGCCTTCCCCAAATACACTGCCAGGTGCTTCAGACAGGAGCTTTTAAAAAAGGGGCTTTTTTTAACCTTTAGCCCTTAACACAGTTCTTTGGAAAATAGTAGGTACTTAATAAATGTTTATTGACTTTTAAAATAGAGTACCTCACAAGATAACTATAAGTGTAATGTAATATTTCTATATCATGAGAAGTTACAAACATGGAATTGTTTCTTTCTAGCTGCTTGCAATATTTTCTCCTTGACCAGGGAACTCTGGAATTTGGCCACAATGTTCCTAGGAGTTTCTCTTTTTGGATCTCTTTCAGGCGGTGATCGATAGACTCCTTGAATACTTATTTTGCCC
>CM053769.1:280584079-280776297 GCA_028658325.1 Potorous gilbertii | reverse complement strand
GTCTCTGGCGAGGCTCGCCTCTGCCATGGCCGCCGGGGGTCCGAGTCCCGGAGATACCCTGCTCCCCTCTCAGCCCGTCTCTCTCACTGACCTGTGCGTCTGTGGGTGGAGGGACCTTCGCAGCTGCTGGAGATTCAGGTCCCTGATGCCTGCTGGGCTCTGCTGGCTCCTCTCAGTGCCACGTGGCCGGGGCGGGGGAGGGGAGGACTCCACTCCCGTCCGGGGTACCTTTGTGGTGGGTTTTTCAGGGCTCTCTGCAACGGAAATCTCCTTCACTGTGTTTCTGCGCAGCTTCCACTGTTCCAGAATTTGTCAGGAGTTCTTTTTAGAGGGAATCCATGGGCTGTGGGTTCGGACCTAGCATAGGTGAGTCTTTCTACTCCGCCATCTTGGCTCTGCCCCTACAAACATGAATAATACAAATGTGAAGCAAACATGTATATAGCCTTTCCAATGTGCCGGGTGCTGCATAATTATTTTCTCATTTGGTCCTCTCAGTAACCCTAGGAGGTCAGGGCTATTATTATTTCCATTTTATAGATGAAGAAACTGAGGCAAACAGAGGTTAAGTGAGCCAGTATCACATGACTAGTGTCTAAAGCCAGATTTAAACTCAGTCCCGCACTCTATCTACTGTACTGCCTGGCTGCTCCGTGAAGAATTCAGAGAAACTTGGGAAGACATATGAGCTACTTAGGAAATCAACAAGCATTTATTAAGTATCTTCTATCTGCCAGAAATTATGCTAGACACTGGAGATACAAAAAGAAAGAGTGAAACAATCCCTGCTTTCAGAGGAGCTTGTAACCTCATGGTTATAGTATAAATATAAAGCAAATAAATACAGATAAATCTAAGGTAGTTAAGCACAAAATAGTTAGCTAAGTAGAGCATTAGTGTTAGGGGGGATAAAGAAAGATTTCATGTAGAAGCTGGTACATGAGTTATATCTTGAGGGGAGAAGATGGAGTCTGTGGGGCAAAGGTGAAGAGGATCTCCATTCTAGGCATGGGGTATAGCCAGCTAAAAAGATACAGAGATGGGGGATAGAGTGTCCTGTGTGAGGAATTGAAAGAAGGCCAAGAGAGCAGTGTTCAATGAGACTGGAAAGATAGATTGGGGGAAGGTTAAGAAGCCCTTTAAAAGCTAAACAAAAGAACCTCTATTTTATCCCGGAGGCAATAGGACTATTGGAGTTTATTGAACAAGAGAGTGACATAGTTAGATCTGCATTTAAGGAAAATCACTTTGGCCACTGTGGAGTCTGGGCTAGAGGAAAGAGAAACTTGAGGCAGGGGGACCAAATAAGAGGCCATTTTAATGCACCATCTTGCAAAGATGATGAAGACCTGAACTGAGATAGTGACTGCATGAACAGAGAAAAAGGGCTGCATGTGAAAGATATTTTGGAGGTAGAAAGAGCAAGATTCAGCAACTGCTTGGATATGTGGGGGCAAAGGTGAATGGGGAGTCAAGTATAACACAGAAGTTACTAACGTGGGAGACAGGTTAGGTAATGAAACTGTTGATACCTTCAACAACAAATAAAGAAATTTGAAAGATTAATTGAGGGGGGGAAGATAAAGAGTTCAACAATAAATTCAGTTTTAGCCATGTTGAGTTTAAGCTGTCTCCAGGACATCCAATTTGAAATGCTTAATAGATATTTGGAAATATGAGACTGGAGCTCATGGAAGCAGGTCTGCATGCATACATCTGTGAGTTATCAGCATAGAAATGATAATTAAACCCATAGAAGCTCTGGAAGTCACCAAGAGAGAAAAGTATAGAAGAAGAGAAGGAGGTCCCAGAACAGAATGTTGGGGAACGTCCCTGGGTAGGGATGAATATGGATGATACTGTAGCAAAGTAACATGAAAAGAAATCGAGGAGAACCAGGAGATAGGAGGGTCACAGTCACCCAAAGGGAAGTACACATGAAAGAGTGGTCAAATGCAACAAATAGGAGGATGAGGATGGAGAAAAAAGACCATCAGAAGCATACAACATGCCTTCCTTTATTCCCACACTTTGGATGAATCATTCCTTTTGTGTGCATACACAGTTCAGGTTCAGTAGTCAATCAAAAAGCTTTTCTTTGCCATTCAGTAAGTAGAGAGGAAACAAAGAATGCCTATGCGTGCTCTGCAGAGGAGGCTTAGGCCTCTCCATTCCATGCCATCCCAGATTTCCAGAAGCTGGCTCCCCAAGGATCAACATGGGCTGGCAGCAGGCAGAGTGTCCTGTACATAATCTGAGAATTGGACCCACCAGACTAATTGGTCAGAGCCCCATTACATAAAGAAGGATTCCCTGACAGTCTTGTTCTTGAATGAACCAATGAATGGATCCCCATCAGACACTTTGCAAAGGCAGATAGAGTAAGTAGGGGAAGAGAAGATGAAGTGGGCTTAGACAGGAATGCAGACGTATGGAAGAGACACTGCACTGAGAATCAGCAGCTCTGAGTTCTGGTCCTGACTTTGACACTAACAAGCTATGTGGCCTTGAGTCAATCACGGAGTAGTGAAGATGAAAGTTCTAAAACTGTCATCAGAGTATTTCAAATTGTCATTTTGTTACTTATTACCCTGTGACCAAGTCACTTACACTTGGGTTTCAGAGGTGGAGTAGGGAGCTTTTAAGGTGTATTACAGTGCTATATCTCTATGAATGGGTGAACTTCACCCTTTCAGCCTTGATTCCCTCATTTGTTAAAAGGGAGAGAGAGAGAGAGAGAGAGAGAGTCTCAATCTCTGAGGGCCTTTATAATGATTATGAATGAGATTTTTTTGAAATAGTTACTCAGTATGCAAAGAAAGGCTGCTTGTATCATTGTAGGGTTACAAAGAAATACAGTGGTCTTGCTATCAACAAGCTTATCTGTGAGTTAATAAGAGCTTCCATTTCCTTAAGCTTTAAGATGTACCAAGCATTTTTAAATTTAATTCCAGTATGGTTAAGGGCCACATGGGTGCTAAGAGACAATAAGTGCTCTATCTCATGACAACAGGCTTGGAGAGACCATCCAAATGCTTTGCCTGGACTAGCCCTTGGTTCTATGGAAACAGTTTGAAATAAGTGGCCCATCAGCTGGAGCTGGAAAAACTGTCTTTTCCTATGAAGAATTCTGTTGCAATGGGATTTGTTGTCAAAGGATTTGACCCATAATGGGGACTCTGTGGCAAGCCTGGCATACACTCAATTGCTGCTGAGGCTGAGCATTAGGAAATGGACCCAGGATCCAGTAAGAGAGAGACTGGTGTAAAAGCTCCCACTTGCTCTTGACAGAAGGCTCCAGGCCCTGGTTTGTGTTTGAAAGCAGGCTTCTCCCCAACAATAACATCTGTCACAGGCTGTGTGAATGGGGCAACTGCTGAATCAGATTTGTGGGGAATGAGTACCTGATGTCTGATTTATAATCCTGGGACCTCCTTGTTTTCTATCTCATCTCCAGAGAGGGAGACAGACAGTGGCATTCCCAAGGAATGACTCAGATGGACTCAGATCAGCGCAGTCTCCGAAATCTGACCCGTTTACATCCTGTAATATGATTTGGAGTAATTTTTACCATGCATTCTTGCCAGCATTGTTACAGACTTGCATTCTCCTCAGTCTTTGTAGGAGGTTTTCTCAGACTCTCAGAACTCTACCACTGGAAACAGGAACACTTGAAATGGCAAATGACAGAGGCCTCTTTCATATTTCTACCAGGAAAAATGAAAAATAAAAATACCAAAATTTGTCTGGGAAAAGGAGAAGGAATTTCCATTTATAAGGTGCTCTACTCCTTGAATGATTGATCTTGAAGGAAAGACCTGCAACTTTTATCACTGGAGCTGGTTTGAAGATCTCTCAGTGTCCTGAGTAACAACGGTAAGGGCACAAGACATACCAGACTCAGTGCTTCCCTTCATTGCTTAAGGTCATGATGCTTGGACACATGCTCAAAGCCTTTTTTTTTTTTTTGTCTTTTTTGTTTCTTCTCCTTCTCTTCCCCATGTCCCATCACTACTAACCATGCAGATGATGCCGTGAAGTTTACTCCTCCACACTACATAAAGTAGAAGAGGCAACTGGGATATAGTGACTAGACCTGAATTTAAGCCCTACCTTGAACAGGAAAGCAGTGCAGTGAAAAGAGCCCTAGATCTGGAGTCAGTGGGGCTGACTTCAAACCCTAGCTTTTCCTTAAGCCCTTGCAGTCTTGGGCAAATCATTTAGCCTCTCTGGGCTTCAGGTTCCTCATTTGTAAAATGAAGAAATTGAATTAGATGACCTTGAAAGCCAGCTCTAAGTCTATAGCTTCCAGTTCCAAACTTATAACCCTATGAGTCGATGACATCCTAACTATGTGACCTCCAGGAAGTCACTTAATGTCTGTGTCCCTGGTAACACATTGAGACTATAAGCAACTTTGGACCCTGATACTCTGCCTTACAGATATCTAGGTAATATAGTGTATACAGTGTCAGGCCTGGAGTCAGGAAGATTCATCTTCTCCACTTCAAATCTGGCCTCGGACAGTTACTAGCTGGGTGACCTTGGGAAAGTCATTTAACACTGTTTGTCTCAGGTGCAAAATATATGCAAAATAAGCTAATAAGCTAGAGAGCCAAATGGCAAGCCACTCCAGTATCTTTGCCAAAACCCTAAATAGGGTCATGAAGAGTCAAACACACTGAACAACAACAAAACCCTACCTTATAACCCTCCCTTCACACACATACACACACACACACACACACACACACACACACACACACACACACACACACATGCATGCTCGGCTAGGTTTTTGGTAGCCGGGTGTGGTGCTAGTGATTAAAGAGCCACTACCCTGCCCTCACCAGGCAGAGGTTCGAGGTTCTAGTCATTACACTCATAGAAGAGGTAATTAGCATATCCCCCTCCCGAATTTTTAACGTCCACTTACATATGCAAATCAATCTGTGACCTCATTCATTTGGAAGTTCCTTCAGTGATATGAATCACATTTCATCCATGCCTGTCCATCTTGAGGACAGCTCTTGAATTTTTCCTCCCTTATGTTTACTATGGAGGTCCACACACCATGCTGGAAGCCTTTCTTTCTCATCCACGCTTTAGTTCCATAAAATTGGGCATCAAGGACAAGTCCGTAAAAGGATATTGCTTTTAGTAAGTTCACTGGACCCCCAAATCACTAGCCTGTCTTCAGAGATAAGTATGGGTACTGGTCCTTTGATTTTATTGATAGAAAAAATTGTCCAGATGAAGAAACTCATTGTACCTATGCAGGTCTGCACCTTCCCTGAAAACTACAGTCTTATTGAGTTGCCTACAGCAAGGGTCAATATGAGGTCCACAAACTCAAGAATGGTTTTTACATGTTTAAAAAGGTTTAAAAAAAAAAAGAAAAAGAATAGCATTTCATGACATGAAAATTATATGAAATTCATATTTCAGTATCCATAAACAAAGTTTTATTGGAACACAGCCCTGCTCATTTGTTTACGTATTGCTTATGGCTGATTTCACGCTACAAGGCAGTGCCAGAGTTAAGTGGTGACGCTGATGGAGACTTTAAGTGACACTCTCATCACTTGGCACTGCTACTTAGCACGCTACAAATCACAGTAACAGTTATAACTCAACAGCATTTTGAATGTGACATATTTTATTACCAGTACATACTCATCATGTCAAAACAAGAAAAGAGAAAAAGAAGGGAAGGGAAGGGAAGGGAAAGAAAGGGAAGGAAAGGGAAGGGAAGACTTAAAAATGCTGTGATTTTAAGGGGGGGAGTATTTTGTTACCAAATTAGATTTCAAAGCATAATGTTTATTAGGCAATGACATTATAGCTATGCTAATAGAATATAATGTATGTTGACAATATCTGACCAAGCAGTCATCATAATATTCCCAACTCACAGGAAAGAAATGGTTAGAAAAATTAGAAAATTTTAGATAGAATATCTCATCACAGCAAAATCTCTTGATAAAAATAAAAAATGAAAATGAGATTTCAACCAAAGAAAGTTTTTGAACAGCTCATTTGTTAGCCAAGCAAGGAAAGCTGATTGCCTATGGTGAGTTAATTAAATCATATTTGATTGCAGCAGTCAAAGAAACATGTCCAGAAAAAATAAAGTTGTTTAAGGCTATTAACCTTTTGTCTCAACTAAAATCATACGTTCAAGGATTTGTATCAATATTTGGCAGTACCTATGAGGGTGAAAAGACATTTTCAAAGAAGAAATATGCAAAATTTCTTTGTAGATCAGCATTAACAGATGAAAAATTGCGACGGATTTTTTTTCTTTAGTATTTCGTTTTTCCCCAATTACATGTTAAAACAGTTTTTAACTAACATTCATTTTAAAAGCTTTGAATTCCAAATTCTCTCCCTTCCTCCATCTCTTCCCATATTTCCATATTAGCCATGTTGTGAAAGAAAACACACACATACACACACACACACACACACACACACACACACAAAACTCAAGAAAAATGAAGTAAAAAAAGTATGATTCAATCGGTATTCTTTGTCTGGGGATGGATAGCATTTTTCCTCCTAAGTCCTTCTAAGTTGTCTTGGATCATTAGCTGAGAATAGCTAAGTCATTCACAGTTGATCTTCTTAAAATATTACTGTTACTTTGTACAAAGTACATTTCACTTTCCATCAGTTCATGTAAGTCTTTCTAGGTTTTTCTTAGAGCATTCTGCTCATCATTTCTTATAGCACAATAGTATTCCATCACAATCACATAGCACAATTTGTTCAGCCATTCCCCAATTCATGAGCATCCCATCAATTTCCAATTCCTTGCCACCAGAAAAGAGCTGCTATAAATATTTTTGTACATATAGGTCCTTTTGTTTTTTATCTCTTTTTTGGATATCAACCTAGTAGTGGTATTGCTAGGTCAAAGGGTATGCATAATTTCATAGCCCTTTGGGGATAATTCCAAATTTCTCTAAAGAATAGTTGAATCAGTTTACAACTCCACCATTCTATGCCCTCCCTTCAATCACCACAATGCATTAATGTCTCATTTGTCCCACATCCCCTCCAACATTTGTCATTTTCCTTTACTGTCCTATTAGACAACCTAATAGATATAAGAGAGTACCTCAGAATTGCTTCAATTTATATTTCTCCAATCAATAGTGAGACAGAACATTTTTTTCCCACATAGCAATAGATAGCTTTGATTATTTGATCTGAAAACTGTTCATATCTTTTGATCATTTATCAATTGGGGAATGGCTCTTATTTTTATAAATTTGGCTCAGTTCTCTTTATGTTTAAGAAAAGACACCTTTATCAGAGAAACTTGTTTCAAAATTTTTTCACAGTTATGATGATAAGTATGTTTTCCTCCATTCTATCCCTTGCCCAATATATTTTATTCTCTCTCTCCTTTTATCCTGTCCCTCCTCAAAAGTGTTTTACTTCTATCACCTCCCTCAATCTGCCCTCCCTTCTATCACTCCTCCTCCCCTCTCCTATTTTCCTGTAGGGTAAGATAGATTCCTATACCCAATTGAGTGTACATGTTATTTCCTCTTTGAGCTAATTTTGATGACAGTAAGGTTCACTCACTCTCCTCCCCTCCCCTATTTCCCCCATCTTCCTCTCCATTGTAAAAGTTTTTTCTTGCCTCTTTTATGTGAGATTGCTTACTCCATTCTACCCCTCCCTTTCCCTTTCTCCCAATGCTTTCCTCTTTCTCATCTCTTAATTGTATTTTTTAAGATATTATCCCTTCATATTCAACTCACACCTGGGTCCTCTGTCTATAGAAGGAGTATATACTCCTAACTGCCCTAATAATGAGAAAGTTTTTATAAGTTACAAATATTTTCTTCCCATGTAGGAAAGTAAGTAGTTTAATATTATTAATTCCCTTATGATTTCCCTTTCCTGCTTACCTTGAGTCTTGTATTTGCAAGTCAAATTTTGTATTCAGCTCTGATCTTTTCATCAAGAATGCTTAAAATTGACTAGAGAAATGCAAATTAATACAACTCTGAGGTACCACCTCAAACCTATCCAGTTGACTACTATAACAAAACAGGAAAATGATGAACATTGGAGAAGATGTGGGAAAATTGATGGAGTTGTGGAGTTGGTGGAGTTGTGAACTGATCCTACAATTCTGGAGAACAATTTGGAACTATGCTCAAAGGGTTATAAAACTATGCATATCCTTTATTTAATAATACCACTGTTAGCTCTACATCCCAAAGCAATTATAAAAAAGGGAAAAGAATCCAATGAACAAAAATATTTATAGAACTCTTTTTGTGGTGGCAAAGAATTGGACATTGAGGGGATGACCATCAATTGGGGAATGGCTGAACAAGTTATGGTAAATGAATGTAATGGAATACTATTGTGCTAATAAGAAGTGATGAGTAAGCAGATTTCAGAGAAACCTGGAAAGATTTACATGAACTGATGCTAAGTGAAGCAAGAAGAACCAGGAGAGCATTGTACACAGTAGCAGCAACATTGTATGATGACCAGCTTTGATGGAATTGACTCCTCTTAGCAATGTGGTGGTCTAAGATGGTTCCAAAAGACTCATGATAGAAGGTACTATCCCCATCCAGAGAAAAAATTGTAGGGTCTGCATGCAGATCAAAGCATACTACTTTCTCTTTCTTTTTGTTTTTGTTTTTTATTCTCATGGTTTTTCCCCTTTTGTTCTGATTCTTCTTTCACAACATGACAAGTGTGGAGAGATGTTTAATATCACTGTACATGTATGTCCTATATTGGATTTCTTGCCATCTTGGGGAGTGGGGAGTGGGGATAGGAAAGAGAGTGGAGAAAAAGAAGTTTAGAACTCATTATGGAAGTGAGCATTGAGAATTGTCTTACAGGTGGTTGGAAAAAATAGCATATTATTCAGTAAAAAAAAAAATATGATAAATATACATATAGTGAAAAAAAAATGCTTGAAAGTCCTCTATTTCATTGAATATTCATTTTTTTCCCCTGAAGGATTATGCTCAGTTTTGCTGGGTAGGTGATATCCTAGCTCCTTTGCCCTCCAGAATATCACATTCCAAGTCCTCCAATCCTTAAATGTAGAACTGTTAAATCTTGTGTGTTATCCTGACTGTGGCTCCACAATATTTGAATTTTCTTTCTGACTACTTGCAATATTCTCTCCTTGACCTGGGAGTTCTAGAATTCAGCCATAAAATTTCTGGGAATTTTCATTTTGAAATCTCTCAGGAAGTGATCAGTGGATTCTTTCAATTTCTATTTTACTCTCTGGTTCTAAAATATCAGGACAGTTTTACTTGATAATTTCTTGAAATATGATGTCTAGGCTCTTTTTTTTGATCACAGCTTTCAAGTAGTCTAATAATTTTTAAATTATCTCTCTTAGATCTATTTTCCTGGTCACTTGTTTTTCTAATGAGATATTTCACGATGTCTCCTATTCTTTTCATTCTTTTGGTTTTGTTTTATTGTTTCTTGATTTCTCAAAAAGTCATTAGCTTCCATTTACTTAATTCTAATTTTTAAGGAATTATTTCTTTTCAATGAACTTTTGTACCTTCTTTTCCATTTGGTCAATTCTACTTTTCAAAGAGTTTTTTTTTCCTTCAGTGAATTTTTGTGCCTCTTTTTCCATTTGGTCAATTCTGCTTTTCCAAAAAAAAATTCTTTTCATTGTTTTTTTCCATCACTTTTACCATTTGGCTTACTCTGTTTTTTAAGGTGTTATTTTCTTCAGTAGTGTGTATGTGTGTGTGTGTGTGTGTGTGTGTGTGTGTGTGTGTATCTTCTTTATGAAGCTGTTGCCTCTTTTCTCATGATTTTCTTGTGTCATTCTAATTTCTTTCCCTAATTTTTATTCTACCTCTCTTACTTGATTTTCAAAATCCTTTTTTAGCTCTTCCATTGCTGAGACCAATTTATATTTTTCTTGGAGTCTTTGGATATTGAAGTTCTGACTTTCTTGTCCTCTAAGTTTGTGTTTTGAGCTTCCTCATCACGATAGTAATTTTCTATGGTCAGATTTTTTTTCTGTTGTTTATTCATTTTTTCCACTCTATTTCTTGACTTCTAACTCTTTGTTAAAGTGGTGCTCTGCTTTCATAGTGGAGGACACACTGTTCCAAGCCTCAAGAGTTTTGTGCAGCTGTTTTAAGAAACACTTCTATAGACTTGTAAATTTTCAGTTTTCCCAAGGTCATATGTTCTAAGGAGAGGTGTGTTAACTACTTTCCTGGCCTGTGTTCTAGTCTGTGAATGACCCCAAGCACTATTTTCTGCCCTGGAACTATGACAAGGATCTTTGTTCCACTATGATCACAAACTCTGATGTGCTAATATATGTCAGAGAGGGAATTTGAACCCTGGGCTCTCCAGCCAGCAGTTCACACTTCTTCTCAACTACAGAAGAGGGAAAAATGTAATATGAATTAACTACAGCCAAATGAAAGATTCTAAAGGGAATATGTTCCCCTTGGCCAAAGGAAAAAAAACACCTTAGAGATTGCCCCAGGCCTTAGGACCAAGCATCTGATGAAACCTCTATATCTGCCAAGCCCTGTGCCATGAAGGATCTGGGAAATAATGCTTCCATCTTTCCAACAAAACCATGAGGGCTGGTTCCTGTTGAGCCTCACCCTTCCCAGTCACAAATTGTTTAGACATCTTATTTTTCCCTCTCAAATGATATGAAGATGACATAGGCAATCAAGGCTGACTCTTGGAATTATTCTGGATATTAAACAGGTTGAAAACCACCCCTTGGGTCAATTAGGATTTCTCTTTAATCCTCCCTGCTTTGTAAAGTACACTGTATTAAGACCACATTTTCTTCAGTCACCGTAGAAAAAATCACACAATGCCACCAAGAAAGGGGCTCAGGCTTCTCCAAGAAAGAATTTTTCTTTTAAGCCCTGAAGTCTCTGTCCCCAGGCTTCTTTCTTACATTTGCTGAGGGAGAAATATTGGTACCAAGGTTAAGTGTAGCCTTTGCCCAATACCCTGGGCCAAACTAAATATGGGAGAGGGTTGAGAGCCCTGATTTGGGAATCAGAGGGCCGCCATTGTTGAAATCCTGGCTTTGCTCCTTTTCTTTTTTAATTGACTTTTAGGTAGCACTTTAAATTCATTATCTCTCACTTGAGCTTTATAAGATCAGCCCTAGAGGTATGATCATGATTCCTATTTTATAGCTGAGCAAACTGAGGTTCAGAAAGGTTGTGAATTACGAAAGCTCTCTCAGCTAGTAAATACGGAAGGTGGGATCTGAAGTTCTTCCTTCCTGACCAGGTGCAGCACTTTGTCCATTATTCATTGGAGCCTGGGAAAGTCACTTACTTCCCCTGGGCCTCAGTTTCTGCCATTGTAAAATGAAAGAGTTGTAACAGATGAGTTCTAAATTTTATGTTTCTATGATTCCAGTTGTCCAATCAAAATCTTCTTAAAAGAGGAAAAGTTATGGGGGGGATAGAATTCTAGAAAATGAGGACCTTATGTGTAGGGGGGAAATGCTAGTGTTGGGAGACAGAAGTCAAGTTGCTGAAACAATTAAATTCAATTTGATTATACATTGAATACTCAGCATGAGTCCAGTCCTATTAGGCATTGTGAAGAATAGAGAAGAAATGTGAAATGGTCCTGGTTTACAAGTAGTTTATACTGTTTCATTTTTGGAGAGATGGGTTTTTTGCTACCTAAAACACGTCACCAAAGCAATGAGCTTTTGCCACATAACAAAGACAGGAATATGGGCTAGGTTAGTAGAAAGTCATGACCTTGCCTCCTTGGCTTATATTTTGTTCTGATTCAAATTCATAAATACCTAACCAGAGAGGATCTTAGGAGAATTTAACCCTGTTAGATAGTTATATGCAACAGAGGACTTTGATCTTCTGCCCCGGAATGAGTTGAAAAGACCAAATCTTAACCGGTGGATAATCTGCTTGGCTTTTGTCAGTTGGGTGTGGTGGCTGTGACTAAAGAGCTGGTATCCTGTCCGTAACAGGGAGATATTATTAGTCACTATACCTTGGAAAACTGGAACAGAGATGACTTGGGTGGCCTTTAAATGAGGAAACCAGAAGACAGTACTCGCATGAAGCAATCTACAGCGGAGACTATGAACCCAGTAGCTACAAAAACAGTATTCAGCTCAGACCAGTAAGAGAGTATGCTCAATGAGCAGCATGATCACATCACCAGAAAACATCAACAATCCTCAAGCACTGGAGATCTGAGTTGCTCCTCTACACGTATTCCCCATGTGTATACTACTCATGCATGATCCCTATATATTCCCACTCTCCTCACTAAGGGTACATATTGTGTCCTAAGTTTATGGGGGGAAAAGTTCTATTTTAAGTCAAGTCAACAAGTATTTATTTATTATTTATTAAGAGTTTACTATGTGTCAGACACTGTGCTTATATATAACATATATATAAACATAAGGAAAATAATAACAGTCCCTGCCTTTAAGCAGCTTACATTTTAATGGAGAAGACAACACATAAAAGACAACACAACTGAAAAGGGGTGAAGGGAGGCATGGTGTTATGAGGCAGATGAGGCACGGGGTTTAAATCTGGAGAATCAGGAATGGCTAGTCTGGAGCTCTTTTCCAAAATAGAGATTCTGGAAAAAAGCCACCAATGGGAGAAGGGGTCCACAGTAGCAAAATCAGGAAGCAGCTGAGGCATGGTAGCTAAGTCAAGAGAATTAAGGATGGCTGAGCTGAGGTCCTTTTCCCAAAATTTTGAAATTAGTTAATGTGCTACTTTAGTAAATGTCCTTGCTATAAACTAATTATGCCCTTTAGCTAACTAATGGAAACACATCTGTAGGGGTTCATGAGCTATCATTTTGAGAAAATGTACTGGGCTCCATGAACATAGGGCAAGTATTTTAGAGTCCCTACATGTGAAGGAAGGTGACCCAGATAGCACAGATATGGCTGCCTGTCTTGCCTTCCCAAGAAGATTATATGACTTAATGTCTAAATATATAAGAAGTAGCATGGAAAGAACTCTGGGCTAAGAGTTAGGAAACAGGTTTTAGCAGCCCAGGCCATATCCTTATTTGCTATGTAACTTTGGACAATTCACTTCCCTCTCAGAGCCTGCTTTTCATCATCTGTAAAATGGAAATAAGACTTGTGCTACCTACCACAATGGATTGTGGTAAATGATGTGGATAAGAACAGTGCCCTAAGAGTTAAAATAATATTGATTGCCTTTGTGAAGCCCTTGGTGCCCTAAAGTCTCCTCGTACCACAACCTCCCCTAATCCTGGACCATATAATTCCTTGTCACCCCTCCTTATCCTGGGGGGAACATAAAATTCCCTGTCCCACCCCTCATCCTGGGGAATGGAATTTCCTTATCTTGGGTCATTCACAGTCCTCACGCTGTGCCTTTATCTTGCAAGATTTACCCTAGATCTCCGACCCCCATAAGGAAATCCTAAAATCATCCTATATAAGCTTGGTCTTTTTCCTATATCATTGCTTTTGTTTAGCTCCTTGCTAAATCTCAGGTCTGCAGCTTTTATGTCTATAAAGCTCCCAATGGCTACAGAGAAGGTCTAAGTGAATTCATTCACATTTTGAACCAGCTCTCCTATCTCTCTCTCTTCAGCAGTAAACATAGTGGAAGTTTTTGCTAGGATATGGACAATAACTGCTCTAGTTCATCATAAGGAAAGCTTAATGTGCATTGGAATAGTCAAGGACAGCTCCATGAAGCTGGTGAGACGAGATGTGTTTTTAAGGATTTTTTTAGATAAAGATAGGAAGGGCATCATAGTGAAGGGGAGCCAACATGAGTAAAGACAGCAAGACAAGAAAAGTTATGACCTAGAAGACACTGAAGAGACCAGCCTGTCTAGAGTAAAGGTATACATTAAGTGGAGATAATCCTGGGAGAGAAGGGGAATTGGCTCCGGATATTGGATCTTAAAGGTCATTAAGAAAAGTCAGTCAATAAACATTTATTAAGTACCTACTAAGTGACAGGCATTATGCTAAGCACTAGAGACATAAAAATGAAAAGGATAACTCCCTCCCTCAAAGACTTTATCATCTAATGGTGTGAGATAACACACAAAAAGACAGAAAAGAGATGGGGAAGGTAGTCATGAGACAGAGAAGTCCAAAAGAGGGTAGCCTGGTGGAATATGAAGTGATGGTTGGCCTGGTGCCCTCCTTAAGTTCTGGGAAGAGCTGCTGCCCCTCAATTGGAAGGGCACCAGAGGCAGAGGATACTGAAGGCATGTTGGTTCCAGGGCTAATGTAATCTTGCAGGACAAAGAGGTTCCTGGGGCATGATGGAGCAATCAGATATTTAGAGAAAGTTGGGAAATGAAGAAAATGTAGGATACAAAGTCAAAGGACTAATCCTAACACTATCATTTACTACCTACCTTAGGGAAAGTTATTTAGGCTATCGGAGCCTTGCCTTCCTTCCTTATAAAATTAAGGGGTTGATCCTTAGCCTCACGGAAGAGAAAAAGACATGCGAAGCTCCTTTATTTGGAGAGAAGGAAAACTAGAGGGTCGATAGCATCTGCTACCAAATGACATCATTTGGTTGTTTGGTTTTGCCTACAAAGGTTGGTTCTTTGCTACAAAGGAAGGCTCACTTAAAGAGGGTGAAGATAGTGGTATACTCAGAAATGAGCAGGATGTTTAAAGGAAAGGCATCAATTTCATATTTTAAAATAAATCAATGAAAGGAAAAGGTTGGCCTGGCCCTAGATGATCTTTAAGGTCCCTTCCAGTTCCAGCTTTATAGCTACAGGAACCTTGAGTCAAAACATGAACCTGTTTTGCAATATCTCCAAATGGCTCCCTAACATCTGCTCAATCCCTTTGGAGGAAAATCAGAATTCTATTTATCACAATAATTTCAGAAAGAAAGAGTAGATGGCAGCAATGGAAACAGAATAAAACTGAAACTATTGATTGGCTTAGGATCTTCCCTGAAAATATAAATTTACACACATACACCAGCTCTTTCCCTTTGCCTAGTTAGGTAACCAGAGCCATAATTAATTGTTTGTTTGTTTTTTATATGGAGCAAAAAAGAGTTGGAGAAGAAAGGTAAAGTGGTGACAGAAAGGACAAGCTATGTGGGGGTCAGGGAACTTGATGAATGGAAAAGAGGAGGACCCACACAGAAGAAGCTTAAATATAGATGCAAGTTGTGACTTGAAAAGAGAGCAATCAATCCTCCAGAAAATTTGGAGCAGAGGACCATGATACAAGGTTTGAGGTCTTCTCTCACCACAGGAAGAAAAGGTGTACTCCTGGATGTCAGTGCCCTGGAACATAGCCCCAGTTGCCCCGGAACATAGCCCCAGTTGCCCCACTCTAGTTCTGTTTTCTACTGTGAGCTACAACAAAAGAGGGCTTAGCAGTCTGTCCACCCCACAAACGAGCAGGGTTTTACTCCACAAAGACCAAAATAAGCACAGTTCAACCTTTTTGAAAAGAAGCCCACTAGAAAGGGTGATGGGAACCCAATTTTCCAGCTCTCTAAGGATAAGGGGGAGAGTTTTGGTGACAAATTCAACTGAATTAACTAAGTGAAAATGAGGATGGAGAAGAACACCATCATAGCTCACTCAGAGATAGTCTCACTCAGAGCCTCCTCTATCTGCTGGATATTTGATTTGCTAAATAGGCCACAGTAATCCCTGCTTGTGTGTGCATAAGCATGTGTGAGCATGCATGTGCTGAGGGTCTGTCATCCAAAAAGGTTATATGGGAACCAAACAATCTGTCACAGAATCCAGATGGATAGCTCTGCCCAGCTCTGTGGCGAGTTCCTCTTCAGAAGGGGTGAGAGAGGTCCTGGTGATGAATAAAATAGCAGAAATATCAGCCAGTGTGTGTTTTTCTACTTTCAAAGCTTTCATGCCTACTCTCTCATTTAATAAATACTAGCTGGCATTTATAAAGCATCCTAGGGCTTGGGAAGCACTTTTCTGACATTGACTCATCCAAGCCAAATAGCAACCCTGTGAGGTAGGTACCGTTATCTCTATCCCCATTTCATAGGTGAGAAAAACAAGGCTCATCACAGCTGAGTGACATGTCCAAAGGTACACAGATAATAAGTGACAGAAGCCAGATGGGAACGAAGATTATTCCGGCTACTGAGTCCAATGCTTTTACCACGATACCCCATCACCTCTCCTAAACAGCTCTTGACCCTCATAGCTCTGAGGGGCAGAAGGAAAGGTGTTATTATTTCTTTCTGTTAGACAGAGAAAGGACTCCAAAAGATTGTTTAAGGTTATACAAGTGGTTTGTGATGAAATCTTAATTTTACCTTAGGTACTACAATTTCCACTAAACAAGACAATCATTTCCTTTATCAGAGCAAATACATTCTTGGTGGAAAAAAGCAGAAAGAGTGGTCTTGGGAGACTCTAAAGTAGAGACTATGAGGGTCATGGATCACAGGGGTCACATATGTTGTTGTTTATCCTTTGTTCTTGAAGAGAACCATGGCCTGAGTTAGGTGATGTCATGACTTGCAAGTGAACTGGATTTAAGTGAGGTAGGACTGTGCAAAGTCACCAGCCTCACTTTCCTCTGGAGCCATCTGGGTCCAGTGGCAAGATATAGCTCAGGATGACTGGAGATGGCCCCAGAAGCAGTGAGAGATCCTTTTTAAATTAAAGTCTTTCTCAGACATTGCCATGGATGAAACTACTCATTTGGCTGCATTCTAAGAACTTCCACTCTGAACAATTCTCATCCTTTGTTTATATCACCCGCAGTATCTCTTGTGAGCAAACTTCTCTGATATTTTGTCAGAGACTTCTCCATCAATCGTCAGCATCAAATTAGTATGGCTTCACTATAAATGCAATTTGACAAATCCAATTAGATTTAAAGGGAAAATTGACTTCATGATGCTCTCCTGTAGCTCTCAGAAACCTGACAAATAGTCTCAAAGCCATGGAATCATGGGTTGCCAAGCATAGACCACAAGACAATGACCATCCTCAATCCCCATCGCTAGTGAAAACCAATACACATTAAATTAGCACATTCAATTCTAGGCACTTAATAATAGCTAATATTTATTTAGCACATTAAGAAGTTCAAAGTATTTTACATGTAGTCTCTCATTTCACCTCACCACAACCTTGTGAAGTGGTATTTTACAGATGAAAAAACTGAGGCTGAAAGCAGTTGAGTTATTTGCCCAAAGTCACACAGCTAGTAAGAATCTGAGGTGATTCAGTCAGTCAATAAACATGTATTTATTGCAGACTATGTTTCAGGCTCTGTGCTAAGCTGGAGATTCAAACTCAAGTCTTCATAACACCAAGTCTCTTATACTACATACTGCATTCTCTGGCTTTCTCAGCTCAAGCGAGTAGGGCTTCCAGGTAATTAAGAATTTCCTACATTAATTGGTCATTTCTGTAAAGTTCCAGGAGCTTGTAGATGTTTTCCTCTATGCTAGTCTAGGTCAACATGTTCTGCTCAGTTTAATTTTGTGAAGTATCTTTTCTAGTTCAAGTGTCCCAAATGTGTTTTAAGGATAGAGACAATGTAAAGGAACATTAATTTATCCCAAGTCAATGAAGCAAATATAAAATAGGACTAAGTGACCACTGGACCACTCAGACCCAACTGACTGGGCCAGAGTCAGCCCAGAGTTCTGTCAGAACATAGGTCAGGGTGTCAGATGAAGTCACTAGGAAAGATATATTGGGCTCTGGGGCATTAGGAGGAAGCTGATGCCAAGGGTCATAGGGCATTTGGCAGAAGGCCTGGGGTCAGTGCCAGCTGTGGAGCTGAGCAGCCTGACAAATGGAGCGACCAACCTCCTGAAAAAGAAAAAAGTGGGTAAACAGGCAGAGTTTGCACTATATGTGGGAGCCAGTCATCAGACATTATATGAAAAGTCCATTGATTGAATGTTAGGAAAACCACCCTCAAGCATTTACTAGCACTGTGACCCTAGGCAAGTTATTTAATCTCTATCTTTCCTCAACTATAAAATGTAGGCAATAACAGCTTCTATCTCCCAGGGTTGTTGGAAGCATCAAATCAGATATTTACAAAACACTTAGCACAGTGCGGGGCACATAGTAAGTACTTAATAAATATTTATTCCATCTTCCCCTCCCCCTTCCTTTGTTCACATGACATTAGGAAAAGGAATACAAAGGAAGCTTTAAATGATGCCCTTCCCACTCCCTAGAACAAACTATACATCTTCCTACTCCTAGACTAAATCCTACTTGTCTTGGAAGCCTTTCTTGAATACTCTGTCCTAAACTCTAGACATTTGAGTCTCAGAAAGTCTACATGGGGAGACATTAGTTAACAACTAAGAGTTAAAATGCATAATACTTGACATAAGGTCCATGGTGGCAGCAATATTTGTTAAATGGTTCTTATATTATCCACAGTGGAAGAAATAAGTAGCCACCAGTACACCAGAAGACCCCCATACCCTCACTAGTGAGGAAGCAGAAAAAGAACCATTAGGCATTATGTGAAGAGAAGTCCAGACTGGGACCCAACTTCCACCCAGTTTAAGAAGGATGCAGGGAAGAAGTTCGGAGGTCTAGACGTATTCTAGCACTGAGCCTAAAATTGGGGTTATTTTTTGGAAGACCAAGTTCATATGGTTTTATGAAAATAAATATTTTCAGATGTAAAGGGCATATCTAATAAGAAAGTACTCATTTTCCCATAATACTTTGAACTCTAGGTGCAGGAGCTGATAGGTAACTGTGAGGAAAGGACTCACTTTCCCATAAAGCCAGGGTGCCATGGTACAGCTACTGAATAGAAGAGATCAGGAGCTGCTGCAAGGATGGAGGCAAGCCATGAAAATGGCAAAGGGTGTCCAGCAGTCATAGCACCTATCATGAAGAGGATAGCCTTGGAAGCAGTGGAGAAAGCATTGGCTATGAGGCCAATGCTAAAAATTTCCTGAATCAAACAGAATACTGACGTGTTAGGATAGCCTATCTAGATGGGGCTAAACTGTATTGTATATGTATATAGGACTTACAGACCTGGAACGGAGGCAGATTACCTAAATTTGACCTTTAATCATACTCCAAGCCCCTATTTATATTGTTATTTTGTTTATTGAGAGACAGAGACTAACTTTTCCAGTAAGGGAGAAGGGAAATAGCCCTATTTTATAGCTAACTAAGGTTTGGAAAAAAACCCTATTTCTGTCCTTATAGACATTGTAATAAATGTACTTAATGTTTGTGTTTATTGGGAGTATTAGTTGCTTGCCAGTGAACTAAATATGTTGAAAAGGAAACAAATTCAAGTGATCCCAGAGACAGATTTCTGAACTGGGGCACACACACGTTTATATTTAATACAGAAAAGTTCCCTAAGATTGAACCAAGTACAACTACCGAAAGGAAAGGGATCTAGGAGTCCCACTTGACTCTCAAGTTACAAATCCACTTCCATATTGAATACATATGGAATTATTCCAAATATAGTTGAGATAAATCCTCAAGGTATTAATTTTCTAAAAAAGAAAAATCCCATTTCATTCCTTTTCTCCTCAATGTGAGTTCTACATGGTCCCCGGAACCAGACCCATGCTGATGAAATTTTAAGCCCATGCAACAAAGGAAATCTTAATAATTCCCAAATCTGTCCACCATTTATACTACTAATCCCTCAGAGTATATAGACCATGGTCATATGCTTTTAATTTCTACCTCCAAATTTCCTTCTCTGACCTCTGACTGACACAAAGGAATTTTAGCTTCTCTTTCTCTTCCTCAAGGTATCTCACATACTAGTAGGTCCCAGTTAGACATAAAACCTGAAATGAGACATCTTCAACATTACATTGGGTTTACTATCATCAGTTCCATGCGTTAGATGGAATTTGATGATCAGAATTCCCTGAAAACCAATGTGGTGAGATGAGAGACTATGAGAACAGAATGTTGTATAAACTATCTGAGACAATCATTTTGTCAATTGTTTCTACTTAGCTGCTTTTCTTTCATACAAGAGTATGTTCATTTCTATAGAGAAGGGAAAATATATCAACAAAAAATAAGTGCAATATGTAAATAAAAGATAGCAATAAAACTTGTTTTTTAAAACCAATTTGCTGAGTGTATCCTATCTACCCAACACTGTGCTGGGGCCTGTGTAGGATACAGGAGAAATATGTGTAAAGTATGACAGAAAGAGCATATAATGTAGGGTATAGGGTCTCATGTCCCCCTATTTGGAGTCAAAGTGATAAACAGATTTCATACACACTCACAAAGGCAGCAAGTAACAGTGGGAATTGGAACCTAAAGCCTCCAAACTCAGGGTTCTTCATGGATGCTGTAGGGAGATTCAGTTGCTTTTGAACTGTCATGGACCAATCCAGACAGCTTTGACATGATGTACTCTAGGAACTCTAAGAAGGGAGGTTTGAGTATAAACTAGAATAGACACAGAAGGCTTCCTGGAGAAGATAGGGACTTGAAATGAGCCCTCAGGTTCTTTCTACAGTCAAGCTCAGGAATCTAGGTTGACACCTTTGCTCAATGAGTCTGCTCTAACCCTACTGACTTTACCAAGAGAACCAAGGTTCTTCTCAGGGTCACATCTTTTCCCTCTGAGAATAAAGTGGTAACAGATTCTTCTGAAAGGGCTCAGAGGCATCTGCTATTGAATTGGGTGGGCAGAGGGAGAAGTAAAGGCACTTCAGAGCAGAACAGCATAAGCAAAGAAGCAGGCAGGAAAGAGGCCTTGCAGAAAAAGGTGAAAAGGCCAAAACTGGAATGAAGGGTACATTTTGGGGAGTAATGAGGAGTAAGGCAGGACAGGGAGATTGAGTCTAGACTAAGTATGACCTGGAAACTAGCCCAAGAAGTTTGGCACCTGTATCCCTTTAAAGAATGAATTTGGAGTGAGTTTATCTTTCCCTTGCTCCAGGTTTTGCTCCTGGAAGAGGTGGCCTTCGAAGTAAGACCAGCTGCCCCAGATTTTTTTTATGATTGACAGAGTCACTTTGTCTGAGTTCTGGTTTCAATCTCAATGTGCAAGTGTTTGTAGTGCTTATGAAAGCCCAGAACAGGTCTTTTACAGTCAAAAAGTTTAAACTCTGGGATTTAGAGAGGCAAAGCAGTGGTTAAAAAGGAAATGTCAGCGGGCAAGAAGGAAATGTCTTATTAGTAACTGTATCCTCCGTCTCTGCCTTTATAGGGGGTTTTCTAAGAGCTTTTCAAGAGTTACCATATTCATTTCAGTCTGTATACTCATTGGCAGTGTGCCTCCCAGGATGGAGTAGCTGAGAGACTGCTCATAGTGATTTTTAAGTTGTGTAAGTCAATTAAAAATGGAGTTCTACCATCTAAACCAATTCACATTTCAAACAGATGAAGCAAGTCCTTTAAGGTTTCTGACTTGAAGGCCCAGAAAAAAAGGAGCTTAGGTATTTCATATTTATACATATTTAGCATTCTCCTACATTAATGAATCCTGTAGAATAGGACCAAATACCCATCTATGAAATCGCAAGCTTCTTCTTATGGCATGGACCTTTGGTCCATGGCAGAGTATCACCTTAGAGAGGAAACTTCCTTCTACTTTCATAGAGATACATTATCTATCATAGCTATTCATGTCTTCAAAGATTTAGAACTAAAATGGAGGACGTTCAGTCCAACCTCCTTATTTTACAGAGAAGAAAATTGAAGTTCAGAAAAGGGGAATGACTTGCCCAAAGTTACACAGAATATTGAGATTTTGAACCCAGGTTGTCTAACTCCTGATTAAGTGCATGTTCCACTACGTTGTTGATGTTGAGTCATTTCAGTAGTATTTGACTCTTATTTGAGGTTTTCTTGGCAGAGATACTGGAATGGTTTGTCATTTCCTTCTCCAGCTCATTTTACAGATAAGGAAACTGAGACAACCAGGGCTAAGTGACTTATCCAGGATCATATAGCTAGTGCCTGAGGCCAGGTTTGAACTCAGAAAGTTGAATTGTCCTGATTTCAAGCCCACCACTCTATCCACTATTCTACCTACCTGCCCCATATTCTACTATACTTTATATTGTTCTTGTCCCTTCATTAGACTGCAATCTGGATATTATATAAGGGAAGAGACTGTAACAAAACTTTTTCAAAACTTTCATATCCCCTAGAGTCTAGCACACTATTCTGTGTATCATCAATCAATCAATAAACTTTTCTTAAGCTTCTGATATGTGTAACACATTGTTCTAAGCACTGGAAATGAAAAAAAAACACTTCTGTACTCTCAAAGAGTTTACACTTTATTGGGAGAAAGTTCATGTCTGCACATAAATACAGGCAAAAATAAATAAACACATAATAAATGTGTGTCAAATGCCTGAGTGACTGAATAAGTGAGCGGCACTTTGATAATGCTGAGTATAGATCATTTCATGGCTTACCAATATCTGAAAATAATTAATCACCTGTTAGCCACCCATCACTGATGAGTCTCTCCTCACTTAGCTAAGCTACTGGAGGGCTCATGAAGCATGGTCTGGGCTATTCCATCCTGGGAGGCACACTGCCAGTGGGTGTGCAGCTGAGATGAATATAAGAATCCTTTTTTAAAAAATATAACTCTTGAAAAGCTCTTAGAAATCTGGACAAAGGCAGAGACAGAGGATACTGTTACTAATAAGATATTTCCTTCTTGCCCAGGGACAACAGATGCTGTCTGAGAACAGATACAGCCCATCCTTGACCCATACTGAAAATCTTTTCAACTTGAAGGAACCTACCGGTTGTTTGTGTTCCAACACCATATGTTCCAATAGCCTTTAAGAACCTAGGGTTACTTCCTATTAAATGGTACAATAGAAAAAGTACTGACTTTGGTATCAAAGGACCTTTGATCATATCCTACCTGACTCTTAATACCTGTATGACCTTGGGCAAGTCACTTAACCTTCTTGGTACTCAGTTTCCTCATCTTTTAATCAAGATTGTTAGCATAGATGATCTCTAAGTTCTTCTCATGAGCCAGGCAAGCCAGCCTAGCTGAAGTAAAAAGGTACTCTGTCAGGCAAGTTAAACTACTGCCACTACCTTGACAATCATAAACTTCCATGGAGATGCAACTTGACACATGCCCCCCTCAGCAACCTTAGTTACTGAAGACCTGGAAAAGAAAATTCTCACCATCAAAGTGATATGCTCTGTCAAATGATTCAATACCAGAAATGTATATGATTTTATCTGTGGAAAAAACATTAAAGAACATCCATTATCACCTCTTTTTGCCACTTTACCATTAGCACTATGGGAATTTTCCATCTGACTTGCAGCTGAAACCTATATGCTTTGTCTCCCCCTATTAGAATGTGAGCTCCTTGAGAGCAGGGTTTGTCTTACCTTTCCATTTGTATATCAAGCGCTTGGCACAATTCTTTGCACATAGAAAGCACTCTATAAATGTTTTTTCTTTCTTTCATTCTCATTCAGTTTAGCTCTAGAACCATGATCCACAAGATTAAGATTTGAACATTGAGCCAACTTTATTTTATATTACTCCCCTCCATGAACTTTACATGTAGACTCCCTGTCCCCCAGATAGACCCTACACTTTCCTACCTCCACCCTGGTTGCTCAGTGTTCCCTATGCTTTGAATATCCTCTCTACCCCTCTGCATATCAGATTGCCATCAGTCCTTTAATTGAAACTTCATTGTTCCCTACTCTAGGAAATCTTCCCTGATTCCTATACACATTTACATCCATGCCAATCCCTCCTCCTCCTCAGAGCTTACTCAAATTCACTTACCATGTAACTGTGTGTTATAGTTAACTTTCTACTTTATTCTGTTTATGTATTTTTATAGAATATTTTATTTCAATAACAACAGGGGCCTTGTTTTCTCTAGACTTTAAATCTACCTCAGTACATATGTTGTACATGTATTAGGCTCTTCTGTTTGTTGAATGACTATATGGGTACTTTATAAATTGAGTCGAATAAAATCAGTCCTTGTTAAAGTCACTTGTCTTTGACCCTTAGTTTCTTCACATGATAAAATGAAAAAGGATTAGTCTCAATGCCTAGAGGTCTTTTCCTACTCAGAATCAAAGAATCAGAAAATGTCAAGGTTCAGGGTCATACTCACCCACAAGGTTTTTCCACAAACAATTCCCAGATCCCAATCTGAATTTTATAAACATCAACCCAGTGATACACCAAATACCATTCTCAGTCACAGTGAGAGACCAGTATCATTTTTTTGCCAAATCACCAAGTAGCTTTGTATGTCAGAGAAAGTGGTAATACAAGAAAAAAGTAAAAATGGCAAGGTAACAAGTCAGAGTAGCCTTTCAGTTGAACTTACGTTGAAGAAATGAGGTAAAGAAAATAAATTTCTCCCAGGACAAAGGAAACAGCAACTCTACCATGGGAAGACAAAGGACACTTCAACCATTGCTTTCCTACTTCACCTTTCTAGACAAAGAAATACTTTTCTGCCTTATCCAGAGTTTGAGCTGAAACAGATCTTAGAGATCCTATAGGACAATTCCCTCATGTTACAGATGATGAAACTGAGCCCAGAGAGGAAGTGATTTATCCAAGGTCACACAGGCACCAAATACAATAGTGACTGGAACTAGACCACCCCACCTTTCCAGTCTTCTCTCAAATTGCCTCTAGGTAACAAAACTTGAAAACAAGGCTCTTTGTATCACATTCCATTTGGGGTTAGAGTAAAGGAAACTCTATTTTCAAAAGCAGATAAGTCGTTCAATGGACATTTGTATGGCCTACCGCAAATCTATATCCCCACTGGTCATCCACCAGGTCTGAATCACTTAAAAGTCCACATTTGCCTTCTCTTATAACTGCATCGTCACTGTCAAGAAACAGAACAGCCTCATAATATTGTTGTGAGAAATGTTTCCTTAATTATTCTCCTCACTTCTCCCAATTCCGTCTCCCTCATGGCTACCGGAGAAATTTGGTAAAGACAAATTAGGAACTGATAGAAGATTTCTGTGATCAGCATCCCCATGGTGGTCCAGGGCTGCATAAACAAAACAATAATTTATATGGCTTTTTATTTTTGCAAAGTGCTTTACAGATATCACTTTTATACTCCCAACAACCCTGGGAGGTAGGTGCTATCATTATCCCCATTTTACAGATGAAGAAACTGAAGTAGGCTGTGGTTATGACTTGCCCAAACTCACCCTCAGATAGGGCCAGAAGTCACATTTGAATTCAAGCATTCCTGATTTCAAGTCTATCACTTCACCACTCTGCTGCCTAAGCCAGAAGTTTTCCAAATAACAAATATAATAGTTATAATGGCTTATATTTGTGTAGTCAATGTAAGCTCTAGAACATCTTTATCTTAATCCCTACTCCCACTGTTGAGTAGGGTCCCCAGAGCTTGGCTACATCTAGGGGTGCCCCTAGGGCTCAAGGCAGTCCTGGAACACCATTGTCTTGAGCCCTCACCAATGTGCTTTCCCCAAAGACTACCAGTTGGACTAAAACTATTACACTTTCCATACCTTTTGACCAAGTGATATTACTACTAGTTCTAAACTGCCTAAGAGATCAAAAAGGAAAGTATAAAAATATCTGTAGAATTCTTTTTTGTGGTGGCAAATAATTAGAAACTGAAGGGGCATCCTTCTACTGAAGAATAGTAGAACAAGCTACAGTATGTGAATGTGACAATGCACTCAAAGAAATAATCAAGGACATAGTTCAGAGCAACTTGGGAAAACCTGTGTGAACTTTTGCAGAACAAACTAACCAGAGCTGGGAGAACAACTTTTAAAGATTCACTTTTATTTTATTTTCAGGTCCAAATTATCTCCCTTCTACTCTTTCCTCCCAATAAGAAAGCAAGAAAATCAAAACCTACTATTAAGTAAAACAAATTTCCATGCTGGTAATGTTCCCCTACACACACACGCACGCACACACACACATCCATCGTCTCTCTATCTGAAGGTAAGCATCATATTCCATCATGAGTATATAATAATATCACAAAGACAAACAGCTTTGAAAGAGTTGCAATGGCCAACCATGATCCCAGAGGAATTATGATGAAACTACCTCCTGATACCCACATCTTAACAGTGAGATAATAGACTCAGCAGGGAGACTGAAGCTTTCCGCATCCAACGGGGGAATTTAATTTGCTTGATAATACATGTTTGTAACAAGGGTCTTCTTTCTTACTCAACTGGGGATGGTGGGAGAAAGAGAAGGCAAATTTTCATTGATTAAAAAATTAATCTAAAAGACTCAAGCCAAAAAGTAAATAAGGAGAGGCATTTCCTAAGGTAGCAACATCCCCTTCAAGTACACACAGAGTCCCAGGGAGAGGGGACTCAAACTTAGAGAGTACAAGCCTGTGGCAAAGGAGTAGCTAACACAACTTCTGGTGGCTATAAATCCTTTCCTCCCATTTGTGGGGTGCCCAGGAAGCTCCACTTAAGCATAGTGAATCTGCATTCACCTATCCTTGGATCTCAGTGAAGACATATGGCCACTAGTTGATTGGATGATGCTACTTGGTAACTGATGGGAAGGTGGGAGTCATTACCATTCAAATGTATTACTATACATTCATACGAGTCTAGAAGGCTGATGGGAAGATGTAGACGTCCAAAATCCTCTGGATGCTTCAAAGCTAGCAAGGTTCTTCTCTTTGTAGATTGGGAGAAGGAACCTGGCTGAGGCTGAGACTGAAGCTGAGCCCTAGTCTTCCCCCCCACTTTCCCCCAGGGACTTTCTTCTCAGAGGGTTCATCTAGAACTTCTTGCTCATGTCAATTTCTCAAATTTAATTCCTTCTCAATTTGCTTGATAATCAAGTTGGAAAAAGAGGCTGGAATCAGATTGTAAAAGGTTTTAAATTCTAGAATATTTTGTAATTTATCCTAGAGGCAGTGAGGAGCCAGCTGGTAAAGCTTCTTGAGAATGGTACTGGGATAAGAATGTACTTTATAAATATCAATTTAGCAGTTATGTGGAAAATACATTGGAGATCATGGATGTGTGGAGATCAGTTATGAGGTTTATTAGTTTAGGTAATAGATGATGAAGCCTGCACTATGGTGGTTATGATGAGAGAAGGGAATAGATAAGGGAGATGCTACAGACGTAGAATCAGTCATATTTAGCAACTTATTAGACAGAGAGACCAGGGTAAATGAGTGTGAAGAGTTAAGGATGACTTCTAGTTTGTTATCTGGTCCTGCACTACTGGAATAACAGTAGAATTTGGGAAGAGGGATGGACTTACAGGAAAAGACAATGAGTTTGGCTTGAGATTTCTCCACTTGAGAGTTGTCCACGTAACAATGATAATTAAAGCCATGGGAACTGATGAGATCACTAAGAGAATCTGAAAGAGCCGAGGGCACAGGACAAAACCCTTGGTCAATATGCCAGCACACAAGGAATTGGACAATGATGGATCTGAAAAGGATCCTGGGAGGAGGGATGAGAACCGTGACAACACTGTGTGATGAAAACTCAGGGAATCCAAAATGTCCAGAAGAGACTGGACAGCAACAACAACAAAAAGGCTACAAAGGTTCAGGAAAGATTCAGATTGAGGAGAATCCATTGGATTTAACAATGGAGATCCGTGGTGATGTTGGAGCAACTACTTTCAGATGAGACAGAAACCAGATGATAAGGAGCTAGGAAATGAATTAGAGGTTAGAAAGCAGACAAAAGAAAGGTAGACTACTTTTTCTAGTAGCATGACTTGTGAAAAGGGTTGAAAATAGAAATGGGATGATACCTTAAGGGCATGATAGGACCAAGTGAAATTTTGTCAAGGATGGAAAGATCTGCGTATATTTGTGGGCATCAGGGAAAGAGGTCGTTCATAAAGAGAAGATGAAAATTAGGAAGAGATATCATAATGCTCTGACCTCTTGAGTTTTTTTCTCGTTTCACAGTAAAATACTACAACAAAGTACTATTTACAAAAGTATTTATATTGGGTGTGATACAAGAGACAGAGAATTTTCAATAAAGCATGCTTTCCTCCATTATAAAAAGGGGGAAGGAGAAAAGGGAATTTCCTCTGGAAGGAGTCTAGAGAGGATGAGATCAAGGACAAAAAGAGAGGGATAAGTATTGTCCAAGGAGGAGAACCACCTCTTCCTTTAAGAGTGGATCAAAGGACGGGAGAGGAAGGATTGATACTGATGTGTTTTGAAGAATACAAAGAAGTTTAAAGTATTCAAAGTGCCTTGCCCATCATCATACCAATAGTGAGCATCTGAGGTTGGATTTGAACTCATTTCTTAGGTCTATCCTGACTCAAGGGCTAACACATAATCCTTTTTCTTAAATGCTTAGCCTTCACAAGTTCTCATCTGATATCTTGTATAGTGGGTGGTGAGGAGTACATTCCTTGGCTTTCTTAAAAGACTAAGGTTTAGAATTCTTTGCCTGGTATTAAAAGCCTTCTGCAATCTGGCACCAGTCCACCACTCTTACTAGTCCTTTCTCATGTGTTCTCTGCTCTTGACTCGTGAACCCTTCATGTGACTCCAGCCACGCAGGACTGCTCTCTGTCACCCAAACACCCCCTTTGCTTTTCTGCCTTATTACCCTCCCTCAAGCTATTCTCTATGCCTAAAAGTTCCTTCTACCCCATCTCTACCTATTGAATACTTACTTCCTTGTCTTCTAACACTCAATTCCAATGTTGCCTTTCCATCATCCTATGCTCCTCTATGAAGTCTTCTGTAATGACTTCTCCCTGAATATTACCCTTTGGTTAGCATACCTTCACATTTATCACAAATTATATTATGTATTACAGTTACCTTTTTTTCATTATTTGAAAAACATTCTATGAGAGCAGGGAGTGTAAGACATTGAAACAAACAGTCCTCATGCTCTTAGAATGTTTCGTTTCATGTGCTCAGTGCTATGGATATATGAGCAAAGGTACTTTTTCATCTGATTCCCTTTCTTTCATCTCTCATGTCACCCTCCCTTGGGCCCCTAGACTCTGATAAGTGACTTTTTACCTTATTTTGCCAGGATACAATAGCACTTCCTAGTCATCTCCAAAACATGCCACTGACAGTACCCTCAGCCTTCCTTCCCAGATTTTCTCCCCTAGATTTTCAACTCTAGTTCCCCTATCTTAATAGAAACTCCTTGAAGGCAGGAACTGTCTCAATTTTTTATTTGTGTCCTTAGTGCTTGGCCCATATAAAGTGCCTGATTAATGTTTTTTTCCTTCATGCATTGTTAATTCATTCAATGAGTTGGGTCTGCCAGTGGGTGGCCCCCCTTGGCCATCTTCAAGGCTGCTCACTTCAACACTGCTATTTATGCACACAAGGAGCTGTCCACTAAGCTCATTCTTTCACCAGGAAGATTCAGGTCCTGCACAAACATGTGTAAAGATTCGAAGAAGCTTCAGGGAGCAGAAACTGGTCCTAGAGTTGGACAAAAGTAATTGCGGTCAGGATTAGTTCTATGTAACAGAAAACCTAAAGCAAACCACACCCTCTATTATATAATAGGCACCACTCTATCCTCTAGTTAGGTATTTGTGTGACTAATAATAATTCATAGAGCTCTTTAAGGCTTAAAAGACACTTTCTTCTCCACAACCTGTGAGGTAAGTAGTACAAAGATTATTTCATTCAATACAACAAGTTTTTTTTTTGGTTGTTTTTTTTTAATTTCTATTGCACGGAGGCACTGTGCTAGGAGCTAGAAATACAAAGACAAAACCAAGAGTCCTTACCCTCCAAGAGCTTATATTCTTGGGGGTAGGGGATAGGAAACAACATGTATATTCAATATGTACATATATATAAAGTAAATACAAAGTAGTTTCTGGAGCCTGGAGAAAGAAAATACTAACAAGAGGAGGAGAATGATAATCATTGCCATTTCATAGGTGAGGAAACTGAGGCTCAGGAATTTCAATCACTTGCCCAAGGCCATACAAATGCAAAAGTCTGAAGCTAGATTCAGTGCCACATCTATACTACCCTATATATCAGGGTAAGAAAGTCATTCCCTGAGTGTGACAACTTCCCTAAACCATCCAAGGCAAATTCCCAGGATGCTTGGCCAAGCAGAAGAATGTCCAGGAGATCAGGATACAATCTCCTCCCAGGAAAATGGGAAAAAGACAGGTTAGTACATGCACCACCAGGTTAATACCAATTTACTCTCTGGTGTGTGGTCTAACTTGCCCAATAAATGAATCAAAGGTATTTCCTAAAAGCCTCTATGCTTACCCTTATAATATAGTATATAAACTTCTTTAACTTTCATTTTTGTTTGTGTACCTTGTATCCCCATCAACTACCACAATGCCAGGCACATGGGCCCTTAAGAAGTACATATAGAGGCAGCTAGGTGGCACAGTTGATGGAGCACTGGCCCTAAAATTAGAAGTACCTGAGTTCAGATTCAGACTCAGACACTTAACTTGTCATGTGATCCTGGGCAAGTTCCTGAACTCAGATTAAGAAGAAAAGGAAGGAGGAGGGGAAGGAGGAGAAGGATACAAAGTAAAATTAGGTAGAGTTGGGGAACAGGAGAGTAGTTTGCTGATACACGAAGAGCTAGGAGCATTTTCTATACCCTGCCAAGAGAAAGGTCTGACTAGGTAACTCTATCTAATCATGTTCTTTACCAGCGTCCACAGTGTATTACAGCCATGGGGCAGTCACACTCACATTTACTGGTCTTGGGTCTGTTTGTGTGAGAAATCCTGAGACTTCACAGTGAGAAAGGAGATGAGAACTTGCCTGGAGATAGAATATGTTTCTGGGAGAAAGTAAGATCCACAGGAGAAAATAAGATTAACTGTAACTTTTAAATTGCCTTTTATCTTCCAGTAGACATTTCAGTGGCATCTCAATGGCACAGTGAGTAAAGCACTGGGATCTGGAATCAGGAAGACCTGAATTCAAATCCAGCCTCAGACATTTCCCAGTTGTGTGACCCTAGGCAAGTTACTTAATCCTGTTCATCTCAGTTTCTTCATCTGTAAAATGAGCTGGAGAAGGAAATTGCAAATCCCTCCAGCATCTCTGCCAAAAAAAAAAAAAATGGGATCGTGAAGAGCAGAATAGGGACTGAAGTGACTGAACAACAACACACATTTCAACAGCTCAGAAATAGGTTCAGGAAGCTGATCAAAGTGCAAAGGATTGATTTGCATAGGGATATTGCCTCTGAAAACTACAACAATACAGTCCTTCAGTAAATACCTACTATGCATCAAGCAGCATAGTAGGTTCTCAAAAACATAGAGTTGTTGCCTTCAAATAGTTTACATTCTACTGGGCAAAAATAATAACAGAAGCCAATAACTCAATACAAAATATATTAAAGGCAAATACAAAGTAAGTTTCAGGAGAAGAAAGCTAATAACTAGAGAAATCAGAAAAGACCTCTTTTGAGAGATGGCATTGGAGCTCAGCCTTGAAGAGAGGTAGGGGTCCCTTGAGATGAGGAGAGAGAGAGAATTCCCTGCATAGGAGAACAGCCTCCACAAAAGTGTAGATATCAAAGGTGGGAGGATGTATGGGGGACAGTGTGGGTCAGTTTGGTTCAAATATAGACTGTGTGAGGAGGAACAATATGAAATAAGTTGAGAAAGATAGGGTAAAGCCAGTGTGAGGAAGAGGTCTAAATATTAGAGGGTAAAAACTTGAAGTGAGCAACCTTCTCCCATGAGGGCAGGGAGACCTCTGTTTCAATACTAGATCAGTTATTGCAAAATGGAGAAGTTTGGAGACAACTAATTCAAACTTAAAATTATACCTTGAGAGTCCTCTGATTCTGATAACATGAGAGCTTCCTCTTCTGGTATAGGTTGCAACCCCATCACACTTTGCCATACTGTGCAATTGTTATCTATGTTTTTTTCTAAATCTATGTAGATGGTATACCTACATCATTAAGATCCTCCTCCTGTTTTCCCAGGATCTAGAGGGCGAACAGTATATTCCTTGAGCTGTTCATCTATTATTGTCTCTCATTCTCAATACATGGGATATCATTGTTTGTTTCAATCTATAGGTACTTGACCATGGCTTTCATGACACTTTGCAATCGAGTCATCATTGGATAAAATAGTATCATGGGATCACGGGATCATAAATTTAGAGTTGGCGGGGTAGCCTGCTTCTGTCACCATAACCCTTTCCATCACCGTCTATGTTACAGATAATTTTGAGTTTTCTAAAATCATGAAGTTCTAAGATAACATCCATTTAACATGTAGCAAACAATCTCATCAGGGGAATGCTAATGTTAGTTTGATAGACTTTTGCATCCACTTCTGAGAATTTGAAATCTTCTCCAAAAATAACATGTGGCCTAGAACTCCATACCCCTTTGAGTTTACTTCTATCAGTTTCAATTTAGGGGATTGACCCAAGTTAGTATTCTCTTTGACTCAATATGTCTCTACCAGAGTTTACTCTGGGGAATTTCTCAAAATTTTCATGTCTGGATTTCCACAAATGCGGGTAATAGGTTCTCTATATCCTTTGCACACAAGGTAGCAAATGAATATAGAATATGGCAGCCTTCATCTCACCCTACAAAAAATTCACATCAGTTAATCCATAAGCATTTATTAAAAATCTAATATGTGACAACCTTTTTTTTTCAAAATCATAGACCCCTTTGGCAGTTCCTTTTATGGATCCTTTGTCAGAATCATGTTTGTTTGCCTACATGCATAATTGAAAGAAATTATCAATTGAAGTTAGATGTTAGGGAAAATAAAGTCACCGTTTTTTATCATCGAAATTCACAGGCTTCCTGAAATTTATCTGTGGATATCTTAGGTGTCCACAGACTCCCCCCAAGTTGAGGACTACTGCCATAAATAGATAAGGAAAGCACTCATAGGAGTAACTAAGATGCTTTCATAAGAGAACTGAACTTGGGATTACCCGTACTGAAGCAACACATTTCAATGAAATTGCTATCTCCCAAAGGGTCCTACATAATCCCTTCCCTGGCTTGCAAGTTTCCTGATAGTTTGGTCCAGAAGACAAACAAATCAAATCAAATCAAGTCAATTACATTTATAAACTGCCTACTATGCTCCAGGCACTGTGCTAAGCATTGGACTTACAAGGACAACCAAAAAAAACCAACAACAAAAACCAAACCCTTGCTTTCAAGGAGCCTGCAGTCTCATAATGGGGGTGCAAGTGGCGGAATACAACATGCAAACAACTTGGTACAAACTATATACCAGGTAAATTGGAGATAATCAATAGAGGGAAGGCATTAAAATTAAGGAAGACTCTGAAAGCCTTGTAGAAGTTGAGAATTTAGCTGAAACTAGGGATGAGAAACCAGGGATGAGGTAAGAGAAGTTTCAGGTAAGGAAGATAGCCAGGGAAAATGCCAGGAGTCAGAAGAAGGTATGTTGTATGTGTGGAACAAGGAGGCCAGTGTCACTACATTACAGAAAGTGTGGAGAAGAGTAAGGGAATAAGAAAACTGGAAAAGGAGGAAGAGACCAGGTTATGAAGGGCTTTAGAAATCAACTCGATGATTTTATATTTGATCCTGGAGGTAATAAGGAGCCAGCAGAGTTTCTTGAAGAGAGGGTTGCCATAGTCAGACCCGGGCCTTAGGAAGATTCATTTGACAGCAGAGTAGAGGGTGGACTTTAAGACTACTAGACAGTCAGTCCATTTCTCCTCAGGCCACCTCCAAGCCCAGCTCTACTACCCACAAAATCTTTCCTCTCTGACTAGAATGCTAGATTATGGGATCACATTGCCTAGCAAATTTAAAAACAAACTCCCCCTATTCTTTGCAGGAGTTTGGGAGTCAAGACATTTCTCATGTACCAGGCCATGTGGATGACAAATTCATCAATACTTACAGAAATTAATTCAGATCAAATACTTTGGCCACATGACGAGAAGATGGAACTCCGTGGAAAAGACTATGATGTTGGCATAGATTGAAGGCAAAAAGAAAAGGGGACAGCAGATACTGAGCTAGATAGATAGCATTATGGAAACAATGAACACAAGCTTGGACATGCTTTCAGAGATAGTAGAAGACAGATAAAAGGGTCTGGCATACTGTAGTCATGAGATCACAAAGAGTTGGACAAAACTGAAGTCCTGAACAACAACATTAAGGCCATGTGGGTAAGCATATCTGCTTCGGCCATGTATTTCTGTGAGAATTCTGATATAATCTACCACTACCCTATGTGTTACTGTCTCCAGGCTCAGGCAGGGATGGCATCTATGTCAGTCCCTAGTATCCAGAATCTCACCACTGTTCTTAAGTCAGAGGGGTCATGTGGACCGAGTATTTGCATATGCTTCTACTCCAAAGCACCATGTGGGACAGGCGAGAAGGAAGAAAAAAAAATCCCTTGGTGCTTCTATTGCAATCCGAAAAGAAAAACTCAAGGGGAAAAGCAAAGAAGGGCAACACTCAAAAATATTCTGTCGGCTCACCCTCCTAAGTCATCACAAAGGGTTCTTCCCATCAGGGTCCATGATCCCCAGAGTCCTAGCCCACCAAGTCATCTTAGGAACAGCCAAGTTACTACAATCCGTTTTCTAAGTGGTGTCAAGAGCAAGCTCTAAATCAGAAAATTCATCTTGGAACCTCCCCTTCACTGAGTCATGATCAAAGGCTGCCTTTTGTCCCCTTTCAAGGTATCAGTGAGCCTATACTCTACAGGGAAGGAGGTAAATTCATCAAACTAATCGGGTTGGGAAGATGAAATCCTAGATACGTCAATTCAATCCAACAAGCATTTTTCAGTGACATTCAGGGCATAAGTGCTGGAGACACAAACATAAAAACAAAATAATCCCCTCTTCATATAGCTTACATTTACTGGGGGAAAAAGTACTCCAAGCCTCAGTTTGCTTGCCTGTAAAATGGAGAATACTACCAGTTTATAGGATTATAGATTTCAAACGAGAAGGGATGGAGAGATTACGGAGTCATAGGATCATAGAGTCTAAGACGAAAGGTATCTCCCAGTCAGGTAGTCCAACATGGTCATTTTACAGATGAGGAAACTGAGGTCTACAGAGATCAAGGAAATATATAGCGGTAGAACCAGACATTGAGCTAGCTCTTCTGATCCACAAACCCGAGCTCTTTCTACTTAAACCCACAGAGATTTTGTGGGACTGGGGGGAACGGGGACAAAGGGAGTGCTTTACATAGGGTTATTATTTTATCAGATGTTTAGATGGTTTTAAAAATCACTTTGTAAACTCTCCCCTGCAAAATTTCAGAGATACTGGGAAACTTAAAAAATATCAATCATAGTTATAAAATACTGGAAAGCAAGTTATGTTTTATACATTATGGAAACTAAGAGCCAAGTGGTGGGTAGAAATCTGGTCAAGTTCTATTTTTGTTTTATAAACTCAGTATTTCACTCTAATTGGGAGGCAGACACATAATTAGGGGCTTTTTCATTCTCTTAGGCCTCTATCCTGAAAGGCACAATTAATGTAAATGCCTGGCTCTCTTAAGTAATTTCCTTTCATCAGTAAACACACATCATCCAACAAGCTAACCACAAATCACAAAGCCAATAAGCCCACAATTGTGTTCTAAGCCCAACGTGATTATGTCCTTTAGGGAGCCCACACTGGATCAGGTAATAGAGGCTTCAGTGGAAAGCACAGAGGGGATCAGTCCTGAATTTCTACTGTAAGAAAAAATATTATAGTCCCTTTTACTCCAGGCTGGGCCCTCCTGTTGGACTGGGAATACATTAGTGGTAAAATCCCAACATGTCATTGGCAGAGATTAGCAAAACCCCTTAACTTGCCCAGAAATGTTTGTTTTTAAAAAATAGTCATTGAACTTTCATTCTGAACGTCCCTTAAGAAGCTGAAAACCACGGGAACCTCGTAAAACCCTTTACATGTTACAAGGAAAATGTCTCTCTTAATCATAAGGATGCTGCCCTTCCCACTAGTTTGCCAGCTCCTTTTCCCTTGACTTGAATTCAAATGTAACCAGTCCACAGTGGTTGATGTGGGTTATTTGATAGGAAGAAGTTATATACAACCACTAAATTCAGTGAGGTTACTCATATTATAGAAAGAGCACTGGATTTGAACCCAGGTCCTCTACCTTCACCACTTATCAACAGAGCAAGTAGGACCAAATTGATTTGTCCTCAATTTTAAAATAAGGAAACTGAGGCCCATTAACTTTATATGACCTACCTCCCAGGAATATTGCTCAGATCAAATGAGTATACACAAAAGGGTCTTGTGACTATAAACATACTTGGAGTGATATATGATCTAATCAATGTGGGTACTTCTTCCAGTTTTAAACATGTCCTTCTATGAATTCTTCAGAGTCTGTGTATGACTGAGGTGAAGAGGACTGAAGAGAGATCTATTTAATGAACTTAGACTTTTTTCCTAGGTCTTAATTTAATGATAAATCTGTCTCTTAATTAATGGTAAGCCATCCATACCTTCTCCCAAACTGGACATCCATCCTAAGGAGGCTGAAGACAAAGAAGGTTCTATAGATTCCAAAATATTGGTAACAATAGTTATTGTGTAACAAAAAATTAGGCTAAATAAATTGTGATATATAAATATAATTGAATATGATGTAACAAAAATGATAAATATCAGATATTCAGAAAAATTTGGGAAGTAATGCAGAGAGAAACAAGTAGAACCTGGAAAATAGATAGATAGATAGACAGATAGATAGATAGATATAGATATATATATATATATATATATATATATATATATATATACACAATGACTACAATAATATAGATGAAACCAACATTAAAAAGCATTATGCTTAACCAATCATGTGCTAGAAACCATATGATCCAACATACTTCCCTCTGTGGTTAGAAAAAAGAGGAAACTACAGCTAGAGATCAATCTATTGGAACTTTCTTCTGTCAGAAGCTAAAATTTTATACTCCTACTTAACTGTTTTTCTTTGTAATAAGGGAGGATCTAAGATGTATTTGAGAGCGGGGCAGAGCTAGAGGAGGGACATATAGAGAAATAACTGATAGAAACAAACATCACCAACAGAACCTTAATGAAAACAAGATTATCTTTTTGGAGTAGCAAGGAACTGGAAACTAAATAGATACCCACCTTAGGAGGAATATAGCTAAACAAATTGTGATACATAAATGTCACTAAATGTAACTATGCTATCAGAAACAATGAATATGAAGGATCCAAAGAAGCATGAATAGACCTATATGAATCAATTCAAGTGAAGTAAGCAGATGCATACAAATGATATATATGATAACTACAAGAGTATCCATAGAATAAAAAACTAGCAAACCTTGAATGTTAGGTAATTATCATCATCAATTCTGACCTGGAAAAAACATTATGAGAATATGTCATTCTTAAATATCCCTAAGATTTTTGGGACTCCCTTTACAAATAGAAGGATTATGAACAGATGTGGAACATTGCACATAATGTTAAATTTGGTTGATATTGTTGGTTAGTTTACTTAACTAATTTTTAAAAATTAATTTATTCATATTTTATATATTATGTATTATATATTTTATATATTTATTTATATTTATATATAATTTATTTGTTTTCAGTTTTCCACAATCACTTCCATATATCTTAGATTTTCCCCCACTCCTTCCCCAAGATGACGCGCAATCTTATATAGGTTCTACACATACCTTCTTGTTAAATACATTTTCTCCCTAGTCATGTTGCTTAGAAAAATTAAAATGAATGGGAGAAACCATGAAAAAAAAATATAATACAAGAGAAAATAGTCTGTTTCATTCTGCAATCCAATTCCATAGTTCTTTCTCTGAATGTGGAAGGCATTTTACCTCGAGTCCACTGGGAATTTTTTAGATCCTTGCATTGCTGTGAAGGGCTACATTTACCAGAAAATTCCTCCCACACTGTGGTTGTTGTTGTGTACAAAGTTCTCCTGGTTCTGTTCCTTTCACTCATTATCAGTTCATATAAATCTTTCCAGGCCTCTCTGAAATCTTCCTGCTCCTCATTTCTTATAGCACAATAGTATTCCCTTACATTCATATACCACAACTTGTTCAGCCATTCCCCAGTTGATGGGCATCCTCAAGAAATAGTGTATTTGTCAGAGTTATGGAGAATGGAAAAATTTTTGACCAAACAAGAGACAGAGAACATTATGAAGCTCAAAATGGGTAATTTTGATTACATAAATTGAAAAGGTTTTTGCACAAACAAACCCAATGCAACCAAGATTAGGAGGGAAGCAGAAAACTGGAAAAGAATTTTTGCAACTGGTGTGATAAAGACCTCATTTCTAAACTATATAGAGAACTGAGTCAAACGTACAAGAATACAAGTCATTCCTTAACTGACTTTTTTGTCTCTCTGTTTTAAAAAAATTTTTAGTGTAGCATTTGCTTTCATTGACAAGTTGAAAGCATGGCCACTTCCGGGCTCTAGAGTGACCCCTAGAAGTTAAGGATTACCCTTTATATTATCAGTTTGAATCCCCATTATGGTCTATTCTCCCCAACATTATTAGCTGACATTTACTTTAGACTGCTTTAAGTTGCTTTTAGAAAGAGGCATTTGTGAAAGCAGTACCTTAAGAATAATTTGTGTTAAACCTTTTCTTTTTCTCCAAAAACACCTCGGAAACACTCTCCCATCAGTACAGAAAGAGTCCAGAGGAAAATGGGCTCAAGTTTAGAGAGCAACCTGATAAAGAGATAACTCACAGCTCTTGGTGACTGGGAGTCCTTTTCTCCCCTTTGTGAAAGTTCAAGTAGCTCCCCATAGGCATGGTGTAACTTCTTGGCTGGGCTCCTTGTGGAGCTGTGAAACTTCATTTTTTCTTTCCCTGGATTCAAATGCAGACCTTGCCATCAGCTGACCCCATCCCAGTAGGATGCCAATAGGAAGATGGGAAATCCAAAGTTCTCTGGACTTTTGAAGTTCCTAAGGTCCTCCTCCAGTCAAAGTGGGCGGGGGCATAGGGAAATAAAGTTCAAGGCCAAAACCAAAGATTTCCCTTTCCTTCTAAGTGGGTCCTCTTCAGGAGGCTTATTGGAACACCACACTCTCTTCAATCTCTGGAATAACTCCAGTTCTCAAATGATTTAATGTTTTTAGATGACTCCCAAAACATGACCAGATTACTTCAACCTATGCGAACACTATTTCCAGGCAATGTCACTCCACCAGTGGTATGCTGGAATTAACTCATATTGGCTCACTGGAGCTGACTGTTAAATTTTAATATGGGTCTTTACATCTCAGAAATCAGCAAACTCTGCGCAACAGAGTTTGGTTTCCTGTTTTGGTAATTGTCTAATGATGGAAAAGAATGTTAATAATGCTGATTAAACTTCAAAGTGTGTGGTACCCACAATTTTTAGGGGAGCCAGTTGTTAAACATTTGCCAGCACCCCTCTTCTCCAGTTCTAGGGACTTTTTCCATTTAGTACAAAATCTATGATTCATCCAATTGATTGAGACTTGTTCTTACCACATTCAGATATGAAAGCATCTTATCCCTTACTTCAAGAGGGATAGAAGGATAGATTAACTCAGTCAACTCCCCTCATATGTATTATAAGAAAAAGCTCCCTAAATGGGGTTAGAGGAGGGATATTGGGAAATGAGGTGATATGAAAACAAAAGATATATATGATAGAAGCAACTGTCTTTGGCTAGAATATTTCTTTTTGTTTTATTCCTACTTTATTTACACATAATTATTCTCATATTGTCTTTCTTATTAGAATGTGAACTCCTAAATAAAGTAAGGGACTATATTGTTTTTTCTTTCTTTAGATCACTGTGCTTAGCACAATGCCTGGCATATCACAAGTGCTTAATGAATGCCATTAAATAACTGACTAACAATACTTTGTAGAATATTTTCATAAAGATTTTATGAAGATGGGAAAATAAGTGGATCTTTACTTATTTATCTCAATTGTTTTTCAATAAGATGCAAGATTTTTCCAAGCATGTGACATCTTCCCTTATTTCAAATATCTGAAGAATTGATCCTTCATTGCCCTTAAAATTATATTGATAGTACCAGCTGTCTCCATGTACATTTGCCTGTATTTGTATTCTTAACAGTGAGGACAATGCCTGGAACATAATACGCATTTAATAAATGTTCTATCTCCAAGTAGCCAGACAGTCCCTTGACCTTAAAGAACATAAATTCTAATGGGGGAAGAGAATTCATAAAGGAATGCTAGCATGGAGAAAGGGAGAAATCTCACATAGGGCCATGGCGAAGAGATGACCAGGAAGTGATCTACAATCCCAGCCCTGATAAAACAATCACCTGTCAGAGCTAGAAGAAATCAAGACAGAATCCAAATTTCTGGTGGGAAGGAGATGAAAGAAAAGTAGGGCCATGATGAGGAGACAGGCAAGAAGATGAAACCCTAGACACTTCTTTTCCTTTTTTCTTCTGCTGCCCTTGTTGCAGCTACTTCCTACTGGGATGACCCGGCTTTATTGACTTTCTGTTAGGCTTTCTGTATTACAATTTCTGCAATTTTTCTCTCCACTGCTTTTTTATGAAGTATGACCTTAGTGTCAGGGTGGTGGCGGTGGTGGTGGTGTGTTATAAGGCAGCTAGGTGGCACATTGGATAGAGGGCCAGATCTGGAGTCAAGAAGACTCTTCCTCATGAGTTCAAACCCAGCTTCAGATACTTACTATCTGTGTGATCCTGGGCAGTAAAAGAAGCTGGAAAAGGAAATGGCAAACTACTCCAGTATCTTTGCCCAAAAACCCCAGAAAGGGTTACAAAGAGTTGGACACAACTGAAAATGGCTAAATAACCACAGTAAATAGAGTCAAGATACCTAGGTTCAAATCCCTCCCTTACTTATACCTTGGGCAAGTCATTTAAATTCCCTGAGCCTCAGTTTCCACATCTGTTAAGTGGAGTGATTTACTACATAACCACTAAGGTCCCTTCCACCTTTAAATCTATGATCTTATGCCTCTAAGACCACTGGTTGATTCAAAATTACATCCATATCTGTCAGCAGTCTTTTCCCCCTTCTCTGTTAAGATATAGTCAGTTTTATCTTTTGTAAATGTCAATAGACATTTATTAAGCACCTACTATATACCAAGTACTCTGCTATGGGTTTTGGATACAGACATGATAAAAGATAGTCCCTTTCTAATACAAAAATAAATTTCAGAGCTAAGCTCTTTCCTTAAATGAAGGTTTGGAGTTCCTGTCTCCCCACCTGTCGTAATCAGGTAGAGCAGTAAGACTGATGGGATCTCACAGGATGATGAGGTTTTCCCAATCATGAGTTTCCTGGGGCACTGGGGAGAAGTCAAAGATAGCTCAAGGTAGTGCAGCCAGGCAAGAAATGAGGGGGTGACTTTTGTGGTGTCTTTGGTGCTCTGCTTGTCTAATACCTCCTGACTCTTCTCTTAAAGAAAATATCCATTATATAGTATTTAGGTATAAGGTTTCTATGTAATCTAAGAAACACATGATTTTGTTGTTGTCGTTTCTTGATCCCAGGCCGTATATTCCAACCACTTTTGTGGTCTTTCTTATGTCTACTATTATATTGCAATCATGAAATATTAAAAGTATATGTAACCTGTAGTTCAGTGCCAAAGCTCTGGATTTGCAGATTATGTTCAGTCTTACAAAGTTCCCTCTTTAACATGTGTTCCTCCAAGGAAAGAGGGAAGGAAAGAAGTATGGATAAAAAGAAGGAAGGAAAAAAGGAAGGAAGGAAGGGAAGGAGGGAGGGAAGGAAGAGAGGGAAGAAGAAAGGAAGGAGGGAGGAAGGAAGGAAAAGAGAGAAGGAGGAGCACAGTATGTGATAAGCAGTCAACAAATCTTTTTAAGTACCTATTTCAAATAAGCAACAAGCTTATATTAAAATACTTACATATCCCAATAATCTGCAACATCATCATTTCACAAACATACATACATATTCACATCCCTACACATGGGAATCCTATGGAGTTCTTGTCCATGTCCTCCCATAAGAGAGCCCCAGAGGTTCTACCCAGCATGCCAAGGCCTTCCTCAATTTCTCCTGACATGTCAAGAAATCAATCAGGATAAATATCTAACAATCCCTGCCTTTCTTTTCCTATTATACATTTATTTCCCTAATGATATATTTTATTCTGATTTTTCTTCAAAGATTTCCATGGATTATATACTGTAGCCAGCTCACTACTACCTTGTACCTCTCCCCTGCACATTTCAGTTCTTCAGAGATGGCTATATGCTATATTTGTAGCCAAACTGCAACTATAGAATGTTGGTATTAAAAAGATGGATTTTGTTTTGCACCACCAGAAATGACAAAGGAATGGACAGTAAGAATTGTCACAAGGTGAAATGAGCAGGACCAGGAAAACAGTGAACTCAATGACTATAATAATGTAAATGGAAAAAACAAACACAACAAAAGAGCTGAAACTGAATGCTTTGAAATTACAATGGCCAATCTTGGTCTCAAAGAAGAAATGGAAGAAGGCACCTCCCTCCTCTGCAGGGTGGAGGACTATGGGTTTGGAACATTGCAGATAGTATCAGAGTTTTTTGATGTATCTGTTAGTTTGTTGATCTAGATATTGTGTCCCTTTTTTTTGTTCTTTGTTTTTAAGGATAGATCTCTGGGAGGGGAAAGGTGGGGAGGATGGAAAGAGATACAAAGGGAAATGGAAAAACAAAAAAGGTATCAATAAAAATTTATTGAAAAAATGTTGAAAATTTAAAATAAATGAATTTTTAAAAATTTTAAAACAGCTTTGAAATATGCTCATAGGTAAGAAGGATGAATTAAGAGCCCAGCATTTGTAGAAATAATTTAAGATAGAATGCATTTTTTCAGTTAAGAGAATAGGGGTTACATAAGACAAATTAATTGCATAATTGTATTTTTTCTGTAGATAGAGATGAAGTAATAAATTACATAACAAACAAACCAAGAAAAAAAAGAAAAAAAGGCAAGATGGGTCTTTATTTCCAGTTTGGGGTCACCAAAGTAGTTTGGCAATTTGTCTGTTCTCTTCCTCCAGTTTAATTTTGAGCCAATTCACTTATTTTTTTAATAACCTGCTCCATGGACTCTATGTTCCTCTAAAGTCTATCTACCCAATATACATAGCATAATCTGGACAATGAACATTCTTCATCCAAATGTCCTTTCTTTTGTGTATGGTAAATTCTATTCAGTGCTTTGAGATCTCTTCCAAGAAACTTGGCAGTATTCTGGGTCTTTATACAATCAACATAATGTCATCTGTAAACATGAGCATCTGTTGGATTATACCAGTGATAACCAAAATTTTTGGCTTCAGGGTTCCTTAATGCTCTTAAAAAGTACTGAGGATTCCAAATGCTTTTGTTCATGTGGTTTGTATCTATCAATGTTTATTATATTAAAATTTAAAACATAATTTTAAAAATATTTACTTATTTTTAAATAATAATAAACCCTTTACATTTTAACACAACAATATTTTAAATGAAAAAAATAGCTATTTTTTTTAAAAACCCAAAAAAGTGAGAAAATTAGCCTTGTTTTACATATTTCTTTAATGTCTGTTTAATAGAAGATAGGTAACTGAATTTTCATATCTTCTCCATTTGATACATTTCAATATATTATTTTGATTAAATTATATGAAGAAATTCTGGCCTCACACATATATGTAGGTGGAAAAGGGAATAGTATTTTAATACACAAATATCAATATTATTATAAAAATTGTTTTGACCTCAAAAACCCCTGAAAGGATCTCTGAGAACTTCAAAAGATCGGAATGAAGAGCCTTAAGAGTCCATGTCCAAGTAATATTCCTTTGTAAAAACTAGTTAATACTAATTTGCTAAATGAAATTAGAATAATACTCACTGGGAATTAACATTGGGGAAAACAACAGAATGGGGGCTTAAGCCATAGTAAGATACCCTTATCCCATAGGTTCCCATAGAACCCTGAGGGTGGGGGTCATATAGCCTTGCTTAAGGACCTGATTCATCAGTGTGAGCCTAAGTTGGGATAAGAATGTTGAAAGTTTATAAGAGCAACACTTCAAATATATATTATCTCTTAAGTCTATAGCCAAAGAGATCAAAGAAGAAAAAAACCTGTATCTACAAAATTATCTATAATACCCTGTTTTTCCCCCATGTCCAAGAACTGAAAACCAAAGGAGCATCCCCTTAATTGGGAAATGACTAAAATACTCAATAAATGGTATAGAATATTTTTGTACTATAAGAAATGAGAACAATTCAGATCTCTGATCGATGCAATGATTAACCATGGTTCAAGAGGATGGAGGAAGGTATGCAATCCATCTCCTGACAGAGAGATGATGGACTCAGAATGTGGAGTAAAACACATTTTTGGACACAGCCAATGTGGAGATTTGTTTGGTCTAACTATGCCTATTCGAAGCAAGGGCTTATTTTCCTTTCTTTCAATGGTGGAGGGAAGAGTTTGGGGGAGGTGTATGGATAAGGTTACCAAAATGAAAACAAAGAAGAAGAAAAGAGGGTCACTGAAACATTTTTTTTTAATTACAGATGAGAACAGAGCTAAGGTCGTTGGAAAACAGACACACAGGACAACTTTGAAAATAACATGTTGAATTAGTTTTATATTTCTAAGTAGAAGCAAGCTTTATGTGGCACAAATTTATGGCTGCATGTCTAATCAATCCTATTTTTCTGCTCTGCTTTGTATATGGAAATTCTAATCTTATTTGGTATTTGTTAGGTTCAGAAGAGAATAAATAGATCATCTCATTTGGCCCTCGCATGTTTGGGAAATGGGAGGTACCATTAATATCATTATTCTCATTTTACTATTTGGGCAAGAGAGAAATTTATGAGCTTGCCAAGAACAGAAGTTACAAAATATTTTTTCCCCATACACAGGGTTACACTCTATCCTATACTATCTTGGTCCCTAAAGGAACCTCAGATTCAAATTTAATGAGGCCACTACAAACATTTACTCCACCAATTGACTTCCAAATCTGGCACAACTGAAGAACAGATTACTATACCTCCCTCTTGGTTATTTCTCATTTTAGGTCAGACAGGTAGCTCAGGACTTCCTTCATTGTTGACCACAAAATCTGGCACAGACTCTGGCTCCCAGAGTTCTGATGGCTCTCCATTCTGACCTTTAGAAGTACACAAGATCATAACTGCATCCAATATTCCATCACTTAAAAGCAGGAAAATAAAAAAAGGGAAAGCCCAGAAAAGAATTAAGTCCATCCAAAGGCTTACTTACAGGATATTTCTCCCACCCAAACAGTCTCCAGGCAGCAAAGAGTAAGACACTTGTTTTGAGCATTTAGTGCTTTTTGAATACACCCCCAACTGTATCTCTGCAGCAAATCAAAATCTGTCTCTTCACTCTGTGGTTAGTAGACCTGGACCCAGTTAAATATCTACATTGGCTCCAAATCCACCCGAAATTGCATCTATTGCTGCATATACTTATACGTACTGGACTGGGTCAGTTCCCATTACAAAATATAAATATATTATATAAATACATATAAATTATATAATGTGAGTTAGAATGTACTTCTTTCTCCCAAATTATGTTCAGGCCATAACTCAGATCTTTGCTGTTCCCTAGCTCCTCTTATCTATGTCTCCTTGAGTGCCTCCTTACTCCCTCAGAAATGCCATGGGTATGTCATACTAGGGATGGTGATCTAGGGGGAGGAAAAAAAGTCAAGTAACAACACCTTTATAGGGGAAGCAAGGTAAAGAGCCACCCTGAAAATTGCACGAGAATAAAAGGATGCCTTGTGCTAAGCAAAGGATAAGCATAGAGATAAGGATAGGAATAGGGACTAAATCTACCAATTTTGTTGGTACAGAGAACTCCTAGTTGAGAAAACTTGCCCTGCCAATGTGGGCTTACATCTTCTCTGAACCTTATTGTCTTGCATAGAACATGGAGAGATTAAGTAAGTGACTTGCCATACCAACAGTATATATCAGAGGTAGAACAGAAGCCTGTTTTCTCTGATTTCATGGCCAACTCTCTATGTTGCTTCCATATTGCCTCCACTTCAAGCAAATCTACTGAAAAAAAATCAAAGCAAATGAGTCAGGAATCATTCCTTGACTTTCCAAAAGGACTCTCCTCTTTACAAAAGAAAGTCTTTAAATAGTCTCCTTGAACCAGTTAAAATAGTACTCTCTTTATATTCAACTTCTCAGAAATCTTTGTATATATCGCATAGAGATACATATCTACAGTCTCCACATCTGTCTCTATATGCAAATATCACACATGTCTGTGGAACTCCCAATTCAAGTGTCTTCATTTGTCCTTGGGGAGCATTTTAGAGGAGACTATTGTGCATCATTATAAACAAAAGGTGACTCTGTGACCTTCTGTAACTCAAGAGATAGCAATCTGATCAGAAAGATAGCAAAGGCACAGCCCCAGCATTCTTGAGAGAGAAGAAAGACACAAAATGGGAAAAGAAGACCAAAGAGCCAGAGAATAAGAACATGAAAGGACCTTAGAGATTCAACCTTTCATTTTACAGGAGAAGAAACTGGGCACCAGAATGTCACAAAGCTAATAAACATCAGGGCCCTCGTTTGAAGTTCTCTGATGCCAAATCCAGTGTTCTTTCCTTCATATGAGGCCTCCCCTCCTAGAGTATAGATATCCATAAACTTGCTTCCTAGAAGATGTGGGAAAATCTATTTCAACCCCTTCATCAGAGAAGTGAAGGACTAAGAGTGTGAGATATTTACTTTATCATGTGATGCATTTAATGTATTGGTTAGTTTTACTGAACTCCTTTTCCCTCTCTTTCTCTTTCCCAAGGGGGTGAGGGAGGGGAAGGGCATATTTGGAAACAAATGTGATATAAAACCAAAAGCCAACAACAATAAAAGAGAGCTAGAAAAGGGAAAAGTAGGAGAGAAAGGAAGATGAGCAAAGGTGAAGAGGAGTGGGGGAGAGGTAGACACAGGTGCTTACTCGAATTGTGAAAGACTTCTGCCTACGCCTTCTAAGAAGCATTGGCAGAGCTCAGAAGAGAATTAGGTTCCTCCCTATTGCTTTGCAGATTCCAGCACCACGTGTGAAGGCAGCTGTGCCCTAAAGATGAGAATGATAAGGTTTCAGGAAAGTATGAGATAAAGCCAGACAGCCTGGAAGGGGTCACAAAATGTCACAATCCAACCAGTAGTCCTTGGACTAACCTACGAGAAGTATAAAACAACAAACAAAAACCTGGGATCCATGAAAGGAAAAGATTCCCAGGAGTCTATGGGATTTGGTTGTTATTTACCTGGGTAAATCAATAAGAATGTCATCATCCCCTCTTCCCCACCAAGAGTCCAGAAGTTGGTTTAATCTGTGCCATCTCTACCAACAGTACCTCCTGAGAGTATAGTGAGTGCTTGAATGAGATCACTGGTATGAAAACACTTTGGAAACCATAAAAAAAAATACCCAATCAATCGATCCACAAGCATTTATTAGAATCTGTTATATGCCAGACACTGGGCTAGAAGCAAGGTGCAAGTACAAAGAGTGAAAACAACCCCTATTCATATATTCCTATTTTGCAATCTAATAAGGGATATATGATACATATGTAAATATACATAGCACAAACTTAAAGTGAATCAACATAAATATATTCAAAGTAGTTAACTCCAAGGTAGTTTGGGAGGAAGGACACTAGCAATTATGGGGAATCAGGAAAGGCTGCAGGACAGAAGACTGCCTGACCTGAGTCTTTAAGAAAGAGAGGGCTTCTATGAGGCTGAGAAAAGAAGGGAGTGAATTCCAGGCTTGTGGGACAGCCAGTGCAAGGGCATAAAGATAGTCTCCCATGAAGATATCATCCCCTCGTGCTTTTTGTTGTTGAATAGTTTTAGTCACGTCCACCTTTCCATGACTCAATTTGGGGTTTTCTTGGCCAAGGTATTTTCCATTTAATTCTCCAGCCCATTTTACAGATAAGGAAACTGAGCCAAACAGGGTTAAGTGACTTGTCCAGGGTCACACATCTAGTAGATTTGAACTCAAGTCTTCCTGACTCCAGGGCCTGTGATCTATTATTCACTGTACCACCTTACTCCCCTCATGCCTAGACTCTTACAGTAACTTTCTGGATGGTCCCCCTGCCTCAAGTCTCTCCTCATTATAGCCCACCCTCCTCTTAACCTGCCAAAATCTGACCATGTCACCTCCTTGCCCCATATTCAATAAACTCTAGGGGACCCTATTACCTCCAGGTTCAAATATAAAACATTCTGTCTTTTAAAGCCTTCCATAACCTGACATCTTTTTACCTTTTAATTTTCTTATACTTTGCTCTCCTCCATTGACTCTTGTGACACTTGTCTGTCTCCTCACTGTTCCTTACATAGGACACTCCATGTCTTTCACTTTCAAGCACAGAGACTGTTTATTCTCTCCCTTTCTCCCCACCCCCACTCAATGAGAGGGCTAGAAAAATAAAATTATTACAAATATGGAAAATAATTTTAAAAAGAAATTTCCTCATTAGTCATGGTCAAAGAAAGAAGAAAGGGAGGAAGGAAGGTGAGAAACAATTTTTACAGCAAGTGGCTCTAATAAAGGCCTCATTTCTCAAATATATAGTCAAATTTATAAGAATACAAGCCATTCCCATTTGATAAAGAGTCAAAGGATATAAACAGGCAGTTTTAAGAGGAAGAAATCAAAGTTATCTACACTCATATGAAGAAGTGTTCTAAATTGCTTTTGATTCAAGAAATGCAAATTAAAACAACTCAGAGGTACCACCTCACACCTCTTAGATTGGATAATAGGACAAAAAAATAAAAGGAGAGTGATAGATGTTGGGGGGAATGTGGGAAAATTGGGACACTAATGCACTATTGGTGGAGTTGTGAACCCATCTAACCATTCTGGAGAGCAATTTGGAACTATGCCCAAAGGGCAACCAAACTGTGCTTACCCTTTGATCCAGCAATACCAGTCTATATTCCAAATAGATCACGAAAAAGGGGAAAGGACCTGTATGGACAAAAATATTTATAGCAGCCCTTTTCATGGTGGCCAAATATTGGAAAGTGAGGGAATATTTATCAATTGGGGAATGGCTGAACAAGTTGTGGTATATGAATGTAATGAAATACTACTGTGCAATAAGAAATGAGGAGCAGGTAGATTTTAGTAAAACCTGGAAAGACATATGAACCGATGTAGAACCAGAAAACACTGTACACAGTATCAGTAAAACTGTATGATGATCAGATGTGAATGATTTAACTCTTGTCAGTAACACAATGACCCAAGACAAGTATAAAGGACCCATGATGGAAAATACCACCCACATCTAGATAAAGACCTGATGGACTCCAAATGCAGATTGAAGCATACTTTTTTTCACTTCATTTTTCCATGACTTTTTCCCTTTTCATCTGTTCCTTCTTTCACAACTATGACTAATATGGAAAATGGTTTACATAATTGCATATATATATATATATATATATATATATGTGTGTGTGTGTGTGTGTGTGTGTGTGTGTGTGTGTGTGTAACCTGTATCAAATTACATACCATTTTAGGAAGATAGGAGAAGAAGAAAGAAAGGGAGAAAAATCTGGAACTCAAAATCTTGTAAAAATGAATGCTAAAAATTGTCTTGACATATAATTGGGAAAAATAAGATACTTAAATTATTAAATATAAATGATAAATTAAAAGTAAAATTATACATAAAATATGAAAAATAAAAAGTAAAAAAGTAGGAAGGAAGGTAGAAAGGAAGGAAAGAAAAAATATTTTAAAATATGCTTTAATCTGCATTCTGAGACCATTACTTCTCTATTTGTAGATGGACAAAAATTGCAGTTGATCATTGTGTCAATAAGAGTTACTAAGCTTTTTGAAGTTGATTATCTTAACAATATTGCTGTTATCAAATTGATTGTTCTCCTAGTTCTGTTTGTATTATTTTGCATCTGTTTGTATAGATCTTCCTAGGTTTTTCTGAAACCATCCCCTTTATACAGCCTAACAGTATTTCATCACATTCATATGTCACAATTTGTTCAGTTGATAGTTATCTTCTCAGTTTCTGATTCTTTGACACTACAAATAAAGCTGTCATAAATCTTTTTGAACATACGGGTCCTTTTCCTCTTTCTTTGATCTCCTTGGGGTATGACCCTGGTGGTGGTATTGCTCATAGACTCCATGACTTTTCACTGGTTTTCCCTCATGTGTGGAATATCTTTCACCATCCCCTGACTCCTCTGGCTTCCTGCAAGTGTCTCAAATTCCACCTTCTGCAAGAGTCCTTTCTCAGTTCTCCTCAATGTTACTGTCTCTGAGACTTATTTCCATTTGTATATCTTGCATGGACACAGTCTCCCCATTTAGAAAGTGAGTTCATTAAGGGCAGGGACGGTTTTAACCTCTCTTTGTTTCTGTAGCACAGTGCTTGGCACATGGAAAATAATAATCTATTGACGTCATTTCAACAGGGAGAAGACCAGCTTAGCTAGACAATAAAGTGAGAGGTAAGGAGTAATGTCCAATCTGGTTGGAAAGATAGGACTTTAAAAGTTAAAAAGAGGACTTTGTGTTATATCCTAAAGGCAATAGAAAACCACTAGAGTTGATTAAGTAGGGGGCATCATGTGTTCAGATCTGCATTTAAAGAAAATGACTTTGGTTGCACTACATAAGATGGACTGGAATGAGGAGACACTGTTAAGAGGCTATAGAATAACTTAGGAAAGAGGGGATGGATAAGAGAGATGTAGATACTGCAAGATTTATCAGCTTATTGGGTATATGGGGTGAGGGAGAATGATGAGATGAGGATAGTATTTAAGATTATGAATCTAAGAGACTGGAAAAGTGTGGGGAGGGTTGAGAGAAAAGATAATGAGTTCAGTTTTGGACATCTTGAGTTTGGGATCTCTCATCCAGCATGAAATGTTCAATAGGTGGGTAATAGAAGATTCACCTGGATTAAAGTTTTCCCACTCAGCAGCACACTGACTCTCTAGACTTTCTCTGTCAGGCCATAGATTTGATGACTGATTAGATGTGGGGTGAGGGAGAATGAGAAGTCAAAGATAATTCTAAGGTTAAAAACCTTAAAAGAAAAACAATAGTGGAATAGTGGTGCCTTCATCAGAAATATGGAAATTTGGTATAGGGATGAATTTGGGGAGAATCTAAACCTAAGTAGTAGGAGGCTATTATTCTGTGGAACATAGTGCTGCTGAGATCAATATTGGGGGCTCATTTTCTATTCCACCACTCTATTTTCCATCAATTTCCCAGTGACCTTTTTTCTTTTGCATAGACACAGATGATACCTTAATTCCCAGCAACCATCTCAGACATGTGTGCTCTCTGTCACAAGGGGGAACTGAGCCAGGTTGTGTGGATGGACCAGCTTAGATCCATCTCCATGACTGGAAAAACAACCCAGGCTTGTCCAACCAAGGATGAGTCAGGAGTGTCATCTTCCTATACAAAGGATAGCACATTCCTAAGAGATGACACCTTAAATCTAATGCCTGACCCATTGGATTCAGGGAGGGAAATCAGAGAAAGTCCAATTAAGCCTCAATACTGCTGCCCTTGCAGGGCTGTGTTACCCACAGTACTGAGAATCTCGCAGTAATGATAGGATTAAAGTCTCAAAACACATTACTATAAAAATAAGCTCATGGGAATTAGAGCTGGAAGGAACTTTTCTTTTTAAAGACAGGGTCTCTCTGTCTCACCTACACTGTACATACGGGGATTACATATAGTCCTGGTCCTGCTGGGACTGGCACAGGAACTTTGACCTGCTCTATTTTCAACCTTGGCTGGTTCCCCCTTCTTTTAGCAATCTCATACCTTTTCCTTTTTCTTTTGGCAACCCTATAACCCAATCCATGGCAAAGCATGTTACCCACATCCTGACAGAGAGGTCACAGAAAGTCATTCTTTTATGCACAATCTTCTTTTTCTGTTCTGCTCTATGTGGCAATGCTCATTTTGCTTGGTTTTGGCTAGGACTGATTTTTTAAATTAAATTTTAAAAAGAACTCAGGGTCACCTCCATGCATGAGCTATCCAAAAGACTAGGGATTGCATGATGCCTCTTAAAATCATTTTGTTTTGACATCAGATTTTTCTCTGCCTTTGCTCATTTCAATTCATTTCAACAAGTGCTGATCAAACATCTCTTTCGTATCCCAGGCCTGACTCAGGCTAGGGTGGTAGCTTAGGTTTGAGACTGCAAAGAAATGAGACACTTGTAGACTGACAGTTGACCATAAGATGTTTACTACTTAGTCATAACATGGAAAAGACGCTCAGCTAGTATACACTGTTTCTGACAGACACAGCCTTGCCTCCATGAAGACACATGTCTAATCTGCAGGGTGACGTGGCTCTCAGTGTAGTGAGACAACTGCCAATAAATGAATGAATGAATTTGCAAAGCTTTTATTTATTGATGACTGTGTTGAGTAATGAGGACAGAATAGAAAATGGAGACAGCTGGTCTCAAGGAGCTCACATTCATAATGGGAGAGACAAGGCATATAGAAGGATTCAGCTGCAAATCATGATTCCCCAGGGTGTCCAGGCTGAGGGGCACTTACTTTACATGCACTAGCATCTCTTATGCCCTTAAGTGACCCAGAAGCTGGGACAATAGCTGACCAACCCCTTGACTCCTGGACCAGTCAAGTCTTACTTGACTTGTAGGGGAAAAAAATTAGCTTAACCTATATGGCAGAGATGCTGGTAAATATTACTCCTACCACAACCTCTTATATACCAAGCAGAGGACTAGGAGCCATGAGAAGGTGGAAGGGCAACCTCAGGCAGCGTTTTTCACAGTACCAGGCCATCCCGGAGAACACAGCCATCTTAATTCAAGTACATTACAATTAACAAAGCACTTGCTTCATAGCCACAGCATGAGGAAGGTAATGCAAATATGATTAAGACCAGTTTAGAGAAAAAAAACAAGGCTCCGAAAAGAGAGATGAGTTGGTATACAATCCCAGGAGACCAGGATACCCACACAGTGGGCACTCAGGAAACATCAAGCCTGCTCTGTGGTCTTTAGAAAAAGAGCTGTCAGGCCGTGTATTCTGGCTGGTTCTTCATGTAGAGCTGATCACTTCCTTTTTAGCTCTCAGATTTTACCAGTTTTTCTCTTCTCTCTCATTCGTCCATAGCAGGGAGTCAAGAAATTGTGCTACTCATATTATACATATACAGTCATAAAATCACAGAATGTAAGAGCAGGAAAGAGCCTTAGATGTAAAATGCTAGAGGTAAAAAAAACCCTAGAAACAGAAAATGCCCTGTAGGAACCTGCAGATGTTCTCATACTGGGCTCCCTCTCTTCATTTATATACAATGCATCAACTTTCTCCTTCCTGCTTTGCTTTTGGACCTTAGAGACTTGGATGCCATATTTGTACTGCAACAGCTCCAGGGTCTTTCCCATCCAGGAATATTCATTCAGCCCCTGAAACCCTCCCACCCAAGACTTTTCCTCCTCTCTGTCAGCTCCCTTCTCCCATTGATGAGTTCCTCTTGGGGTCTTTGTTTTCAGGAGAGCCCACGTTAGCCTTCCTTCATCCCCCTGCCCACTTTGCTTCTGACTTTTCAGACTGATAACCACTGACTTTTCAGACTTTGCCACCATATCCCTAAAGGAATACCTTCCCCCTCTCACTTTTCAGTTACCTCTTATAGAGTAAGTTCCTTGAGTGCAGGGGCTATCTTTCTTTTCTTTCTTTGTATTTATATTTCCAGTGCTAAGCACAGTACCAAGCACATACTAATTACTTAATAAATATTTGTTGACCCTGGGATCCAGAGGATATACAGAAATACTACTCTTGCCTGCTTCAAGGAGTTTACAATTTAATTGGGAAAAATAGATACAGATACATTTATTCAAATACCAGTCCTAGGAAACCAAAGATAATAGGATTAATAGGTCAAGAACTATATCTAAGGGTCAGACAGCTTCCAGGCTCCCCAAAGTACAGCAAGGGGGATAAGAATTGAGCATGTGTTTTGGTTTTTTTGGGTTTTTTGCCAGCAGCATTGTAAAGGAAAATAACTTTGAAAGACTGAAGAATTCTTGATCAATACAATGACTCACCATCAGTTTCAGGGCAGTGAAGTTCAATAAATTGAAGATGCAGAATAAAACAGACATTTCTGGACATCATCAAGGTGGGAATTTGTTTTGCTTGACTATGCCTATCTGTTTAAAAAAGAGTTTTCTTTTTTCTTATTAAAGGTAGGGGAAAGGTCACAGAGGAAGGAGAGGAGAAGAATCTATTGGTTTGGGGGGAAAAAGACAAAAAAGAAAAGAGAACCATTGAAGTTTTTTTTTTCAAATGCACAAAAGAGAACAGAAGAAGGCAAGAAGGAAGCACAGATAGGCTGGACAGATCTGAAAGTTACATGTTAAATTTATTAAAATTTTTAAAGGAAAAACAAATTATACATAATAGAAATTTGCAGCTTCATGAACAATCATTCTTTTTCTGTTCTTAATTTTTAAAAGATGTTTCAAAATGAATATTAAATTAAAAATTTACATGTAATTAAAAAAATAAAATCTAGTTTTAAAAAATAAAAGACATGTTTCAGGGCCCTGCAGAGCCCCCTCTCTTTCCTTTTCTCTTCTTTCATATAAGGCAAAGATGCAAGGACAGGAATTATTTTCTGTCTCTGTAGCATTGCCAGAAAATGGGTGGATTTTCCAGACTACACCCTCCAGACTTGGCTCTCCTGGACTTTTCCCTCCTTAGCATTTATAAAAGAGAAATCTGAATAGCACACCAAACTATATTCTACCAGCTTATCAGATCTGGACTAGTCCAGGCTCAGTCTTCACACCCTGGCCTGCCCTAACTAACCCAGCTAACACAACAAACTAACTTGCCTATCCTATTGAAAACAGTGATACTAGACCACCATGCTCTGCAGCAGTAGTGATCGAAATGGGAACTGATTTTTGACCCTGCCCACAAGGTACTTACAATTAATGTTCCATATTTTCTTCTCTCTCTCTCTGTCTCTCTTTCTCTCTCTCCGTCTCTCATTCATTGCAGGGACTCAAGTACAATTTCTTGAAATTCTGCTACGTACATTACAGACATAACAGTCATAAAATCAGAGTGTAAGCACTAGAAGAAGGGTCCTTGGAATATAAAATAGACACTAGAAATAAAACATAACATATAATCTGAGCTGAGAGGGGACCTTACAACAAAATGTCAACTATAGATGTACCTTTGGAATGGCACTGTTAGGGAATTTGGAATATAAATATTAGAGCTAGGAGAGACCCCAAGACATAGAACATAGATTTGAAGGACATGAAACCAGTCAGAGCTTAGAAGGACAAATCCTGGCAATTCTCTCTACCTTCATAACATCTCCCAAAAATCCCCACTTCTCTCCTTAGACACTGTTACTACTCTGCTGCAAGACCTCATCCCCTGACTGAAGTCTCTCCCCATTCCAGTCCATCTTCTTCTCAGTCCTCAAACTGATTTTCCTAAATTACAGGTCTCACCATATCATCCACCTATTCGATAAATTCCAGTGACTCGCTATCACTTACAGGATCAAATATAAAGCCTCTGATTGGTTTTTAAAGTCCTTCAGAACCTGGATCCGGTGACACTGGACTCCTTGCTGTCCTTTTCACAAGACACCCCATCTCTTGATGAGAAAGCAGTTTTACCGGTTTTCCCTCCTGACAGGAATTCTTTCCTACCTCATCTTCACTTTCTCTCTTCCACTGCTTCCTTCTAATCTCCACTAAAACCTTACCTTCTAGAAAAAGCCTTTCCTGGCCTCTTTCCCTTGCTTGACTCTAATTTATCCTGTAGATATCTCATTCTTACATACTGTAAATTTGTCGCATTAGACCATGAGCTCCTAAAGAACAGAGCCTGTCTTCTGCCTCTCTTTGTATAAGCAATGCTTAGCACAATGTTTGGCACATAGTAGGTGGATATATATATATATATGTCTATGTATATACAAATGCTTGTTGGCTTAACTAGACTTTACCTTTCAAACAGAGCACTAGAACTACAAGGAACTTCATGGTATTAAATGTTAGAGACAGAAAGTATCCTAGAACACAGAATGTAGGAGCTGAAATACTAGTCTTGCCGTCCCAGGAAACCAAAGATAATACATTAAAGTGCATAGGATTAATAGGTCAAGAACTAGTCCTAAGGGTCAGACAGCTTCCAGGCTCCATATTTTCTTCTCTTTCTCTCTCTCTGGTCCACTGTAGGGATTCAAATACAATTTCTTGAAATTCTGCTATGTACATTATAGACATAACAGTCATAAAATCACACTGTAAGCACTAGAAGAAGCACCTACTATTACTCTATAGAATATTTAAAGCTTTTATTGGTCAGTCGTTTCAGTCCTTCCTGACTCTTTATGATCTCATTTCTTGGTAAAGATGCTGGAGTGGTTTACCATTTCCTTCTCCAGCTCATTTTACAGATGAGGAAACTGAGGCAAATGACTTCAGTGACTTGTCCAGAGTCACACAGCTAGGAAGTATCTGAGACCTGATTTGAATTCAGGTCTTGCTGACTGTACGCCAGGAATTCTATCCACTACCTAGCTACCCTGTTTAAAGCTAGAAGGACTATTAAAATATGAATGCTAGATCATCTCATTTTATAACAGGAAAAACTGAGACCCTGAGAGGGAGGATGATTCATCACAATCAGAGGAAGCCTCCATATCTCACCATCCCAATCCAGTGGTTTAAGTAGGCTGTATCAACCATCTAGCTCACAAGCCACGCCCTAATTCCATTCTAATTACCTCCTTAACTGGGCAATGACCTTCCCTCCAAAATAATTTTATGGAAGATCTAAAACACTCATTATACACCTTTCTCAGGTACAAGTAGCAAGCTTGTAAAGTCATTAAGCTCTCCCACCTCTCCCTTTAACTGCCAAGGGAAAGGTATCTTATCGACAGTATGGCACAGAGTTTAATGGAATATGTAACCAACAGTTCTGGGGCCAATAGACATGGGTTCGAATGCTGTTTGCATTATTGAATACATTGCAGGTGATGAGACTTTGGACAAGTCAGTCAATTCTTTGGGAATAAGTTTTCTCCTCTGGAAATGGATAGTTAGACATCAGATATCTTAAGGACCCCTCTAGTTCTCAGTCCCAGAGTTCAATAAACTCACCCTTCACCTGTAGTTTTTTTACCCTCCATCTTCTCCTCACACTGACATGTTTTGCACTTTCTTCCTTCCATTTTGTGGATCAGGGGGGCAGAGTAGGAACATCCATTTAAAAGCATGTATTGTGAGCCGGCTATGTATCTAGTCCACTTAATTGTTCTCTATTTCCCATGTGTTAATCTTGTCTTCCTAAGCATACTGTTGGATTATTCAGAGGAAAATACTGGTGTGGGCCAAGGCAGCCAATGAAGATTTCGCTAAAACGAGTTCTTAAATGGGACCTAAAGAATAGTTAATTTAAATTGGCCAAAAAGAGAAGAAAAATCATTCTGGGGCAAGTGGGACTAAAAAAGGTGAAGAATTGTGTAAGTTCAGGCATGGAAAGCCATGATATGTTCTATCATTAGCCAGAGCACAGGAGGCAATCTGGTGGTGAGGAAAGAATGTTGAATCTAGGATCAGGATGCCTAAGTCCAAATCTTAGTTCTAACATTATTTCACCATGTACCCATGGGCAAGATCATCCTCAGTTTCCTCAACTGTAAAATGGAGATAATGATACATGTACTATTTATCTCACAATAGGGTTATGAGAAAAGCACCACAGAAAATATGATGGTAGATTTTGCCTCGCCCTTCACCTATGGGTTCTTTGGCGTTTTCCTTCTTTGCACAGTCCAATTTATGTGCTCATACTGGGCTTAAAATCTCAGGACTAGGTCACTTTCCTGACAATCCCCAGTAACTGAAACCCTACAAGCAGGGATTTTGCATCCTCTCTCCACCCCTCACCCACAGGACCAGCTCCAGTGCAGGACAATACGAAAAGGTCCATTCACAGTCCGGAAGGAATCCAGAGTGCTTCCCTGGGGCTAAGTTTATGCTTAATTCTTTGTGGTCACTGAACTGAAACCGCTTCTGCCAAACACTCCTTTCCTGCCTACTAAAGAAAAGAAGACGAGGAATATAAAAAATGACAGACATTTGGTCTTTATCACCATCTTCATCACCAAATAACATCTTAAAAGAAATCCATCCTTTGAATTCTGTGCTGACGTTGTTTCCATCTGGGTCCTCTGTTGGGTGATCTTATATTTTAAACTCACACAGCACAACCCCACTTGTGCTGTTTGCTGCCTGTGTGACTTTGGGCAATTAAACTGAACCCAAGAAAGGCTTATTAGGTACTTACTATGTGCCAAGTACTATGCTAGGTGCTGGGGTACAGAGACAAAAAAAATCAAAGACCTGTCCTCAATAACTTACATTCTACATGTACACAGGTAAGTAAATATAAGGTAATGAAGGGGAGAGAAACTCACTAAAAATGTGGGGAGGAGGGAACAGAAAAGGCTTCACTTAAAAGTTGTCCCTGAGTTGAGAAGTGAAAGAAATCAAAGGTGATGAGAAAAAGTGAATTCCAAACATGGGGGTGGGGGGAACACCCTGTGCAAAGGTCCGGAGGCTAGAGATGGGTTTGTCAAGTTCAGGAAATAGGTCACCTTAGCTGGAACTTAAGAACGTACGAAGGGGAAGGGCACGAAACAAGTCTGAAAGGAACCTGAGAGCCAGAATGCCAGGTGAAAGAATTTCTACTTTATCTTAGGGGCAACAGGGACCAAGGAAATATTTTTGAGGCAGGGAAATGACGTGATCAGATCGCTGCCCTAAATGAGAGAAGAGACTAGAAAGTATCAAGGTTATTGTGATAGTACAGGAAAGAGAGGGGAATGGGGGAAGGAGACCTGAACTACCACAGCGTCTTGTGAATGTGAAAGAAAAGGGGATGAGTGTGAAAGACAGTTTTTCTTCAAGAATTTTTTTTTCAATTTACTAATTATTTATTTTTAGTTTTCAACATTAACTTCCATAAGTGTCAAAGTTTCTCCCCCTCCCAAGATGGCATGCAATCTGATCTAGGTTCTACACATACATTCCTATTAAACACATTTTCACATTAGTCATGTTGCAAAGAAGAATTATAATGAATGGGAGAAACCATGACAAAACAAAATGATACCAAAAATAGCCTGCTTGTGAAAGGTATTATTGATAAGAATTGATAACTGATTAAATGGAAGGTGTAAGAGAGAAGGAAGAATTAGGAATGGCTCAAGCCCCCTGTTAAAATAGAGAGGCTTGAAGAAAGGTTAGGTGTGAAAGGTTGAAGGAGTTGTGCTTTAGATAGGTTGAGTTCAAGATACCAGGGATGCATGCCCTTGAAGACATGGCAGTCAATTGATGATGAAGAACTAGAATAATAGATATTATGACTTCTAAATCTGTAGATATCACCTTCATCATAAGTGGTCCAATGAAAATTCGTTTGTCAAAAGACTGTAGAAAGGAAGCATGGTGGAGTGAAGAGAATGCTGATGGTAGAATCAGGAAGACCTAGGTTCACATCCTATCTCAGTCATAGACTAGTGAGTGACTGTGGGCAAATCCAATTCCTGGACCTCATTTCCTCATCTATAACATCAAAGGGTTAGACTCACCAATCCTATAAGAAGAGTAGAGAGCCTAGGAGAGAGGCTTAGGCAGTACCCTAGCTAGGAGGCAGATAATCCAGCAAGGACAACAAGTGATTCAGACCTCAGTTTTCACTTCCATAAAATGGAAGGGTTGGACTGGGGGTCTCTAAAAGACACTTTCAGTTCTTAATCCCATGATTCTTTGCCTTACTAGTTATTAAAAAAAATATATTGTTTTTCTGCCACAATCTTCCCAAGAAAATTAAGCACTATCAAAAAGATGTTAAATCATAAACCTAGATTTTAAATCAAAGTCATTTTAGGAAGGTGTACCAAACTGTGCATCAGTTTTGGCATTATAAAAGATTATGTAAATGTTAGGGTTTTATGTAAGACAATGGCTTCTAGTCATATCAGCTCAGGTATAGTGTTTGTCAAATCTTGGAAAAGAGAGAGAAAGGGAGAGAGAAAGGGGAAAATTTAATTCAATAAACATTTATTAAGTCCCTACTCTGTGCTAAGCAGTGGAGATACAAAAAGAGGCAGATACTGTCCCTGCCCTTTGGGAGATTGGGGGTGAGGAGGAACAGCATATAAACAAATATATACAAAGCAAGCCACATCATACAGGATAAATAGGAAATGATTAATACACTGGAATTAAGAAGAGCTGAGAAAGGTTTTCTATAGGAAGTGGGATTTTAGTTGGGACTTAAAGGAAAGTAGGGAGGTCAGTAGTTGGAGCAGAGGAGAGCGAACATTCCAGGCATGAGGAAGAGCCAGAGAAAACGCCTGAAACTGTGACAGTGGAGTGTCTTATTTGTGGAACAATTAGGGAGAGAAGGAAGAAAGGGAAGAGAGGGAGAAAGACAGGAACTTGAGAGGGAAGCAAGAAGGGTGAAGCATTCGTCTTAGGAAAGTAGGTGCTACAGGATGGCGGGGGTGGATTGAGAGACAGTCGGGGAGTGGAAAGGGCCTTGAAGGACCTGGCTTTTGATTGCCTCTGCTACTTTACTCCCTGTGCAACCAAGGCACTTTCTCCTGAAAACCTCAGATTTCTTCTTTGTAAAACTGGACTGGATTAAATGATCTCTCAGTTCCCTCTCTGCCAGGTCTACTACAATGGAATCTACTGACCCTATGTGCCTCAGTCTGTGACCTATCACCATCCACTTCATCTATACCAGGGAGGCAAAGGAAAATGGGGGTGGGGCACGCAGGGAGGCGCACCATGCTCAGGGCAGGGAAAACACTTTGGTGATACCAGGCTCAAGATTCTCACCTTTCCAGCATTACCCGGAAGGTCACCCTGGTGTTATTGGATACTCAATGCAGCATCAGGCTCAGTGCCTGAAGTGGATAAAGCAGAGATGCTATTTGTTATATGAAAGGAGTATTGCATTTAGAATCAGGGAACCCAGGATTTTCAATCTAATCTTTACCAACTTCTAGATGTGCAATCCTGAGCAAGTTACTCAGTCTCCCTGTGTCTGTTTCCTCGTCTATACACAGCTAGCATCACAATGAAAATCCAAAGCTGGGTCTTCTTGGCTTCAAGTCCAGTACTCTCTCTGCTAGGCTGCTTCCCTCTGAAAGTTGCCTAGACTTTGTGGTCCCCGTTATTGTACTATCCATATCAGGGTTGGTTTTGCAGAATGTATTTTGTAAACTGGAAAATGATAGAGAAATACAAGCTATTGGGACCATTATTGAAGAGCTTGAAGTGTTATTTTTTAAAACTCATTTATTTTTAGTTTTCAACATTCACTTTTATAAGACATTTAATTCTAAAATTCCTCTCATCCTGCCTCCCCAAGATGGTGTGCAATCTGATGTAGGCTCTACATGTATAATCACATTAAACATATTTTCACATTAGTCATGTTGTGAAAGAAGAATCAGAAAAAAAGGGAAAATACATGAGAAAGAAAAGTGTTCTTAAAAGATCAATCTCAACACCCTTATTTTAGTACAAAGTAAATTATCAAACGACTGTGAGGGAAAAAGAGAGCATCTTTTCACTCACTGGAATACCCCTCAGAGTAGGACTTGTCAACAAGTGGAAGGAGCCTTACTATCTGGACATGCCCTCACCTCTTTAAACTTCAGTGGCTCCTTATCACTTCCAGGATCTAATAGAAAGTCTTTTATTTTGCATTCTAAGTCTTTCATAACCTACCTTTCCAGTTTTCTCACACTTTGTACCCCCCCCCCCCACCTCCACACTTTGATCTGGTACACTGGCCTCCCGGCTGTTAAGAATTCCCTAGGTGTGGAAGTAGACAGAGAACTAGCCCTGGAGTCAGAAGGACTGGAGTTCAAATTCCTCCTCACTTACTAGCTGTGTGACCCTGGGCAAGACATTTAAGCCTGACTGCCTCAAGAAGAAGACATTCTTATCTCTTGGCTCTGGCCATTTTCTCTAGTTATCTCTCATCCTTGGAATGCTCTTTCCTCCTATCTTCTGGCTTCTCTGGCTTCCTCAAAGTCCCAAGAAAAATTCCACTGTATAGGAAGCCTTTCCCACCTACTCTACATTCCATTGCCTTCCTTCCATTAACAATCTCCTGTCTATCCTATAGAAATCTTGTTTGTACTTGTTTGTATGCTGTCTCCACATTGGAAGTCCTTAAGGGCAGGGACTGTCTTGCCTTTTTTTGTATCTTCAGCACTTAGCTTAGTGCCTGGCACATAATAAATGCTCATTAACTGACTGACTGACCACAGGAAGCTCAGCTCCACAAAGAAACTTTCAATGGCAGTGAAACATCGACATTGCTTCTTGTTTGCCCATCCTAGGTCATTATTTGCTCTGTGTACCATAGTCATTGGCAAAACTACTTTGAGACACACAGGCAGCCCAGTGGATCTCTTCCAGCATGTTAGACCCCAATCACATTTATCGATTAGGAAGGACAAATACGAGCTCAGCTCATTGAGGACTTGCAAAATAAGTGTGACCATGCCTTCCTGAATAAACTGTGACTTCTAGATGGATAAATTCAGTGTTTAGGGTAAAAAACAATAGATCTGGGGTAAAATGACCTGGGTTCAACTTGAAAACTATGGCTTTAAAATTGGATGACCATGAAAATTTACTTTGCCTATAGGGTCCTCATTCTATCTTTAAAATGAAGTAGGTGATAACTATGGCCCATCCCTGCTCCAAAAGCCTATAGTCTTATATATCAATTTGAGACCAAGAAGATCCTACCTCTACAGTATGATTGGAGTGTGGAAGCAGAAGAGATAATGATGTGGCATAGAAAGCATTATCACCATCTAAGAAGTAAATAGAGGCTACATGGGTTGAGAGAGCCAGGTGACGAGGAGCATTGAAATCTAGGAAGAGGAAATTGAACTAAATAGTAAAGAATATTCCTTTCTCTCCTGAGATCCCACTGGCAAACTTCAATTGATGGCATCATTTAGGTGAATCTTCGGTGATTTGTTTCATTGGTGATCTCACCAATCACATAGGTAGAGCCAATACGATTACCTAAAAGACATTCCTCACCCCTAGGTCCCACCACCACCCCCTTGTGAAGCAGTGCTATACACTGGGAACACAAACACAAATTAAAAGTAATTCCCTTGGTATAGAAATCTATCTTGCCTTACAAGAAAATAGAGGGGAAGGGAATAAGAGAAGAGGGGAGGGGTATGATAGAAGGCAGGGCAGATTGGGAGAAGAGGTAATCAGAATGCATGCTATCTTGGGGTAGGGGTAAGGGAGACACAAGAAAAAATTTTGAACTCAAAATTTTGTATTGAATGTTGAAATACAAAATAAATTAATAAAACAAAAAAAAAATTTGTCGTCCCCATGAAGAATTATGTGAACTAATACAGAGTAAAATAAGCAGAACCAGAAAAAGAATGTCAACAGAAATAACAGCAAATCAATGCTACAAGAACAACAAACCTGGATTGCTGTGTAACCAGAATGATCTAGTTTGGCCCCAGAGAAGAGTTAATACCAAAAAAGTTCTTCCCTCTCCATCTTTGTAGAGGTATAAGATGATGGGTATGGAATAGAGGATTCCAGAAATGAAGTGACATATTGGTTGACTCTGCTGATCAATTTAACTTGTTTTTCCTCTTTCTTTATTACAAACAATGGTCCAATGGATAGAAGAGAGGGGGAGGGATATGTTTGGAAATCAAAGTGATAAAAATTAAAATATTTTAATTTGAAAAACAATCTAGAAAAGCATTTTTCACATAGTAGGCACAGAAACTCAATTCTGTGAATATTTAATGCTATATTTGGAAAAAAGCAAAGCAGAAGGAAGAGTTTTTGCTAATCAGATCAGAATCAGGAAAAGCCCCTGCCTCAGCTGGGGTATAGGGAGGAGGCACCAGAGAGTCAAGGAGACAATGTGACCCAAAGGCAACTCTGAAACCTGAGAGTCCATTTACTGCATGACCTAATTAAGCACCGTGTCTAATGTACCCATGACATCAATTAACATCAAGCATACATATTTGAGGGCAAAATCTGGCCTTTGGACAAGAGAGACTTCTAAGTCCTAATCAGCCCACTGGAGGATGTTAGAGACAACAGTGGAATCCACAAGGGGCAGAGAGGCATCATGAGACAGGGCAAATTATTCATTTGGAATGTTTTCTCCTTCCTCCTCCTCCTTCATAATCTTTATTTTTTTAAGCCAAAAAAAAATAAACTCGTACATGGTACATTTAGTTCTGCAACACCAACATCCAAAGAATTAATCTTTGAGGCTATTATAATTTGGTTTAATAAATGACTAGTTGTTATTCAGAGTTGTTACATAACCTCAGGGTACCCACAGCTTCCCAGATCCCTGAAGATCTCACAAAGAGGAATGGCATATCTGAGAGACCTATGGGTTAGGGTGCCCCCTTTTTTGAGGCTCAGATAGGTCATGCTTGTCTTCCACATCAAGATGCAATGTGGAGGGGACCTATGACTCTCCAAGGGTATCACAAAAAAATGAGTTATAGTCGGAGTAGCTAGGTGACACAGTGGTTAGACAGACCCTGGAATCAAATCTAGATTCAATCTCTTAGTAGCTGTGTCACCCTAGAGAAGTCACCTAACCCTGTTTGCCTCGGATCTGTAAAAATGAACTGGGGAGGGAAATGGCAAATCACTCCAGTATCTTTGCCAAGAAAACCCCAAATGGGGACATGGAGAGTCTGAAATGACTCAACAACATGGGTCTGTTGACTGGCTTGTATGTCTTTTGTCTGAAGGCCAGCCTATCTGACCAGAATGACCAGTGATAAATTTGGGGTGCTCTGGTAACCAAAATCTATTTCCCATTGCTTGGAAGGGTTGCAGTCTACATCAGTGGGAGGAATATTCACTTGGCATAGCAGGTACTAATGAAATCACAAGGCTTTAAAATATTCAGCTATGAATATGTACATAACTTCTTGTAATATATATATATATATATATATATATATATATATATATATATATATGGTGTCTTAAAAGTATCTGAACTAAGACTTTTGGGATATCTTGTACTATGGATGTTCATTAACTTGGCTGGGGAGAGAGAGAGGAGTAAACTAGAGGATTTATACCTTAAAAGCAGGTGTTAAACCCAAGGACTACTGGTTACAACACTCAATACCTACTGCTAAATCAGATTAAATGCAATTGGGAAGTACTTAACAAAATAAATAAAAATACAATAGAACATAGATAATGCTAATGTATAGTTTGCTAAGTCAGTAGGTGGTCTGACAGGATCTTTAAGTAAGGGTTTGGGGTCCCCATTTTTATTGGAGTTTGACGCCACTGACTTAAGAGAACTCCCAGGGAAGAAGTAACTACTCAGCAACTTGCTGGTACAAGCATACCTCGTTTTCTGTTACTCTTTGCAGACATTGCAATTTTATACAAACTGAAAGTTCGTGGCAACCCTACATCCAGCAAATCTTTGGCTGCCATTTTTACAACAGCATGTGCTCACATCACTTCTCTGTGGCACATTTTGGAAATTCTCACAATATTTCACCCTTTTTCATTATCATATCTGCTCCAGTGATGTGATTTTTGATGTTACTACCTTGTTTCAGGGTGCCATAAACCGCACCCACATGACTGAACTTAATCCATAAATGTTGTATGTGTCCTGACTGTTTCAATGACCTGCAGTCCCACCTCTCTCCCTTCTCTCTCGCTCCCTCCTGCCACCTTGTTCCCTGAAACACAATATTGAAATTAAGCTAATTAATAACCTTGCAATGATCTCTAAGTGTTCCACCGAAAGAAAAAGAGTGAGTGTAGCAAATTTCATTACTGTCTTATTTTAATAAATTGCCACAGCAACTCTTGCCTTCAGCAACCAAGCACCCTGATCAATTAGCAGCCATCAACATCGAGGCAAGACCCACCACCAGCAAAGATCATGATTTGCTGAAGGCTCAGAGGATGATTAGTATTTTTAACAATAAAGTATTTTTTTAACAATCAAGTATTTTTACTTAAGGTACGTACATTGACTTTTTAGACATAATAATATTACACACTTAATAGACTACAGTAGAGCACATAGCTTTTATATACTGGGAAACCAAAAAGTTTGTGTAACTCACTTTATTGTGATATTTGCTTTCCCAGGATACTTGGGTGATCTGGAACTCAACCCACAATGTAAGCATCAGATACCAGGATAAGTGAGACTTTTAAGAATCAAGACCCTTCAATTTTGAACTATGCCCAAAGGGCTACAAAAATGTGCAATATTGACCTAGCATTATCGCTTCTGGGACTCTATCCCAAAGAGATTATAGAAATGGGAAAGGGTCCCACATGTACAAAAATATTATAGCAGCTCTCTTTGTGGTGGCCCAAAACTGGAAATCAAGGGGATGCCAATCAATTGGGGAAATAGCTGAATAAATTGTGGTATATAAATGTAATGGAATATTATTGTGCTATGAGAAACAATGAACAGGAAGACTTCAGAGAAGCTTGGAAAGACTTATATGATGAACTGATGCTAAGTGAAAGGAATAGAACCAGAACTTCGTACACAGCAACAACCATAGTATGCAAGGAATTTTTCTGGTAGACTTAGTACTTCATTGAAATGCAACAACTTAAAAAATTTCCAATGGACAAGAGGCAAAATGCCTTCCACATCCAGAGAAAAAACTTTAGAATTGGATTGCAGACACAGACTATTTTCTTTTGTATTACATTTTGTTTTGTTTTATCGTTTCTCCCATTCATTTTAATTCTTCTATGCAACATTCACTTAATAGGAATGTACGTGTAGAACCTATATAAGATTATATGCCATCTCAGGGAGGGAGTGGGGAGGGGGCAATGAGGGAGAGGAAGTGGAAAAATATCTAAGGTGTATGGAAGTGATTGTTGAACACCAAAGAAAAAATAATTCGATTAAAGAGTCAGGGTCACATAGTAAGTCAATAAACATATTGTAAGTGTCTACTACCTGCCAGGTTCAGATGGCTAAGCACCAGAAAAGCAAAGAAATGTGTTCTTTAAAAAAAGGTACTCTCTGTTGGAGGTAACAATTTGGTAAGGGAGACGACATGGAAGTAACTATCTGCAGACAAGTTACATATAGGATAGATGGGAAACAAGTTAAAGGGGTGCAGCCGGGACACCAGGGCCAGACCAGGTCTCTTAGTAATTAGCATAATGCCTCTCATTCGTTATTATATCTTCAGAGAAAGGAGAAGTTTAGAGTATCAAACTCAGGAGGATAGTCAGTGCATCCAATCCAGCCCATTCCCGATTAGGAACCCCATATAGGTGTCTCTAAGTGGTGATCCAACTCCACTTAAAAGACTCAGGTGATGAAATCCTCCCTTCCCTCCTGAGGAGGCAGGTAAAATCTACTAAAAAACATAAATGGACAAAAGTGGTCCTTCCTCAGCAGATTTCCTTTTCTCATACTTCTTCTCTAAGTGGTCATGGACAAGTCATATTGTTTTATTTTCCCATTTTAAAATAAAGGGCTTGAAATACATATCAAGTCAGCCCTATAGCCTTAGTTTCCCCACTACCTTTCATTTGTGGGACCTAGAGATAAGAGTTGGGGAGAGGAAGGTGGGGGACAACTGCAGGTTTGGGAAAGGTAGAAGGAAAGGCTAGGCCCTCAAGGGGAATGGGTGGGGAAGAAAGCAGAGAAGAGAGGAGGATACTCAGGATGGGTCTGGATACACACCCTTGAGCTCTGCTCCTCCTTCTACCCTTCTCAGTCAGGGCTGAGGAAAGGAGGGAGGAAGGGTGTTCCCTGAAGACACGGAGCCCTGGAGTCAGCACCCAACCACCCTACCTCACCTCCCTGACTCACCTTCAGGTCCTTATCCTGCAAATACTTGCACAACTATGTAGAATAGGTAGGTAGATATATCCCAGGGAGACATTTCATTCATCCCACCCACCCCCAATTCCCACCAAGTAGCAGTAGTATGCACTTTTACCTCCCATAGTGGGAGGACTTCCTCATGTTCCTGGATTGAATCATGTTCCACTGTTCTGAAAGATTTCCTTTTTCTAATTAGCAATTAATCAATAGCAAAGCAAATCCTGAAGGCTCAGGAGATTTGGGTTCAAATCTTAGCTCTGAGAAATGACTTACGTTGGAGAAGTGTCTGACCATGTTGGCCCCACTCCTAACCTCAATAAACTCCCATCAGTTTCCCATAGTCTCACAATGATCAAGCACAAAATATTCAGTTTGGTATTCAAAGACCTTTGTAATCGCTTACCTTTCTTGTCTTCTTACACCTCACCTAAACCCCACATACTCCCTTATATAGTAGACTCCTCCCTCCTGCCCCAGTCCTCTATCTCTGATCCGGTAACACTGGCCTCTCTTGCTGTTCTAACAAGACACTCCATCTCTCAGCCCTGGGCATTGTCTCTGGCTGTCCCCTCTGCCTGGAATGCCCTCCCTTCTCATCTCTGCTCTTCCCTGATTTCCTTTAAGTGCCAACGAAAATTCTGCCTTTTATAGGAAGCCTTTCCCAACCCATATGAACTCTAGTGCATTTCCTCTTTCAATGTTTGTTTATCCTGTACATAACTTGTGTGTACGTAATGGTTTGCTTTTTGTCTCCCCCATTAGATCACGAGTTTGAGGATAGGGAATGTCTTCGTCTCTTTTTGCCAGCACTTAACAAAGTATCTGGCACCTAGTAGGTCTCAAATGTTTATTGATCAACTAACTGATCCCAGGAAAGTCACTTCAAGGGACTAGTTTCCTTACCTCTAAAACAAAAGACTTGAATGAGAAGAAACCTCCAGTCCCTTTTGGGCTCAAAAAATTTTAATGGTCTTGTAAGAGACTAGGGTCAAATGAATTCTACAAAAGTAAAACTGTGGCATTGCCCTTAGGGAACTCCTACTGAGGGGTCAGTTGGGTTTTGGAAAATACATATAGGGGAGAAGTATGGCCTGGGAAAAGATAAGGCCCCAAGGAAACATGCCTCCTAGCAACTTCCTGTTGGCTAAAAAAATCTAAGATGTTTGAGACTGAAACACAGTCCTCCAGTTGAGTTGGGTTCATAAATCCACAAGAATCACTGACTGAGTTAACCTCCCTGATGTTCAGGGTGAAGTTTCAAAGATAAAGGTAGTGTTAGATCTTTGCCCTGTATTTGAGCCCATGAAAATTTGGAGTCTCTCATCTGTCTAGTTTTGGGGAAAAGGCACTGTGGTAACACACCTGAAAGAGAAAAGGCACGCTCACTCACCAGGTAAAATTCTCAAAGCTGACCTCTACCATTAGCTTCAGTCTAGGTGAAATGGCATCTTTACAAAATTCCCCTATAGAAGAAATGGTGGGATTTATAGATTCTCATCTAGGAAACAGGTCACATTAAACATTGTAGACTGTCACAAACCTTTCAGATTTTAACACTGGGCTAAAATCTGAATGTTCTCTATAATTCTATCATGGAAACCTGTACCAGGACGAACATTATGTGTTTTGACTGTCCTCAATTTCCATTCTCCCCATTCATCTCTTCCCATCAAGATGTTATCCATTAAAAGCAGGAAAATAGCAGTGTTTATGATATTGCCAAAAAATAATTGAGCACTCCATGAAAATATGGGCTCTAACATAACAAATAAAAAAAAATCACAAGGTCAAGTTGTTTCTGCAGAAGATCATGTTCCATGTTACTTGCGGACAAAAGCTCACAAGTTTCTTTATATGCTTTGTGGAGTGTGGGCATAATGAAAGCTTGGATTGGCAAAATAAGGAAGGGTTCCGCTTCTGCTGAATCACTGGAAATGTCACATGGAAAGCTGGTCTGCCAGTAAGGCTGGCTTATAGATTTCAGATAGAAGCAGTTGATTCACTGGAAAAGACCTGGAATGTTGGGACAGGACCTAAAAAAAGAGAAACTACAAGTTATTGGTTACAGGCTGACGTAAGTAAATCTTGAAAGGAAAAAAGATTTATTCCTATCCAGATAAATCTTCATTCATCCCAGAATCTGAACTGTGAAAACAAAGCACACTTATCTTCCACAAGGCAATCATCAAAAGGAAAAGTCAGAGGCAGCCAACAGAAAGCAGAGTAGAGACTTGATAAGGGTCAATAACCACACTCAAGGCAATGGAAGGGTCTCATATTGAGACAAAGCTGTCTCCATCCATCTCTTGTTCAAAATCGTGGGCCATTTCCTTCTCAAGCCCATGGTGGTTACTCATAGAAGTTGGCCAACCTCCTATAGGAAAAAGCAGTCCTGTCTAAAAGGGGAAAAAAAATCAGCACTTGAAAACTGGACCCACTCCAAAGCCTCATCCAATCACGAAGGATCTGATGCTTCAAAAGTCTTGGGATAGGTCTACCTGGTGAATGATTCCAGTTTAGTGCTTGAGCAGAATAGCACAGAGCAAACTCTGATCTCACATCTGACAGACTAACTATGTGAGCTAGTAAGTAAGGTGGTTTACTTATCAGTTAAAGTTAAGACTTGCCCCACAGATCTGTTGTAAGGCCTACTACAGGCTCTTTGGGTTCTCATCTCACTTGTACACGAACCTAACTTTTTTTTTTTAACAGCAGGAGTATTTCAGAAGTCAGAATTCCTTCTGGCAGACTAACTTTACAACTGTCCTAATATAAAGAACAAAACTAACCCTGCTCCTTATTTTACAGGACAAAAACAATGATTCGTTTCAGGGTATCATTTCAAATGAGCAGAATCCCTCCCATATAATCCACCCCCGCCCACCACCAAAATTTATTAAGACAATCTATGAAGTGTTTTCTTGAAAAACACCCTGTTCTGATATTAAGACCTTCCAGGGAAGCTCGAGGCATTGTCTTCTGGGACATCCTTCTAAGATCTTAACTATCCAAACCAGCTATTATATTAACCCAAGGATCAATGCACAGCTCATCTAAATATTCTTAAATAAACGCAAGATGAGTCAGTGCCATCAGGCCATAGGTTTTATTCCTTGTTGCTTTGAAATAAAACCTAAGTATCCTTATTTCCTCTCCCAGAGGGCAATCAACTACTTCTGAGCCCAGTTACATCCACTAATAAAAAAGCTCACATTTTAATAGCTCATCTACAACAGCCTAATGTGATATACTGATTGAAATGTGTGGTCATGCAAGGAAGGGGTACTTTGAACAAAAGATACAGGTGGTCTAAAGAACAGGCCATGAGCAATGCACGTTCCAACCACTCATTGCTCTAGCCTGATGTGAGGCAGGAGGAGGCCTGGACGGATTCAAATCAGCAAATAAGCAGTTGTTTGAAAAAACACTGTGCAGGAACAGAGAGCTATATAGTTTAATTTTATATGAGTGCTAAGAGGTAGGCACTGTTTAATTAGGGAGTCATGTTTATGGATCTTCTGGAGAATTAGGTATTTTCCCTGGCACCAGGTCAGTGGCATTTCAAGAAAACAAAGTCAGTTCATTGCTGCCAGGAATATACTAGATAGACGCCATAGAACTTGATGGTTCACTGTCTAGAAAGCTCACAATATGAATGAGAAACAACCAGCACACACTCAGGGCCCTAAGAAACTACTCTAAGTCTCTGTTGAGTCATCCCCATCCACATTCTTTCTCCTCAATTGTCTTTGGGGCATTTCCAGTAAATAGTCTAAGTTGCAATTAGGCACCGCTCTTGTCAGCCAGCAAGATGTTGAGATGAACAGAATCACTTTCCCAAAACTGTCATGTTCCAAAGCAAGGATTCCACGTAAGGATAAACTATCGAACCAATTTTTCCCACTACTAAAATGTCCACTTCTCTTCAGTGGTTGCTTCAGTAAATCAACTGTCATCTTAAGAGACCAATCAGATAAATCAGCCTACAAACATTCAGATTTAATCACTGCCAAGGCACAAAATATTGGACTAGAAAAGAAAGTAGAAGCTAGCTCTAAGAGATACTCACAAAAGGACTTGGGAAGAACTGCAAATTAAGGACTTAAGAACCTGGGGTTGATGGATCAATGATTTTATCCAATGTAGAAAAGCCTACACTCCCTGTTTCCTTTCAAAAACAAAGCTACACTAGTCAAACTATAAACATATCATTTCCTGGAAGATATGCCAGAGTACTTAAAACTTGAAATCAAATATTGGCGGTATGTGTCCAAGATCTCTGCAAACACTCTTCCTTGCCAGCCTTTTCTTTCTGCTACAGAAAACTCCTCAAAGGGCCCCCATTCACTAGTTTGCAGAGGCAGCGGAGATGATTAAAATACCTTGATTATGAGTTTACTGGAGATACATAATTAAAATTACCTGAAAACATTACTATCTTGTAGTAGGCTGCTTGCATTATGCTAAAGTCATGTCCCTTGGCAGGGAAATGTCTTACCATCCTTGTCCCCGAGGACTCTCCAGGAAAATGAGAAGACTCAGAAGATTGCCTTAATGAAAAAGCCTGATTCTCCTGATCTTTTTTGCCCATCATATTAACTAGACTCACAATTTAGAATATATACAAACTGCCACAATTCCTTCAGTTATTAATTTTAAAAAGGAAAAAACAACTTTCATTCAACCAAACATCCACTGCTTTGCTTCTATTGAGAATACTTTTATTATAGTTAGCATATACACAACAGATTTATATTGGGAACATTTACAAATAGGTGGTTATTTAAAACCTCTGTCACTTGCACACACTGAACCCTCACTCATTTTTGCAGGAGCAAGTCATCAGGGAGATGTTACAATTATTGCCTTGTGAACAAACAGAGCTTTGATTAGGTAACTTCAGTGGCAAGAAATGAAAATTGGAATTTTCTCTCTAAAAGTCCAAACATTTTAAATACCCTGTATAGCATATGTACTTGTGCTTAAACCTAAAAGACGTGTTTAGCTCACCCCATTCCCTTTTAAAAGTTACCAAAATTAAATTTGAACCCCATTTAAAAAATTAAGTTCACCAGTATTTACATATCCCATTAAATTACACATAAATAAATATGTACATTCAGCACACTCTTTCTCTTAATACACAGAGAGCCTCCCTGGTAGTATTTCTTTTTTGCCTATTAAGGCAAAAAAAAAAATAAGAAAAAAGTTAATAAAATGTTATGTGCCTAGTATTTCAAGTTTTTTGTTTTTTAAAAACAGACCCGATATAAATATGCAAATAAAGCTGATACACCTTGAGAAAATGTTTTTCAAGACATTTCAGTTTTAAGCACTAATTCAATTTCTTTAACACAAAAACACCTACAACAGACTTTGACTAAACTTTTGTAAAAACCTGAATTATCTCCTTTGGAAGTGTGTCAAATGTCATCCAGTAACAAGGTCAAATAGAATTTTTTTTCCTTCATAGGGTAAGACTTGTATGATCTAGGAAGCTAGATAAACATTGAAAGAAGCTAGATCTAAACATAGTCTAATACTGCAAAATGGTTATTGGTGGCATGGAATCCATGAAAATTTGACTTTAAAAGGAATAATTCTTATTTAATAGCATCCAAAATACTCTACACCCTTGGCTATCAGCACTGGGAATTTTAGAGGTTCAAAAACATTTTTAGCACCACTTTTAGAGCAAGGGGCAAAGGGCAAAAAGGGATAAAAGGTTTAAGGAGCAAGTACCCAACAAGTACCCAAGCTTGTAGTCTTCTGATAACTCGTCCACAATGTTTGGAGATATTGCAGCTTTAGAAACATAAGACTCCAGAATGGGAGGGTGTATAAATCATGAGGATCCTGAATAAGATGATGTTTAATAAAGTAACAAATTTTTCTATATTGTCCCCTAGGCAAGAAGACAATCCCATAGTCTGTCATATGGAGAATAGTTTCAGTCCTTTTGAACTTTTCCCCAGGCTTGTACTTCCCCCCTCCCCCTTCTATTTCCGGTGCTTATCCATTTTCTCGATAGTTTTGTTGGACTCAGCAGGGCTTTGGTCGCCAGTGTTCATGTAGGTTTTGTCTGCTATTTTTAATGCCTCATTTAGGTAGTTCTGGACAGATGTCATGGCTGCACATATGGCTGCACTCCCAAAACCATGCGTTATTAGACTGAAATGAGTCAGGCAGCCTTGAATGGCAGGATCCAGAACTGGGCTGGGTCTAGCATTTCCAAGAGGAGTCCGGTCCTGAGTGAGAAGATCTGTGAATTCCTTACAGATTTGTCTAAGAGACAAAAAACAGAAATCTCCATAAATAAGCAGTTTCAAGGTACAAAGGAAGATAAACATGTCAATGAACATATCATCGAAATTGTTTTTTTTTTGGGGGTGGGGAGCTGAACTGTTCTGTGTTCTCAAGGAAACCCTGCAAGTTCTCATGGAGAATTAACTACCTGGGGGGGGGTCTTCACCAAGCCTCCCATTACCACTTCAAAGAAATTTCATCTTTCAAAAGTCAGTTATTTTCATGGAACCAATGTTTTGGTTGTTATTCGATTTTGTTTTTGCCAGCATGTTCTTCTCCTGCCCTGAATTTCTACAAGTTCTGCTTCATTTAACATAATTTTAAAGTCACTTTAGTGCTAGTTTGGGTGAGAACCTCTTCAACTGCAGTAACTGATTTGCAATGGACAAGTAGCAGTGAATGGGGGACATCTCATTTAGCCACATGTCACATATACATTGAGCCTCATCATTGCAACATCTGAAATCTGTTACCCAGACAGAAGATGTACAATGTCTCTTTAAACTTGGCCAAGTCAAGTCACACGTTAAAAAAAATACATCTGAATACGAGGATTTAAAAAAAATTATTTTAGAGATATCCTTTTGGATAGAGAGCCATGACAATGTGTCTCCCAGTTCAAAATATTCCATTCGTAATTATGGAAAGGCAAGGCTTCATTGTAAAATGTATCTTCTCATTTCTGCTTCTAAGCATCAATTTTTGTCTCAACGTGCTTCAAGAACTCAAAAAACTTCGGCTGGTTATAAACAACCTTCCACAATACTCACTTAGCAGCAAGCAGCATGTTCTTTCTGGTACCGATTTCATTCCGTCCTAAATGTGGTCTGGTTAAATAGTCAGCTACTGCTTTAGAAGGAAACTCAGTTTCACAGACATAACCAAAATCTCGGGCCAGATGCACGGCTTCACCTACAATAGTGGAACAACTCCAGTCAAACCCAAGCCCAAAGCAGACCAACTACCAGGATGTTACTACGGCTAGAAAAGACAAAAAAAGTGCTATCTTGTCCTATTTATTTCTATCCTAACAAATCTGCATTTGGAAAAGGCAAGAATGCCAATAAATTAATAATCAGCATTAACAGTAAAAGTTCAAAGATTCAGGAAGCAATTTGGTGCGTGGTACCAATAACATTCAGTATAGATCAGATACAGCCTAAACCCTAACCTATGGGGCTTCAACAAAACCTAGTCAATTATAATTTTATTTCATAATAAAATTCTTTACTTTATAAAATTAATCATGGAATACATTCTGGCTTAAGTCAGATGACCTTGAACTGAGGTACTTTCTTAAATGCAGTCTCTGAAAGGCTACTAAGAGTAGATAGTAGATGGTTAAGGGCCTCCTGGAAGTCAGGAAGAGAGAGGTTCAGTTCCACGCTTGACATATATTGATCCTGCTAAGCATGTCATCTATAATCACAGTGACCTTGACAACACCCAAGACAAGCTCCACGGTAGGTTAAGCTGTATTTTATTGGTAAAAAATAGATGCCTATACTAACCAAGAGGGGGAAAAAACCAAGTCTTTATTAATAGATATATCTAGCTGGCAAGAGACTACAAAGACCTTTTTCTCCAACTCTCACTTTAACATGCATTTTTTACTGGCAGAGCTTTCCAGATGATCCAATTTAAGTAAACCCAGTTGAAGACTCAAAATTTCCAGTATATCCAACATGTTGCTTCTTCCACTACCAAAGACAACCTTTCTATCTAACTGTATTTATGCATTATTGCCCCCTTATAAAGGAGGGGGAAATTATTGATTGGGGGGAGGAATGGAAGAAGATAAATAGGGCTAAGAAAAGCATCTGTCACTTCACTTCACACAACAAATATGCTCACTCCTATAGCTAAAATCACACGCATCCCAGAATCCGGACAAAACTAGACTTAAGTAATTGAATTCACAACCAGCTCTCCTCTGACACAAGAAATACTGCACTGAAGAGGGGCAGCCTGAATGGTTCTTTATCCCATCAGGCCGGAGAACGTTCCAGACAAGAGTCCTGTCCTGTCCAGAATATATCTCACTCCCTAGGTCAGACTCCTCTCACTGACTTCCCTTAGGCCACACCGGGAGACTGAACTACCCCGATGATTGGGCTGAGACTGGAGTGTTTGCTCAGTCTTTTTATACTACAATCCTCTCAGTGTTCCAGTCCATTTTCTTCCTGAATACAATATGCTTGAGTTGAAGTTTTTCTTACTTTTTTAAAAGTTGTATTTGTTTGTGTTCTTGGAAACTTTCCAGGGGTCTTCCACTGAGAGAGGCCCAAGGCCTGTTCCCAGCTTTATATGCCAGAAAACAAGTGCTACAGGCTCAGAAACACTTGTGGGGGGGAAGGTGGTTTGTTTCCAGTTCTGAGATAGAGGGGTCATATTGGAAAAATGAACTCTAAGGATTCCCATGTTGGCAGCTTTGCTATTTTTAAAATGCTATATAAATATATATTAAAGCCCTCCCTCACATCATTAAAAATCTTCCCCCTTCCATATTTTTCAATTCCTCCCCCACCTTGATACCACCTTATAGACCATACAGAATGCCTGCAGTACTTTCTAAGGAATGAACAAAAGATAAACTCAAAGTGATTTCCCCCCCAATCACCCCTACCATCCATCACAACTAAGTACTGAGTTCAACACATGTGGGAAAGAATGGAAAATGCTAAGTCACTGAAGTTTCAATGGTCAGCCAGGAAAATATTATTAATTAATATAGGTAAGATACTAATATCTGGCTAAAACAATTAGAATACAACCTATTTTAGACATTCAATGAACTGTTTTAGGAAGATTACCAACAGGTAATTTTATATACAATTTAAAAGTAACACACACACCTCATTTCCCAAAGAGCAACTTATTTGAGGAATAAAATCATTAAATCCAGCATACTGACCTTCTACCAAAGAAGTTAATAATGTCACATTAGCAGCTTTTCGTCTTCCAGCTGGAAGATTTAAACCAATTTTATCCAACTTTTCTCGCAAAGATCGGCCCCCATTCTTGGATTTGGCTCTATGAATGAAAAGTGTGACCAGCATTGAGGTATCAAGTAACAAAAGTAAAATGACAATTAAATTTCACTTAATGACATAGACTACCATAAATATCAATTTGGGTCTGCTTCCAAATGACCTCCTTTCTGTAACTGCGTCACTTACATAATTATAAAACCAAAACTTAGCAGAAGCCAACATGTATATTCTTAAAGCTAACAGTTATGGAACACAAAAAAAATCGAGAGAAAAACATATGAATTTGACAATGCACAAAGGAAAAAGCCAATGGGAGTTAACCATTTAGACAGTAACTATGAGAACATCTTAAGAATGGTTCCTATGTAGTATAAGAGTCAGATTTTAACTAAATAATAACTTGCTTTTAGATCCATTTTAGCACTTTCTTCTACATTTAACACTTTTCGAAAGGGAAACGTATGTATAAAACTCGCTGGGTCTATTAGAATTCAGTGTTAGATTCAAAGTTACATAAATGTTAAAAATACTTTCCCAAACCTTTTATACAACACCCTGCCACAGTTGGATGTCCAGGATGAATACTACCCAAAGGTTTCCCCTCACCTTCTCAAAACGCCACCCAATAGGGAGGCATTTAAGCATTCAGGAGAGGAAAGTCTTCGCTGAACCTCAGCTACAGTCACTTTATATTTGGATGTGGAGCTGAGGAGAGAAAGTCTTCCAGGGACAGAGCAAAATACTTCATTATGATTAACCACTGCTCCTAGCATCCCATCCTTCTGACAGGGGAGACCCAAGGAGTTGCTTTTGGTCATTGAAATAGGACCTGTTAAGAGCAAACAACAATTGTCAAAAAAAGTTCAGAAGGTATATGAAAGCAAAAGATAGCGTGTCTTCATGTCTAATGCCTGGAACATAGTATGTATTTAATAAATGCTGGAGATGACAGGTGATTGTGATTCTATTACCTTTATTTTAAGTCACTACTAGGTTACTAAACAAAATGTGTATTGGAGAGACAGAGGGAAGCTCTGGCCAAGGAAACCAAGGTGTCTCAATTTCTAATACTTGGTTCTACTACCAATGAGCTGGGTAACCTTTGTCAATCATATTATTTTCACCATTCTGGACCTTAATTGTTATCTCCAGAACCTAGTGGTGCACAAAGGAGTTTAATAAATGCATTCATCAATAAAATGCAAAAGTTATTAACAGATGACTTGGAAAATTCCTGTTTCAAGATTATTAATCTTTGAATCTAAGTAAACATCAGTAAACAAAACAGACACATTCAAATTGCATATAGCTGGCAAAAACTCTCTAGCAATATTCAGGATCTGGTAGGCACCTTGATTATCAGCAAACTAAATCTTTTTTTTCCAAGCAGCTTGTCACTTCTACCCAAATTAAGCTAATTTCCATACTTAACACTTTTCAAATTGATTCCTAAAAATAGTAAGGTAAAATGAAAAGCTAGGTACTAAAATAAAAATTTGATCTACCACAAAAAAACAAATTGTAAGACTTTCACCCAGCAGGTTTAAAATTTTACACAAGCCAGGGAATAACTTTTTTTTCCTCTTGGAAATCTCAAGTCTTAGCAAAATGATTGAAAGTGACCTTGGTATTCTTAAAACTAAAGTGATAATAAATCATTTGCACTCAAATTAACCAGAAACATTTTAGAATCTGGACAGAGAGTCATACTCTAAGTTTTTGATGCAGAGAGACAGTAGAATTGAATGTAACAACTTTCCTCTATAAATTTGCCAGATTACTAGTAGCACTGAGACAGATCTTAGCAATAGCCAGACAAGCAATCGAATTTCTGCCACTTTATCATACATATCACCCACAGCCTATTTTCTCATGTAGCATTCCACCAAAATTCCTCTCTAGTTCCTTCCAGACAGCATTTGCTAGAGGGAAAAAGCAGGCTCCACTACTGTATTCTGAGGCTAAAACACTCGTTCATCAAGTAAAGTAAAAATGGAGAATTTCACTTAAACTTACAGGCATCGTCTAAAACCTGACTTCTTCCACTAAAATCTGTCTACTTCTTGGAGCTTCTGCACTTAAATACATTGGTCTATTTCCAACAAAACTACTTTGAATGCCTGATCTGAATAGATGTAGAGGCCATTAAGATCCAAAGATTTTTTCATCCTTCTAAGTCTGAAGGGATACCTAAGAGAAAGGTAGGGAAGGGAAGGCTAATTATAATTAACGCACCTTTCCTGATGACTGTCTGATCATGCAACAGCAAATGTTGGTCTTCCACATTCTAGGGGAAAGAGGAGACAGTTTCTATTTAGAAAGGTAAACAGAACCAACCTGAGAAACTTTAGAAAGGGCAGTAGTGGCAATCCTGACTAGGCCTAAAAAAATCCAAACCTGCTTCCCCAGTTTCCCTCTTACAGCTGCCCCAGACTTCTCTCACCTGGACATCTTCCATTTGATGAGCCATGTCGTGTAAGCCCAGGTTTTCCACCAGTGCTGCATCCAGCCCGTGGCTGTGGGGCTGCAGGAGCAGCTCAGAACGTCTGTAGGTCTCCCTCCTTGTCCCTGGGGCACCGGCGTCCAGTCCCGAGAGGTGAGGGACAAGGCCCGGCCTCGTGTGATGGCTCAGGCCAGCTGGCTCCTGGTTTTGCCGACTGGGCCAGGCCTGTTGTTGACTGGTGGCCGGCGCAGGCTGGTGCAGGGGGTTGATGGCGAACGGGTCGCCCAGGTGGGAGTACGGGTCCGCAGATTGTGAATAGGGTAAGGGTTGGTAGGGCGGTGGGAAATAAGGCGGCTGGAAGTCAGAAGCCCCTGAATGTGAAAGTGGTGGGGCTGCGGGGCTGTAGAGGTGCTGGCTGACTGCTGGGAGGTGGGGGAGGCGGGGGTTCCCATTGCTGTTCCCATCGTGCCTATCCTAGAAGAAAAGTGAGAGAGAATGGAGGGTAAGAAGAAAACCCCGCTTCTGCGAAAATCCAGTGAGCAAGATCCTCCGGCCCCAATTCTACACACTCCCTCCAATTCCAGTCCCACCTCATGCTTCCCCCTCCCCCTCCCTTTCTAGTCCCTGATTAGGATCGTAACAGTCCAGAGACCCCACCCCATTCCAAAGCAATCAAAACGAAGGCGCGGGGCCCTTGCATCCCAGGGAGCCAATAAATTCCCTGAAGGGGGGGGGGGGGAGAGTAGAATATTCGAATGCTGCCCAAGGAAAAGATCACGGGGCTTTGCGCATGGGGAGAGCTAGGCAATTAAGAACCTCTCTGAATCCCTGGTTCTCAACCCTCCCCTAACTTTTGCGGCGCGTCTTCTCTGCCCGACTTTGAACTCACTCCCTACACGGGACGAAGATAAAGTCAGTTCTGATCCCCAGCTACAAATTAAATGACTACACAGAAGTCCCCCCAAAAGAACCCAAAACACCTCTTTCCCAGGCCCGCAGAAGGGTCCAAAGGTGCAAGACCCACCGCGCGGTTCTCCATGTTCTTCAGCGACCGCATGCGATCAGGATCGCAAGTTAAGCAGGCAGTTCGTGGTAGTAGCGGGCGGCAACACGCAGGAAGGCGGGGAAGGCGCTTTTTCCTTCCCCCAGGACACCTCGCGGTGACGAATTGGGTGGAGGGACATTTGGGTGGTTGGGTGGGAGAAAGGGTCGCGGCTGATGCGCCTACTCAAGCCTAGACAGCAAACCTCGCCACATCGCGCAGATGCAGCCGGGGCTGGAGAAGGAGGTGCCGCCCACCACCTTAGGTAGCACTATATACCGAGGCAAAGGCATTTATTTAGGGTCAAGGTAGAAATAAGAATGCAACGCAACCGAGGCGGGACTGAGGAAAAAAAGCCAAGAGCAACACAACCCCTTCGTTGGGGGACAGAGGCTAGGGATTTAGTTGTTTTTTAAATTTTTCTGAGATACTTTAAAGCTAGTCCATGAGACAAGGTAAAGGCCCAGGCTCAACTACACGTGAACTTTCCGCTCCTCTATACTTGGACTAGCGAAGTCTTTATCCCGAAGACCTGGCAAGTAAACAGTCGGGACTCGAAGCATCTGGGGCTGGTGCAGCTTCCAGCCGTCTCAAGAAGCTGTTTTCACAGACGGCGGGAGGTAGAGCAAGCATCACATTTTTTAGCTGGGAGTTTGGGGGGTAGGGAGTGCGGCACTTCGTCCCTGATTCTGACGGTCACCATCTGTTCCCAGTATCCCCAGCCCGAAATGTAGCTGCCGAACTGGATTCTCCCGAGGACCTACTAGCCCCGATACCTTTGGGGTATGGGTGGTCATAGGAGGAGCCCAGAGAAAAGGCATCCTCCCCCTAGTGGAGGGAAACAAGTCCTGCAGAAGACAGTAAGTCCAGTTGCTGTCCCAACTGGCTGTCCCCATTCCCGCTGCCTGTCCCACTGCACTAACAAGGCGTTCGGTCCGGTTTAGGGTTCTCCCTGAAGCTCAACGCAGCGCAGACCTCGCCTACCTCTGTGCGTCGTCTTCCTCTTCCCGCTCGCCGGCTTCCTCCCTCTCCCTCCCACTCCCACTCTGCGAAGCTCCTAGTTCAACCTGTCAAACAGGCTTTTTCACTTTAGGACGCTTACGGCCTCATCTGTCCTCCCCGCCCCCCCAACCCCTTAAAGCTTCATTTTTTTGTTTTCCTAAATTTTGGATTAAATGTAGGCGAAGGCCCCTTATTAAGTGACAGTAAGGAAACTGGAAGTGTCATCGACTCCTCTTTCTTTCATTATTTAATTTCTTTTATTATGACTCCCTACTTTATATATACCAAGCTGCAGTCGGAGATAGCCATAAAAAAAGGTTCTCTCCCCCCCCTCCCCTTCCACCCCATGTAAACTTAGGAGAATTTTCACTCTCACTTTCTCCTCTCTGATCTCTGGGTGGTAGTGGGTTAAAAGCAAGAATGGCCAGGGACGCGTTGAGGCATACGGGTAAAACCGCGAGCGCCGGGACTTCTAAGTGTGGCAGCGGCCCATTAGTTGCAATTAGTTCACCATCCCCTACAGTTCATTCTCCCCTAAAGCCCCTAAATTCCTGCCCCTGTTCCTACCATCCAAGTAGCCCATTCTCATACTCCAGGCGCGCGAGGCTCGGAACTCCTGGAACCTTCTTACCCTCACTTAAAATCCGCTCGCGGGCGCCGGGTTCCCCCATCCCCACCCTGACTGCGCCTTTCTCACCTCGCAGTCCTCTTCGTACTTGACGTTGTCGGCTAATTTCCACAACATGGCGTCCGGAGTACCCCAAAATAATCTCCAAGATCCAGGATCCCCCCACCCCCCAGGTGGTAAATCCAAAGTTGGGGTCACGGTCGCTGGTTCCCCGCCCCCCAGACTGACTGGGCTGGGCACTCCGTCCCTTTCAGATGGACTGCATGGGAAGCTGCTTCGAGGTGGTACCGATTTCTTTCTTTCTTCCTTTCTCTCTTTCTCTCTCGCTCTCTCTGCAATGGTCAAGGATCTCTGCCTGTTCCAGCACTTCCCCCGCACCCAGCCAGCCTTAATGGGAAGGAAATTAACATAACTCCTCCCCCGGGACTACACTGAAGGCCCAACTTTCAGAAGACACTTAGTGTAATCAGCCAGTCACAGGGGCCCGACCAAGCGGGCCCCACCCAGAACTCCTCCCTCGCTCTCTTTTCTCAAGCGCTGCGCGCTTCGGCCTGGCGTCAAGCCAAGACCCACGCACAGAACGGAGATAGAAGGGTGGGAAGGGGGTGTAAAGAGCGGAGCCCGCGCTGCGTAGTGCGCAAACAGCAGCACGAGAGGAAAGCCGAACGCTGAAACTCGCCTTTCTTAGCACTCCCAGCTCCTAACCAAGCATGCTTTATGGATTATTGGGTGGGGTCGTTGTTTTGGTGAAGAAACCGAGAGTAAAAGCGGGGTAGCTTGTTAACAGAGTGGAGTGGCCGAAAAACACAGTCCGAGAGGGGCGCACAGTGAGGGGACTGGTGTTTAGTTAGGCAGCCCAGTCGATTTGAAGGGGGCCAAGCTTGCCTGGTAACGGTAGGCAGATGCTCTAATGCACCATTATCACTGCCAGTTGTGTAATAGCAATTCACCTTTATATAGAATTTTAAAATACTGTTTCTTTCAGTTCCAATGCAAGGAATACCACATTACTTTGTCTATTCCAGGTTTCGAAAGGAGTCCGTTGGTTCATGTTCACTTTAGTTGCCCCAGCCCCTGCTACCTTTCAGCGCTCCCATACTTGTATTGGGGAGTTTCTGTACAAGGGATCGGCCTCCTCCGTCCATGGGAATGGCAAAAAACGAAGTTTGAACAGTCGATCGAAATGTGGCCCCAGAAAGGAAGAAAAAAAGGAAGGGAGAGAGTGAGAACCCTAATAAATGTCAAGTAAGTCAAGTTTCCTTGACTTCCGCTTAGAGGGGTTAACGACAGTTTGGGGAAAGAGGAATAGGTTAATTAAAATAAGCATTCTAATCGAAATTGCAAATGAGGGAGTCGAATAGCAAAAAGTGCAACCCAGTATGTCTGTTATTTTGCTTGCAATGAGAGAGTTTAAGCTATAATTTAGCTATACCCCAGATGATTTTTCTGAGCTATTAAATACTTCAAGAAGAGAATGGTTCAGAACCATATCGAATATTTGAAGCCATTTTTGCATTACACGCTACAATTTGGGATATAATTGTAACGACTCTGACTATAAACACAACTACAAAGGCAAGTCTATTAGATCACTTCTATTTTCATTTAACCATTCTTTAAAAAGAATTGTTTTGTCACTTTTCCTCAGTGTATTTTGAAAGGCATTGATGAGTGGCCTTTCTCCGACAGAAGTCCTTTCAAATGCTGAATTCCAGCGCTTGACAAGATCAATTCGAATTCACAGCTTGGAACAAAATGTGCAACGAGTAAGAAGAGTCTCAGGAGATTAAATTTTAGAAATGACTGTTCCTTCTCCCAACACAGGCACCAAAAATATCCACTGGGGCCCTTGGTGGGAAATCTCTTCCAAAATGCGACATGGGAGCAGGGAGCAGCAAAAAAACCAGAAGAAGGCCTCAAACCGATTGAGAGCTGGTACTGAGGGAAGATGGGGCTCTCTCCCTCCCCTTTCTAGGCTAGCAGACCACCCCATCAATGCAGTCTCTCCGCTTCCACAAACACACCCCCATTCCCTACTAGTAGCCGGAAAGGAAGGGTTCAGAGGCCCTGCTTTCAACCATAGAAGTTACCCCACTATAAAGGCACCTAAGAACCTCTACCCCTGAATTCTACCTAATTTTCCCATTTTTTGGTAGTCTGCTATAGAGTAGGTCATTTTCCCATATTACATAATTTTTTAACTTAAAAACAAATGTCTTTCCCCCACTGCACAAACACAGAATTCCAGACACCTATTGATTAGTAAGGGATATGGTGGTGAAGGGAACAAGAGGTTGTTAGGAACAGACCTCTGTATCAGAAGGAGACAAGATTCCAATTTTTTTTACATTGCTCTGTGTCGTTCCCCCTCCCCCCCCATTCCCAGGGAAATTTCTCAAGTTTTTTCAAAGGGAGTCAAAGGTATCCAAGGAGAAAAGAGGTAGTTCCTACAGAAAATTGTGGTCCTAATAAGCACAGGTTTCACCGAAGTCTCTTAAAAATCCCTTTAGGCTGAGAGAAAGGGAGATAAATTGATTTGGGGAATCACTTTTGGTAGACGCTTAGGGGTCCCAAAGGAGAAAAAAATGCCCAGTGAGGAATTAGAGGAGACATGGCAAACTCCGTTCCTTCCCCTTTTAAGACAGCTGTTGAAAAAACAAGCATGGGCTGTGTGCCTACTGTGCTTGGCACTAGGAAAGGTGCAGAATTTAACTGCAACAAAACATAGAAGACAATTAATTGCCCTGGTGCTCAGTGCTTAGATCGGCAGTAGTTAGTTGAGGACCAAAATGTCTACAACACCCCCTCACCCAAATCTGTACCCCGCCCTCTGAAAATGCCCTAATCACCTTTCCCAAAGTCAGAAACTTTCCGTCCATCATCTCACATTCCAAGTCGTATGCTGATTAGACCAGAGACGAACAAGCACAATGCCCAGTAGACAGTGGATACTAAATAAATGCTTTTTGATTCGAAAGCGTTTCCAATAACTCCCAAGGAAGGAATCCGCTGTCATTGCTTTCCTTCCCTCCTTGATAAGGAGAAACTGGTTAATATTTGGTGCCTTGATTTCCAATATTTGCGAGGAAAAGCCTAACTTTTGCGACATGTACTTTCCTATAAGTCTCGAAAAGTGTCTCCGTGCCAAGTTTACAGCAAAGCTTGGAATGATGCACTGCTGACCGACGCTTCGTCCCCCAACCACAGACAGCTAGCTAGCTGCTCCCTGGCGGCAGAAGGCTTCCATGAGCCCTACACCTCCTGCAGTTTATCGGCCCTAAAAACCTTCCTTGCTTTAAGTACGAAATGGCGCTTCTCTGTCACGGACGTTTTCTTCGGAGAAGCCCTCGTATTCACTTCCTCGAAACAAAATTGGAAAGGAGGCTTGGGCTCGGTAGGCTGAGGAAGAACTCCTGGGAACGCTCGCCTCTTTTATCCAGGGCACAATCCTCGCCTCGCGATCTTCGCACCCGAGGGGGGCACGAATCAGAGACACTGAATCCCGCTTCTCCCTGCCGGATTCGAGGCGCCGGCTGGGACCCCCATCGGGGAGTCAGGCGGCCGCACCGAGAATCGAGGCAACAGCCACACTCCTGGGTTTGGGCAAAGTTTCTTTCCAATTTAATCTGATTCCCTGACCCACACACAAAACAACCCAACACAGAATCACCCGCTCCTTCCAGTCGCAAGAAATCTCCCCTCTCACCACCATCCGTGCAGCAGGTGGAGGGGTCTTGGAAGAAAAGGAGCAAGAAGCAGGTGGGGTACAAAAAAACAGCAAAGCGCTCGAGGGAAAACTTCCTTCAAACAGGTGTGCACTCCAGCCCAGGCCCGCTGAGCCCCGAGGGGGCGAACGGGCTGAGGCCCCAGTGCGCCTATCCCTGCGGCGGGGCCGCCAGACCGACTGACTCCGGGGCGACGGCCTTTCCCCACTGGGCAATTGGCTGCTGGCTACCCAAAAGGGCAGCCAAACTACAAACCGCTCTCCTGGTCTCTTTCGGCTGCCCCTTACCCCACAGAGACCCCAGGGCAGAGTGGAAAGAGCCAGCTCCAGGGTCTCACCACCTTCACCAGATCGGCCACCGATTCGTCTCGGGCTAGGTGTGCACCAGTTCAGGGACCGAGACTTTGGGACAGAAACATCCAAGATAACTGAAGTTGGAAGACTCCTGGGAAGACACCCTTGTTCCTCAGTCCCCCAGGAAGTCAGCCCAGACTGGTCTAGACTGTGGATCATTTTGTTTGGGAATCTACTCTCCTTCCCAATCTTTTCCCAAGACAGTAAGGGGGGAAACCCGGGGCCGCTGCCCCAGCCTAGGCCCTCCGGCGCTTGAACATTCGGCGCCGCTCCCTGTGAGCAGTTAAAGATACATACTTGCCAATCGAGTCTCCCCAGCAGAGCCATTCAGCCTCCCAGTGGGGAGTCGAACTCCTGCAGCAGCTGCCGCTTTAACTGGTCGACCTGCCACTGCCAGAACCCCACACCTGGAAGCCAGGGCCGCCCGCCAGGTGCGCATGCGTGCATGGAGTCTTTTCCCCACCCCCAACCGCTATCTCCCACCAACCCCAAGAACAACAACAAGCACACCCAACCACACCCAACCCACTGACCCACCTGCACCTACCCAGGTTAAATCCGTCTAAGGTACTCAATTCCGGTTCACATTTACATCTGGGTATGCTCAGGTACCTCCCTCTGTGCGTGCGGTCCTGTCCACATGCACAAGTACGAAGTACATACATTTACTTGAGAATGTAGATAGACCCCTTAAATCACAAGAAACATACACCACAACCACGTTCACTAAGTATCTAATTGCATGCTTTGGGGATAGTTAGAGCGCTGAGCCTGGAGTCAAGACCTGTGTTCAAGGTCTCAGATACATGCTAGCTGTGTGACCCTGGGCAAGTCACTTAACCCTGTTTGCCTCAGTTCCTTATCTGTAAATGATCAGGAAGTAGTAAATGGCAAACCACTCCAGTATCTTTGCCAAGAAAACCCACAAATGGAGTAATGGAGAGTCAGACACAACTGCAAGTACACTATTAGATATATGTTTATATAGCATGTCATCTACTGGGGCCTACACAGTTGAAGTCAGAAGTGGCCAAACACAAGCTTAGTGATCAGTTAAGGTCCTTTATCTCTTTAGTACTCAAGTTTCATCCCCCAAATGAGAATTCAGTAATAAGACTTGCATTATCTACTTCTTAGTGTTATAGAGGAAAGTACTTTGTAAATGGTAAGGGACTTACTGAAAAATTTGAGTACACTGCACAATTATCCAGTCTCAATGTTGTCACATGTTTAGCATACTATACAAAATATGTTCTTGTGAAGGGGGATGGAGAGCCACCTCAGAGGAGCTAGGAAGCTCTCAGAGTTCAAGTCCTCCTGATACAGGCTGCTGTTAATTATCCGGCAAGCCACTTAACCTCTTGGCGCTCAAAATAACTAGGACCATGAGGGACACTCTTCTGCTGCTAAGTGGATCTAATGGACCCCTTACTCAAAAACTAGCTCGGGTGACCCTGGAAAAGTCACAACCTGTCAGCCTGTTTCCTTGTCTACAAAATGAGAGGTGGGACTAGCTGACTTCTAAGATTCCTTCCAGCTCTGAAATATTGGTCTCTATTCCTTATCCCTATATGCATTCACACATGTTTAGGTTCATAAACACCTGGGGGAACCCACAGCTGTGGAAAAACATCCACTAACCAGGCACATTCATTTATTCATGTGCATACTCTTCAGAGTCTCTATGTATGTGTGTGATAAGCTCACCAACACTTACCTTCCTATGTTTCTGTACCTCGACAAAACAACAAAACTATGTATAATAATGACGGTATGTATGTAGCACAGGCACTCTCATTTTTATCCTCACAACCACCCTGGGAGGTAGGCGCTGTTGTAACTCCCATCTTACCTTACAGTTGAGGAAGTCTAGACATATAGAGGTTAAGGAACTTGATCAGGGTCACACAGCTGCTAAGTATCTGAGCCAGAATTTGAACTCATTTCTTCCTGACTCCAGGCCAGGCACTCTTTCCACTTCACCACCTAGCTGCTTCCTGGGGGGTGGGGCTGGGGGAAGAAGGGTACATCTTTTCTTCTAGGCACGAAGATACATATATACATACATTCTCACAGAGGACAATATGCACACAGGCTGCCTTTCCAAGGAGGGCCCACATTTAAGCTCCTTTTGGGGGAGGGGCGCAGCCCCCAAAGAACCTCTCATCTGACACAGCCTCCAAGGAGATCTTCCCTCTAAAACTGGATACTTTTTATCAGAATTTCCTAATGAGCGACCTAAGCATCGGCCTGAAAACCCTGGCCTCTATGAGTTCAAAGTAAATGAGGCCCAACTTCTTTTATTTTTCTCTGTCTCAGGAAGAAGACTACTGGGAAAAATGATTGCTAGGAGAGATACACCAAGGTTGGGTGGGTGGGCAGACACATATGACTACAGGAGAGGTAGCTGAGCAGCCCAGCCAGCTCACATCTGCCTTCATACCCACCTCCAAAGTGCCTTCAGGTATTCCTGGAGGGAACAGAAACCAGAAGAAAGCTTCTAGGAGGAGCCATGCCCACACGGCACTCCTCCCATCCGTCTCCCTGCCCCAAGGCCCAGGAGAGAAGTCCTAACCCTTTCCCATTTCATCTACCAACTTCTCACCCAGAGGGGCTAGGAAAACCAGGAAGCAAGACTTGCCACCCCATTCATCTAGTGCAATGTGGCTGGTTTGTCTCTTTCAGTCTTTTTATCCGACACCCTACCTCCACCCCAGCCCACTGGGCCAAAAATAAAGACTTGCACAAATTTTCTTGATTTTGTGTGTGTGTGATATATATATTTATATATTATATACTATATATTCATATACATACATCATGTATGAAGTATATAGTACATCATAATGTAATATATCCATGGGTTTTTTTCCTTCAAAAACTTCCTCCAAGAACATAATTAGTTTAGTTATGGTCATTTCTGGCTTTTCTGTTAACACCCACTCTTTCAGAAGTGGCTTTTATTTTATTTATTTTTTTTCAGGGCCAGTTCTGTAACTTTTCAGTGAATTCACAGCCTCCTTTTATCTCCCTTTGATCTGAATTCCGACACCTAACATGTCTCCAGGCCCTACTAAATTTGAAAGATTGCACTGAGCCCTGGGAAAGGGTTTTTTGAAAAGGGTTGGGCAGAGTGTGAGTCTACTAGGCAATCCCATGTATCTACTTTGAGGAGAGCAATGGAGAAGGTACTGTGACAGCACCAGACTCCTCTTAGAAAGCCTTCAGACAGGCAAAGAGATGATACCTTCACAGGCCTGTCAATTGAAATGGTTGTGATCAGGATCAAAATGGAATGGGGCCCAGAGTGCTCAGTCAGGGATCACAGGATAACTGACCATTTATATCCAGAAGGACTTACAGATCATAGATGCTAGGTCTGGAAGGGACCTCCCAGTCTAGGGATTCTTAGCCTGGGGACTGAAGAGAGATTTCAGAAGGTCTATGAATGTGGATGAAGGAGGAGAAAAATCACATCTTTATTTTCACTATTCTCTAACTGAAATTTAGCATTTCCTCTGATTATCAGCATAAGTAACAAATCATTGTCATCCGTAAGTTTTACCAGACTGCCAAGGGGATGGATCCAAGATCCAGGATGCAAAAGGGTCAAAGAATCCTTAGTTCAATACAGTTGAACAAACTGAGACCCAGCGAGGTTAAGTCATTTGAGTAGGTGGTAAAGAGGGATTTGAACCTATTCATCTAACTGCATAGCCCTTGCACTATGTATGCTAAATTCATTTGACTTTTCCATGGTGAGACCCAACTTTTTTAGAGTTTTTAGTCAAATCTCTCTGAAGCAAATTGAATGGAGCAACACAGGATGATAATTAAGAAAGAAACCCCTTTTTCTCCTCTAGGGCTCTCCTTCAGATTGTTTCTGAGAGGTAGCATGGCTTGATGGGAGACCTGGGTTCAAATCCCAATTCTGTCAACAACTACTACCACTTGTGACTACAGGCAAGTGAATTCACACCTTGGGCCAAGTTTTGTCATCTGTAAAATGGGGACTAGAATACTTGTACCATTTACCTCAAAGGGCTCCTAAAAAGAGAGTGCTATAGAGAAGTGGGAGCTTTCTAAAAGCAAACTCTAATTTGTACCTGCAAGGTGAACAAGTGGATTCCAGACCCTTTTGCAAAGTCCAGGGCTCTTTCTACTAAAAGAGGGTGCCAGCTACTCTTAGCATGAAAGCTTATGCCAAAATGACTTTCAGCAACTTGACACTCATATGAGGTTGCCAGAATCCCCAGAAGGCCCAACATTAGCACTGTCATTGTCATTCCTTTCTTTGTCCTAAGAACATGCCTCTTCCATCTGTATGATCCCTTTCCTTTCCCTGGTATTTCCCTCTCTCATCCTATACTAGTCTGAGCTTTCCTAAGCTCAGTGCCAAGTGCCAGCACCCTGCGTGTAAGAACTCAGTTCAGTGGAGTTTCCTGGCCTGAACAAGAAAGGGGTTCACATGGCAACAGCCGAACACTAGGAGGAACACAGGCAGGCAGCAATCACCACCAAATTAGACAGGAGGGAGCAACCCGTGAAGCAAAGAGCTCATTCTTCAGCTCAGAAAATGCTAAGGAGGTAAAGGGCCAAAACCTTCTCCAAGGCCAGGAGTCCTAACTAAAGACTTATACAAATAGAAGAGTGAACAATCATTTTAAAAGCTCTACCCTTGTTGGCCTAAACTTCACTTACATGGAAGCAACAAAATGGAAATGACAGTCAAAATGTAAAAAAAAAAAAAAAAAAAAAAAAAAAGAGAAGGTTATGTATTTGGCCGAAGCAAATTGAAGATTTTTATTAAAAGAGAAAAAACCTTGAGGCTACTTGTTTTAATTTTGCAAGACGAATGAGTAAATGAATGAGCAATAAAGGCCTTCATTAAGCATATCTTCATTTTCAGCAATGTTTCCTTCCTTTGAAAAAAATATACACAATAACTAAACAGTGTAAACATGAAAAGAATCAAGCAATCAGCAATGAATACTTGGAAATTGTAATAACCAAGAGTGATGGGAAGACACCTCTTCCACCACGCTTCTTTGAGGAGAGAACTTAAAGATTATGGACGTGGAACACTACAGGTAACAGCAAATAACAACGTCAATAAACATAGTTATAACAATAAAGCACAAGAAATTGAATGCTGAGAAGTAACAATAACCAAGCTAGGTCCCAAAGGAGGGATATGTATGTCTTCTCTCTCTTTGTAGAAGTGGAGAACTATGGGTATGAATAGTACATATAATTTTAGGTTTAGTTACTCTATTATGTCTTTTAAAAAGATTGTTATATGACATGATTCTCCAAGAGATAGGGGCATATATTGGGAAATATGGGATATGTAACATAGATGATAGAATGGATAGATGTGCTTTTAAATTTCAAAAGAATTTCCTTCCTTTGGATTCCATATGGAATTTGGTTATGATCATAATGTGGCCTGATGAGCACACACCTATCATACCCCTTCAGTATTACAAACTCAACATATTCAAAGGGAATTTCATTCTCCTCCTCCCCAAACCCCTCCTTCAAACTTCCTTCTTTTGTGGAGAACCCTATCATCCATTCACCCACATCCATAACCTTCCCCTCATTCTTAACTCTACCTTCTCCCTCTGATCCTCTCCCCTCACATAAGATCAGTTATCAATTCTTATCTTACAACAGTACCTCCACATCTCTTACAGCTCTCAACAAGTCTTGCCTGGACTATTAGAACAGTCTCTGAATGAGTCCTCCTGCAATCATTCTCTCCCCTCTGCGATTCATCTTCTACATAGCTGCCAAAATAATCAGGTCACTTCCCTGCTCCAAAGTCTTCGGGGGCCCCCTATTTTGTCTGGGATAAAGTACAGACTCCTCAACCTGGCATTTAAAGCTGTCTCCAATCCACCACCCCAGTCTTATTTCATATTTCCTCCCTTACTACACTCCATGCCAGCCAAACAAACGTATTACCTGCTCTCTCTGTATTCATCATTCTTCATCATCTCAATGTATTTGTACAAATTGTTTCCTACTAATAAACTGGACTCCAGTCTCCCAATTGTTAATGAACCCCTTCTTCCTCAAATTACTTTGTCACTTAACTATGTAAAAAGTTCTAAAATTGCTGGAAAAACTGGAAAACAGTATAGCAGAAACTAGGCACAGATCAACATCTTGCACCCTATACCAAGATAAAGTCAAAATGGGTACATATTTAGATATGAAGACTGATACTATAAGCAAACTTGGAGTAAGACTTATACTATAAAAACCAACTATGGAGAAGGGAAGAATTTGATTAAACAAGATATAGAGGACATTATGAAATGCAAAATGGATGATTTTTTATTACATTTAATTGAAAAGTTTTTGTACAAACAAAGCCAATGAGACAAAGATTAGAAGAAAACAGAAAGCTGTGAAAACAATTTTTACTACAGCCAGTTTCTCTGATGAACGTCTCATTTCTAAAATGTACAGAGAACTGAACTGAATGTATAAGAATGCAAGTCATTCCTCAGGTAATAAATAGTCAAAGGATATGAACAGGTGGTGTTCAGAGGAAGAAATCTATAGTCATATGAAAAAATGCTCTAAATCACTATTGATTAGAGAAATGCAAATCAAAATGACTGAGGTACCATATCACCCCTATCAGATTGACTAACATGACAAAACAGGAAAAGGATCAATGTTGGAAAAGGTGTAGAAAAATTGGAAGATAATGCATTATTGGTGAAGTTGTGAATTGACCCAACCATTCTGGAGAGCAATTTGGAAATATGTTCAAAATGTTATAAAACTCTTCACACTGTTGGACCCAGTACTACCACTTTTAGGTCTGTAACACAAAGAGATCATAAAAAAGGGAAAAGGACCCACATGTACAAAAATATGTATAGCAGCCCTTTTTTGTGGTAGCCAAGAATGGAAATTGAGGGGATGCCCATCAACTAAGGAATGACTGAACAAGTTGTGGTATATGAATAAAAAGGAATACTATTGTTCCGTAAGAAATAATAAGCAAGTGGACTTCAGAAAAACCTTATAAAAGACTTACATGAACTGATGCTGAGTGAAGTGACCAGCACCATGAGAACATTGTACAAGTAATAGCCACAGTGTGCAAGGACTAAATTTGATAGACTTAGCTCTTTTCAGTCATGCAAGAATCTAAGACAACTCCAAAAGTCTCATGATGGAAAATACTATCCACATCCTGAAAAACAACTGTGGAATCTGAATTCAGATCAAAGTTATTTGCTCTCTGTCTCTCTCTCTGCTTTCTCATGGTTTCTCCCATTGGCTCAAATTTTATTTTACAACATGACTAACTGTGAAAATATGTTTAATATGAACGTGTAAGTAGAGCCAATCAGATTGCTTCCAACTTGGGGAAGGGAAGAGAGTGGAGGGAGGGGGGAAAATTTAAAACTCAAAATCTTATGGAAATGAATATTGAAAATTAAAAATAAATGATATAAAAACAAAACAAATAGTTCTATCCCTGTGATAGAATAATCATAGCATGATAAAACTTCTTCAGGGCAGGGGTTATATTTTTAAAATTGTCTTTGTATGCCTATCACATAGCCCTGTGCCTTTTATATTTTCAATGCCTAATTAATGTTTGTTGAATTAAATTCCCAATAAGACACATTCATTAAATGCATCCTGCAAAAAAAACTATTGCACTGGCCTCTGTGATAGATTTACAATCTGGTAATTCATTGTAGAATTTTGACATCTGTGGGATACTGGACAAGAGATATTAGAAGATTATTCCAATAATCCCAGGACAAGGTGTGACTTCCTGAACTAAGGTAGCATCTATGAAGCATAGTCAGGGAGGCAGCTGAGATGGAGTGAAAAGAACTCTGGCTTTAAAAGTCAAAAAACTTGGGTTCCTGTCTTGGTTCTGCTACTTATCCCCAAAATGAGACTGGTTACTTCAGTTCTCTAGGTCTCAGTTTCCTGATACATAAAATGGGGATTTGGACTAGGCAATCAAATGCCTTTTCAGGCTGTAAATCCTATAAAAAAAATTAGCTAACATTTTTTCCTCTCCAACATGTTTAGGTCTTAGTGCTTGGCTAGAACCAGTCACATTTTCATACTAAATCTTCAAACTCTCCCTCTCCCAAAACAGCCCTTCCTCCATGTCATTAAGAGAAGGTGAATGTTTCCGAAACATTATTATGCAATTCAGACCTATTAGAAGGTAGGATTTTTAAAAATAGCATCTCCTATTTTACTTCTAAATACCCACTTATATCTTGGTAAAAAAAAAAAAATCACATGTAGAGCATAGAAAAATAGTAAGTCAGACAGACCTTTTAATCCATTCTCCCAAATTACTGAGGGTTTGTTGTATAAGGAATTGTGTAAGATTAACTTTCAAAAAATTGTAAATATCTCTTCTTTCACTCCCTCCTCCCCCATCCCAGGAAAGGGGCAATAGGATCGCTGGAAAGAAGTTTTAGAATTCTTATGGAACATTGCGCACAACCCACTTAAAACCTTTGAGAAACTGGTCGTGTTTTATTTTTGTTTTTTTGTCGGTGTACTCCAGTTCTAGTGAAATCATTCTGGGGATAAAACTTTAAAGACCCACTGTGTAAGAGTTCCTACCACATGAAGGGGCTTGAGTAGAAGACACAGCCAGTTTTCAGTAGCAGGCTGAAGGCCTCAGTCTTCAGGAGGTAATTGCTGAATGGCCATAGATGACATGAACTTTTTCAGTGCCTTCAGTGCCATCTAAAACCACAGGTTGAATAGTAATGAACTCTGATGCCAGGATAGTCCTTACACCCTGAAACTCTTCCTTGTCTATCTCCTCTAAATCTCTGTAAAACTAAGGATTAGGTATGACCTACTACCAGAGAAGCTCATGTGAAACAGCACCACTCTTGTGGACTCTGTGGGCCAGCATCCATCTCATGGTACTCATTGCACAAGCTCCCTAATCTGGAATGGCAATATCCACATATAAAAGTGGGGAGTCTGTTACTCAGTGCATTGACTAGTAGGTTGTGTCAAAGACCTCTGACCAAGACAAGCTCCCAAAAAGCTGCCTGGATTTGGCTGATGTTGCCCAGTGTGATGGCAGCAGCAAATTTCTAAACATCGTGCTGGTCAGTATTCCTGGATAAGATGATACCCCCAGGTCAGCAGCATTTTCAATGGCATAAAGCTGCTAGCATCAGCTTTTCCATAAGTTTTCTTCATATTAATGATGTAGCTGTCATCACCCTTTCACATACCCAGGCAGTTTTATGATTTTCTGATTCACTTACCTAGCCTTAACCTCTCTTCCTGTCTCTAGGTTCTCATCTCCAGCTGCCTTTTGCCTCCTATCTTGAAATGGAAGTTCTAAAGGCACTGTAAGCTCAACATTCATTGTCTTTCCCCTGGGTTCTATTATTTTCTCAGTCATCCAGGCTTGAAACTCTCCAGTGTCATCTATTCCTCGCTCTCATTCACCCAACATTTTCCATTCATTGCCAATTCTTGTCATTTCTGCCTCTACAGCATCTCTTATCTTGGTTCTCACCACTTCTCCCCAATTACACTTCCTGGACTATCTCAAAAGCTTTCTAATAATCAGTGTCTCTGCCTCAAGTGTCTCCTCACTCCAATCTGTTGCTTAAGTGATTTTTCTAGAGAGTTCTGGTCTGACCTTGTCAACTTCCTTCCCAATAAATGCTAGTAGTTCCCTACAACGTTCAAATATAAAGGTTTCTGTTTTACATTAAATTTCTTAATTATCCGCCCCTTTCCTACTTTCCCAGAGGCTTTTTGCCCATTTTTCTCCTCCATGCAGAGGTTTTTTGTCCTACTTGCCCTTCTTGTTGGTTCCTTGTTGCCTGTCCATATGTCTGGAAGGCTCACTCACTTCATCTGTACCTCCAATTAGTTTCCCTCGCTTCCCTCAAGACTGTTCAAATCCTGCCTTCTGAAACTTCGCTTCCCTCACTGGCACCAAGGCCAGGGATTTACACTCAGTAGGTGCTTAATTAATACTTGCAGAATTAGCACCTCCCTGAGTTAGTAGTTTTTAGGTCTGAGAAACTGCAGTGGGGCACAAAGGGCTTAAATGGCAAGTCTAGGGTCACTGAGATAGTAAAAGCCAGAGCGAAGTAGTAAAAAGCAAGCCTTTCCTGATGCTTAGCAAGCACCCTAACCCTTCAACCTCCGCAGTATAAGAGAAAGAATATATATTGGTACAAGGGAGAAAGGATGAAATGCACTGCATAGGATTTGCGGTCAGAGGTCCTGACTTCAAATTCTAGCACGTCACTTATTCTGTGTGAATGCAGACAAGTTACTCTCTGTACATGTTATGTAGAATATGGACCCTCTCCAAATCAGGGTACATGATTTTCTGTGGTTCCTTATGATCCTTTCATTCTTATGGCTTTCCTATATGTGCTTAGCTAGCAATATTGCTTTTGTAAATGTATTCGTTGAACATACAATTTCATTGGCATAGGTAATACCCAGAGGAAATTCCAATGCCAGAACCTGCTCTTCAATTAATTTTTAGTCCTAGAAAGTTAGTAGCCTGTGGCACTAAAAGACTAAGTGACTTGCCCAGAGTAACTCGGCCAGTATGTTTAAGAGATAAGACCAGAGCCCAGTTTTTTCTGATTCCCTAAGCCAACTCTAGCCACTATATCAAGTTAACTCGTGCAGGTAATAGACATAAAGAGACCTGCCAAAGGACCATGATGTGGCAGAGAGAGCACGAGACTGGGGCTGTCTGCCCTGTTCTTTCTAACTTACTATGTGACCCTTAAAATTACTTTGAGTGTATGGCATTACTTTGATTATCTGCCAATCTGTCCCATCTACCTCACCTTAGCAGGGGTTCTTGTGAGAAATTAAATGAAGTAACAAGCTTGAAAATGCTTTGGAAAATAGCATGCATTAACCAACCTAGGCCATTATTGTTTTTATTTTTTATTCGACCTTCTCTGGGCATTTAAACTTGCTGTCTGGCAGTCAGTCAGCAAGCATTTATTAAGCATTTTCTACTTTCCAGGTTCTGTGTTAAGTGTTAGGAATGTAAAGGGAAATGGAGGAATCAACATGCAAATACCTATGAAATACAAGACACCAACAGTATAAATGAAAGGTAATTCTAGAGAAAAGAAGGGGAAAACCAGAAAAGGCCTTCTTCTACAGAGAATGGGATGTGAGCTTAGTTTTGGAATGGTAGGAGTCAGGTGAGGAGGGAGGAGCACTCCAGGCCCGGGCATAGCCAGTGCAAATCTATGCAATCTGGAGATGGAATGTCATGTGGGACATCCGAGTCCACGGAGGGGAGTAAAGTATAAGGAGACAGGAAAGGGCCATGTTGTGAAAGGCTTTATAAGCCAAACAGAGTTGTTTGTAGCCAATCCTGAAGGTATTGGGGAGGTATCACTACTAGGTGATGTCTTGCTAGATTTTCAGTAGGCATTAAATTTTTGCAGCCTGCAATTTAGTATTCCGGGTAGTTTTTCTAGTTAGTTCTGTTTATTTTTCTGGTTCTTTGCATATACTACGCAGACCCTCAGGCTCCTCTTCTGTAATTTCCGTGGGACAATGGCCTAACCTTGAATTGACATCATAAACACCTCTATTTCCATAAACAAATCAACAGGATTCACCCCCTTTTTCTATACTTATTTGTCAATGTACTACTAAAGCATTCTCTTAAAAGAAGGCTGAGAGATACCTGATCTTGTTCCCACTAGATATATTTTGAAAACTTTTCATTCTGTGGTAGTTGGAGATTATGAATATTTGCTATGGTGACACTGGGGAAAAAATTGTTTTTACATTTCTATGGATCGTATCGCTGTTACTATCATTTTCTTCCCTCTACAACATTAGTCACCTAGAGAGCTTGATCTCCCAAAACTTAAAATATTAGGACTCTTGCAATAAAGAACTTCAAAGATGATCAGAAGGAATCCCTTCTTTACTGGAGAGGAAACTGCTGCCCCCACAGAGAAAGTGACTTGCCCCAGGTCTCTCTAAAATAGCTTTTCTTTTAAAAGAAAGACAAAAGCAAACAATTATGCAGCGTTAGAGGTTACACCTGCAACATCCCTCCCCACCCCCACAGCAGTTAAGACAATGCAGATGTTGGTTTTCAGATGAAGTCCATTTAATTCATACACACACATCCCTCCAACTCATACATCATAATAGAAGTTTGAAATTTCTGGAGGTGGAGGCTCAGAGTAAAAGACGTCTCCTTAAAATTTCCTAATGATAAATGAAATTGATTAACCCAGACAGGAGATGGGAGTATCAAAAGCTCAGTACATATTTTAAAAATAATTCTATGTTATCTTTATTAAGTTAGGAAAATTGTCAAAATGATGATAACTGTTCATTTGTGGCATTTTATTTTTTATAGTTTAACTTTGTTATTCTGTACGTAATAAACACCAATTCAAAGGAACATTTCTACATACAAATAACAGAAAAAAGATGTTCTGTAGAATTTATTTTTCTTCTCATACTATTTTCATAACCATTATTAAAGCTCACATTTTACTTTTGCAAAAACCTTTACTTACATTACTATATTGCTTTACATTATCTTATTGCCTGCTATTGGGTGAGGTAGGTGCTACCTCACTTTACAGACTAGGAAAATGAGGTTCAGAGGTTAAGTGACTTGCCTAGGGTAATACACCCAGAGTGAATTTGAACATAGCCCTTCCTGATGCCAAGTCCTGACCATTAACTACTACACCAGGTTGCCTATAGCAGATGTTAGTTTTTATGCCTAAATGAGGAAATTGGGATCAAAGAGATGACTCAATTTGCCTAAGGTGACACAGTGAATAGTAGTAGTAGTCCATTCTCAAAGAGGACCAAGTGAATAAGGGGGTTGGAGAGGGGACTCTTCTGAGTCCCAGGTCTTGATAAAATGTCAGTCAGTAAATGTTTATTAAAACCACCTATTCTGTGCCAGACACAGTGCTAAGTGCTGGGGATACAAAGAGACAAGAGTCCTATCTCTGAAAGAGTTCATGGTCTAGGGGAAGAGATGTCATGTAAACAGTGATTACATCCCCACCCCCCACAAAATAAATTGGAGTTAGTCAACAGAGGGAATGCACTAGACATCAGGAAAACCTTCTTGTAGAAGGTGGGACTTTAGCTGGGACTAGAAGGAAAGAGGGCAGAGATGAGGGGAGAGCATTCCAGGCACAGGGAAAAGCCAGAGAAAATTCCCAGAACTGAGAGATGGAGTGTCTTGTGCACTGAATAACAAGGAGGGTAGGACCACTGAATACCAGAGTAAATGGTATATGTAAGATCACTTGTGAGGAGTAAGAAATACTGGAAGGGGAAGAGGGCAAGGCAGGTAATGAAGGACTTTGAATGCTAAGCAGAGGATTTTATATTTGATCTTCACAGTGATAGGGAGCCACCAGGGTTTATTGAGAGAGGCTGGAAGTGGGAATGCGGTGATCAGATCTGTACTTTAGGTGGCAGCTAATTGGAAGATGGATTGGAGTGGGGACCAATTAAAACCAACAATAACTGGTTATTGAAATAGTCCAGACCTGAGATGATGAGGGTCTTATACCAAAATGGGAGCAATGTCAGGAGAAAAAAAGCTATTTGAAAGACATTACTAAGGCCAAACCAACGGGCTTTGGAAACACACTCGATAGTGGAGGGCATGAGGCATGAAGGATGAATTAATGAGAATTCAGTGGAATTGCAAGGCTCTCTGGGCATGAAGCCTGAATGAAGCCCTCCAATGCCGATTCCAATTCACCACTGAAGGTAATCCTCTAAGGGTGTTGTAAGTCAGGAAAAACCCCTATTAGCCAAGAAGAGATGCGGTCAGGGCTTTGCAATGCCTTAGCAAACAACGATATCAGTGTGGAGCCCAGAGAACCTTCCATGGGAGTTTAAACTTCATAAGGAATATTTTGCTGTACTCATTGTGTCTACCCAGCTACAGAAGGCAGATCTTTATCAAAACCCGTTTTGACAGTATTACAGCTAAAATGATTAATGCTGTTACTCACAAACGTTTAAGTAATTACCAGGAGGTGAAGAACCCTCTAGCCTCCTTTGCAGCAAGTAGTGGAAGCAGGTTTGGTCTGTTACTGAAATGTATACATGATGTTATTTGAACTAGAGAATAACTAATCAACTATTTTAATATTGGGTTTAGATTTCCCAAAGCGTATTCCAGCTCTCTGGCTACTTTTCTAGCAGTGTGTAAAGCTGTGACAGAGTTTCCTTTCACTTTACTTTTATTTCAAAAGTCTTTCTGTGGCAATTTATGGTATTGTCTCCACTCTGTGGATATACACATTGAGATCACTGCTCTACACTTACCAAGCCCCTAGTTCTGTTCAAATTCAAACTTTTAATTAAACTATTGTGTGGAAAAGTTTCTTTAAAAGGTGAGAGCTTGCCCAGGTGTCAGGTGCTACAGAGTCCTAGAACTAATTGGCTTTGGGAAAACCTACATTCAAATCCTGCCTCAGACACTTACTGTGTGATTCTGAGAAATTAATGCTTAAGCTTTGTGAGCCTCAGTTTCCTCATTTACAAAATAGGGATGACATCTAAATCATTATGTACATGTAGATGATTTTTTACTTCCTGTTATTTGGCTCACTCATGTTTTTCCTTCTCCAGAAAACCCAAAGACCTAAAGTTACTATAGAATTTACAAAGAAAAACAACAAAAAACAATAAATCACCACAGATTTCATTCATAAGAAGTCAAATAGTTTCTAACAAGTACTTGTCCCTTTGGAGATCTCCAATGTTAGCAGCCAGAAAGTGACAAGGTTTAAAAGTTATTGACTATCCTCACTCACTCTACCCCCTTATGCCATCATCACTTTGACCTGCCTTCTACATAGACTGTAAATTCTTTGAAGGCATGGAATATTTTCTTTTTCTGCCTTTGTATTATTTGTCCTTGCAATAATGTTTGTTGAGTTAAACTGTTGATAATTTCTATCCAAATTCAGCTAGCTGTCCTTTAAACTTTGTTTCCACTTCTGAGAGAGGGCAAGATTTTGAATACTTTGAGATTGATTAGGTTAACAAAGCAAACTTTCAAAAGAGAGGTGGTTACAATGGCTCCAAGACAATTCTCTAGCAAGTACCACTTCTACAGGATAATCTGTAAACATTTCCAAGTTCCATCCTCAGATATAGAGGAGATGCTGAACACCAGTCCAATCAAAGTAGGATTGAGAATTCTGATACTGACTCTCTGGTTCAGTTACTTGGTATCCTAGGGCACAAAGCCCAAGCTTTCTGAGCCTAAATTTCCTCAATAAACAGAATAAAAGTCACCCAAGAAGTCTAGCACACCCATAGCTCTACCAAAGATGTGTTCTGCCCAGGCTATTTCCTTCACTGCCTCCCACCTCCTCTGTCAGATGGTAGGGACAGTTTTCATTGTTCTATCTGGCCCACAGAACCCAGCATTTCCCATTCTTATACTGACTTAGTGAACTAAAGTCATTCAGAAAAATCAAAGCCAGATTTGTCTGGAAAGGACCTTCAAAGTGTCCACAAGTCTTCTTTTATCCTTTGCTGTTCTTCAGTCATGTCGGACTCTTTGTGACCTCATTTGGAGATTTCTTGGCAAAGATGCTGAAGTAGTTCACCATTTCCTTCTCCCTACTCACTTTATAGATGAGGAAATTGAGGCAAACAGTGACTTGTCCAGGATCACACAACTAGTAAGTGTTTGAGGTCAAATTTGAACTTAGGTCTTCCTGATACCCCCGGTCCATTTAGCCATCTAACTGCCCAATGAAATCAAGCCCTACTAGATAAATTATTTGCTTCATCAAAGATAACCCCCACCAAATAATAAGTAACCATTGATAACTCTAAGGTTTGCAATGTACTTAACCAGCAATTCACATTTGTTTCTCACAAGAAGCCAGAGGTAGGTTGTGTTTACATTTTGGGAACTAGTTAATTTACTTGCCCAACAAAAACAACTTGTTGGATTCCATTATCCAAGACCCCAAATGCTCTGAGCTCACCTTTCTCACCTATAAAATGAGGAGAATACTGCCTTCCGGGGGTCGTTTTTACAAACACCATGATCTACTGTTACTTTTATTATATTTTTAACATCCAAGGAACACTAAGAAACAGAGCTCTGGCCCGTTTGAATCTGGAATGAGCTGCCTTCGATACTTAACAAGATTCTTGACTTTTAGCAATGTTCTTTCCCAAAGAAATCCCACTTCATCTTGCCCTACCTTTCCCTAAATCCTCCATAGAGGCTCTGATGGGCTAGAGGCCTTTGCTTCCCATCCTATTTTAGGATTTCCAGTGTAGCATTTGAGCTGTCCCTATTTCTCATTTCTCCCCGAATGAGCAGCCTCTCAGCTTCGTTTTCTCCATGTCTCTACTGCTCTAGTGGTCCCAAACCTACATTTCAGCAATCATGCTTTCCACAGAGTGATTTGTAAACAACCATTACCAATTGAATCCCATTTGACCAATTGAATCCCATTTGATATCTATAGAAGAGATGCTAGAGTAACCAAATGAAAATAGGGTTAAGAATTCTAATGCTGATACTGTTAAATATTGCAGATTGCTCCATGGCACAGTAAGATAGAATCAAAGAATATGAATATAGAGCCATAATCTCCCAGTTGGAAGGAAGTTCAAGAGACATTATTTAGCCCAACCTGAGCAAGCATGCAGGGGATGACTTTTCCTTGTTGCCTCCCTGGCCAAAGAATTCCAGAACCCCATCTCAAATGGAAAAGACTAGGAAGACCTCAACACCACAAGAGCTCCCCATAGCCTCACCTGTGGGCTCCTTGACTATTCTCCCAAGGCTCAGACATAATGAAAATCAACAATACTATTCCTTCTGATGTAATGAAAGACAGCAAATGCTTTACTATTTTTGCCTTGCCACTGACTCCTAAAGTCTCTCAGTCCTTCCTCCCTGTCCATGTCATCTGACCTACTTATATATACTTGGGCTTTGCTGTCTGACCTGTGGTGGTCAGATAGCAAACTTAAGACTTTCCTTCTATCCTGCAGCTGAATTTTCTTCCACGTGTTGTAGAGTGTGAACCCCTTGGAAAAAGAGGCTATCCTGAGTTTTCTGTTCATATTCCTAGTGTTTAGCATATATTATGTGCTTAATGAATACTTATCCAGGCTCCTCTACAACATCACTAAGTCCTCTGCACAGTCACTTTGGAATAGGTGTCAGTGTTAGAAGGTTTTCCTTACATTACGTCAAGGTCTGTTCTCTACATCTTTCACTTTGGAATCTTGTGAGCCCAGTCTACTTAGACTCATCAAGCATTTCTCCACTGTACCTTGGGTTGATTTTCCTTACTAGAAAAGGCAAATGGGCTCCAAGTGGCCAATCCAGAAACAAGACACAGGCTCTCCCAGACTGGGCCCCAACTGCCCTTTCAGTTACAGATACCTCTCTAGGACAAATGGGCTTAAAATGAAATACCTCAAAATAAGAGAACCCCTCTCCCCATACTCAGCCCCAATTCACAAAAGGTTGCCTATTTTTTAAATAGTAAGGTTTTTTTACACTAGCATGAATGACAATGACTTAGGCAAGGCCAGTGGTATGAGGAGAGAGCGTGAGGGAAACTGACACAATACAACTAACTACTCCCATTCAGTGGCTGGTTTCCATTTCAATATGCTAAGCACAGGGCTGATTTCAAAACTCAAAACACCCAAACTGAGTCATTGACTTTTATTGCAAAATAGTTAGCTGCTAATTAAGTAGGAGTGAGAGCAGGGAGGGCCTTCTCTGGCTTATTATTCCAGCTTTGAGCCAAGAAAATATAAACTGTGAACAAAATTCTTTTTAAGGGGAAAAAATGTCCTTTTGGAGGAGGAATATATTGTGTGCATGTGTGCACGCGCCTGCTTTGGGGATGGGTGTGGAGATTGAAGGTTTTAATAAGTTTATCTTCCAAACAAGGAAAGTTAAAGCACAGAAGGATGGACAGATGTGCACCAAGGTACCCCAACCCTTCACACAATGCAAAAATTCTTCATTTCTTCATCCCTGCTGGCACACCAAGGATTTTTCTAGAGTGGTCCAATCTAACTTTTCCTCTATTAGCACTAGCTAATTTTTTGCCTGCCTTCAGAGTCATTTAGAAAAAAAACAAAACCCCACATTTCCTAGCAGCAGAATCCCTTTCCAAAAAAGTCAATGTTATGATAACCGGTTTTACATATGGGAAGCCAGAGGATTGGAAGCTACCCCCTTTGGACCGTCCCAAAGCCCAATGCTCACACAACAGTAGGACAGTGAGTGAACAGTGAAGGGGGAAGGGGGAAGGGACTGAAAATGTATGCATGGAGGGAGGAGAGAAGTGGGAATCTCCAGTCTCTCCAGGATCCGGTGGTATATACCCTCAGGGAATAATACTAAAATGAGGCTTTTGAGAAAACTATTCCCAGAGCCCAGCAATTGGTCATCCTTACAAATGATGATCACACCCTACCCCACCTAATCCAAACCTTCAGTTGAATTAGAAAAATTTTCTCATGTCTTCTTCCTTTCCCCAGTCTATACTAAATTTAAACATTGCCATTTTCTGAAGCCCAGACTTGAGATTTTACTTTTGGTTATCATCTCTGATCTGCCTTGAGCAGGCCAGTTCTTTTTACTTTGCCTTTGCCCAAGTATGTGGGGGGCACCTTTCCCCAGCAACCACAATATTGCTGAATACACCTGTTGTATCTTGTCCTCAGTAAGGTATTTTATTCACTCATTTATTATTCATTCAATGCCTATGCTTGTGTGGGGTGCCAGAGGACATAGCCGATATTGTTTCTAGACAAATAGGAAGATGTGATATGAACACAAGTCTTTCAACAAACTTGCTAGATGTTTGCTAAATATCAGAAGGGTAGCTAAGTGGCACAGTGGATAAAGTGCCTGGCCTGGAGTCAGGAAGACTCATCTTTCCCAAGTTCAAATTAGGTTATGCATGTTTACTCCTAGCTATATAATCCTTAACCCTGTATGCCTCAGTTTCCTCATCTGTAAAATGAGCTGGAGAAGGAAATAGTCACCCACTCTAGTACCCTTGCAAAGAAAATCACAAATGGGGATACTACTGCCAATGACCCAACAACAAATGCCAGAAACTGTTAAGTGTTGGGAAAAAAGACAATCAAAATACTGCTCCCTCCCTTTAATGAGCTCACATTCATTCTAACAGGGGAGACATCATTGCAAAGTATGTACAGACACAATCCAGACATTGAAAACAGAAGATCATCTCAGAGGGAAGGTGTTAGCAGTAGCAGGAGGTGGGGGAACAGGAAAGGCCAGGGAAACCGGGACAAAATAAGAGAGGAGCGCACTCTAGCCTTTCCCTCTAAGATGTAACATTTAACTCTATAGGTTAGGAGGAGGTAGGAGGGGCACCGAGTCAGTGGGGGAAAAAGGAGCTTGAATTTGGAAGATAGAAGATCCCATGGGAGGGACCTGGAGACCAGCTTTAGCTAGATATTAAGAAGGTGAGGGGAGTAAAGCCCAAGAACAGTAGAATGTTAGGAAGGATTTTAAAGGCTAAGCAGATTTTATATTTGACCCTGAGGAAATAAGGTTCCAGTGAAATTAGTTGGTTGAATAGAAAATAACATCAAAACAGCCTCTTAGGAAGATCACTTCAGCAGCTTCAGTGGAAGATGGATTAGAATAGGGAGAGATTGGAGACAGGGGGACTAAAAAAATATATCTATAGAACAGGCTCAATCAAGGTCATGGGGACCTGTACATGGCTGGTAACTGGGAGGAGAGAGAAGAGGCATAAAGAGAAATGTTGTGTAGGTGGAAAGTACAAGACTTGGCACCAAACTGCATATGTGGACTGAGCACAGGTAAGGATACCAAGGTCAGGAAACTGGGATTACCAGTAATGTCATTCAGTGGTTTCAGTTGTGTTGAACTCTTTGGGATCTGATCTCAATTGGAGTTTTCTTGGCAGAGATACTGGAATGATTTGTCATTTCTTCTCCATCTCATTTTTGATGAGGAAACTCAGGTAAATAGGAGTAAGTGACTTGCCCAGGTTCACACAGTAAGTGAAAATGGCAACGTATTTGGAGTCAGAATCTGGATTCAAAATCAAGCTCTCCTACTTTTACCTGTGCAGCTGTTGGTGAGCTGAGCCAGAGCAGACTGGTGGCACAAGCGCTTGGAATAAAGAACACCTGAGTTCACACCTAGCCTCAGAATTCTACCAGTCACATCCTCCTAAGCAAGCCACTTAACCTGTTTGCCTCAGTTTCTTCATTTGTAAAATAGGGGATAACAATAACACTTCTCAGGGTTGTTATGGTAATGAGGTATTTGTAAAGTGCTTTGTAAACTTTAATACATTATATAAATGCTGTTATAATTAAGTCATTTGACCTTTCCAGTTTTCAGTTTATCTCTAACCCAAAGGAGTTGGGCTAAGCTTGGGCTAGGGTCTGTAGGGTCCCTTTTACCTCTACTCTGTGATCCTAAAACTAGCCTTGCCACCAGCTCTCACCCTTCACTAGGCAGAAAGGCAGTAATAGCAGTCATTCTGGGGGAGATCCTCAACTGATTCATTGTGAGCTAATGTATGTAAAGCATTTTTTGCAAATCTTAAAGCACTATGTAAATGTAACCTATTATTCTGGGGCATAGGAATTTGCTTAAGACTATGCAAGGCTGGGAAGTAAAACCCATCTAAACTCCAAAATGAGCTCTTCCTTCTCATTCAGGCTACAATGTGCTAATTCCAATCCAAATCACTCCTCATTCTTTTTAAAATAGCCTCATTGATATGTTTTGCTTTTTCATTATAAACACTTACAATTTACCCCTATTTAAGAAAAGGTGTCTAGTAGCAAAGTAAAGCAATTAAATAAAACTAGTAATAGAATGACCTGTCTGAAAATACCTTCAACATCCCACATTCTCCTCTATTTAAAAAAAGATTAATGCAAATCTCTTTTCTCCCTACTACCCTCACTTCATTGAAAAAAAAAAAGACAAATTTCTGGGTCTAGAAGCCTTATCACCATTTCCATATATACATACATATACACTTTATACCTGTGTGGACACATGCATACATCCCTCCTCCCCACCCCCCACACCCAGCCCTTTGATTTTGTGGCATGAACTCTCTCTTAATGCTGATCACCACCTGCTCAGAAACTGACACTATTTCTTAGCACAGATAAAGGTTATTTGATTTACCTAGTCACACAGCCATTCTATCAGAGACAGGACTTGAACCAGAACTTCTTAAGGCCAGTGAGACCAGTTTTATGTTCATTTTGCCATGCTGCCTCTCATACTACCATAATTAAGTCAAAAACTTTTTGCAGGAAGGAAATAAAGGTTTATTAAGCACTTACCATGTACCTGCCAGGCACTGTGTGTATTAAGTGCTTTACAAGTATAATTTATTTGATCCTTAACAGCCCTGGGAGGTAGTAGGTGCTATTATCATTGACATTCTACAAAGAAGGAAACAGGCAAAACAGTGACACAGCCCTTTTCTTAATGAACTCCAATGGGCTTCTGAAATAGCTAGGAACATTGCTTATGCTTGTTTGTTGAGACAACAGCAATCACTTTCACTTTTAGAATGTGGTTCAGTGCTTTTCAGTGTCCAACTCTTAGTTGATGCCATTTAGCCTTTACTTGGCAAAGATACAGGAGTATCCTTCTCCAGCTCATTTTAAAGATGGGGAAACTGAGGCAAAAAGGGCTAAGTGACTTACTCAGGGTCACGCAGTAAGTGTCTGTTGGAACTCAGAAGATGATTCCTCCCAATTATAGACCTGGTACTTGATCCACTATGCCACCTAGCTGCCCTTGCTCATAGTAGGTGGTTCACAAATGTTGAATCGAAATAACTATGTAAACCAGGGGTGGGGGTACCTGTGGCCTCCAGGCCACATGGGGCCCTCTAGGTCCTCAAAATTTTGATGGTCCTTTGACTGAATCTAAACTTCAAAAAATAAATCCTTAGGATTTGAATTCAGTCAAAGGGCACTTGAGGGCATAGAAGGCCACAGGTTCCCCTACTCTGATACAAACTATAGATCTTCCCCTTCCTGGGGAGGAGGTATCATTGTCTAATTAGGTAAGACTTTCAAAGAAATATAAAGACACTTCAGCATACTGGACAGACAGCTGGCAAGACATGGGTTTATACCTTTCCTCCAGTGTTTACTGGCTGTGTGACCTAGGCAACTCTAATCTCTGAGTAGGCAGCAGAACTGCATTTGCAGAGGTAATAACCTCACCTGGGAGTTCCCTAGACCAATGAAATCAAATCTAATCCCTATTCCTATAAAAAATACAAAATATATAAGGACCTGAAGATTAATATAGATTTTAGAACTAGAAGGGACCTGATAGAATGGTAATCTAAACTTTTTACAAATAAGAAATCTGGGGATCAGAGGCATAAAACCACACATAGGATAACAGATAGCAAAAGAAGCCAGGATTTAACCATCCTGTGATGTGACTGCACACCTACATCTCTCTCCATTATAGTATGCTGCCTTTCTACAATGCAAACTATCTCAGAATTTTAGAAGATAAGTCGGGGCTGGAAGGTGGGACTAAGTCTGATTCCAGAGAAACCTACCTTCCCACAGGAAGAGTCCCAATTGAGAACAGGAACTCTGAAAAGCCAGGTAGGGAGAAATTAGTTTCCCCAACATTAGGATAAGGAGAATATGCAAGTGATGACAACCTTAACAAAATTTCTGTTGCTGGATCCAAATGGAATGCAAGCGACTCCCCTGAACTCTGTCTCCTGCTTCCTCCCCCTCCCCACCATTCTCTTTAATTCATATGCTATTCAGACCTGGGACTACTGTTCATTATGCAGTAGGTGTTGAAAGTCATCAAGAAGATAATTGGGGTATTTCCAGCAAGGTATGTCCCCTTCCCATGTTCCCACGGAACAGTGTCATCAACACAGTTGCTTGGCAACTATTTGGTCCAATAGAACTATTTTACAAATGGAGGAATTGAATGACAGATAACTGAAATGATGTTTTTTTTCCCATGTTTTATTGGTTCTTCTTTCCTTCCTTCCTTTCTTTCATCACCCCCCCAAAAAATACAAAAACAAAACAACTAATTGGCCATTTCTGGAAGTATGTCCCATTCCACAAAAAGCATCTACCACTTCTCTGTCAAGGTGTGAGAAGCATGCTTCACCAGGAATGTTTGGTGCATTGATGAGGGTTCTGAATTCTTACAGTATTGCTTTACTTTAGGTTATATGGTTGTTGTTTTTCCTGGTCATGTTTGCTTCACACTCATTGGATGAGTTCACACAACGAAATCTCCCGACTCTCTGAAATCTTGATAGAAATAATTTTTCAATGATGCAAGAATATTTCATTTATTTAATATACCAATTTATTCAACATTCCATAATTAATGGACACTTACTTTCCTAAATTTAAGTTCTGGCCACTACAAAATGGGCAGCTATTAATTTAAAAAAATGTAGGAACTTTCTACTATCTTTGACTTCTTTGTATTTGTACCTAATAGTGATATTATTTAATCAAAGGATACATTTAGATGACTTTCAAATAGCAGTCTAGCTTGAAATTCAATTCTCATCTCCAAATCCAGGGCATTTCCCACTATACCTTTCCATTTGCCTTGTGTACAAAGTACTATGCTATATTCTGGGAAAGGTACAAAGGTAATTAAGATCTGATCTGTTAATTCTCTCAAGACCCTTTACAATCTAAGAATTAAGGGATATGATACATAGACAGATAGGTAGATAGATATAGATAGTGAGAGAAAAATATGGAAGGCAATCTAAAGCAGGTACATGGTGAAGAACCAATGATTATTTTAGATTAGGAATTCAGGGAAAGTTTATTGGAAAATAAAATAAAGAATGCAAATTGGGTGAGGGCAGGGACTATTTCTTCATATTTGTCTTTGTATGCCCAACCGAGTAATTTGCACAAAACTGAGCTAAAATTATCATCTGAGTTGGGTCTTAATGGATAGGAAAATTTTTTAAAGGAAGAGATTTAGGTGGTGGGAGGGTAGGGGACAGAAGGGAATCGGGAAGCCCTTCCAGATGGGCATAGTTGAAAGGGCATCACAAAGTCATACATATAGTACAGAAATATACTAGGTGTATATATGGCCAAAACTATCACAGTATGGATGAGTTTTATGAGATAAGCTTAGAAAGATAGGTAGGAGGACTGGAATACCCAACTATTAGGTCTTGGAAGGTAGAACAGTTAAGAGATTCGAGTAATATCTAAGAAGAAAATCAGTCTAGTGGGAGAAGGATGGATTGAATAAAGGGATGAGATGCTGTAGGTTGTTACAGTTGTCCTAGTTTGTGTCAATGAGAGATCATAGAATTTAGAGTTTGAAAGGGTTCCTAGCTGTTACCTAATCTAATCTTATCTAAAAAGACAGTGGGGGAGGAGGGACTTTGCTAAGGTTACATGTGCTGTTAACAGTGGGGGACAACTATTCCATTCCAGGTTTTCCAAATCCACTGCCTAAATAATAGCAGTGACAGTGGGGTTAGAGAAGAGGGGACTCATGAAAACAAGCTGAATAAATAGAATTTAGTCATTGGATTAGCAGAACAGGAGACTGAAGAATCAAAGACAGCCTCATATGCTAGAAGGCTATTTTAGTCAGTGAAAGCTCATCACATTTTTCCAAGGAGTTACTAGATCATGGAAAACAATGTGGAATTACTTTGTACTTACCACATTATATTTCATATTTATGTATATTTGTACTTGTTGTTTCTGCTATAGTCAGCTTTAAATTTTTAGGAAGTTTTTCCTTATGAAGGACAGAAACCTGCCCCTGGAACTCTTCTTACCCATTACTCTTAGTTCTCACTGGGAACCAACAGAAAAAAATCTTATCCGTCTTCCACCTGCCAGTCCTTCAGATTAAGATGGCTATCATTGTCCCTACTATGTCTTTGGTTTTTCAGGCTAAAATATCCCACAGTCTTTCAATGATTATCATCAAGACACTTATCATATACTATCTGTATTTTAGTCATCCCCCCAGGTGTCTTGTCTTATCTCCTCCACTCTCTGCAGAAAGAATTGAGTCCTATTTTGAGTCACTAGTAGAATAATCCTGGGCAAGTCTGGACCTCTCTGAATCTTCATTTCCTTAGCTATAAACTAGGGATAGTAACACTTCTATGCTACCCATAGGGGTAGCAAATGAGAGCTGAACAACTGAGGTATGGGAAATACACTACATTGGGAGTCACAACACCTGTCTTTGCTATGAACTAGCTCTGAGAGCTTGCCCAAGTCACTTAGGCTTCTGATCTGTAAAATGTGAATCCTATTACCTGCCTCTTAGGGTTGTGAGGAAAATGCCTAGAAAACCATAAAGCATTACATATATATATGCCTAGAAAACCATAAAGTATTACATATATATATATATACACACACACACACACATATAAAATGTGAATTACTATAATGACTGTAAAATTGCTTTGTAGCTCTAAAGTATGATAGAAATATTAAGGATTATGATGGTAATTCATTATGTTGGTCACAGAACTAGATACAATGAATAGAGTGCCTAATTTGGAGCCAAAGGGACTAATCACTTACTAAATGTGTGACCCTGGACAACTCAGTTAACCTCCCTTGGCCTCAGTTTCCTTATTAGGTTCCCTTGCAGCTCTGAATCCTGTGAGCCTAACTGCACAACAAATATTTGTTGAATGAATCAAGAGATCTATATGTGGAGGATTCACCTCTTAGTTAAGCAATCCAATAGACCAATGACCACATCAAGGGAAACAGGAACCCACAGCATGTGCTGCCTTCCCTCGTGCCAGTTACCAAGAGAATACTATGAACTTGAGATCACAAACTCTGCTGAGGAAGAACACAACCCAACTACAAATCTAGAGTCAATACTGAAAATGAGGGAGATGGCTTATGAGGAATAGGATTGACAAGGAGCTTCTTCCATAGGCCCCCTGGATACTGAAAATGTCTGGAAATGAGTGAAACAGTTATCAAGGGTTGGGGGTGGGTGGCCTCTAATTTCTTTTCCAATGGATTGTAATCCTAATTAGTCCTATGGTCCCAAATGGGGTTCCCAGAATCAAGAAATCTCAGATTCCCATTGAAAAGTGAGGTTTACTGATCAGTGAGAAACTGGACTGAAGAGAAGAGAGAGGTTTACAATCAACACTAACCCTAACCCTACTCCTCGTGTGATGACATTCGCCAACACCTGGCCATCCTACAATCAGCACTTTGAAAACTTAGTGAGGTGTATGTAAAGAGCCCAGACAACGCTAACACTTATTTGCACAAAAAAATTTCATTTACCCAGGAGGAAAGAAAAAAGCCACAAACAAGCAAGGAGATCCAGATGGGAGATAGACTGGGAGTTAGGAGACTAGAGGTACGTGGGAAGCTTAGAAATCAACTAACCTGTCATGTCCTTCAGTTTTTTAAAAAGATTTCTTTTCTTTAAAAAAAGAGTGACCTCTTATTTTTCAATTATCTTTACTTCCAGAAAGATCTTAACTCAAGTACCTAGGTAGCCAACTCTTATAATAAAGAATAAGAAAAGTAGTTCAGTAAAGCTTATACATAAGCCAAATAGATATTATAATGCAGTGTTCCATACCTAGGGTGTCCTAACTCTGACAAGAAAAGACAAGATATCCCTAATTTTTAATAAATACAGGAGAATTTATTTGCATTGTTAACATAGCTATTAACAGATCCAGGATCCAGGATCCAAATCCAGGTCCTGTGACTCACAAGTCCAAATTCAGTGCTTTTCCAATGTATATCAGTAGCTAGTTGTGTGACCTTGGGGAAATCAGTTCAACTTAGCTAAATAAGCATTAAGTTTGACTTAATAAATTTTTGAGTCCCAGGAAGAGACGATCTAAAGACAAGATTCATCCCAACCCTTTTGAAGTTGACAATCTAACAGCAGTCCCTTCTCTGGGCCTCAATTTCCCCCTCTGTAAATAAGGGCATTGGACTAGGAGTCAAATGCATCATAAATTTAGAGTTGAATGGCACCCTAGAGGTCATCTAGACCAATTCATTTTACAACTGAGGCTAATTGTCTAAGACCACTTAGTAAAGCCAGGATCCCAAAGTTCTTCCATCTCTACCATGCAATGATTTTCATATTTTTTCTGTATATACATCTAACTGTACACATTGTCTCCACAGATAGAGTGTAAGATCCCTGAGGACAGGAGCGTTTCATTTTTGTCTGTTGCCCCAATACTTTGCATAAATAACATGTAGAGTTGGCATTTAGCAAATGCATGTTGAATGATTATTGATTTAAAATACATGAATCTTGTGCTATTCTCTTTCAAACTGACAACTTTCATGACATTTTTTTCTTAAATTAAAATTTACTTAACATTTAGTAAGAACTTATGCACACATAACCTTAAACAAAGGTCAAAGACAATTTAAATGAATACAGTTGATTTCAATGTCCACCAACCTGGCAGGAAACTCCTATACTCTTTTTTTTTTGAGTAGTGAGGGTGACAACACTCTTTGCCTCCTGGGTGGGCAGGGAGGTGTGCTCAAAGGGGGATGCTCAAAAATATGCAGTTACTAGATAACAGCCACAAGGTGGCAAAGAGAGTCCATGTGTGTTCTCCCATCCCTGGTAAAAAAAACCCACCAGTCTGATAGATTTTGACAGATTTAGCCCTTCTCAGCAATGAAAAGTCCTAAACAATTCCAAAGGATGGAAAATGGCAGCCACATCCAGAAAACAAACTCTGGAGTCTGAATGCACAGGCTATTTTCTTCTTTGTTTTCCTTTCTCATGGCTTCTCCCATTTGATATAATTCTTATGCAACATGACTAATGTGAAAATGTGTTTAATAGAAATGTATGTGTAGAGCCTATTTCAGATTGTATGCCATTTTGAGGAAGGAGGGAGGAAGGGGAGAAAATTTAAAACTTACAGAAGTGAATGTTGAAAATTAAAAATCAACTAAAAAAGAAAAAAAATAACAGGAGCCATGAATCTAATGGAGATTCCTGGAGAGTCACCAAGAATTCAGGAAATAATAATTATCTCCCAAACTACATGCCTTTCTTTCTTCTCACCCCTGATCCATTTTCCAACAAATATTCGATGACCCATCAATATTGGCAGGTAGACTCAAAATTTGTAGGATCATACAATCATAGATTTAGAGCTGGAAGGGATCTTAGATGTCATCTAATCTAACTACTTCAAACCCAAGCTGGAAATGAAGATTTACATAGGCATTCCTTCTCAATTTCCCATCACCATAGATACCCATCTTCCCAGTCCCCCTGCTGCCAAGCTTGGGAACAATTTGGAGAGCAGGTTATCTATGGAAAAAGGTTGGGGGAAAAATGCCAAGTCCTGCCAATTGTCTCTCACTGCTGTTTCTAAGTTATTCCCCCTTTTTTTTTCAGACATTTTTCAAGCTAGGTCCTGGCCCTGGGCAACAGGGCCCTGATCTCCCTGCTCCCATTCCCCCCTCATGCCCCATCATTCAGGTTCATTACCTGCCCTAGTCCTATCTGCCCCCTGGACACCCACAGTGATAAGGATAACAACAAGCATTTATATAATGCTTTTTGTGGTTGCTGAATCATTTCAATCATGCCCTAGTATTTGTGATCCTATTGGGGTTTTCTTGGCAAAGATACTGGAGCGGTTTGCCATTTCCTTCTCCAGCTCATTTTATAGGATTAAGTGACTTGTCCAGGGTCATCGTGGTAGTAAGTGTTTGAGGCTGAATTTGAACTCAGTTTTTCCAGCACTCTATTCACTGTACCCCCTATGCCTTCCCTTAAAGGTTTTACAAGCTGCTTTACATGTGTTTTCATTTGCTCTTCTTAACAACCCTGGGAAGTAAATGCTACTATTCTCATTTTACAAATAAATAGAGGCACAGAATATTAAAGGATTTACCATATTCATATAATTAGCATGCGCCAAAGGCTGGATCAGAGTGCAGGTCTGACTCCAAGTCCAGTTTTATACGCTATACCATGTAAACTGACTGGCTGTGCACCCACTTAGTGCTTACTTACGATAGGCTAATTTAGAGTTACTTCATTATTGACCAAACGGTACACTCTGGCATTAGCCATTCATTCATTTATTCATTCACTTTTTTAAACTAGCATTTGGGCTATGGTAATGCTTCATAAGATCTGTGATTTCTTTAGTGAGATTGCTTTCTTCGTAGGTTACAACCCCTCAGTACTGAAGTCTCATGAATCTTCCCGAGTTCAAATCTGGCCTCAAGACACTTACTGAACAACCCTGGGCAAGTCATTTAAGCCCTGTTTGCCTAAGTTTCCCCCTCTGTAAAATGAACTGGAGAAGGCAATAGCAAACTCACTTCACTATCTTTGCCAAGAAAACCCCAAATGGGCTCATGAAGAATCAGACATAACTGAACTACAACGAAATCCATTCCCCCAACTGTTACCAGTCACCAGCCTTATGACAGTTGAGCCTTTTCACATATAGTTATGTTGGTCATGGAAAGAAAGACTGTTATATAGTCTATCCCAAAGTTAACATTGAGTCTTGAGGCAATGAGAGGCCGGGGTATGCTCATAAATGTTCAGCAACCAGATCTCCAAACAAATATACTGTAGGATACACTTTCAAGTTCAATCTGCATTGTTAACATCTTCTCCTTCACTTTCTCAAGTGTACACAATCATCAGAATAAACTTAGTCATGATTGGAAGGTTTACTGAAGTCTGAGGTATAAATGCTCACATTGAAAAGTTGGCTCTTGGGACCCAGTAAGAGTCCCTCGATAGAGCGGAATGAGCAGTGCTTTTGTAGTCAGAGGACCTGCCACTGCAGGCAAGTTCCTTAATCTCTCAGGGCCTTTATTTTCTCATTTTTAAAATGTCAGGATTAGATGAGAGGAGCCCTAACATTGCTTCCAGCTCTCCACCCTGTACTCCTTTCCAGCTTGACACTGACCAGTAAAATTGTGTATGATACTATTATGGACTTCAAGAGCTCAAGGTCCTCTCCATCTCAGAGGAAGGTAGGCAGCAGAGTACAGGAAGGATGGCAAAATACTTTCCTGAAATAAGTGACTTCCTCCTGTCCAAGATGGACCCAAGAATAAGATGAATGAATTTATCAGATAACTCGGTAGATACTCAAATGGCTACATTTTAATTGTTTCTTAGGATAGAGAAATGTATGATTCAGGCTACCAAGTGTTCAAAGTATGCAGGACATAGTTTACCTTTCTGCTGATGATTCCAATGACCTCACCATGAACTTTATTTACAGTGATGGGACTTCCAGTAGGAGTGAATGATGTCTTTGAACTATAAAGGCATAGGTGAAAATCCTACCTCAGACACAAGTTTGTACAACCCTAGGCAAGTTCACTTAAACCACTCTCAGATTCAATTCCTTTATCTGTAAAGTATAAAAACCATAAAACACTATCCCTAGCACCTTCTGCACAGGTCCACATCCAGTATTAGCCACTGCATGTCACACAGAGCCTAGATGTAGGGTAGCAAAGCTACTGAGTCATCACTAAATATGAGACGTTATGAAATTATGTATATAAACTTTTAGAAAGTAAATTAAAAATGAATTATGATGCTAATAGGTGAGTAGGTGGTACAATGAATAGAGTGAGCCCTGGAGTCAGGAAGACCTGATATTAGGTGTGCGACCTTGGCCACATTATGTGAACTGTTTGCCTTAGTTTCCTTACGTGTAAAATGAGTTAGAGAAATACAAACCTCTCCAACATCTTTGCCAAGAAAACCTCAACTGAGGTTACGAAGACTTGGACAACTAAACAAAAATCGTTAATAGTCTTATTATTTCTGTTTTGTCACACACGTTCAGGCTCAGGCTACGGCACTTAAAGTCAGTCAGTCAGCATTTATCAAGCACTTCTTTTCTACTAGGCATTGTACTACAAGCTGGGTATACAAAGAAAGGTAAAAGACACTCCCTTCCTTGTAAGGCTCTCAGTCTAATGGACAAGGAAAGGTAAAGGAAATTAAGTATTTCTATAGCACAGGCCATGTGCCACATATTGTGCTAAGCACTAGCCAGTCCCTGCCCTCAAGGAGCTTAATGGAGAGACAACATACAAACCACTATGGCAAACAAACTGTATACAAGATAAATTGATAGAGAATCAAAGAATTAGAGCTGGAAGACATCTTAAGAGAGAATCTGGTTCACAACCAATTTTTAGAGGATTAAATTAAGAACCAGAGTGAGGGGACTGCCGAGGGTCACATTGGCAGAGCAGAGATCTGACTTGAGGCTCTGTGAAGACAAATCCAGTCTTCTTTATGCTATGCTATCCCCCAACTCAGTGTGGCCCTGGGCAAGTCATTTGTGATTGCTGAGCTTCAGTTTCCCCATTTGTAAAATGGAGATAATTTCTGACACTGCCAACTTCAGAGAGTTACAGGGAGGAAAATGCTTTGTAAACCTTAGGGTACAGCATAAATGTGACTTGTTATCATTACCGAGAGAGGCAGCATAGCACAGCACATAGAGTGCTAAACTAGGGAACAGGAAGGTCTAAGTTTGAATCCCACTTAAGTATATTAACATCAGCACTACTTTATCCATCTTCCTCAAGGTTGTTCTGAAACTCAAGAGATAATGAATGATGCAAAGTGCTTGTGAACTTTAAGGCGCTAGATAAAGTATCAGATGATGATTATACCTCAGTGTTCTTGGATCACTGCTGTCCTAGTTGGGCTTGGGTGCCTCTCCTCTGCCATGGTCATGTCTCTTTCCTGCTGTAGCAAGTTTATTCTCCTTACCCCTCTGGTAACTTCTCATATTTAGTGATGACTCAGTAGCTTTGCTACCCTCCATCTAGCCTCTGTGTGACATGCAATGGCTAATGTACTGGATGTGGACCTAGAACTTGAACCCTGACCTGATGACTACTGTGGTGGTCAAAGGCCAGTCAAATCATCTTTCAGAGCCTTAGTAGGAATGGTTAATAATAACCACCACAATAATATCAATGTCTATCATGCATACAGAACCTAAGTGCTTTACAATACTTCATTGGATCCTCACAACAAACCTGGAAGGTTGGTACTCTTAGATCCCCATTTTATAGATGAGGAAACTGAAGCAAGAGAGATCAAGTGATTTCCCCAGAGTCACAAGGTCCATGATTGTCTGAAATTGCTTTCAAACCTAGGTTTTACTGACTACAGATCCAGAACTCTTATACATTATGCCATCTAGGTATATCACAGTGCTGTAGGAAAGATCAAATGAGAGAATGACTAACACAGTGCTTTGAAAGTCTTAAAGTACTGTAAAACTACCAACTGTTATTATTTAATTTAATGACTGAAGAAATTTGTTGGTACAGTTTAAGCTCCTTGAGGGCAAGCACTGTATATAGCACAGAAAACACATACTCACATAGAATTTCCATACGTGCATTACACTGTACATCTATAAATAGATATAGTATGTGTGTGGATGGTATGTATATAGTGTGTGGGTTCATGTGTGCATTTATCTCCATCATTAACAGTGCCTATCACAGGGTGGGCTCTGGGGATTACTATTTATTAATATTATTTGAACCTAGACTTATTGCCCTTAATAAGAATTGGTGAAAATGATTTGTTGAATCATCTGGTGGCTAAACTTTTGGTGACAGGTCTCTCCATACTTCATTTGATTGTTCCTCGAATGCCAGACATCTATCTAGACTTTCCCTAAGGCCTCTGCCCTGGTAATGTAACCTTCTCAAGAGCCCAAGGTCCCCTAGGCCATCATGAGGCAACTGAGGAAGACTTCAGGGAGGATGGTAGCGTTGGTGTGATTATTGCCACACAACCATCAGCTAAAGTCTAGAGTTATCAACAACATACAAGGAGGAAACACTGCCTCCTGGCATCAGCTGACTGAATGCCATTGGCCAGAAGTATCTGCCAAGGGGCTGACTCAGGCTTGGCACTATCAACTCCCTTCTCAGATGCCCTGGTTCCTCTTCTTTGAAGGTTGTTGGCAGGGCTCTGACTTCTCCCTGAAACATCCGTGCAAAGACCTTTTCAAGTTGTGCACCAACGGGAGCGACGCCCAGTCTCAACCCCATCCAAACAAGGCCCTGAAGAAACACTTGTTACCAAAGGAATTCTTTAGCAATATTTCAGGTCTTGTCTCTGCAAAGAGGAGATGAGAAATTGACATACAGGCCTAATCCACGCTTAATCCTCCCTAATGCAAAGCTGTGATCGCACATGTTGTCCTGTGATTATATTTCTTTGGCTGCTTATTTAGTCATTTATTCGAATATACCAAATGACTTTGGGCATTTAAAAAAGAAAAAAAAAAGATTGAGACAAAGAAGACAAAGAGGAAGAGAGTTTCCTGAGTACATGAGCATTTTTAAAAGATGGGTTTCCTGTGGGCCCAAGAGTCTTCTGCCTGGGCCCATGGAAGAAGTTAGGCAGCAGCTCCTTTGCATGACAGAGATATTCTGGCATGGCCTTTTGGAGTGTTGAAAGTCATGTGGGGGGTGTGCTAGATATGTTGATAACCAAACATAAGGGAGGAGGGTTTAGCAGATGTGTTGCCATGATAACCAAATGGATACATATGGGAGGAGGGGGCAGCAGATGTGTTGATTATCAGCTAGTGGGGGCAGCACTTGGGGTATTTCAAATCTTGATGTAAGAAGAAGCTGGGTCCTACCTTCAGCCTGAGAAGAGAGCTGCGAGAAGAGAGCTGCACAGGCAAAGCTGTTGGAGGTAGCTCCAACACCACTGGTTAGAAAGAGATCACTGATGTGTGCAATTTGTTGAGTCCTTCGTGTGCAATTTGTTGAGTTCTTCCAAAGGGACCTTTTTAGGCAAATATCAAAAAGATCATCTTTTCCCCCTGGAAGAAAGGGACCATGGGTGCACAATAGGGTGTGTATGTGTGTACACATAGATACATATATATATATGAACATATACACGCACATAACATTTTTATTTTACTTGGTTTTCCCTAATTGGTTTTCTATGTTGCATGTGAAGGTTCACCGAGAAAAGAGGGAAAGGGAAGGGGTGCACATCTAGAAATGAATGGAATGAAAAAAAAGACATTAACAAAACCTAATTTAAACAGCCCATTTCATTAGGATATTTGTAAGAATTTGGATCTGAGTAGCTATCATCTACCCAGATAAATTCCTGGAGGACAGGAATGCTGTTATTAGTTACCCATACCCCCACCCCAGCCCCCTACAATTCTTACTAATCTCCTTGGTGCTATGCACACAATATGTATGTAAAATGAAATGTCAAATTAATTCTTTCAGCTTATACTCAGAGTTGTCTAAAACTTTGTAACACACACTTATTAAGTATCTACTGTGTACAGAACATTGTGCCAAGTGAAGAGATGCCAAGTTTAGTTAAGATATGCTTCCTCTATAGAAGGGGTAGGACAGCAACACCAGCATTATAAATGGCCATACTACACAATACATATCACAAATGAAGTATTTTACAGAGGTGCAGAAGAGGGTTGTATGGGATCCAGCTGAAGAACATATTAAGAGCATTTATCAAATACCTCCTAAGTACCAGGCTCTGTACTAAATACTGCACTCCGAGAGGGCAAGCCATTACTCAAAGGGATTTTCAGAAAGGGCTTTCTGGAGGTGGTGTGGTTTAGATTGGGTTTTTAAAGTATGAGTCAGAATTCAAAGAGTCAAGAGAGATCAGAAGAGCATTTCAATTATAAGGAACAGGTAAGAGAAAGGTAAGGAGGCATGAGAATGCAGAGTATATTTGTGAACAAGCCTGTCTGGTAATATCAAACGGTCCACAGTGAGAAGAAATTTAAGTTGAGGCTGAAAAGGAAAAGTAGCCAGACTGTAAAGGCCATTGAATGTTAGACAAAAATCTAAACTTTGCTCCGTAGACAATTGAAAGCTACTCAAGGACATCACCATTCTTTCAGTCACTCAGGTTTAAAACCTCAGAAGTCACCAAGTCTGGTGATTCTACCTCCATAATATCTCCTGCATCCATCCTTTCTCTTTGCTCACATGGCCACCATCCAAGTTCAGGGCCTCACTACCTCTCACCTGGATTTTTACAATGGTTTTCTATTGGGTCTCCTTGCCTCCTCTCCCCTCTGTAATCCATCTTCCATGCAATTGCCAGTGATTTTTCTCATGTAGGTCACTATATATATATATATATATATATATATATATATAAATGTATACCTCTTGAATCCATCACTTCCCTTTCAGAAGGTGGTAGGAAGCATGTTTCATCATGGGTCCTCGTGCTAAGTTCTTGGCAAAGACTATCCAAACCAATAAATGAGGTTTACCTAACAAAGCTTAAGTCCAATATGCATTTTTGGTTGACATTATATCCTATGGTGCTTCCTACCTATGTGACCTGGGCAAGTAAAACTTCATTTCTCTGGGAAATGAGCTGTTTTATTTCTCTTCTCTTTGCTGTCTATGTGCAAACTATGTATCACTCTTCTACATAATAAACTCTACTTTAGTGCCTCAAGAATTATATATAGACTCAAAGCCCTATCTGTCTTTTAAAGGTTGTTTTAACCTGACTCCAACATACTTTTCTAGTCTCATTAGTATTTAAGCTTCTTGAGAACAGGGGCTACTTTTGTTTATAATTTGTTTTCCCATGCTTATTCCAGTACTTGGTCTACAATAAGCCCTTAACAAATACAAATAGATTAGACATTACTCCCCTTCATGCACCTTACAATGTAGACCTTGATGGTCCTCATTTATGATAATCCATCTATGTGTTGGCACTGTGTCCCATAGACCTGAGATGCACTCCCCACTTCCCTGTCTCAGAATCCTGTGTGGCCTTCAAAGCTAGTTCAAGCACCACCTTCTACATGAAGCCAGTCCTGATACCCTCGGCTCTTTCTGCCTTCCCCCAGATAACCTGGGAATTTATTCTGCATATTCTTATATATATTAGAATATAGATAACTACTTGAGGGAAAGGACAGTTTCATTATTGTCTATTTAGCCTCATGACTTGGCATTCTACCTGGAACAGAGTGCTCTTTACTTGATTGATATTCAAGTTTTTGGTCAAGTCACATGGCATAAGCAGATCTTTACATAAGGAATGTAATTCTGGAAAATAATATTTTCAGTATTTCTGCTGTTTTGCACTATGAAATATTCAAGGGCCATAGGAGTTTCAAAGTGGAATTGGACTTCCTGAGGTGGGACCTGAGCCAGGTATGAAACAGTCTCCATAAGCGAACATTTCCTAGATAGAAAATGACAAAACAAAGACAAAAGAAACTGAAACATGGATGCTGAATCAGGGAAATGGTAGGCAGTTTGAATGTGGTGATGGTTCCTAGAAGAAACTCATGGGAGATGAGACTAGAAAGATAGAGTAGGGCCAGACCTTGAGAACAGTTAACCTTGTTTGCGTCATGGTGTCATTGCCGTCTGGTGACATCGATGGGTCCCTTCTCAGAGTAATATTTTTAAAAATATAAATTAATAAAATATAAATTAAAATTCAGGATTACAAAGGAAAGTAATTAACTTACATTTTCATAATACATTTTTTTAAAAGTTCAGACCCCAGCGCCTCCATATCAGACCAAGGAATTTGGACATTCACATTAATTGTAGTTAAATACCTCAGCAAATTACAACCAGGCTCCTGTTCTAATTTATTTTTTGTGTGGCCAATCCCAGTTTCACTGTCACATTCACATCTGGCAATGAGTTGTTTTACTTCTTCGTTGTCTTTAGATTCCTGGATACAGTCACATATTTGGTTTCTCAAAGACAGAGAGGTCATAGGACCATAAATTTAGAGCTGGAAAGAACTAAAACCATCTCAGGCCCTCATTTTGCTTAAGGAAGGGCTGAAGCCCAGAGAAATAGAAGTTTTATTTACTCAGAGTCACATAGATAGGAAGCACCATAGGACATAATGTCAACCAAAAAAGCATATTGGACTTAAGCTTTGGTAGGCAAACCTCTTCTGGTGGTTTGGATCATCTTTGCCAAGAACTTACCATGAGGACCTGTGATGAAACACGCTACCACCCTCTGAAAGGGAAGTGATAGACTCAGAGGCCAGATACTATACAGGTTTATAATGGAAGTTTGTTTTTCTTTCATTCTTCATGAGAATGGGATGGGGGGGAGTGAAAAGGAAGATTCTTTTTGAATTGAAAAAAATTATTTTTTTTTAAAAAAAGGACTTGCTATAAGATCAAGCAAATTTATTAGTAGAATGACCCTTTAAGGTGTATTTTTAGTCTATCGATTTAGTGAGAATAAAGGGGAAAAAATGGCAAAAAATGGTCTATGTTCTCCACCCTCATCTCCCAAACAGTGAAATTTCCCAACTATTTGGTGCCTAGCAGATAATAGGTACCTAATTAATGCTTGTTTATTGTTTGATACATTGAGTGCTGTCACGCAGGTGGAAGATGAATATGGATGCTGTGGGATTTATAGAAATGTGCTGCCCAAGTACAAAGGATTCTAGAGGTCTCATGCATGATTGGAATGGGAGCCTAGAAAGGGTCTATATAGGAATGCAAACTGGAATCCTTTTCCTGAGTCTCTACAAAAGTCTAACCAAGTTGACTAGGAAAAGACTTAAACACTCTCTTCTTGGGTCCCGAAAAAACATTTGGCTCCTGAATTATTTGCAAACTAAAGTACAGTTTCTCCAGGAGAAAAAAAAACCAAAAAAGGAAGAGACAGGCATTTTCTAGACAATAAATTAGAAAAACAAGTTTGAAACTCTCAACATCCTTTTTGAATTTGGGTTTGATTCATTAATAGTTATCCCCCCTAACAAAACTTGATACATTATGGCTCCTGGAAAACTTCAAATCCTCCCCTCCAAACAAGACCACTTGTAACACTATACTTATGGAAAACAAGATTGTGAGGAGCAGGTTGGGAATAGCTGAAAAAGAGCTCAGCACAGAAGATCACGGGTCTGGCAAGAAGAGCCACAGAACCTGATCTCATCGACTTCATCACAGGACCAGCTGGATTCTTCTGTTCCTCAACTGAACCTCATGTTAGGGGGGCTGGAAAAGTAAATGCAAACTTAGATGCAAAGAGGGAATGACCCTGAAGAAGGTTCATTTTAGTCCCTTAGGAAATAAAGAGGTGAATTAAGCAGGGTAAGAAAGAGGTTAAAGAGGTTGTGGGGGTTGCTTTTTCTAGCTTTCCAAAGCTGAAGTTTTACATCCTCTGTGACTTTGGCCTTGCCAAAGTTTGCCACTAATGTGACGGTCCAGAGAACAAAATTAGGAGTGTTGGTTTGAAGTGAAACCTCAAGGACTGGAAAGTACTGGTGTAGACCTGGTTTGGTGTACCAAGTGACCCCTGAAGATAGGAAGAACAGAAAATTACAGGCAGAGGACCCAAGTTCAAATTCTAGGTTCTAGTAATTTTTAGTCATTTAGTTTTGTGAGAGTCACTTTTCCTTCTCTGACATGCATTTTCCTTACTCATACAATAGAAGGGCTGGATTAGATGATTCCTGATTCATTTCTTTTTTTTTTTAATTATTGAAACTTAAATATACAAGATAAAGAAAACAATGCATAACAGAACATAAGAATATTCAAAATATATAAGAAATAAATTTCCATTTCAAGAAAGCTTATAAAATAAATACCACCTGTTATATCGAGGTCTTTTTTTTTTTTTGCTTCCTTGTTAGTTTTCTTTTGTTTTCTGCTTTTTTCTTTTTCCCCCTTCCTCCTTTCCCTTCCTCCCCCAGGCTACAATTAAGATGGAAATATTTAATCCTTTTAAACTCTAAAATACTAAACTTTAATTTGTGGTGAAGGAGAGGGGAAGGTACCTAAACTAAGAACAAGACCAAGGACCTAGGATGTTGTCTCAACATATGGAAGAGTTAGGCATATTAAGGTACCAAAACTATCTTTACTGATAAAGTGAAATCTGATTGGAAAAGGTGGCTTGGCTCACCAAGTCAACACCAATGGTCATTGTGCCTCTCCCAACGTAGGTGTCATTGTCTACTTTTGAACTCAGATATCCTTATAGCACTATGTGCTCTTTCTACCCAGCCATACTGCCTTTCTTCTTCTGCCAAAGCAATGACCAAAGAACTGGACTGGTAGGGTTAAATTTTATTCTTTTTGGAGAGACCTTGGTGTAGGGTCTAGATCTGAGATTTCACTGGCATGGGAAATTACCAGGTGAAGAAACTCTCTACCATTTCAAGTCTTTACCTTCTCTTTACCTTTCAATCTCAATGTTGTCTAGATCACCAACAGGTTAAGTGACTTCCCCAAGGTCCCATAGCATGTTATGTGTCAATAGCTGGGACTTGAACCCAGGTCTTTTTAGTCAGAGATCAGCTCCCTAGCCAGGCATGATCAAGCAGTTCAATACAGCTTCATTTTACAGCTGAGGTGACTGAGGCATGGAGAAACACTATGACTTTAAGATAAACTTCACTGTCAACTTCAATTGGGCACATGTTCTTTCAAATAAAGGGGGTGTACATAAGTAAATTTTAACCATTTGGGAAATGTTCTCTGTGTATATACATATATACATGTACACAACACACACACACACCCCCTACCATGTTACATCTTTTACAGGTTATCATAGTGCCTTGCACACCATGTAGATTGACCATGTTTCCCCCCATGATTCAGATTCATTTCTACAAATAAACGTTATCCTGTTATGGTACTAGTTGGTCTACTTCCTTCTTTGACATCAGACTTTTCTTCCTGCTTTCTGCCAGCCTCTAAGAAGCCCCACCTCCTCATTGCCCAGTTTGTTATTTCCATTCCTCTGTGAGCTGCCCTCTAAACACAGAATTTTAGATTCATAGATTAAATTCATTGATTCATTCATTAGTGTTAGAAAGGCTTTTAGAGATCATCTAGTTTAACACCTTCGTTTTTTAATCTTTCCAGTATTCTTATACCTTACTCTTTGATCCAGTGACAATGGCCTTCTGGCTTTTCCATGAACAAGACTCTTGACTCTGGACATTCTCTCTGGCTTTCCCCAATAACTGGAATGCTCTTCTTCCTCCAATTCAACTACTGACCAGCCTGACTTCCTTTAAGTCCCAACTAAAATCTCACCTTCTTTAGGAAGCCTACCCCAACCCCTTTTAATTCTAGTGTCTTTCCTCTCTTAATTATTTCCTATTTATTCTGTGTATGGTTTACTTTGTGTATATTTGTTTGCATATTGTTTCCTCCATTCTAATCTCTCTGAAGGCAGGGCGTCTATTTTGCCTCTTTTTGAAATCCCAGTACTTAGTTAGCATAGTGCCTGGCACATATTAGGCTTTTAATAAATGTTTGTTGATCTGTTAATTGAGGAGGAAACTGAGGCCCAAAGAGTGATCTTTCCAAAATTACAGTCAGTCAGTGGCTGACCTGGGATTCAAACCTAGGTCTCCCAGTTCCTAAGTCCAGCTCTCCACAACACTACATTGCTTTTCTTGCAGGATCTGAATTGTAAATCTAGTCTTCTTTTAAAATGTGGAGTTATAGTCTTTATTTATACCTCAACCATTATGACCAAGATGAATACAAATACAGAAAATAACTGAAATACTTGTCTGAACTGATGCAGAACCAGGAAAATTATATCAAATGACTACAACAATGTAAATGAAAACCACAAAAATACTGAAATTAATGTTTTGAAACCAAACTTGGTCTCAAAGAGGAGATATGAAAAGCCATCTCGACCTTTTCCTACTTCCTTTCAACTTCTCTTCCTTCCCCCCCTCTCCACCCACCCCCATTGAGAAAGCAATTTGATAAAGGTTACTTATGTGTGGTCACGCAAAACACTTCTATAACGGTTATGTTGTGAAAGACTATATTTCCCTCCATCCTATCCTGTGCCCCCCATTTATTTTATGCTGTCTTTTGACGCTGTTGCTTCTCAAAAGTCTAATTACACCATCCTCCCATTTGTCCTCCCTTCTATCATCTTGCTCACCCACCTACCCCTTAATCCCTTATCCCCTACTTTTCTATAGTATAAGATATACTTTAATACCACATTGTGTTATTCCTTCCATAAGTCAAATCTGATGAGAGTAAAGGTCACTCTTTCCTCTCACCTCTTCCCCTCCTCCATTGAGAGCTTTTTCTTGCCTCTTTTATGTGAAAGATAATTTATGCCATCCTATTTCTCCCTTTCCACTTTTCCCAATATATTCCTCTCACCCCTTAATTTTATTTAGATATCATCCCTCCCTATTCAATCCACCCTGTGCCCTCTGTATATATATAAAAATAAATAAAATCCCTCCAACTACTCTAATACTGAGAAAACTCTCAAGAGTTACAAATAGTGTCTCTCCATGTAGGAATGTCCCTTACGATTTCTCTTTCCCGTTTACCCTTTCATGTTTCTCTTGATTCTTGTATTTGAAAGTCAAATTGTCTGTTCAGCTCTGGTCTTTTCATCAAGAATGCTTGAAAGTCCTCTATTTCATTGAATTTCCATTTTCCCCCCTAAAGTATTATATGCAGTTTTGCTGGGTAGGTCATTCTTGGCTTTAATCCTAGCTCTTTTGGTCTCTGGAATATCATATTCCAAGCCCTTTGATCCCTTATTTTAGAAACTGCTGGATCTTGCACTATCTTGATTGTGTTTCCACCATACTTGAGTTGTTTCTGGTTGCTTATGATATTTTCCCCTTGACCTGGGAGCTCTTGAATTTGGCTACCAATATTCCTAGGAGTTTTCCTTTTGGGATCTCTATCAGAAGCTGATTGGTGGATTCTTTCAATGTCTATTTTACCCTTTAGTTCTAAAATATCAGGGCAGTTTTCCTTGGTAATTTCAATGTCTAGGTTCTTTTTTTGATCATGGTTTTCAATAATTTTAAAACTGTCTCTCCTGGATCTGGATTCCAGGTAAGTTGCTTTTCCAATGAGATTATTTCAAATTATCTACTATTTTTTCATTCATTTTAGTTTTGCTTTGTAATTTATTGATTTTTCATAAAGTTTTTCATTAAGCTTCCATTTGCTCCATTCTAATCTTCAAGGAATTATTTTCTTCAGTGAACTTTTGGACCTCCTTTTCCATTGGGCCAATTCTGATTTTTAAGGCATTCTTCTCCTCATTGGCTTTTTGGACCTTTTTTGTTTAGGCCATTTGGCTTAGTCTATTTTTAAAGGTGTTATTTTCTTCAACATTTTTGGGGATCTCCCTTAGCAAGCAGTTGATTTGTTTTTCATTATTTTCTTGAATCACTCACATTTCTCTTCCCAATTTTCCCTCTACCTCTGTTACTTGATTTTCAAAATCCTTTTTAAGCTCCTCCATGCCCTGAGATCAATTCTTTTTGTTTTTTTGGAAGCTTTGGATGTAGGAGGCTTGATCTTGCCATCTTCCACCAGTTGTAGGCTTTGGTCTTCTTCTGGTTTATGCTTTGATCTTCCTCATCCTAAAGGATAGAAGAACATACCTTTTCACAAAGAAAGTAACCTTCTATAATCTTATTTTTCCCTTCTGGGGCATTTTCCCAGCCAATAACTTGACTTTTTAGTCTTTTGTCAAGTGGAGGGCATACTACCCCAGGCTTCAGAGATTTCGTGCAGCTGTTCTCTGAGATATCTCTAGGTACCTATAAGTTCTCAGTTCCTCCAAAGTGGCAAAATCAAGGGAGAGGTGTTTACTCTTCTCCTGGCCTATACTCTGGTCTGTGAGCAACCACAAGCACTCTTTTACGCCCTGGAACTATGAGTAGGATTTCCTCTCCACAGCTACCACCAGTTCTGTCACGCCAGGACTACTCCTCACCCCAGTATCAGGATTCAGGACTGACTGAGACCCAGATCAGCCACTTGAATCATCTACAATATGTAGGCTGATGACTCTGCAAGTGGCTTCTGCTGTGTCAGTGGCCACAACAGCCCTGGGGCTTGGGCTTCACCTAGGTGAAAAGATCTTTCTCACTGACCTTTAAATCTGTCTTTGGCATTTGTGGGTTGAGAAATGTGGAAACCATAGATAGCAGCAGCCCCACAATTCAGCACCCTGAAGCCTGCTTCAGTCTCATCTGTGCAGGTGTACCACCCAACTCTGAGCCTGGTACAAATAGACCCTTCCATCAGCATTTCACACTGTCTTGGGCTGCAAATCTGTTTCATTAACATTTTGTGGCTTCTGTTGCTCTAGAATTTGTCATTTTTAAAAATAGGTATTTAAGCACTTTAAGGGAGAACTTGAGCAGATGTGTGCTTCTATGCTGTCATCTTGGTTCTTGCCCCTCCCCCATTCGGCTTTTTAAGGCTTTCTTTTCCTCATTGATGTTTTGAATCTCTTTTGCCATTTGGGTTAGTCTACTTTTAAGGTGTTATTTTCTTCAGCATTTTTGGGGAGGGGTTCCTTTTAACAGACAGTTGACTCTTGTTTTCATGATTTTCTTGTATCCTCTACTTCTCTTACTTTAAAATCCTTTTTTGAGCTCTTCTATGGCCTGAGAACAATTCATATTTTTTTTTTTACAGGTTTTCTATGTAGGAGTTTGACTTTGTTGTCTTCTTCTGTTTGTATATTTTGGTCTTCTTTGTCAGCAAAGTGAGATTCTATAGTCTGATACTTTGTCCAGTTTTTACTCATTTCCCCAGCCGTTTCCATTTACTTGACTTTTAAGAGCTCTTTGTCAAGGTAATTCTCTGCTTGGGGTGGGGAGGGGTAGAACTAATGTCAGCTGCTTGATCCCACCACATTCTGTGGGCCTAGAGCTCCAGAAACATCAGTTGCCGCTGCTTCAGGTTCCTCTACCTCCTTCTGCTACCCTGAGGCTGGACCACTTTATTCTCTCACACAGACCTGACTGGTTTTTTCCACTGACCTTCCAATTTGTCCTTGGCATTTTGAGGTTGTGAAGTCTGGAAACCACCATAGGTACCAGAGATTCAGTCACCCTGAGGCCTGTTCATGTCCTCTGTGTGCCAGCGCAGCCCACACTGGACTTCAAGTACTGGACTTCCCTCTGCTCCCAGCCCAGCATAATAGACACTTCCTTTCAAATTTCCACGCTGTTTTGGCCTGGAGATTTGCTTCACTCCATCATTCTCTGGGTTCTGCAGATGCAGAATTTGTTTAGTCATTTTTTACAGGCATTTGGCCTGGTTTGGGGGGAGAATTCTAGAAGTCCCTCCTCTTACTGTGCCATCTTGACTCTGCACCAGTCACCAGATGATTTCTTTGTAAGCAAGAAGTTAGAAGGCAGAGAAAACTCACTGAGTTAAGTACTAAAATTGGAGTGAGAAAGTCTAAATTCCAATTTTAATCCTGCTATTTACTCTTAATCTTGTATATATTGCTTCCCTGCTCTCCATTTACCTGTAAGTAATTGGAGTTCTCTATTATATTAACATCCAGGAAATTTCATCATGCTGCATAATCAAATCAGTCTTGCTATTCATACCTCATCAGTACTCTGTCCCTCTGATTGAAGGTCAGAGTGAAGAGTGCCTCCAAAAGTCTCCATTTAAGGAAGGTGCTGAGACCACAGTCATTCTCTACATTTCTCATTCATCTACTTGTACTTCTTTAGATCTCTCCTGTCTTTGACTTGACCATCAAACCCCCAAGGCAGGTACCTTCCCCTGTCTTCTTGATTTTTTAGTTTTCTTTTGTGTGTTTCTCCTATTGGATTATAAGCTCCTTGAGGGCAGGGACTATTTTTTTTCATATTTGTATTCCCAGACTTTAGCACAATGCCTGACACATAGGAGAAACTTAATACATATTTATTGACAAATGACTGACTTTGGACTTCACTTTCCTTCTGTGTAAATTGGGCAGATGGTGAATTAAATGGAATTCTGAAGTCTGCCCAGATAGAGATTTTATGATGCTATAATGGAAAACAATAGCATTGGTGTGGTGAGAACAGATCTAAGTGGGAAACGGTGGCCCAGAGATCACCCCCTATGGTACAGTCTTTCCAATGAGGACCTCACAAGGGCTAATACAAAGAGTACGAAGAGTAGTGAGATGGTAAGGGCCCAAGAACCACTGGGCTTTATCATGTGCCTTGCAACGGCATCCTAAGTACCACTGGACCTTTCAACCCACCCAGGAATTGAGATCTCCTATACATGTTGTTTCTCATTTTTAGAATATGAGCTTCTTGAGAGCAGGGACTATATCACTTTTTATTTCAATCCCCAGAGATTAGGAGAGCATGTGGCACATAAATGCTTAATAAGTGTGGGGGTTTTTAAATTAATTTATTCCTTTATAAAACCCTCTCCACTCAAGGGGAAACACATGTAATATGGGTAGCGCATAAGGACTATGGAATTTCCATCCAGAGAGATATTCAGTTAAAGAAGAGATAACCAACCAGTCATCTACTTCAGCAGTCATCTCCTTGAAAATATCATCATCTCCTCATCAAAAACCATTTATTAAACACTTCTTATGTGCCAGGGACTGTGCTAAGGTCTGAGGATACAAAGTAAGGCAAAAACAGACCCCTTCATCAAGGAGCTTACACTATGCAAACAACATATAGAAGTACCTATATATCTATGATACATTTAGTATTAAAGGGAGGTAATCTCAAAGGGAAAGACACTCAGTATGTTGGGAGGAAGGGGAAGCCAGATGGTAGCTAAGAAAAGACCTCAGTTAGAAGACAGGATTGGAGCTGAGTCTTGAAGTCAGGGAAATTAGAAGGTGGGAAGCTACAGGTGAGGAGAGAGAACATTCTGGATTGAGGGGCAGCCAATGAATAGGTAGAGTTCAGGAGAGGGAGTATATCTTTTGTAAGGAACAACAGGACAAATATCTTTAGTTCATGGATAATGTAGAAGGGAGTCAAGTCTAAGGAGCCTAGAAAAGAAGGAAAGGCCCAAACTGGGAAAGACTTTCAAAGCCCAGAGTATTTTATATTTCATCTGAAAGGTAAAGGGAGGAAAGCAGAGACACTGGAGGGGCTAGACCAGATCATAAGGCCATGGGATCATAGATTTAGAGCTGAAAAGAATGTCAGCAACCAAAGAGCTTAACTCTCTCATTTTACGGATGAAGCAACTGAGGTAAGAAGTTAAGTGATTTGTCCAGGGCCATACATAAAGATAAAGATAAGATCTGAACCTAGATTCTTGAGGTCCCTTCCACCTCTGGGACCTGAAGATTCAATGTCTGTTCCTTGTGTGGCCTGGCTTTTAAAAAAGATATCTGATTTGTAAACCTCTATGTTTCCAACTGTAAAATTGAAGTTGTTATGATGATCTCATCTATGGTTAACCTTCATTCCCCTCCTGTGCCTGTGATTCTTATTTTCTGACCTCACAGAGACTAATACAAAGAGTACAAAGAGTATTGAGATCATAAGGGCTGAAGGACCACTGGGCGTTCTCACATGCCTTGCAATGACATCCCAAGTACCACTGGACCTTTTCAACCACCCAGGAATTGAGATCTCCTATACATGTTGTTTCTCATTTTAAGAAAGTGACCTCCTTGAGGACAGGGACTGTCTCCCTTTTTATTTCTGTCCCTAGAGATTAGCAGAACATTTGGTACATAGTAAGTGCTTAAGAAATGTAGGGCTTTTTTTTAAAAAAATTAATTTATTTCTTTACAAAAACCTCTCCAAAATGTGCTAACAAATAAGAACTCCTTATTTCAGCGCCACATCCCCATGCTAGTATTCTCATTATTTTCCAAGCTCTTTCCAGTTCCCCTTCGAAGATACCTTCTCCCATGAGATTAGGGACTGTCTTGCTTGAATCTCCCTATTAAGTACATAATAATACTTACTGCTTTGAGTGGCTATCTTATGAAGTAAACTGGGCATGGTAGTGTCACTATTTTTAAAGATCCCTCATCTCCATCCATCTGGGTACTCCTCAAACTAACACATCAACCCAAGCCCTTACCCTCAATAGACAGTGATCAGGGAATTGCTGTGGCCAATATATATCTATATCTATCTCTCTCTATATATGGATTGCTTAGCAGCCCAAATTCTGGCAATGAGCTCTTTGGCCCAACAAGGTTGGTCCACATATACACAGTAAAGCCATACACAGAGTCTTTCTGGTTTACTAGGACCTTGCAGAGTTCAGGCTCTCCTGACAGACTTTTTGAAGCCCAGGTCAGCTACCTACCAAGAAACATCATGGAGGAGATTTAAGAGTAGAAAACTTAAAGACTCTAGCTTTCAGTTAGGCTTTAAGATCCTTGTATTTGCTTGTATTGTCATTTAAATATATAGATTATGTCAAATCTTTCTTTTTAAGGCTGAACTATTTAAATTCAATTCAAAGTGAATCTTTTCAGACCATACTGATCGACTGAGAAACACGGTATAGATAGTTAAGTTTGTTGTTGTTAATTCATAAAGTTTTTTTCAATCTAATCCAACAGTAATCCCAGATAGAGAAAAGTGGAATGAGAAATAGGGGTGGGGTTTGAAAGAGAACTCAGAGTAGGGAGGTGGGGGAGGGGGGGCCCAGGGATATTCTAGTATTGGAGAATGGCCTGAGCAGGAGGTGTAAAATGAACAAGATTTGTGCAAGCCCTAGGGACAACTTTGGGAATTGAGAATGGAATATCCAGTCATCATATTTTTAGTTGTATAAGCCTAGCTCAATCACTTAACCTCTAAATGGGTGACCATACTTACACTACCTGCTCCGTGTTCTTGTGAGGACAATGCTTTCTAAGTGTTACAGTAGTATATTGATACTAGGTGTCATTTATTATTAATAGCGGTATTAATACCATCAACCATAAAGATCTTACATCTCACTTTACAAACTAGTTTGACAAATGAGGAAATTCAGGTCAGGGAGAGATTGGGTAATTTTTCCCAGGTGGAGGAATTGAGCAACCATTGTAACATATGCCATTTGTCTGATCACAAAATAAAGAGCTGCTTGCCATAGAAAACTGATCATTGAAAACGTGCATTTGTAAAAAGTAATATTAAAGTATATTGTAGACTACTCAGTAAGTGGCCGCCTATCTTGCCCAGTCACTTAGCATAATGCCTAGCACACAGTAGGCACTTAATAAATGCTAGTTGACTGAGACATTAAGAAGCATCATCTGGTAGCTGGGCAGTGAGAAATGAAATAAAACTTAAGAAAAGGAAACACAAGAACAAGTTGGAGACCACTTTAAGAGTAAACTGGCCTTCAAACTTACAGTACTTGCTATATTATAGCAAAACATGGTAATTAATGCCCATAGTGGTGATCCTTAACCATTGAGAAGACAGCGAGCACCAAACTTCCCCCGCTTTAATCATATCAGATAGAAATCTTACAAATATGTACAATATGCAAATGTGGACATCTCTGACTGACAAACCATACTCTGTTTATCTAGGTCCTTCAGTGGATAGAATGTTGCACTCAGGATCAGAATGAAAACCAAGTTCAAACCTTCATCTCAGATACTTATTAGCTCTGTGATCTTGAGTAAGTCATTTAATCCCTAAGGTTCTATTTCCTCATCTGTAAAATGGGAATAGATACCTCACAAATAAATAAAATGTGTACCTATAAATCTCATTTGATTAACATAACAACCCTGGGATTTGAGTCTCATACCTCTTCTCTCTCTCTTTCTCCCCACACACATACATAATTTTATCTAAAATCACACAAACACACACACATATATGTATATATATATATATATATATATATATATATATATATATATATATATATATATCAAACTTTAAACTACATAAAATGTAGCTATCATTATGTTTGTGGTTTCATGTCATGATGGGTTCTCATCAGCAAATTTCATAAATCATTTGGAAATTTTTATATTTTAAGATTTGCATGCATTTTATTTATACATAGGTAGAAGAAATTTCTTCTACCAATGTAGGAGGATGCCCTCTAAAAAAATGGCATGAAGAGAGTTGCCAGAAAACTGAAGCATTAAATCACTTGCCCAGGGTCTCACAGCCACTATGTTTCAGAGGGTCACAAAGCCAGAGCAGCTTTTCCTAGCTCTGAGGCCAGCCGTCTATCTGCTACACCAATAAATGCTCATTGGAGAAGCAGCCTTGTATACTATGCAGACAGCCAATTTTGTAATAAAAAAGACCTGGGTTCAAGTCAGTTTTACCTCTGACACATACTAGCTGTATGATGAGTCAAGTAATCACTCAATGCCATAGGTAGTTTTTTAAAATCGCAAGTTGCAGAACAGGTGTAAATCAATACGGATAGCGAAGAGTTAGTGAATCATTGGAAGTTCCTTACATCAATAAAATCCTAGGTCCAATCCAAATAAACATTGGTTGATTGAATTAATCCCCAAATCACGAGGTATGCATCACCTCCTTTATATAGATAAGAAAACTGAGGAGACTCAGGTGGTGAAATGACTTGCCCAATCCACAGAACTGGAATGAAACACCCAGATCTTCTGGCTTTGGTCTAATTACCCTTCCCTTAAATCACTGGGACTGTACTACAATCCTACTCTCACAATGAAGACAATAGTATAGGATCTCCCATTAACAAAGCCAAAGGTTTTTTTCCAAACCCTAAATTGCCCTCCTCTAAGTCCTTACTACTGTTCAGAGATGAAGGCTTTGATGCTTTTTTCCTTCCCAAGTCTTGAAGTTGCTCCAACTAGAGCCTAGATCAAGGAAGTTGTTACCATAATTTCACACTTAATATTACCCACCCACATATGGTCTACCCTGTGCCTTTAACACACACTCCAGTTGACACACAAGCCCCATGTTAGAAAAATGCTGTAATTTCCCATTCCATAGTATAAGTGCTTTGGCCTCCCACACATTTCTAAGAACTCACTAGTATTTTCCCTTCCTCCTTCAGCATTTCAGATCATATCAAGGTTTCACAATGGATAGGATTATCAAATCCACCCAGATGCAGAAGGAAACATGGAGAAAAGGGGCTAGGGTTTTATGCCTGAAGGAAGAGGGAATCCCCCATCTTATTTCTATTTTATTATTATTACGTCATAATATTATTATATATGAGTAACACTGAAACATGAAAGTCAAAGAATGTTGTTTTTCCATTTTCTTACCAAACCAGCAGGTAGCCAGATTCTATTTCAATTCAGCTAGTTGACCTAGAAATAAATAAAGCTGACACAGCCCCTTGAGGGAAACCTCAAAAATTTCTCAAATACAAGAACAACTCCGTTTCTATGTCCCTTTAAAATATGCAAAGAAGTTTTTTCATTTCCTCACAACAAGGAAGAGAAGGGAAATGACTCACTCAAGGTCATAAAGTTAGTAGCTGTGTAGGAATTTAAACACCTATCTCCTGACTACCATCTCATCATGCTGACTCTAATTTACATGGAAGTCAGTGAGGATAGGATTAGAATTCAGTTTCTCCTAACTTGGGAAAGAGACTTCACTCAGTAACTTACAAGATGTAGGTAAGTTTAGGTGACTGATATTTTCAGGTTCTTTTCCTTCTTTCTAGAGTACATTGGTTGGAGTCAATTATCTCTGAGTTCCAGAAAAAGGAAGTGACTAGTTTTGGTTTCTGAGACTTCCCCTGCTCATTATTTTTTAAATTAACTTTTTTTCACTTTTCAACAATCACTTCCATAAAAGTGTTAAATTTTTCTCCCCCTTCCTTTCCTCTCCCTCCCCAAGATGTCATACAATCCTATATGGGTTCTAAACCTACATTCTTATTAAACACATTTTCACATTAGTCATATTGCATAGAAGAATTAAAAGGAATGGAAGAAACCATGAGAAAAGCCAAACCAAAACAAAACATAACACAAGAGATAATAAATAGTCTGCTTTATTCTGAGTTCTAACCCCCATAGTTCTTTCTCTGGATATGGATGGCATTTTGCTTAAATAGTCCTTTGGGAATGTTTTAGGTCCTTGCATTGTTGTGTAGGGCTGTCTTATCAGAAACAGTCCTCGCACACTGTGGCTGTTACTGTGTATAATGTCCTCCTGGTTCTACTTACTTCACTCAGTTCATCTAAATTTTTCCAGGTTTTTCTGAAGTCCACCTGTTTGTCATTTCTTATAGCACAATAGTATTCCATTACATTCATGTACCAGAACTTGTCCAACCATTTCCCCAACTACTGGGCATTCCCTAGATTTCTAGTTTTTGGCCAAAGAGTGCTGCTATAAATGTTTTTGTACATGTGGAACCCTTTCCCATTTTTATGATCTCTTTGGGATATAGTCCTAGAAGGCAATATTGCTGGGTCAAAGGGTATGCATATTTTTATAGCCCTTTGGACCTGCCCATTATTTTTAATAGGAGTCACTGGGTCTCAACCAGATGAGTGTGCCTGTCACTCCCATTAGAATGTAAACTTTGAGATGGATTATTTCATTTTTGCCTGTGTAGTCCCAGTTCCTTGCAGTATCTGGCATACAGTAAGTGCTTACTAAATGCTTGTTGATTTTGATCTGAGTAAGGAGTTTTCTCTTCAAAGGCAATTTCAGTGAAAAGACCTCTTGGTTCTCAGCGGGAGTCTGTAGTCTATAGGATAATTCTAGTGAAAATATTCTAGACCAGACCTGCAAAAGCTTTTGCATGGACTTTTCACTCCATCCTTCACTGATGGAGAAAGAAAACTTTCCACACTTTCCTGTTCTTGTCTATCATTTTCTATGATTCTTCTAACAAAGGATACTTGCCAAAGTCTTCATCTGGTTCTTTCTTTTCAATTGACAAAAATCTATTTTCTCTTGTACCTCACATTCCCATAGGGAAAAGAAATAGAAAAACAAGAACCTTATAGTAAACATATGTAGTTAGGCAGAACTAATGCCTTCGTAAGTCATGTCTAAAAGCATGTCTTACTTTATACTATGAGGCTTCTGGTCCTTTAATTTTATTCTGGGTTTTTTTTTTGTAGGCCATCAGGTTTAAGTGACTTGCCCAAGGTCACACAACTAATAAAGTCTGAGGTTGGATTTGAACTCAGGGCCAGTACCCTATCCACTGCACTCCCTAGTTGTCCCTATTGATCCTTGTAATATCTGAGATGCCACTATTACATAGGATATTTATCTATATATATAGTCTTACATCCTTACTCTACAATAGGCCAATCATGCTCTCCTACAGTGTCTTCATGCCATTTCCTGATACAACTTTTTTGGTTCAAAATATCACAGCACCCTGTTCTCCCATCCTTTAGGGCATAGAATACTCTCCCCCTCCTCATCTCTGCCTCCTGGCTTCTCCAGTTTCCCTCAAGTCCCAGCCAAAATCTCACTTCCTATGGGAATCCTCCTAATTCGAGTACAGATCCTCTGTTGATGACTTCCTGTCTATCCCGTATATAAAGCTTCTTTGTACACAGTTATTTGCATGACCTTGAAAATAGGGTCTATTTTTTTTGCTTTTCTTGGCAACTGCTTATTGTTATTTGTCTTTCATTCTTGAAGAAGACCATGACATTGGGAAGATGATGCCATGATTTGCAAGTGAATTAGATTTAAGTGAGGGAGGGTTGGGTAAAGCCATCAGCTTCACTTTCTCCTGTGGAGCCAAGATATAGATCAGGATGACTAGAGATGTCCCCCTTGGTATCTTCAGTTCTTGGCACAGTACCTAGCACACAGCAGGTACTTAACAAATGCTTACTGACTGACTGGGGCAGGAGGGTCTGGAATGAAGAAAAAGCAAAGCAGAAATGGAGGCAGGGTAACAAGAAATGCTGAAGAATTCTGAGGATCCCGGTGAAGTTTTTTCTAGGATTGAACACTCAGGGGTACACAGCTAATAAGGTGAATGAGTTTGGGGAGTTCCAGATACAAAAACATCTTGACTGGGTGGGAAAATGGACCAAATTGAATAAAACTAAGTCTAAAAGAGATAAATACAAAGTCCAGCATTTGAGGAAGGTTCATTGAAGAACTAGGTAGCACAATGGATAGAGCACCATGTCTAGGGTAAGGAAAACTCATCATCATGGAGCTCAAACCTGACCTCAGGCACTATTTGTATGATTCAGAGCAAGTCACTTAACCCTGTTTGCCTCAGTTTCCTCCTCTGTAAAATAAGTGGAGAAGAAAATGGCAAATCACTCCAGTACGTTAGCCAGGAAAATTTCAAATGAGCTCACAAAGAGTTGGACACAACTGAAAGTTGAACTATAAGGTAAATATAAAGTCACTACCTGAGCAGATCCTCAATATTCTATGCCTTAATTAGATACACCTAGTGAGTTGCTATAGCCAGAACTTAATGGCCAGCCTTCTGGGTATGGGCCTCTGCATACCTAGATAACAGGTGGGCTGGTCGCCAGATAACAGACATATTCCATAGCTCCATCTCTACTGTAAGGTTTTCTAATTTGTTAGGACCTTGCCGGGGGCTACGGTATTTTAGGACATACCACCCGTCACCTCTGACTCCCTGAGGCATCCGAAGAGGAATTTTGTGGAGGCAAAAAATTGTAGTGGAAAAATATCAAAGCATCATAGAATCTAGAAATTATTAAATTATTAAATGTTATCAGAGCACTGTGCTGAGTACTGTACAAATGTAATCTCAACTGATCCAGAGATGAGTGCTATTAGGATCTCCATCTTAGAACTGAGGAAAACTGAGGGAAACAATGACTTGCCCAGGGAGACACGGCTAGTAAGTGTGTGATGCTGGATTTGAACTCAACTAGTCCTGACTCCAGTCCCAGTGCTCTATCTACTATGTCACCTAGCTGCCTAGATTTATACCTAGAAGGGAATTTGGAGATCCTGTGATTCACATCAATCTCTTCATTTTTATCAAGTAAGGAAATAGAAACCCAAAGAGATGAAGAATATTACCCAATTGCATATAGGTGCAAACATAAAGCCAGGCTTCAGATGCCAACTCTGTGGGCCATGCTCTATCACAGTTAAGACATCTGAATTTTTCACAATACCAATATAACTATAACTGGACCTGTGATTTCACTAGTATAAAGAAGCCAAGTGAGGAAATTCTCTCTACCAATGTAGCTTAGCACTTTCCTTACAAATTATGGTCTTAGAGAATTACCTAGAACGCTGAGAAGTTAAGGGACTTGTTCAGGGTCAAATTGTCAGAATGTGTGAGAGAGAGGACTTGAATCAGATCTTCCTGGCCTCAAGGGCCACTCTCTGACCACTCAGTCACACTGAGTCTCTTATAAATTATAATATTTAAAATAATTTACATTTCAATAACACTTGAAAGTTTATAAAGTATTTTCCTTACAAAAACCCTCTGAAGTAGGTAACCTGTATAGATGTCCTCTACTCATAGGTTTTACAGAAAAGGAAGCCAAGGTTGGAAGATAAAGTGACTTAATAACAGCTAGTACTCATATAGCACTTTAAGGTTATGTTGTCTCATTGCATCCTCACAACAGCTTTGGGAGGTAGGTATTATCATTATATCCATCATACAGATGAGGAATCTAAGGCAGAGGTTACGTGACTTGCCCAGAATCACACAGATGTTAAGTGTCTGAGGCTGCATTTGAACTCAGAACTCCTTGACTCCAGGTCCAACTTTCTATCTACATACATCTCCACTTAGCTGGCACATGATCGCATAGCTAATAGAGAAGCAAGAATTTGAACCCAGAATGCTGGTTTGGAGTCCAATTCTCAATATACTCCATGCTTTAAACTTTTTAATTATCAAGATGAGGTTGGAAAAAGACCACAAAGACTTAAAAAAGTGAAAGGAAAGAAAGTAGGGTCATCTGTTATTATAGACAACCTTCTCAAGGATGCTAGTCACAAAAGAGAGCCAGGATGATAGCTCTTGGGGATTGATAAGATTACCTGAAGACAATTTTTTGAGGATGGAGGAGACATCGGAATGTTTCTAGGCAAGGGGGAAGCAGCCAGCAAACAGAGAGGAAATGAAGTTTAGTGACTCGATAGTGGTCAATCTGCTAGGAAGACACTGAATATCCCTGGGCAAGACACATTCTTTCTTGGCCTCCATTTCAGACCATGTAAAATGGGAAGAGTAAGAGCACCTACACCTCACAGGGAAGATAAAATGAGAAAAAGCGCATAAAGTGCTTTGTAAACTTTAAAGTACTATGTAAAGCATAGTTGATATGAAGACCCTTTGTACTAGACAAAGGGGAGGCTCTGACTAGAATGAACCAGTGCAATGGAAGAGTACTGTTTTTAGATTCCAAAGACCTGGATTGCTGATCTGCCATTTTCTACCTATGTGGTGACCATGGAAAAGTAATTTTCTACTCTCTGGGCTTTGGTTTTCTCGTCTGTAAAATTAATCTAAGCATCCTAATGAGTCCTGTGAAATAATTAGCCTTGTGAGATAGGTAGCCCTATTAACTAACTTTTTTACACATCGTTAATAAGGTACAGAGAAGGTCAATAACGTACCAGAATTCATTGGTTAGTTTAGTGGCAGATTTAATGGTTACTACTAACACAAGTGAGGAGTTCTATTGTGCCCAAGCTACAACAAGAACCAATTCAATTCAGCAGACGTTGATAAAGTGCTTACTACTATGAGCAAGGTACTCTGGTAGACACAGAAGACACAAAGCTGTCTGAGGCCTGAAGTTTTCTATTAGTCATAAGTAAATAATTTCTAGAGGGAGAGGGCATTAACAAGGGAAACAGGAAAGGATCCTACAAGATGTGCCACATCAGCTATGTTCTGAAGGCTGTGTAGGTTGTGGAAGTTTTCTAGCCTGGGTTCCTTGAAGCCCAGGGAGAACTTTTATCTACTGTCTGGTCAGCAAGATTTCCTGTCAAATAAAATGAGTAGCCAAACTGCAAGGAGAAGAAATTTACTGGCACATTAAGGAAGCCTGCATGGGCTGGTAGGAGTTGCATTTTCTAAGTGTACAGATGATGTTTTTATAGCTTCCCCAAATGCATGTACCTCATGTTTACCCTCTTCCTCCTTGGTAGCTGAGGATTGATTCTATCAGGAAAGTGAGAAAAGAGTGAGTTCTTGGCAAGGGTGAGCACCCGAGGAAAAGGCAGGAGACTGTGGAGGGAATGTAGTATATGGTAAGATAACTGGAAAGTGAGTTTAAATGAAACATGGTATGTGAAGGAAAGTAGTAGTAAGGCTACAAAGGTAACTTGGGAGCCATAGGGCAACCACCTACCTTGAGCAGTCACAGAAACAAATGTGGAATATTTCACCTTTATGAAGTACATTAAATGTAAGAAAAGGAGTATGTATGTTCCAAGGTTTGGTTTGGATCAGCAGTTAAATTCCATTAGGGTCCTCAGTCTGGGTTAGTGCTTTGCCTTCTGCTTAGACAGTAGGTTGGGCAAATGGCTGCTAAATGGATTTTCTGCATTATTTCCTGTTTAATCCTAGAGCAAGAAGCAAGATTTGCAGCACTTATCCATGAGCCTATCTCTGACCTGTTTTAGGAGGTTTACATGAAAGCTTCTTGTATATGCACATTGACTTCAGACTCAGGGAACTAATGGTGAAATAAATGTGCATCCTACCTCTCATCTAAGAGGTGGGGGACTAAATGTGCAGGATAAGGCATGTATTTTCCACCATAATCAGTGTGGATGATTTTTGAATAGCACTCCTTTGTTACTAGGGAGGATTCTATAGATGTGGGGCTGGGTAGGTGGGTAGGGAGGTACAAGTTGATACCTCTCTAATATCCTTTTCTTTAATTCTCCTCCTCCTCTGAAGCCTTTGATACTGTTCAACTCTCTCTCGTCTTCAAATTCTTTTCCCTAAGTTGTTGGACTCTACTCTTTCATGTTTCTCCTGTTTATCTAATTGCACTTTCTCAGTCTCTCTTTACCGGATTTTCATTTGGCTCATACCCAGTAACTATGGGGGTTCTATTGGGCTCTGAACAAAAGCCTTTTTTTCTATGTTATTTCACTTGGTTATCTCAGTACAGGTTGGAGCTGATCTATCCCAGCCCTAACGTCTCTGTTGGACCTCTAGACTCCAGCATCAACAGCCTTTTAGACATCTCAAATTGAATGCCTACTAGACATTTTGGACTCTATGTCCAAAACAGAATTCATCTTTTTTCTTAAATGTACCCCTGCCCCAGCTTTCTTATTCCTGTTGGCACCACCATCCTCTCCCAGTCCCTCACAACCTAGAGGTTTCCCTCAACTTCTCAATCTCTCCCCTCCCATACCCACTATTCCACTGCCAAGGCTGCCTAGATTTTTTTAACTTTTCCTCCAATAGGTCCCTTCCTCCTCTGTCACCATACTATATACCCCTTCATTAATTCACAGTTAAGACTTTGCTACTTTGCTAGTCTCTCCTTATTCTGATCCGCCTTCCATTCAGCCACCAGAGTGATTTTCCTAAAGCTCAGGTATATGTTACCTCCCTGCTCATTAACCTCCAGGATGCAAGACAAAATCTTCTTTTTTGGCATTCACAACCCTTCATTACATACCACCCCACTTCCATCCGGTGATACCGATTTTCTTCTGTTCCACAAACAAGACTCCAACCCTAGGCATCTGAATAGGCTTCAAGTCCCATCCTTTATGGGAAGCCTTTCCCTAGTCTTCTCTCTGTCAATTATTTCATTCATTTATATATCTTGTTTGTACATAGTTGTTCAAACGCAATCTCCTCCATTAGATTATGATCTCCTTGAAAGCAGAGACTTTATCTTGCCTTTTTAAAAATCATCAGTACTTAGTGCCTGGCACGTAGTGGGTACTTACTAAATATTTATTGACTAATTAATTTGTAGTCTTTGAGAACTTCCTTGGGGCACCGAGACTTTAAATCTTGGCCACATGACCAGAGAAAGAACCAGAACCCAGGTCTTCAATCCAGGTCTTCCCATAATCCACTCTTTACACTATACACTCTTTATTTCTAATCTCATTCAACAAGTCAATAAACCTTTTTTAAGCTGTCGCTGTGAGTCAGCCACGATAGAATACTTCACAATACTCAAACATGCCTCATTTTCCTGTATTGGGTTCCTGACTGCTGTTCCCCAGCTTCTCCTAGAAGTCAGGAGTTTTTATAGGAGAAGCCCCCTCTCAGATTCTGGATTTGGAAAGGCCTTCCCAGAGAAATATACTTTAAGACATATGTATACAGAATCCTCTCTGCAGTGAGCAGGTCACCCAGGCCCCATCTGAAGATCTCCAGGGATGGGAACTCACTACATCCCTGGGGTGGGAACTCACTACATTCCAGGGATGGGAACTCACTACACCCAAGGGATGGGAACTCACTACACCCCAGGGATGGGAACTCACTACACCTCAGGGGTGGGAACTCACTACACCCCAGGGTTGGGAACTCACTACACCCCAGGGTTGGGAACTCACTACACCCCAGGGATGGGAACCCACTGCTCCGCAGGCAGTTCTCCTTCCAGTTTGGGACATTAGAAAGTTTTCCTCACAACAAAACTAAATTGATTCTAGCTCTTCCCTCTGGGGCCAAGGGGCTTAGACCTAGGATTAGGTAGTTTGAGTGGGTCCCTCTATGGGGCAGTGGTGGAGTGGGGACGGGGAGGGGAAGTGGGAGACAGAAGCAATAGAAAGATGCTACAGTTACAAATATTCTTCAGTGAGTCAGACACTAGAAATTCTACCCAGAACTCAAATCATTCCATCAAGGCCCTAGGTATGAGATTTAGCCCCACCGTGTCTTTAAGCCCAAGGCTTTGATCTCCAAAGAGAAAGAATCAGATAAACTCAAAACTGATTAACTTTTACTTAAATTCTGATAACTTGTGTGTGACCCACCCCGGGTGGAATTTAAAAAGCAGGTTTCCTGGGAAGAAGGGATGGGGAAGCAATTACATTGGATGTAACCTGGTAGGAGCCTCCATAGGATACAAAATGGATCTTTAGCTTTATGATGATATTTTAAAATTACACAAAAGTTTCAACAAATATAAGCAAAAAAAGAGAAAGAATAGAGTTAGCCGTGGGCCAGTTAGATGGTGCAATGATACCGAGACTGGAAACAAGAAGACCCGAGTTCAGATGTGACATGTATTAGCTGTGTGACCCTAGGAAAGTCACGTAGTCTTTGTTGCCTCCATTTTTTATCTGTAAAATGGCGATAACAGCACCTACTTTCCAAGGTTGTTGTAAAGATCAAAATGAAATAACTGTAAAACTCTTAGCACATTGGTTGGTACACAGTAAGCAATAACTCAATGTTACAATAAAAACAATCTAGGGTATAGGGTAATCTAAACTACTTAAATTTAAAAAATTTAAATGCAAACTTTAACAAGTCATCATATTCACAATTTGCTAGAAAGCAGCATGTTTTAATTGGCTCAGGAGAGAAAGAGAACAAGTCTTTATTAAACAACTAGTATGTAGCAGAAACTGTGCTGAGTGCTTTGTAATTACTACCTCATTTGACCCACACAACAATCCAGGGGGCTAAGAGCTTTACAGTTGAGGAAACTGAGACAGAGGCTATTTAACCTGCTGAGGATCATATAACTGCTAAGTGTTTGAGATTTGAACTTTTTATCTACTCCTATTAGCTGACAGTGCCTTTCTAAGTTTGAATCATTCCTCTAACTGTGCGACCAAAGGTAAGTTCAATTCTTTCAGCCTTAGGCAAACTCTCCAGGATTTTTCTATGAAGTTATAGTGGATTAGCCACAAAGGAAATCACACAGACCCCTAAAATATTGATTTACAGCTGTTGCAAGGCTTAGTGACTTCACCTTTGCCCATCTCTAGTATATGCCCTTTTTTCTCCTCTGCTGGTGGGTCTTCCTGCCTCACTGTCTCTCTCCACTCCAACCAGTTCATTCAGCCACTAAAAAGGCACCTTCCTAAAAGGCAGGTCCGATCATGTCTCACACACACACACACACACACACACACACACACACACACACACACACACACACACTCAATAAACTTCAGAGGTCCTCTCCAGGAGGAAAGACAAAATGTTTTCTATATGACATTCAAAGTCCTTCAAAAACTAACCCTCTCCTACCTTGCCACTCTTCTTACACCTGCCTTCACCCAAGGTGATCTTCAATCCAGTAACACTGGCTTCCTGGCTGTTCCATGAATAGACTGTCCGCTCCAGGCCTCGTTTCTGGCGGTCTCCCATAGCTGGAACAGTCTTCGTCCCCGACTACTGATCTCCCAGACTTCCCTTTATGTCCTAACTAAAATTCCATCTCCTATGGGAAGGCTTCATCAGCCCTTCATTTAATATCAGTCCCTTCCCTCTTTTAATTGCTTCCTATTTATCCTCTCTAGCTTGCTTTGTATATATTTGTTTACACATTGTCTCCCTCATTAGACTGTGAGTTCCTTGAGGGCAGGGATTATCTTTTGCCTCAATTTTTGTATCTCCAGCACTTAAGTACAGTGCCCTCCCTCCCCACCAAGTAAGTGTTCAATAAATTTCTTGATTGATTTGTGTTGCAATGTCTTGAGGTCCTCAGAATGTGAAGGGAGGTGGCCCAGTGGGTAAAGAATGAGACTTAGAGTAAAGAAGACCTGAGTGCAAATCCTACATCAGCTCTTTACTATCTGTGTGACCCTGAGCGAATGACTTCTCTGAGCCTCAGTTTCCTCATCTGTAAAATGAGGATACTAGAATTTAACCTCTCAAGGGTTACTGTGAGGGTCAAATGAGATAATATATATAAAGCACTTTGCACACTTTAAAGGGGTATATAAATGCTACACTATTATGTGGTCCCTAGAGTGCTCTCTCTTTCTCTCCTCCCTTTCTTCTCCTATATTTTTCTCTTCTGCTCACCTCTGCTTACTTTTTTCACTCCCTTCCTCCCTTATCTTGTGTTTATGCCTTCAAGAACATTCTCTGGCAGATCAGTTCTCTCCCCAGTGGAAAAAGCTGATCCCAGGCTAGACTCAGTTTTGCCTTCCCAAGAACCCTTGGGATGGGGTTTAGTGGGAGACTTATTATTGCACAGCAGAGAAACCATCCTGTACCTTCCTTCCCTTTGTGCTAAGCTCCTTGAGAAAGTCACATCTTCAAGTCTCAATTTCTCCAAAGTTACCACTAAGTTCTTAATTGTCCAATCTATGGTCTTTCCTCATTTTTGATTGTTCTTGACTTCTCTGCAACATTTGACACTGCTCATCACTTTCTCCTCTTGGATACCCTCTCCTCTCTCTTAGTTCTCATCTAATCTGTCTGACCATGCCTCCATCTCCTTTGTTACTTCTCCCATTCTGTCAAACTCACTAACCATGGCTTTGTTCTGGGTTCTCTTCTCTTTTCACTCTGTAATATCACATTTGGTAATTTCATCAATTCAATGGGTTGAATTATCATCTGTATGCAAATGATCCATGATCTTTATATTCAGCCCTGCTCTCTATCCTGGGCTATCAAATTCTTTCCAGACTACACTCCTGACTTTTCTTTAACATTCTCCACAATGCCCCAGAATCTTCATCCTGAAAACTCATTCCCACATCTAAACTTCACACACTGGAAGTATCATCCCTCTTTCTCATCTGATTGGCCAGTTGCCCATAAAACTTGCATTTCAAGGAGCAAGAGGCCCAGGTCAGCTGGGTTTTTATTTCTCTTCAGCCTGTACTCCTGACTCTCCCAGACTTTCTCTACATTGACTCCTTTCCTTCATCCTTCTATCCCCCTTTTCAGCCCTATTTTCAGTGTTGTTTTCCCCCATTAGAATGTAAGTTCCACAGGGGAGGAACCATCTTTCTTTCTGCTTGTATTTGTATCCCTGAGGCTTTGCATGGAATCTGACATATATTAACCACTTCATAAGTGATTGCTGATTTGGCTTAACCATCCCATATCACTAGCCTCTATCACTAACGTCTTAGAGCCATGTTAAATTCAACATATCCCAAAAAAAGAATCATTGTCTTTGCCCCCAAAATCTTCCTAATATCCAAGGCATCATCATTGTCCAGGCCTCCAAGGTCTTATCACAGGTAGTATACATTATCATACACGTTTATCCACTCTACATATTCTACCCATTGACAAATCTGGTCTCTACCTTCACCACACTGTTCTCATTCGTTACTTTCTCTTTACTGACACAGTCACTCCTTAGTTCAGTTCTCATCATCTTTTGCCTGGACAACCAAAATAGCTTCCTAATTGGTCTCCCTGCCCAACGCCCCTTAATAAGTACTTGTTGATTGTATACCCAGGAGTATGCAGCTTATTAATGGCAGAGATATCCTATAGCTTTCTTACCCCTCTGCTAAACTCCTTGAGAAAGCCAGTTCTCCATGCCTTGATTTCTTCAAAGTTACCAATAACTTTTTAGTTATCAACTCTATGGCCTTTTCATAGTTTCTTTCATCTTCTAACCATTTTCCACTGAAGGACCAAAGTGACTTTCTTTAAGCATTCTTTTAATTATTTTAACCTCCTACTCAATAAATTCTAAGGATTCGCTGTTACCTCCAGGATCCAGTATAAAGTGTCAAATAAAGGCAGCTAGGTGGTACAATGGATAGAGTATTGCACCTGCCATTAGGAAAACATGACTTCAAATCAGACCCTAGTCACTTACTAGTTGTGTGATCCTTGGGCAAGTCATTTAACCTCTCTCTGCCTCGCTTTCTTCATTTGTAAAATAGGAAGAATAATAGTGGCACCTCCTTTCTAGGCTTGCTGTCATAATATTTGTAAAACACTCTGCAAACCCTAAAACGCTATATAAATGGTAGCTATTATTACAAAGTCCACTATTTGGCATTTCGAGTTCTTCATAGCTTTACTCTTTCTAACTTTCCAGTCTTTTTATTTGTTTCCAAGCATGCTACAATCCAGTTACATCCTCCTATTTACTCTTGCTACAAAAAGACATTTTGTTGCTACCTTAATATCTTTGCGCTGGTTGTCCTCTGTGGTGCCTGGAATGCTCTCCCTCCTGACCTTAGTCTCTTAGTTTCCTTCAAGATTCAGCTCAAATCCTACTCTCAAGTGGGAGATTTCCTCATTCCCTCCACAGCTGCTACTTAGTGCTTCTTACTTCTTATGTATCTTATTTGTACCTAGTTATTTACATGCTGTCTCCTTCATTAGCATGTGAGTATTTTTCTTGGCAAAAATACTGGCTGGGTTTGCCATTTCCTCCTCTAGCTCATTTTACAGATGACGAAACTGAGGCAAACAGTTACATGACTTGCCCAGGGTCACACAGTTAGTAAGTGTCTGAGTTCAAATGTGACCTCAGATCTCCCTGACTTCAGGACCATCACTCTACTCACACTCCCCATCTAGAAAATGTTTAATAACCAGCTCTTTGTAGGGGAAAATGCCAAACACTTTTAAGTTTAATCTGCCTCACCATTTTCTCCACATCACTTTCCTAAACCCAACCATCAACAAAACAATAAATCAGGCTACTGTTTGCAGAGTGAAGTCAGAGGTGCAAAGGCTCACGCTGAAATTTTAATAACTGGCTCTTCAAAGCCTTTCAAGCTGGCTATGGCACACTCTAGCACAGAAGCATTGGTGAGAACCTGTAAAGTATAGTTACATGAAGGATTGCTTTTCCTGGGGAGGGGAGAGAGTGGTCCAGGGCATTGAAGTGGCACAACAAATGGAATATTGGATTTTGTCAAGAAGTTTGAATTTTCCTTCAGTCACTTACTGGTTATGTAACTCTGAGCAAGACACTTAAATTCTCTCAGCCTCAGTTTCCTCATCTGTAAAATGAGGGTCATCACAGCCCCTACACTTCACGAGGTGGATGCGAGTGTCAAATGATAAAAGCTTGGCAAATATTACCCGTTATTAAATTATGAATGAGAGAGGCACTGAGAAGAGCTGTAAAAGCACTTTGAGGGAAAAGGACTGACTCAGAATGAAACAACTGAAAGGTTTCAATTACCTTCCCAGTTCAATATCCCATCCTAGAAAATCCCACCACAGCTCCTTGGAACAAAACAGTGACAAAGGAAGAAAGAATGGAGAATTGTTTATGGTGCCTCCCTCCTTAGGTCACCAGGCTAGCCTTACTTCTTTTCATTTGCTAATTTATCCCTGAGACACCAACCATACATACTCTTTGTGGTCTAGAGATACAACAAAATTCCACAAAGGAATTTCAGTGGGATTACCAGAATACAATTTTGAACAAGAAGGCCATTCTCCTGGGAGAAAAAAAAGTCATAAATTAAATCCCCATTATATTTTTACTTATGATGAAAACAGGACCTAACGTCTCCCTCCTGTGTTCAAAAATTACAACTTTTGCCTATAGAATAAAATCAAAAGTTCAAATTCCCTAGGGATGCAAACAACCTTCAACCTAGCCCCACCCTACTTTTTTCTTTTCAATTAACAAGTAGTATGTATTTTCTTTCCTTTCACCTCCCTACCCACTAAAAAAACAAACAAACAAACCCTTATATGCAAAAGTATGCAAAGTCCTGTAAAACAGATTTGGAAATTCCTGGGTGCAAAAAGCTAAGTCTCATTCTGCATATTGAGTCCATCACCTGTCAGTCATTAGGTACCTTCACCATATTTCTTCAAAGTTATTTTCCATTACTCCCCAATTTGGAAGATTTTCCTCCACTTAATCACTATTTCTGGATAAATATTCCATCTCATATAAGACCCAAGCAGCTTTCCATTCACCAAAATGCCTACTTTTCCATTTGTTCTTTACCCTAGAATTTCAGAGATGGAAAGGATTTCAGAGGGCATCAAGTCAATTCAAATTCAACAACCTTTCGTTAAGTACTTATTATAGGCAAGATACAGGGCATTAAGGATACCTGGAGGAAATAAAGTCATCACCTATTCTCAAGGATCTTACTTGGGCCACAGGGGTAGGGAAGAGAACCAGATAAATATATAATTTTTTTAAAGGAAATTTGAAATGGGAGAAAATAATAATTGAGGGGAGTTGAGGGGAAGGAAATCCTGGGAGGTTCCAGGAAGGTGACTGACCAGAATTGTAAAGGTTTGCAAAATGCTTTACATACTTAAGTGCTTATCTCATTTGAAATTCACAAAAACCTGTACTGTAAGTTCTACAGACATCATCATTTCCATTTTATAGATGGAAACAAACCGGGGCTTGGAGCTGCTGCATTTAAAAAATTCTTGCAAATGACTGCCCGAGGTCAGGCTGCTCTTAAGTGTCGGAGCTGGGATATGAATCTACCTCTACCTGACTCCAGGCCTAGGATTCTGTCTACTAGATCACAATGAAAAGGAATTCTAAGCACTGGGTATACTTCATAAAATGTATGGAGGAAAGTGATGGAGTGCCGGTTTCAGGGAGAAATTCATAATGGTTGGAACATAAAATAAGTGAAGGAGAGTAAAATGAAGTGAGATTGGAATAGAAGGTTGTCTTAGCTATATCATGAAGGAACATCTTCAAAGTAAAGGAATATGATATGGATCAATCTCAGGCAGATGATTTGGGCAACTAGGTGAAAGATAACATAGAAGGGGAGTAAATGGAAGCAGGGAGAACACTAAAGAGAAAACAGGCAAGAGACACTCACAAAAGACAAAAAAATAGATAATTTTTATTACATAAAATTTAAAAAAATATTCATTGCTTTTGACAGCCAGGTGGCACAGTGCATAGAATGCCTTCCTGCCTTGACAGGAATATCTGAATTCAAAAGTGACCTCAGACACTTACAAACTGCGTGACCCTAGGCAAGTTGCTTAACCTCAGTTTGCCTCAGTTTCCTCATCTGTTAAATAGGGGTAATAACAGCACCTACCTCACAGGGCTATTTTAAGGATCAAAAGAGATCGTAACTATCCAGATGTAGCACAGTGCCCGGCACATCATAAGTACTGTGTTATTATAATTAGTTTATCATTGTTATACAATAAGACCCAAGACAGGTTTTGTGTACAAGTTACACTTAAGAGGTGGGAAGATGGATTATGAAATAGCATAGGAGAAACCAGTAATTTATCTAGTTTGTATACAAACTAATCCAGTTGGGAAGAAGGAATTTAATTTAGATGTAATTTTTTCTTTTGTTCTATGGAGGGCCTTCTTCAAAAAATTGTTAGACTCCTTATGATAATCCCCTCAGTAAAGCCAGCTCCTTCTGTCATGAGACCTGAATTCTTAGCATGATGGCTAAGATAGCAAGAGACACATGGGAGACTGTAAGCCAGCCCGATGCCTAACAAATAAAGAGCTTTATTATAAAGCGTTCTCCAGGGTGGAGATTTGTATGAGCTGATGCAGAGTGAAGTAAGGACAAAGAGAATAATTTATATTATAAGATCAACATAATAAATACAAATAAACTTTAAAACTTTAAAGATTCCAGATAGATAGAACAGTCAGTCATGATTCCAGAACACTGGAATGAGACACAGATTATTGGATATGCCAATATGGAAATTTGTACTTGTTTGTTACAAGAGTTTTGTTTTTCCTTCTCTTTCTTTTTTTTTTTGTGGGGATAGGGAGATAGGAGGGAGGAAAAATAGCTGAATGCTTGACAAGTAGAAAAAAGGAAAACCCAATGTAAAGAATGTCATCAAAGTCCTACTGAAAATGATAGACTGGTTCCATGGAAAGAGTGATATGGTGATGGATAGCCACTGGTGTCTTTGTGATGTTACAAGAAATTGAGAAGGACGCCCAACATGTTGAGTGAATCCCGTAGGGTGAACCTGCGGGAGGACAAGGACAAAATTCACATAAGATGGGGGGTTAGGGTTAGAATCACCTAGGGTGAACCTGCAGGAGGACAAGGACAAAATTCACATAAGATGGGGGGTTAGGGTTAGAATCACCTAGGGTGAACCTGCGGGAGGACAAGGACAAAATTCACACAAGATGGGGGGACTGTTGGAGGTAATATCCAAATAGGTGAGATCACAGGTCCATTTAAATATTTTAGATGTTCATAGCGTAGTTGTGGACAAAAGGCTAAATACTAGAGAGTCCAAGAAGCAAATGAGAAAATATTTGTAAAGCACTTAGCACAGTACATGGGACATGGTGGATACCTAATAAATGTTTATTTCCTCTCTCTTGCCTTCTCTGAACTGTTCCCCTTGTACAGACTAGAATGGAACAGTCAGGTTGGCTTCCAGGAGGAATGTATATTTCGATGGAATTTGGACTGTTGTTAGGTAGAGCTGGAACTATTGTAATAGCCTTTTCTCAGACCTCATTCACCTGGACCTCTCATTTCAACAGCTATTCAAAATATTCCCTCCTGGGAGAGGGCAGCATGTTGGATCTAGAGTCAAGAATAGGCAGACTCTAATTTCATCTCAGACACTTAGTAGCAGTGCAAACCCTAGAAAGTCACTTAATCTCTCTGTGCTTCAATAGTTCTCCCTATAAAATGGATTTATATGCTTCTAAGATCCCTTCCAGTCCTAAATCCCTGGTCCAGTGATTCTTTGGCTTCACTAAAATGGTTCTTACCTGCTTCTCCTTCTACCTCCCTGTCTGCTCCTTGAACTAGAATTTCATACGATAATCAGCTTTCAAGACAGAAGAGATCTTGGAACTTATAGGAATATAGATTTACGAGGTGGCAGGGACCTAAGAGGCTGTCTAGTCCAACCTTCTCATTTTACCACTGAAGAAACTGAGGCACAGACAAATTAAGTGACTTGCCCAAGGTCATACATCTAGTCTGAGGAGAGATTTGAAGACAGATTCTCTAGCCCCAGAACTAGTTGTCTTTCCTCTGTGTCAAGTCCATCATTTTATAGGTGAGGAGAAAACCGAGACTTAGGGGAGTGGAAACAATTTACCTGAGAGCACACAGGTAGCAAACGTGATGGCTCACTAATGTTGTTCAGTCCTGTCCAACTTTTTATGACCTCCTTTGGGATTTTCTTGGCAAAGATGTGAGTGGTTTGCCAGTTTCTTCTCCAGCTCATTTTACAGATGAGGAAATTGAGGCAAACAGGTTAAGTGATTTGTCCAAGGTCACACAGCTACTAACTGCTTGAGGCCAGATTTGAACTAAGGGAGATGGGTCTTGTGACTCCAGGCAGGGCTGCTCTCTCCCACTGAGTCACCTACCTGCCCTGCTTCCTCGTATTATACAGTCTTCTTTTCCTTTGGAAAGACTGCTGTTGTTGCTAAATGGAATGGGCTTCTACTGCCATCTGCTGGCACCGTCTAGTTTTTTCAGTGTGAACAATGACAATCTTCCAAAAACTACATTCATTGTTGTGTTGATTCTGGACTTAACAAAGTAATGGAGAAAAGGTTAATAATGAGCATTTAATATAATTTAATTTAATATAAAAGGGTTCATGTGTCCCCTCTCTCCCCTCCTGAGAGTGGTTGTTTAACGTTTATCATTGGCACAATACTAGTGAGGATGTTTGATGGAGAGGAGGGGGAGAAGAAGATTCTAAATCCTGGATGGTTGAGAAAGCAGAACTAATAAAAATAAACTTATAATAATATCCAGTATATAACTTGTTTGTACATTTGTTCAGTCATTTTTTAGATGTGTCCCTGACCTTCATCAAGGGCCATGAAATATCTTGGCAACGACACTCAAGTGTTTTGCCATTTACTTCTCCAGTTCATTTTACAGATTAGCTAACAGGGTTAATGACTTTTCCAGGGTCACACAACTACTAAATGTCTGAGGCCAGATTTGAACTCAGGAAGATGAGTTTTCTGACCCCAGGCCCTGGAGCTGTATCTACTGCACCACCTTACTGCTTCTTTATGCATTGTTGCTTGCTGGTAGTCTCACCCAGTAGACTCTTGAGCTCCTTGAGAGTATGGATTGTGTTTTACCTGTATTTGTCTTCCCAGCACTTAGCACATAGATATTTAATAAATGTTAATAAATATTCATCTAGAGCTTTTCAAAGTGCTTTACATATATCATCATTTGCTTCTCACAACAAGCCTGTGAGGTAGATAATATTCTCATTTCCATTTTGCTGATAAGGAAACTAATTTGAGAGTTGCTGTAACTTGCCCAGGGACACATAGCTAAGCACAATCTGAATTCACTTTTGTGTTCCTGATTGTACTGCCAAAGATCTGCCCACTAGGGCAAGTTGTCTGTATGCAATAGAGGGAAAAAAATGATTCCACTATTGCTTGGAAAACACTATAATTCCGAAGCTTATGTACATGTTTGTGTCTCTACGCATGTCTTCCATGCTGGCAGGTGTGTATCACTCTAATGATATTCTAAGAAGATAGCTCTGATGCTCTCCATCTCTAGTCCAGTGCTGCTTGTTTTATAGGATGAGATAGCAGACACTTGGTCCCTGCCCTTCTGGAACTTGATTCTTTACTTGTTGGGGACCTTATTAACTCAACAATGGAATCTGTTGGAGAAGAGAAATGCACAGAAATGAGTGATAATAGTGTAACACTGATAGGAATAGGGTCTGGTATAAAGAACTCCCTCCACCAGTGAAGTTTAGCATCATCTCCAAAATTTACAGTCTTAGAAAAAAGGATTCTCTTTGATCTTTTGTTTCATAGACTACTTTGGAAAACTGATAAAAGCTTCAGACATCTTTTCAGAATAATGTCTTTAAAAACATTTTTAAAAAGTAGGTAGGATTAAGAAGTAATTTATATTAAGATAAGTTTGTGGAAAACTAAAAAAAAAAGCAAGTTTATGGATACCAAGTTAAAAACCTTTTATTTTAGAGTAGTGCTTAGAGTATTGAAAGTGACTAGTCATGAAGCTAGGATGTGTCAGAAGTAGGATTTGAACCCAAGTCTAAAGATTCTTTGGTGACTCAGGCTATCACTAATGACACCGAGATAAGGGAAAATTTCATGGATGACCCATATATTCTTCTGGTATCATCCTAGATGATTGAGTGCAGCACTAAGGGTGAAAGTGTCTTAGAGTTACTGTCTTCTGCCAATGTTGCCAACGTTGACTGGGCAAATTACAAATTTATGTTACATAATTTCAAATTGGACCTCATTACAGCAAGGCAGTCCTTTAATTCTTGCCTAATTGATTCCATCTCACTCTCCACAAAAGATATTTCAAATTTTCTCCTCTCAAGGCTCCCACACCTCTGGGGGCCATTAAGTGGGGCAGTGGTCTGGCCCTGGAGTCATTAGGACCTGTGTTCCAATTTGATATCAGACACTTACTACCTATGGGACCCTGGACAAGTCACTTAACCTTAAATGATTAAAAAAAAAAAAGACCCATATCTCCTTCTCTTTTTCACCTGAGGACCTTGCCCCCTTCTTTCTTGAGAAAAACTGAGACTGAAATCACTATGTACTCCCACTTTTTTTTGAAATAGTATTTTATTTTTTCCAATTAATTGTAAAGATAGTTTTCAACGTTCATTTTTTATAAAATTTTGAGTTCCAATTTTTTTCTCTCTCTCATTCCCTTTCCCGAAAATGGCAAACAATCTGATATAGGTTATACATGTGCAATCATGTAAACATATTTCCACATTAGTCTTGTGGTGAAAGAAGAAACAACAAAAGGGGAACTCACAGAAAAACAAAAAGCAGAAAACAAGTGAAAATAATATGCTTTAATCTGCATTCAGAATGTGAACTCTCACTTTTTCCCTCCTGTCTCAAAACTTCTTATATCATGCCCCAAATATCTCCTCTCCCCCCCCCAATCTTTGATAAGAAGGTAGCTTTTGTCCTTCCTAAGGTCACCCCATCCATTAGCAGTGGCTCTGAATCCATCCCTCAAGCTCACAACCTCGGAGTCATCCTGGATTTTTCACTCTCTCTCACTCCCCATATGTGAGCCATTGCCAAGGCTTATCAGTTTTCCTTTTGTGACATCTCCTGAATATGTTCTCCTTCTTTCTTCAGACACATTGCCACTACTCTGGTGCAGGCTCTGATTATGTCATGCCTAAGGTTATTGACATGTCCACTGGTGGGTCTGCCTGCCTCTTGTCTCTCTCCACTCCAATCCATCCCCCATTAAGCTTTTAAAGATATTTTCTTAAAACACAGGTCTGACCATGTCACTCCCCACCCCCTACTCAATAAATTCCAGGGGTTCCAGTATCAAATTCAAAATGTTCTGTTTGGCATCCAAAGCCCTTCATAACTACTTACCTTACTGATCTTACACTTTACATTCCCCCCACGTACTATTCAGTTCAGAGTCACTGACCTCCTGACTGTTCCACAAACAAGAGACTCCATCTTTCCACTCTGAGTATTTTTTCTGATTGTCCTCCCATGCCTAGAATGCTCTCCCTCTTCCGCTTAGCCTACTGACTTCCCTGGCTTCCTCTGTCACCCCAAAATCCCATCTTCTACTGGAAGTCTGCTCCACCCTCTCTCATTTCCAGGGCATTTCCTCAGTTAATGATCTCCTATTTATCCCCTATATAGCTTGCCTTGTTTGCCTGTTGTCTTGTCTGTTAGATTGTAAATTCCTTCAGGGAAAGGGCTGTCTTTTACCTCTTTTTGTAGCACTTAGCAAAGTACTTGGCACGTGTGTGCTTAATAAAGATTGATCGATCCGATTGATTGATTGATTGGCCCTACTCATCTTCTCTAGCAGATTACCTCCTGATCTATTTTGGGGCATCTCTAGCACATCCATACTGGGATAACCTCATCATCCTGTTAGGATCTCATTAACCCTGGTCCTCCACCTCCCCACTACTCTCTGCTTCTCTGATTAGAAAGTAAGACCATGAACTTGCAGCCTCCATTTTAAGGAGACAGCTAAGCTTAGACTTCTCACCTCCCACTTGACTGTACTACTTTGGAGCTTCTCTGACTGACTTTTCTGCAATGCCCCTCTATCAGGCACTCCCACCACCTCTAACTTTCAGCTTCCTTTGGTGTTTTCTTCCCTGATTAGATTGCAAGCTACTGGAGGTCAGGGACTTTCTTTTTCCATATCCCTAGCACTTAACCCACAATATGTCTGACACATAGTAGGTGTTTAGTAAATGTTTATTGACTATTGACTGACTGTGCCTCTCCTCACCAACTTTCAATCTCTCTTTATCTACTGGTTATATTCCTACTGCTTTCAAATAAGCCCAAACCTCCCACATCTTCAGCACCTCTCTTTTGTTTGTGATGTCATTCTTTATGTCTAGGTCCTGTAACCATTTGGAGCTTATCTTGGTCTTGCAGGGGTGGGGAACCTGCAGCCTCGAAGCCACATGTGGCCCTCTAGGTCCTCAAGATTGGCTCTTTGACTGAATTCAGTCACAGGTGGCCTCAGGGTGGCAGATTCCCACACCTCTGGACACTGCCTAGTTTCTGCCAGAGTGTTTCACAATTGTCCCAGCAGTTTTTGTCAAATAATGAATCCTTACTCTAACAGCTGGAGTCTTTGAATTGACTAAACACTGAGCTAATAGGCTATGCTCATTGCTTCTATATGTTGCATACTTAATCTGTTCCACTGATCAGTCTTTCTATGTCTTAATTAGTACCATATCATTCTGATGAGTACTATTCTGTAGTATATTTTGAGATCTGGTACTGCTCTGCCTTTCAAAATTGGTTGTGTGGATCCAAGTTCGAGTGCTTTTCCTTTCTACTTTCTTCATTATTTCCTTTAAGGTTAAGTTTGTTTTTTTTTTAATCATCAGTTGACCCTACACACATGCAAGCTATTGCCCTTTATCTCTTTTTCTCAGCCAAACTTCTTGAAAAAGCAATCTAAACTCACCTCTGATTTTTCCCTGACTCGCTTTCCAAATACTTTGCAACCTGACTTACCACTTTATTATTCAACTAAAACTGTTCTCTCCAAAATTACCAACGATTTCTCAAATGCCGAATCTGATGGTCTTTTTTCAGTTCTTATATATCTTGACCTCTCTTCTCAATATTCTCTCCTTTCCAGGAGTTTAGTTTTGTGACACAGATGTCATCAGTTACCCCTCCCATCTGCCTGACTTCTCCTTAAATCTCTTTCATCTTTTTTCTTGAGTCATCATTCCTATCACACTCCCTAACTGAGGGTGTTTCCCAAACTCTTTCCCAAATCCTCTTCTCTCCTTTCTCTATACACTTTCCTGGTGATCTCATTAGCCTCCATAATTCAATTATCTTTCATATTTAGATTACTCTCCCCAGTTTCTCTTTGCAATTTCATCCCCACAGTAGTAACTACCCATTACATATTTCGAATTGAATGTCCAAGTCAAAACTCATTCTCTTCTACCCCGTCTTCAAACCACAATCTACCTTTCTGCCAAACTTCCTTATTTCTATTGAAGTCACCACTGTTCCTCCAGTTTCTCGGGTTCAGAACCTCTTCATTGGCCTCAATTTCTACTTCAACTTATGTATTATAAGCAATTGACTGATCTTGCTATTTCTGCCTTCAGATTGTCTCTTAATTCACCCCATTATGCCTACTTAGACAGCCCCTACTTTCTATCAGGCTTCCATCTTCTCTTCCCTGGACTATTACAATAGATTCTTAGTTGACCTTCCTGCCTCAAGTCTCTCTCCATTCCTATCCACCTTCCATATAGCTGCCAAAGTGACTTTTTTCATTTGTAATTCTCACCACTTTAACCCATACTCAGCAAACTTCAGTGGTTCTCTGTTGTCTTTAGGATATAATACAATAACATAAACATTTATTAAGGGCCTAAAATGTGCCAGGCAATGTTCTAAGAAATGGGGATACAAATAAGAAAAAGATAATCTCTGTCCTTAAGGAGTTTATAGGCTGATGGAGAGGTCAATATACACAAGAAAGCTGAAAGGAGAGGCGTGTGTGGACCAGAGATGAGGGTTGGGAGAGGGACATGAATGATGATGGTGTAGTCTAAACCAAGCAGAGCAGTTGGTTTTGGGAGGAGTTTTTGTTCTGCCCTCCAGCTCTACAATCAAAGGGGCAGAAGCAATTGAGTGTTGATTGGTTATTGTCCTTCTACTAGAAGAGAACCAAAATGACATCACTACATCAGTAGTGTCCTACCATGACCAATCAGACCAGTATGAGCTCAGAAAACTCTCCCACAAGTTGGACGCAAATATTCCACATGAACACTGGGGAGATGTCTCTAAATTTTCACTTCTCATGTTTCTTTTGTGTTACTGCAATTCTGCTTCGCTCATAGAGCACAGGGCCTTCTTTGATATGGGCACACCCTGGTAGGTGATGCTGTGCCGGTGTCTCCCATATCTCACAATCAATTCCAAAGTTTCTCAGAGAGACCTTGATAGTGTCCTTGTATCGCTTCTTCTGACCTTTGTGTGAGCACTTGTCTTGTGTGAGTTCTTCATATAATAGTCTTTTAGGAAGCAGGGTTTGAAAGTTTGGCAGTTCAGCTTGAGAAACGACCTCAGTATCCAGTACTTGGGCTTCTAGAGCCCTTTTCAATCTGACCCTAACATATCTTTCCAGCCTTTATTCCCCATCCACACACTTCAGTCCTTCCAAATGGAAGCCTCTGCCTGTTCATCCAATGCGAAGGAGGCAGACGTGCTTTCAGAACTGGTTACTGTGTTGATCCAAGGTCTAGTGCTTTTTTGTGTTGTTTTCCTTTACGTTATTGTGATATTTGTATAACATTTTCCCTTGGTTATGATTGACTTGCTCTTTATCCTTTCATACAAGTCACTTTGACATCTAATAACAGCGAGCTTTTATAGACCACATTTTTCAGATTTGCAAAGCCCTTCACATATGTTTTTTCATTCGATCCTCCAACAACCTTGGAAGGTAGTTGCTGTTGTTATCCTCATTTTCCAGATGAAGGAACTGAGACTCAGTGATCTATCCATCGTCACGCAGCTAACAAGTGTCTAAGGCTGTATTTGAACTCAGCGTTTCCTAACTCCAAGTCCAGCATACTATGCACAGTGCTATCCAACTGCTTGGAACTGTTCCTTGATTTGTCAAGAGGGCTGTAGTAAAGCCCCTTCTCATTCACTTTGACATTCTGTGATTCCAGTTCTATGAAGTAAAAACACTTTTTACAGACAAAAACAAAGCACTATTAGAAATTTGAGGAAAGAGAATATGTTCAGTTGGAGAGGGTATAGTTAATAAAGGAATTGAATATTAATCTTTTCATGTGTGTGTTTGTGAAGGGTGGGTGGAGTGTACAGACACAATTAGAAGTAGAGATGACTTTTCATAGGAGTGTTTCATACAGAATCTCCAAGGCAGCTCAGAGGCCACCTAGTCTAACCTCTGTCTACAAAGGAATCTCCTCTATTATGGCCCCTAGAAATGGATAATCAGTCTCTGCTTGAATATTGCTAGAGAGGAGAGCCCACTGGCTCATAAGGCAACCTATTCCATTTTAAGACAGTTCTGTTATGAAATTGCTCCTTAATGCTGCCTCTTGACAACATCCACCCATCACTGCCCCTTCTATATTAAATAGAATAAGACTAACCCCTCCACCTTATGACTGATGGCCTTTGACAGGTAGCTGTCCAGCTCCTAAGTCTTCACTTCTTCAGGCTAAACATCACTTATTCTTTCATCTGATCCTTCTATCACAGAATTACTGTGGGGGATTGATTGGAGTAGGCTTCCTGGGGGAAGTGAGATTTGAAGTTAATCTAGCCTTTGCCTCCTTTTCACCTATCTTCAAGTATTTCATTGAGGGAGGAAGAAAGGAGGAGAGAAGGTGAGCCGATGTATAGAGTGAGAAAGTACAAGATATCAATCAGTAAACATTTATTAAGAGCCTACTATATGCCAGGCACTGTGTTACATGGTGGAGGTGCAACAAGTGGCAAAATACAGCCCCTACCTTCAAGGAACTTACAATCTAATAGCGGAGACAAGATGCAAACACATATGTGCAAAGTGAGCTATGTACAAAATAAATAGGAATAATTAAGAGATGGAAGGCATTGGAATTAAGAAAGGCTGAGGAAAGCTTCCTGTATTAGGTGGGATTATATTGGGTTTTAAAGAAAGCTAGGGAGGTATATGAATGTAAAGCAATACTATTGTGCTATAAGAAATGATGAGCAGGTGGCCTTCAGAAAAACCTAGAAAGATTTAAATGAACTGATGCTGAGTGAAATGAGTAGAACCAGGAGAATATTGTACACAGTAATAGCCAAAATGTGTGATGACTAACTTTGATAGACATTTCTTTTCAGCAATGCAAGGACCTAAGACAATTCCAAAAGGCTCATGATGGAAGATGCCGTCCACATTCAGAGGAAGAACTCTGGAGTCTGAAAGCAGACAGAAGCAGACTATTTGCTCTATTTTTCTTTTGTTGTTTTGTTTTGTTTCTTCTTTCTAGTGGTTCTTCCCATTAGTGCAAATTCTTCTTTACATCATGACCAATGTGAAAATATGTTTTATATGAATATATAAATAGAGCCTATAATAGATTGCACGCTGTTTTGGGGTGGTGGAGAAAATGGGGGAGAAAATTTAAAACTCAAAATCTTATGGAAGTGGATATTGAAAGCTAAAAATAAATAAATTAATTATATATAAAAAATAAAATAAAGTATTCATCAAAAAATAAAATAAAATAAATGGGAAAAAAAGAAAGCTGGGCAGATCAATAATAGTCAGTACTCTATTGAAGAGGGACCCTTTTGACCAGGATAGAAGAGTATATATGGAGAAGTGGTATGAGATAGTGACAAGACTTGTCCAAATTCCTTAATGTCAGAAAGGTAAACAGCTGCCACTCAGCATTGTGTGACCTTAGATTAGTCTCAAACCCCCCAAGGATCAGATCTAAAAGGAACATTTTTTTAATAGAAGTGGAAACAAAAAGGGGCTAGGTGATCTATCATTTGTTAAGATACTATTACTTAATTAACCCTTCAATGTTTCCCCATTGACTACAGGGTTTAGTATTTGTTTACTCTGACTTAGAGGTTCTGGGTTGAGACTTTAAAATCAGCTTTGTAAGTGGCACCTTGACCACCTTTCTAAGGCAGGGTAACAATCAGGCCTTTTGTGACTTGCTTGGCACAAGTCAGCTTCCTGGGCAAGGTAGGTGGGAAAGAATCTTTGATATTTAACCAGGCCTGGCAGCAGATCCTCATCTTCTTGGTGAAAGAGGGAGAGGGAGGGATATGGGTGGGTCTCTCTCATTGCTTCCCTCCTCGGTTCTACTTCACAAATCCCATTCTGGACTCTTACAACTGACCTTCCTCTATCAAGTCTCTCCATTCCAAGCCACCAGCCAAAGTGATGTTTCTGATGTGTGATCCTGATCACTTCAACCTGTGCTCAACAAACTGTAGTGGATCTTTGTTATCTTTAGGATACAGTAAAATAAACATTCATTTAATACCTACTATGGCAAAGCCATACAGTGGCATAATCAAGGAAAGAACTTTGGTATCTGATGAATGTAGTCCTGTGGTGGTCTTGTGGTCAGCATACCCACATTTTGGACTTCCTTGACACAAAGAGAGCATGTCAAAGATTAAGGTCTCTTGTTTTGGGGGGTTTTTTTTGGTTCAGTCATTTTAGTCTATCGTCTCTTTGTGATCCCATTTGGAATTTCTTGGCAAAGATACTAAACTGGTTTGCTATTTCCTTCTCCTGCTCATTTTTCAGATGAGAAACAGAGGCAAAGAGGGCTAAGTGACTTGCCCATGGTCACACAGCTAGTGTCTGAGGCCAGATTTGAATTCAGGAGGATGAGCCTTACTTATTCCAGAACTGGCACTTTATCCATTGTACCACCTAGTTGCCTTAAGGCCTCTTGAGTTGAGAGATTATTACCATAAATGCATACTATAGAAAGATACAAGGAATAAGAATTAGAGAGTTTCAGGCTGACATAACAAATCAAAAGGCAGAATTCTAAGTTCTATAGAAAGTTCATTTGGGGAGGAATAAATCAATTTGGTCTGCATCCCTGGGGGTATAGAGATCAGCGGTCACAGTATCACTGTGGCTCAATAGCACCAGCAGCCAGAGAGCCCTTTGGCTCCCAAGACATCCAGTTACACCAAAGTCCCTAACACAGCCTTGACCTAATGAATGCTGGTTTAGAAATCATATAGAAATCTCACAGTGGTTTAAAAATCATATAAAGACCATGAGCATGACCTGAGTAGGCCTTGTCTTCCATTTGGATGCTAGATTAGATGTGGTAAGTTCAATTCAAAGCACTTCTGGCAGTGGTTTTGTGTGTGTGTCTGTGTGTGTGTGTGTGTGTCTGTGTGTTTCTCCTAATTGCAAGTGCTATGCACTGGGAAAGGGAATTAGATGCAAAGGAAGGAGGACGGATGATGAAGGGTAACGGTAAGGATAGGGACTAGATCTGATTCAATGGTTTTGAGAACCCCCAAATGAGGAAATTCCCTATTTCAATGCAGATGAACACCTTCTTTGCAGCTTAAAATTTTAGAGAATTACCCAGATGGAGCACTGAGTGATAAAGGAATGGCCCAGGATCATAAGGCTAGTATGGTCAGAAGTCGCACTTAAATCTGTCTTCAAGTCTTGTTCTCTATTGTGCTATGGATGCCTCTCAGAAAAGGACTGGGGCAGAGTGCTGAGGTATGGGGGCAGAAGGGCATACAACAAAAGCACAAAACTTTGAAGACAGCACAGAGTGTCAGATACTTATCTCTCTCGTGTAAAAACGGCAACTTTTTTATGGGTGCAGTGTGTTGTTCTCACTTGTTCTCTGTGTTAAATATGATCAGAATTATTAAAAAAAATAAAGATTTGGTATGGAGCCTAGAGTTATTCACAGCTTCTTACTTTCACAGGGGTCCTCCAGCCCTAACACTTGCAAATATTAATAGATGGAGGGAGGGAAGGATGGAAGGAAGGAAGAGAAGAAGGAAAGAAGGAAGGATAAAAAGGGAAGGAGGGATGGCAAAAGGGAGGAAAGAAGGAAGAAAGGAACCCATGAAATATTAAAAAAAATACGCAGAAGAAAACAGAGGGAAGTTAAGGAGACAACAAAGATGAGCAGGACAGATTTAGTATTATTGTTAAAATATATATATATACATATATATAATATATATAAAATATATATAATACATATATGTATATATAATATATATAATACACACATATGTATATACACACACATCCCTATATGTCTATAAATATACATTAAAAAAACAGAATGAATGTAATAGATGAAAGATTTCATACAAAATTCCTCTTCTGGCATTCTTTCTATACGGAAATGTTCATATTTGTTGATAATCTTTTCATCCATAAAATATAAGTAAATAAATAAATATTAAACACATTTCTTGGATTTTCCATTTCATTGATTTCTTGCCCAGGCTGCCCATTTTTACACTCAAATTGTAGAGTATGCTTCGTCTTCCTCTTATGACTCCCCTCAGAGAGCTGGTGGCTGGTTTCTTAAAGGCCTCTCCTCAAAGCCTGTCCTGAAGACAGACTGTGTGTCAGTCATCCAACGACCAGCCTGGATAGATAGATAGCTGGGTTTAGAGAGAATCCTCACCAAAACACTGGCTACCAACTGATGAAATTTTTGGCTTCAGGATTTCATAAAGACCATCTCCTAAGGCCTTGAAGAGGGATGATCCTGCTCTGGTGGAAAGAACACCTATACTGATGCAATCATGGATCTTATAAAGTATTGCAGGATTATCATAGATATGAGTCAGTCAAGATAATGCAAGTAATTTTGAAAGGATTCATGGAGGAGGTGGGACTTTTAGTCTTAATCAAACTAGGGCCAGGCATAGGCCACTTCTCTGCAAGGCTTGTTGGTGTGTGCAATCTCTGAACTGATCTTATTACAGGCAGCTTGTCATGCCTGTTAGGACTGTCTTACACTGAACCCACATGTCCCTAGAGAGGGGTGGGGAAGGGTTGTGGGAGGAGACTGGAAGGAAGCAAAGCAAATCAGGCTCCCTTTGAAGCTTGGCTGAGAATGACAGAATCCCAATTAAAACTCTTTCCCTCTACTCTTGCACTCCTTATGAAGGAATGTTTTGCTTTCAGGCCATTGCTGACTTAATTTGTCTGGTAACAGAAGGCAGGGAGGCTCCATCCTACTCAGCTACTGACCTCAGCTCTGGGAGAGCCCACTTTGCTTTCTAGCCCTGGGGTAATTTCTGCCTGTTTTGACCCAGTTCTGCTCTCTGGAGCTACACAGAACAGTCTGATTCTTTGCTCTCTCTTATTTAAAGTCTTCTATCATTTCCACATGACAGGGTTCCAATAGTCTTCTCTCTTTTAGGCTGAATAGGTGAGAGAGCTCTGTGTAAGATATGGCTTCCAGACAACTCTCTGTCCTGGGACGCTCTAGGTTAGCAGAGATCAGATAAAGGGAAGCCTGCATTTCCCAATGTGATGCACAACTTGTCCCATCAGGAACTTCATTTCCTGTAAGTCTCAGAGTCCCAAGATTTAGGCCTTCAAATCCTGTAGGAAACCAAGGGGAAGAAGAAAGTAAAGGGAATCATATTGGAGGAATTGCAAAAGCATCTTGACTCATTAAATTAACTAGAAGCAGAGCCAAGCACAGACTGGACAAGCAGGCCACTAGTACTACTGTGAGGGGGTGAGCTAACAGAGCTGCCAAAATATTACTGGTACTGTTTTCTCCAGGTAAGAATCTGGGAAAAAGGGAAACTTCTTCTCTGGATTATTCTGGGAAAGAAGATATTGGAATTGCACTGATGTGAGTTATGGTTGCTGAAATCGTTTCTAATGTTCGTTTCATTTTCATTCCAATTAAATGTGGTACTAACATCTTACATGTATTCCAATTAAATTTCATGATCTATTCCTTAAATGCTATGATTTGTTCAGGTGTTTTGTTAACACAGGAATAACTATCAAGAACCAGACTGACTTTATTTTTTAAATATATATAATTTATTTATTTTTCAGTTTTCAACATTCACTTCCACAAGAATTTGAATTCCCAATTTTCTCCCCATCTTTCCCCACTCCCACCCCAAGATAGCATGCACCCCATCCACTCCTTTCTCTAGTCTGTCCTCCCTTCTATTACCCCCACTTCTTCCATCCTCCTCCCTTCTATTTACCTGTAGGGCAAGATAGGTTTCTATACCCCCATTGCCCTCTACATCTTATTTCCCAGTTGCATGCAAAAACAATTTTTGACATTCATTTTTAAAGCTTTGAGTTCCATATTCTCTCCTTTCCTCCCTCCCCACCCACCCACATTGAGAAAGCAAGCAATTGAATATAGGCTATACATATGTAGCCATGCAAAACACTTCCATAACAGTTATGTTGTAAAAGACTAACCACATTTCCCTCTGTCCTGTCCTGACCTCCATTTGTTCCATTCTCTGTCTTGACCTGTCCCCCCACAATAGTGTTTGCATTTGATTATCTTTCCCCAATTTATTGTCTCTTCTATTATCTTCCCTCTCATATTCCCTTCCCCCTGCCTTCTGCAGGATAAAATAGATTTCCATACCCAATGGAGTGTGTGTTATTCCCTCCTTAAGTCAAGTATCATGAGAGTAAGGCTCACTTATTCCCTTTCATCTCCCCCATCTTCTGCTCCATTGAAAAAGCTCTTTCTTGCTTCCTTCATGTGAGATGATTTACTACATTCCATCTGTCCCTTTCTCTTACTCCTAGTACATTCCACTCAACAGTAAATTTATTTTTTATGTATTTTCCCTTCATATTCAGCTCACCTTGTAATCTCTATGTGTGTGTGTGTATATATATATATATATATATATATATATAGTATATATGTATATACACACATATATACATACCTACACATATACATTCGCACATATAATATACATATACATACATACACACATACCTCTGTGTGTATATATATACGTATATATGTAAATATATGTGAATATATACGTATATATATGTATATATGTGTGTGTGTATATATATATATATATATATATATTCCCTCTAACTACCTTAATACTGAAAAAGGTTTTAGGAATTTCAAATATCATCTTTCCCTGTAGGAATGTAAACAGTTCAATTTTAATTTTTATAACTTCTCTTTCCTGTTTACCTTTTTATGCTTCTCTTCATTCTTGTATTTGAAAATCAAATTTTCTATTCAGCTCTGATCTTTTCAACAAGAATTCTTGGAACTCCTCTATTTAATTAAAATTCCATTTTATCCCTGAAGTATTGTACTTAGTTTTGCTGAGTAGGTGGTTCTTGGTTTTAATCCTAGCTCCTTTGGCCTCTGGAATATCATATTCCAAGCCCTTAGATCCCTTAGTGTAGAAACTGCTAAATCCTGTGTTATCCTGATTGTATTTCCACAATCTTGAATTGTTTCTTTCTGGATGCTTATAATATTTTCTCCTTGACTTGGGAACTCTGGAGCTTGGCTACAATATTCCTAAAAGTTTTTCTTTTGGGGACTCTTTCAGGAGGTAACCGATGAATTCTTTCCATTTCTATTTTACCCTCTGGTTCTAGAATATCAGGGCAGTTTTCCTTGATAATTTCTTGAAAGATGATGTCTAGGCTCTTTTTTTGATCATAGTTTTCAGGTAGACTAATAATTTTAAAATGATCTTTCCTGGATCTGTTTTCCAGGTCAGTTGTTTTTCCAATGAGATATTTCACATTGTCTTCTATTTTTCATTCTTTTGGTTTTATTTTATAATTTCTTGATTTCTCATAAAGTCATTAGCTTCCATCTGCTCCATTCTAATTTTTAAAGAACTATTTTTTTCAGTGAGCTTTTGGACTTCCTTTTCCATTTGGCCAATTCTGCCTTTTAAGGCATTCTTCTCATTGGCTTTTTGGACCTTTTTGCTATTTGGATTAGTCTATTTTTAAAGGTGTTATTTTCTTCAGCATTATTTTGTGTCTCCTTTAACAAGCTGTTGACTTGTTTTTCATGATTTTCTTCCATTGCTCTCATTTCTCTTCCCAATTTATCCTCCACTTCTCTCACTTGATTTTCAAAATCCTTTTTGAGCTCTTCCATGGCCTGAGACAATTTCACGTATTTTTTGGCAGGTTTGGATGTAGGTCCTTGACCTTTCTGTCTTCCTCCAGTTTATGCTTTGATCTTTCTCATCCAAAAGGATGGAAGAAAATACCTTTTCACAAAGAAAGTAACCTTCTATAATCTTATTTTTTCCCTTTTGGGGGCATTTTCTCAGCCAATTACTTGACTTATGAGTCCTTTGTCAAGTGGAGGGTATACTACCCTGGGCTTCAGAAGTTTTGTGCAGCTATTCTCTGAGATATCGCTAGGGATCTGTAAGTTCTCAGTTCCTCTAAAGTAGCATAGTCAAGGGAGATGTGTTTATTCCTCTCCTGGCCTGCACTCTGGTCTGTGAGCAACCACAAGCATTCTTTTTTGCCCTGGAACTGCCAGTAGGATTTCGTCTCCACAGCTGCCACCAGCTCTGTCACACCAGCACTCCTCCTCACCCCAAGACTACCACTCAGTACTGAGACCCAGATCTGTTGCTTGATTCCCCCATGGTCTGTATGCTGAGAGCTCTAGAAGCAGCCTCTGCTGTAGCTGTGACTGTATCACCTTGAGGGTGGGGCTGAGGCAGGGCCATCTTACCCAGGTAAAAGAGCTTTCTCATTGATCTTTGAAGCTGTCTTTGGCATTCGTGGGTTGAGAAATGTGGAAACTGCAGCAGCTTCCCATGATTCAGAGCCCTGAAGCCTGCTCCAGTTCCATCTGTGCCAGTGTGGCCCACCCTGGACTGCACTCCAATTCAAACCAAGTGCAATAGATCTTTCATGTCAGCCTTCTAGATTGTCTTGGGCTAGAAATCTGTTTCAAGCTATCATTTTGTAGCTTCTGATGCTCTAGAATTTGTTTAGAGACATTTTTTTACAGGCATTTTAAGGGCTTTGGAGAGAGAACTTGAGCGAGTCCATGCTTCTACTCTGCCATCTTGGCATCATCTCCCCCCAAACTGACTTTAGAAGTTCCTAGTTTTACTGAGTGACTTGAGTCAGTTTAGATAAACTTATTTCCAAAATGCCTCATATTGAACTCAGTAATCTGTGTGAATGCCAGAATAGGGTGGAAAATGGACCACATATAAATTCTTGGCAGCTCATTTTAGGGAGGAGCATTGTATCAGTCTTGACATAGTCTGATGCAAACAATATTCTTCTATTAATGTGGCTACTAAAAAAGCTAATCTATTCCCTGCCAGAATAGATGAGGACAGTCAGCCAGATCAAACTGCTTATCACAGCCTATGTCTACATTATACTATTGGCTCATTTTGACTTTATGCCCAACCAAGATTCAGAAGTCTTTTTGATGTGGACTAGTGACTCTCCCGTTCTGTGCTTGTGCAACTCCTTTTTTCCCCCTCCAGTATAAATGTAGAAGCTTAGCTAAAGAACAAAATCTCATACCTTTTCCTAATTTTCTATACTGTCATAATTAGCTTGAGACTTCTGCATCATAGTTGCTTCCTTATTCAAAATGATTTCAATATTCCTCTCTCTCATCTGTGTGTCACAGCAGGCATGCTTACCAGATTAATGTTAATGACTTAGATGAAAACATTCACCAAGCTGCCACATTACCACTTTTATCCACCTAGGTGTTTACATTTAGTGGCTTACCACAGGCTTCTTTACTCAGCCATACCCTGTTAAATAGTCATAACTCTCTGAGCAATTATATCCAAATGTATTATGACTTTACCTATTTGTCTAACCTACAGTTTCTTTTCCTATCCACAAAAGACTTTATCTCAATTTCAAACACTCTGTGTTTTTGACTTTTGATATCAATACCTCACAGTTATTATTGAACCCATGTTGACTCCTAATCATCACTGCTTTTGTTTTCAATTGCTTATAAGTCATGTTAAAAATTTTGTACATTCATTTATTCATTCACTGCACAGATTAAGGAACACCTGTGTGTAGAGCACTTTGCTGGGCCCTGGTAGAGATGCATAGTTTAGGTAGAAAGATGATCCATGCTGTTATAGGATGATTTTTGTTGGTGGTGGTGAGGGTTGTGGGGTGGGGGTAGTAGGAGGATGCCACAGGCATAGATAACTACTTTAAACAAGACTTTGGATTTAATTCATTTAGAAAACTCTCATAGAGGAAAACCCTGTACCAAAAAGCATATTTGGAATTTGTAGATTGAGAGAATTATCTCATACATCAAGAGAGGCAGAGTGACTTGCCCAGGGGTCACATCCAGTATGAGTCAGGGATGGGATTTGCCTCTAGGTCTTTCTGACTGTGAAACCTTGTCTCTATCCATTATGTCAGGCTGACTCTCAGATGATTACAATGAAAGTATATAAATCATAAGTGCATTAGAGTGATGGAAAGTCATTACCAAACTTGTGGGATCAGGGAAGATTTCACGAAGGAGAAGGCATCTGTGTGGGTTCTAAAGGCTAGGTAGTGACATTATACGCAAAGTGGGTAAAGAGGACATTCCACGCATAGGATAGAACATAAGCAAAGGCACAAAGGCAGAAGATGGGAGGGACTTTGGGGGGGAGATGATAGTAATATAATTTGATTAGGGAGGGGAATACATAGAGGAAAGAAATAGAATAAAAGGCCAGAAAGTTAGAAAAATAGAATGTTTAAGTATTTATTAAAAACTTATTATGTGCCAAGCACTACGCTATAAGCTCTGGAAATACAAATGGAAAAAGAGGCTCACATTTTAATTGGGGGAAATGATCATTTAGGAGAACTCAGCTGTAGGTCATCCATAGCTGCTCTGAAGGACTGATCAGATAATAAGTCTTGGAAAGGAGATTGTGGTGGGATCAGAGTGGAGGATGGGCTGAAGTATTAGGGGAAAGGATCCCAAACTGACCAGGTGGTTCCCTCCCTTTGGGACCTGATGTTGAACATTTCATTGCCACTGCCATCACATAGTGGAGGGGTCTGAATGCTAAGCAAAGACATTTGAACTGTATTTTGTAGGCAATAAAGACTATCATGGAAGGTTTTGGAGTGGGAGTAACATGACTAACTTTGCAACATAGAAATCTACATTTGAAGCTAGAAGGGCTCTTAGACATCTGCGAATCCAATTCTTATTTTCCTCAGGAGGAGGCACAGGGAGATTGTGATTTGCTCTTAATAGCAACAAAGGTTATTTTTCCAGTTCAGTGAAAAAAAATGGGGAGGTCAGAAGACAGAATAGAGGAGGTTGTTGGAATAATCCACATGGATGTTCAGAGCCTTTACCAGGATGGTGGTTCTTGGATTAGAGAAGAGGATACAGGTACTGGAGATGCTGCAGATAAATGTGGTACTAGAGTTGATGGTACCTGGTAACTGAAGGAAGAGAATATATGAGAAAGGGGTTAAAGATAACCTGAAAAGTTTCTAACACGGGAAACTGGGTAAAAGGTGCTGCTCCAGACAGAAATAGAGAAGTCAGAAGGAGGAGCTGGTTAAATAGGAAAGCTAATTAGCTTAATTTTAGATATGGTAAGTTTGAAGTGTATTGGGGTATCCAAATAGAGATGGAAGGAAGAAAACAAGCACCTACTGGGTGCTAAGTGCTTTTACAAATATTATTTCATTTGATTCTGGGAGGTAAGTGCTATGATTATTCCCATTTTACAGGTGAAGAAAATGAGGAAAACAGGAAGACTGGAGTTCAAATCAAGTCTCAGACATTTACTAGTGTGTGACCTTAGGCTGATTGCTCAAGCACCTACCTCCCAGAATCAAATGAAATAATATTTGTAAAAGCACTTAACTGAGCTCTGTTGCTGTGAAGAATGTTGCTTATGCACAGGTATGGATGAATGATTTGTACATTTTTTCAATTATTCACTGAATACTACCATCTATACACATATATATAGTCTGAAAAAAAATTTAAGTTGAAAAACTCAAATAAACTTCATTTTTGTTGTTCTTTTGGGAGAGGTCTTCTAAAGAGCAGAATATGTGGTTCTGACTCATGAAACATACAATGAACCCATCCAAGACTCCGCTGGATACCCAGTCTCCTCCACTCCTCTTCAGACATCAGATGCATTTTTGGTACTTGTTTGGAAAGTTCTCTAGGTAACATAACATGCCGGTACTCATAGTGCTCATCAAAATACTTGTCTGAGCAGTAGATCTGCTTGCGGGCCATACTGACAGCAGTGCAGAGTCCCAGAGAGCTATAGCACCGATGAAGACGCCAGAGAAGCTGAAGCAGCGACAGAAACTACCTCAAGTTTTTTTCGAAACAATGTTCATCATTTCTTTTTCTTGTATTTTAAAAATTTTTTCTTTTTCTCAATTACATGTAAAAAAATTTTTTACATTCATTTTTTCTTAATTTTAAAGTTTGAAATTCCTTCTGTCCTTTCTTCCTTCCTTGAAAAGACAAGCAATTTGATATATATTATACATGTGCAGTCATTCAAAACATTTCCATATTAGCCATGTTGTAAAAGAAAACACTGACCAAAAAAAAAAACACAAAACCAAAACCCAAGAATAATAAGGTAAAAAACTGTTTTTTCCTCTGAATCGCATTTTTCATCATTGAGTCCTTCAGAATTGTCTGGGATTATTGTATTCCTGAGAACAGCTAAGTCATTCTTAGTTGATCATCATACAATATTGCTGTTACTGTGTATCATGTTCTCCTGGTTCTGCTCACTTTGGATCAGTTCATGTAAGTCTTCCCAGGTTTTTCTGAAACCATCCTGCTCATCATTTCTTATAGAACAATAGTATTCCATCACAATCACAACTTGTTCAGTCATTTCCCAATTGATGGTCCCTCTCCTCTATTTCCAACTCTTTGCCACCACAAAAAGAGCTGCTATACATATTTTTGTACATATATGTCCTTTTCCTTTTATCTCTTTGGGGTACGGACCTAGTAGTGGTATTGTTGAATCAAAGGGTATGCACAGTCTTAAAGCCTTTTGGGCATAGTGCCAAATTGCTCTCCAGAATGGTTGGATCGGTTCACAACTCCACCAACAGTGCATCAGTGTCCCTGTTTTTCCACATCCTCTCCAATGTTTTCATGTTGCTTTTCTATTAGCCAATTTGATAGGTATGAGGTGGTACTTCAGAGTTTTTTTAATGTGTATTTCTCTATTCCAGAGTAATTTAGAACATTTTTCATACAAATATAGAGAACTTTGATTGTTTCTTCTGAAAACTGCCTGTTCCTATGCTTTGACCATTTATCAACTGGAGAATGACTTGCATTCTGATAAGTTTGACTTCATTCTTTATATATTTAAGAAATGAGGCCTTTATCAGAGAAATTTGCTATAAAATGTCAGCCTCCTCCTCTCACCCCTCCCCCACCAGTTTTATGCTTTTCTTCTAATCTTGGTTGCATTGGTTGTTTATGCAAAAAGTTTTGTCAATGTAATAAAAAAACTATCCATTTTACATTCCATAATGCTCTCTGATTCTTGTTTGGCAATATATTTCCCCCTTATCCATAAATCTGCCAAGTAAAATATTCCATGTTTTTCTAATTTGCTTATGATAGCACCCTAATTTGCTTATAGTATAACAAATATCTAAATCATATATCTACTTTGACTGGTGTGAGATGTTGGTATGTACCTAGTTCTTGCCAAATAATTATATTTTTAAATGTAATAGAATATCACTGCACATTAGGAAATGACAGTTTCAAAGGAACCTAGGAAGACTGGTGTGAATTGATGCAGAAATAAGTGAGCTGAATTAGGACAGGATTTTTTGTTTTGTTTTTTTTCTTGCTCCTGAGTCAGTTTAACCTTCCTCAGGCACACTGTGCCCTTCACCACCACAGGGGCTCACCATATTGGTAATGGATTTAAGTTTGGATGCTTAATCAAATTTAAACCTGCTGCAACTCAGAAATCCCAATCTCAAGTGATCCACCAGTCTCAAACTCCCTAGAAGAAGGCTTGTAGGTCTTTGCCTCCATACCAGAGAACAACTGTACAACATTGTAAAGAAAAACATTCTTGACTTAGAACTCAGACTAATGCAGTGAAAAATTACAAATCCAGAGGACAAATGATGAAAGTGCAGAATAAGACATTTTTAGACATAACCGATGTGTTTTACTTGATTATGCATATTTTTCACTAAAGGTATGGTTTGGTGTGAGTAGATTCCAGGCATCTTTTGAATGCAACAAATCATGAATAAGTTAGCTAAGGATGCACACTAAGATTGGTAAAATTATTTTGGTGTCAGAGGCTCTACTCTATTTATGGATTGGTCAGTTATTCCATCCATTCCTCTCTATCATTCCCTCTCCCTTCTCTGAAGGGGGAGGGGCTTAGCCTCAGCAAACTATAGCATATGTAAATAACCTGTGACATAAATGGAGAGCCTAAGAGGGCAGCCCCATCTATGTTCTCTTCTCACCTTTGTGGGGGTTTGTCCTACCTATCCCAATTGAAATGGAATCTCCTTGATGGAGGTGCAGAGCTTACCCTACACTTTAGTTTTCTCAATAGATGATGGAAGCAAAATACAGCTATGGCTTGGGGAAACTGTCAAAAAGCAGAACAATTCGGCCTTTTTATTGTTCTGAACAATACTTTTATAGGCCATTTTGTGCTCGGTTTTTGCAACCTCATTTCAAAGGCTCAAAACCCAAATGTCCAATCTGCAAGGACAGCACTTGTACTTCATCCTATTTCTTCTTTCCATATTTAATACTATTGCTATTTTCATCTGAGCTCATTAGAAAGCTCTTTGTGTCCTTATATTGGTTTCTTCACCTTTACAAACTCTTTTCTTCTCTCCCCTATAATTCATCTTTCAATTTGCTGTAAAATTGATATTCCTAAAGTGTAGGTGTAGACCATGTCATCACTACATTGCCCAAGAAGCTTTAGTGGCATCTCATTATCTTTAGGATAAACATACAAACTCCTTTCTATGACATTTAAAACGTTTCAGAGTCTGACTCCAGCCTCTTTCCATGCTGATGACATATTACTCTTTTTTGTGCACTCTAGGTTGCAGCAGACAAACTGGAATACTTTCCTATTCCAGGTCTTCTGATTCTACCACTACCTTGAGGAAATGACTTCCTCTCTTGGCATCAGTTTCCTAATTGTAAAAATGGGGATAACAATACAACCTACCTCTTAAGTTTTTTGGTAAGATAACAACAAGATGCTAGAGGTAAAGCATCTTGGCAAAAATTAACTCAATTCCATATTGCTGAATTGGGGTGCTGCACAAATGGAGAATTTTGGAGTTGTGATATCTCATTGATTTGGTGGTAATTTTCTCCCAACTCCTATTCTCCCAGTTCCCAAAGTATAATAAGTGTATACATTTTTATATTACAGTGTGAAATTTTCAAAATAAAATTTCTACTACCTCTAAGATTACTAGATATATTCAAGAAAGGGTATGTGTGAGAGATTTGTGGTGGGAGGTAAGAGAGTGGCTTGAAAACAATATTTGTGATTATGGGGTAGTGATTATAGTGATAAATATGTATGTGTGTATGTGTGTGTGTGCACGTATGTAAACACAACATGGTGAAATACAGTGATAATAGGGATAGGTTGGAGCAATGAGACCTCTTTCACTTAATGTCTAGACTGACTCATGAGTTGACAGAGCAAATTAGCATATTTTTTGTGGACAAGAAATCCTAATAAGGATTAAAATTTGAATCAAATCTTTTTAGTATGATGTAGATTAAAGTACATTAGCCTTGGAATCTGAGTTTCCTCTTATGCCATCCTAGATATTTTACTCATCACTTAACCTCTGAGTTTCTGCTTCCACATTGGTAAGATGAGAATAAAGAATGGATGAAAAAAAGCATTTCTTAAGCACTATGTGCCAAGCACTGTGGATTCTAGTACAAAAACAAGGACAGTTCCTGCCCTCAAGGTACTCACATTCTAATATAGCACACAACACATATGGGTGAATAGTGACCAGAGAGAGAATATTGGGGGGTATTTTGGATAACTATGAAAATAGATGAATCACTTCTACCTAGCCTTTTAAAAGCATTTTAAAGACGTGTACACACACACACACACACACACACACACACACACACACACACACACACAGACGTTAGCCACTACATTATTGACTTACTTGGTCAGGAAAAGGATCAATTTTCATGACTGAAACACTATCTTTTGCAAGGATCACCTCCTCTCTGTTTTAGAAATGTAGATGGCAACTTTAAGTTAACAAGGCATGATTTGTACTTTTGCGTGTTTTGCTTCATGATTTTATACCTCCTGAAGGAGGAGTGATAGATATCTCATTCTCAGTTGCACAGTAAGGCGGAATAAAGGTACCAACAGTGGGGTGGTTAATAAATCTCATTAAGAAGTTGAGAGAAAAGGGTGGAAAGAAAGACCTTTAAAAGTGTTAGTGAAGTTTCAAGTGCTTCATATCATTTTATTTGGTCCTCCCAAGAATCATGTGAGGTAGGCAACATTTTTGTCTTTGGATTGTGGAATCCAAGGCCCAGAGGAATGCCTTACCCAACCTAAGAGGTACAATCAAAAGACTTTGGCTTGGGTTCCAACTCTAACTTCAGTATACTTAAGACACTGAATATCCCCTTAAAACTTCACATTCTTAAAATTCCCATGTTTTACTTTAACTACATGAAGTCCAGATGAAACCTTGACATGACAGTGGACTGGATTCTTGAATCACATCCTCATTAAAAGCAATTTATGTGGCGTAAGTTAAGTCCAAGAGAACAAAAAGATTGACTTTCACTCAAATCTCCACCTATATATTTATACACAGAGAGATACAATAAAAAAAAATCGGTTTTATTACTTGATAAATACTTTGAAAGGACACTACATATTTAGTGTACCAAGATCTACTGGAATGCCCTTGGAGCCAATTTAGGATACACAGATGAAAGCCATTCTTATCACTTTATAGACATAATGTCTTATATTCATATGATTTTTGGTTGTTTCCAAAATTAAATCAATATTTAAAGGAGGCAGATCTGCTAGAATTGAAAAGACTTTAAAGAATGGTAATTCTCCATATGTCACAAGTAGCAAAGCAATTTCTACACATTCCAATGAGGGATTCATCCTTCAGAACATGTTTTATCTGTTAAAGGTGACTACACTGTAGAGGACAGCAGTCATTTATTTTTTAAAATCCAATTACATATGGAGATATATATATAAGAACATTTGGTCTCATTGCTATCTAGACCTTATAAATGATTCAGAAAATCCCACCACTCAAAAATGAGTTCTTTCAATACAACACACCTGTACACTTATTGTTTGGAATTTGGAGTACATTTTTCATCAAACACAATTTTATAGTTTCCCTTCCACTGCTAATTTAACTTTATTCAGTTGTTTCAATTGTGTCCAACTTTTCATGATCCCATTTGGGGTTTTCTTGGCAAACATACTGAAGTGCTTTGCCATTTCCTTCTCCAGCTCATTTTACATATGAGAAAACTGAGGCAGACAAAGTTAAGTGACTTGCCCAGGGTCACATAGCTAGTGTCTGAGATCACATTTGAACTCAGTTTTTTCTGACTTCAGGCCTGGAGCTTTATCCATTGTACCACCTAACTGCCTCTTAGTAGTTACAAAATACAAATGTTGGCTGACCAATCAGAAGGCTTTTCTAGACAATGATTTTTGGGGCCAGGATGGTTTGGGGTTACTCTCGGCCAATATTGTAAATCCAGATTTTCAGGGAGCATATATCAAACTGTGTTCCTCAATTTATATACTTCATAATAGAAAGAACTCAAGGGATATTTGTGAATTGAATCAATATAAAATTCTCTTCACTTTGCTAATGCAAAAAAAGTTTCACTTTTCTTATATCAGAGGACTGTGGTATGTACACTTTAACCAAAATTTCCCCAAATTTTCCAAGTTGTTCCTGCTTATTGCTGCTCTCAACAGCTCACAATCATCCTGTTGGCAAAGGTCCCTCTTTGTGGGGTTTATGATGCTTGTCATTATTTCAGGGGTTGATCGTTCATATTCTACTGATGGAAAATAAAGTAGCTGCATTTCATTTCAGTGTAGGTGCAGCTTTTACCATCCAAGGGAAATCACACAAACTTTATTACAGGTTGTTGTATTAAATATTTATAAACAAATACACATTTGATAATTAATGACTTGGAGGGAAATCTACTTCTTCAACTTACACAATGTAAAACACAAAGGGAAAAATGATGGCTCCAAGGGCTAAAGTTTTCATGCTTAAAAAATCCACTCTTGAGGAACTCTGTAACACACTCAATATCAAAAGACAAGTGACAGGGAAGAAAGAATTTTCATCTAGTCTGACATTCAAACTCTCGGGAATAAGAATTATAGCTACATGACACGTTCTACAGGGACATATATTCCAAAAGTTGAATTTGACCCTTGTTCAACATTTATACAATCTCTCTAGAGATCATAGAAATTCTTTATTTAGACAGCTGTATCAAAAATCACATTTCCGAGACATTAACATTAAAACAGAAATAATATCTTCATTGAACATATATTTTTGTAATTGGGGAAGTAAAAAAGTTTGTATGAAAAATTTTGCCCTTTCTACAACTGTATTTTTCCAATAATTCCCCAGACCCAGTCAAAACAGAAAAAAGATAGTATTATGGCCAAGGAGGAAGTTTCCCTTATAATTTTAGGTTGAATGTATTGAGTACTAACATAATTAATTCCCCAATGAAATAAAAATAAAACCTAAAGTCACCAGTCTCACATGACAGAGAAGTTTTTAAAATATTAAAAAAGGTATAAAATGAGGGAATTATTTTCTTGGGAATAGTTTATTAGTTTGTATAGTGTTTGTCAATCATTCAACTTTTTCCTCTCCTACTTTGACAACCAAACCAATCTAGTCAGAGTCATCTTCTCCCCATATTTCATATATCGTAATATTATTGTGTGGATCTGAAGGGACCTCTGAGTCTGGAAGCTTGAGGGAATTACCAGTTGCCATAGCCACTTTGAGACTCCGCACTTTAGACACAAATGTTACCAGATCCATCTCCAGTTGGGTTAAGGTATTCAAAGCATAGTCTTTGTTAGGGGTAGCATTCTGATTTTTCTTTTGTACGGGGCGGTACAAAGGGCTTCCGTTGCTTAGGTCCTTATCCTGTCAAAAAAAAAAGTGTTTGTAATGACTCATATACTTGGAGATGGGGAGGGAGGAGTGTGGATCAGTCTAAAGTAGTGATTCTAGTCAAAGTACAACTTGAAAACACTAATTGCCATTCCTTGCCCTCCCCCCAGATGGCAGGATAACCTAACTTATCAATCATATTGTATTAGAAATATGATCAGAATCATACTGTATTATAAAATTATATTGTGTATATTATAGAATATAATTATATCATATTGTGTATATTATAGAATATAATTATAGAATTATTTTCATGTTGTTAGCCACCAGGAGAAACACAGCTGTATTCAAATAGGGTGAGCCAATTTTCAATCAAAAAAGCCAATGTTTTAATTTTCCTGCCTTGTCATTAATGCCTATTACTGGAAGGAAAATCTAATCTGAGGAGTTTGTGTATTTGACTCTTGTGTAGTTATTAGCTTCAGAACAAGGCCTGTGTATACTTTCTGCCAGTTAATCACTGAAGAAACGATGGCTCCTCATGTTGTCAAGTTTAGAGAACAAGTTTTAAAGGATTCATTTAATAAGCTGATTCTAAACCTCTTTGTTTAGTCAGGTTCTCTTCCTGACATACGGTTATTTTTTAATCCAATGATTTCCACGACACAGGTGTTTTCCGTCCCCACTGACATTTACCTCTTCTGACATCTATATTGAAAAATAAATCCTGATCGAACTCAGATAGACAGCAAAATATAAAGGCAACCCAATACTTCTCTTCCATTCAAACTGGATCCTCACCTTATTTTTGTCACCTTCCCCTCGGAATCTTACTATAGCATAGAGCAGTCCAACAAATAACAGCCAGATCCATTTACTCCCAAGCCAGCCTTTGGCCTGGTCAGATAGATTCTGTCTTATTCGAAAGTGACCTCCACAAGGTACATCACCCGCAGGTTCTTTGGCTTTCTCTTTTAGAGAAGAAAACATAAAAGTATAACCTAAAGTAGTGCACACCAGGAAGAACAAAAAGCATTTCAGCCCGTGCATGATGAGCAGAGAGGGGCGAATATTTGCTCATGTTGAGGGTGTTTCCCCAGACATCTGGGAAACTGAAAGCCAAGTTGTCTGTGTCTTTTGTGACATCACCAACTGCCTGAATCACCAGAATACATCACAGCTGCTCAGAGGATGTGGGGGCGGGGAAGTGTGTGTGTAATGGCCCATACCACCAGGTCAGAGAGAAGGGCGTGAAGAAAGGGGCAGGTAAGAAAGATGGAGCTGGATTAATCTGAAGCACAATCTCCTTCCCCTTCCTTATTTATCTTGCCTGTGTACTATAAGCCCTTATTCCAAATACATCTTCCCATACAAACAATACCTTGAGTTGTAGAAATGTAAGTCTTTATCACAGATTGTAAGCTTTTTTTTTAACTTACACAAAGAGAAAGACCAAAGACCAGTTATATATGGAGTCACGTGCCAATGTATATTCTGAAGTAGGAAATATTCTAAACTTACCGATACAAGACTTTGTTTAGCGCATATCATCATCATGTTTTTTATGGAATACCTGCTAAGTGCTCAGTCTTGTGTTAAGCTGTGTAGTAGAGGGAATACAGATTAGTCTAGGTCACAGTCCTTCTGAATTCATGAGATTCATACTCTAGTTTGGAAAACAGGACACAAGCACGTGTGTGAGCACACATGCACGTGCATGCAACACACACTGACTAGCAGTGCAAGATAGGGTGTTATTGGAGCAAAATTGCCTGGGACTTATGAGTTTAGGGAAGAAAAACAAATGACAGATGGAATAGTCAGAACTGAAAAATCTCAGAGCTGAGAGAACCCTCTGAGAGCATCTAGACCAACCTGTGTGTAAGCAAGAATCCCTCCTACAACATCTCTTGGAAGACTTCAGTGATATATCCATGAAGTTAGAATGACTTCAAGGACAAAATGAGGTTTTACGGAGAAAGGCTTCATAGAAGAGCTGGTAACTCTTCACAGAAGACTGGTGAGTTCCAGAAAACATAAAAAATCAAGTTCCAATAAATACTCAATTTCAGAATTTTCAGTATCAGCACCAGCCTACTTACAGAGTTCACAACAGGGAAAATATGCTTATGACATGCATTTTTTCCTTTCACTTTTAGGTAAAAAGTACCTTTGGATGGTAAAACTTTTATTTTAAAAAATGGGAACCAAAAGGAGTAAAACAAAGAAATTTTAGCTCCTTGATGAATATAGAAGAGTTGAGTCTAGAGAAGATAAACAATATTTAAGGATGTATTCATTTAATAAAAGTACTTGGATTCTGGTGAAAGATTATCTTCAGAAACTATACTTGGAATGAAATACAATGATTTCAGGCTATGAAAGCCTTCATCTGGTATGTCTCTGATCTGACCCCTTTTTCTCACAGTCACTAGACTAGCTCAGGGCCTTATCACTTCTCAGTCCTAGTCCAGAAGCTTCTTGAGGATGGGAACTATTCATTTTTGTAATTAGATACCTGGTTCTCAGCACATAGGTGCTTCATAAACATTTACTGAAGCAGACCAAAATTCTGCAAACAGTCTCCTGATTAGTCTCCCCTGCTTTCATGTTTCTTCTTCCTCCAGTCCAGTCTAGAGTGGCATTGCTGCCAAAGAGGCAACAGAGGGTCACTGAAGGATTACCTAACCAAAGTACTGCCAAAGCCACTGATAGTTTGTCCTCCATAAAATGGCACTGACCTGACTTTTCAGCCTTTTCTCTGTTCCCCTATACTGCAGGTACACTGGAATATTGTTCCTGTAAACACTCTGGATTTTCCTTCCTCCATACTACTGAACATGCCATTCAACTAGAATGCTCTCCACCTCCCACCCCCTCAGCTGACAACAACTCTTGCTGAAATTTTACACATCCTTTAAGAACCTTCACATCTTTCTCTTCCATAAATCTGATGTGATCTCTCTCCTGTGGGCCTCAGAAGCATACAACCTTCTACTACAGATTCGTATACTTTTAGAACTGGAAAGGATGGCAGTCATTGTTTTGAGTTCAACTCTCATTATATGGAAGAAACTGAGATCCGTAAAATGGATATGATTAACCAAGGGCACAATACAATTAATTTTGTATTTATCTCTCTACCAAATGTAACTTTAGCTCCTTGAGGGCAAGGCTTTAATTACGCATCATCCTTTTCTAATTATCTTTTCATTTACCTCCAATATCTGGCATATAGTACTTTGCACAGAATAGACACATAATCAGTGCTGCTGAAATGAAATAGCTTGTGACAGACAATTTAACATTTACTAAATACCTAATAAACTGCAAGGCAGCCATGCCAATTTTGGACAAAATATGGGTGCTGCCCCTAGGGAACTTGTATTCTACTGGAACTTACATCTATACATTAATCAAAATATCAACCAATTTCTACCAAAATGACCATAACATGCAAAAAGAGGACACACACATGGTTATTATGCATCTTTGAACAGAAACATGCAATGAAGCTTATATTAATGGGAACATTTACAATGTCAGAACAACAGTTTACAGAAAAAATTCTCAGAAAAAGAGGTAGTGCTGAATCTCAAAACTGGTAACTAAGGACTAAGACCTTGAGAGGCAGAAATATCCTAGTAAGAAATGATGTAAGTAGGCTCTTCATTTGATTCCATTGATAAGATTCATTTGGATGATGCAAATGCCCTAAGACACTGCCATCTATTACATTAGCTTGTCTTTTCCTTTTATCTGACCTTTTACCCCAGCTGCATTTTATATACAGAATAACAGTGTCAAATTATATTCCTTCTATCTTTAAAGCCACAAATCAAAGACATTTTATCTAATTACTTCTCTACAGCTCAAATTAACAGCATTTCTTTCTCCTCTGTTCAGTTCAACTTTACTCTTGGACACAAAATCAAGAAAAATAAGTGATAATTTCTTCATTAGTGTATGCTTTATTTTAACTTAAACTGTATTTAAGTTGGAAAAGGTTGTTAGATTTTATTTTAATGACTAAAATAATTAAAATTTCTACAGTGAAGATGAAATCAAATTTACTTTTAGCATTTAATGCCTTAACAGTTCAATATTTTCCAAAAATATGCTTGGAAAAATACTGAATTTTTCAATTATCTGAGAATTTGCTATCTTTCCTACACACTCAATAGTTACAATTATTATACTTCATATAGGCAAGGGCAAATTGAGAAACACTTTTCAAAATATAACAAACCAGATATTAGATTACAATAACTAGTCTCTGTGAAAACTATTCTTCCCTGAGGAAGAGAAGCTATTATCATACAGAATAGTACTTTAGAAGCAATATGATGTGTGAGTAACCCAATTGGAGGACTCTTCCTTAGAGCGTTTGGCTGAGCTGTGTGTTGTAAAAATAGATTTGTAGGCCTCTGATTCTTCACTCTCTGCTATGGATCTCTTAGTAGTTCCAGAAGATTTACTGACTTTTCCTGAAGAAGTTCCATTTGTGCCTAGAAAAACAACAAAAAAAGGCACTAGTTTAATTCTAGCGTATCAAGTTAACATTCTTTTTCCCTTTGAGAGAAAACACTCCACGCTGCATTTACTCACAAATGTCAATCTGTTCCTCAGGTCCATTTTTTCTTTCATCTTACTAATAATCATCATAAATTATACGAATGATAATACAATCATCATTTCGAACTCCCCCAACACTGACATAGCTGAGAAGCTCAGTTCTGGGTTTGGGAATTTCTATGCGCTGATATCTTATTTTAATGACAGATTTCATTACGGTCATTTTATTTTATATTGCTTCATATATGTTTTATATCAGGAAAAATGTAAGGCCTCCCCAATAAAATAAAGGATGGATTGCAAAAGAGCACTGTATTCGCAGTCAGTGCAAAGGAACTGGGTTCAATTTCTGACTGCCTCTTACTAACGGATGTGGTCCTGGACAAGTAAGTGAACTTAACCTGAGTTGCCTCATCTGTCAAATAAGTAAAAATGATAAAATGGATATCAGTATTGAAGAGATTTGTCCAAATCGGCAAGTTAGAAGCCACATCACAGTTGTGTCCAGTTAACCTTTTATATTAAATGAAATAGTAAGTTAAATCAGTATGAATTTCGATTTCAAATTTTCTTATTAAGTAGTAAGATAGTGGGGAAAAAAATGATGTGTCTTTCCAGTTTTCCTTAAACCAGGGGTAGAGTGGTGAAGTCTATTCTTAGAATGTTTTGAGATGCATACAATAAAATGCATAGCATACAAAGTGAACCAATTATATCGAAAGAGTTATTAGAATGTGTGTGTATGTATGTATATATGTATGTATATAATTTAATCAAAAGTTAAAAGACTCCAAGTTAAGAACCCTTACCTATAACCAGTAATTATTTTCTCTAGATGAACAAACCTGCATTTTTTTGAGTAGAGTTGAGTTTCTTCTCTCTAGAATTAACGTTTGTTTCTTCATATTTTAAACCTTTAACCTTTGATGGCCCGGGGGATTCTGTAAAAGAATTAGAGACATGAAATTAGAAAAGGGTGAGGGACAGAGAAAGTAGTTTTTTAGCATAATGAAGCTATATTAAAAAGTTACCTTCAGTGACATCTGGCTTAGAACCTGTTTCTACTGCCTTGGGTTTTTTGGACTTCTAGCAAAAAAAAAAGGGGAGGGGGGAGAAAAGAGAGTGAAATCTGAGATTATGTTTAAACAGTTGGGCATACTGCCAAATGTGAATTGGAAATAGATTTAAATCTATCAATCATGTTAACGTGTTTTATACAGTAGATCTGTTTCCTTTGGAGTAGACCTCTGAGACCGATTAATTCACAGGGATCATAGGATTTTAGAGTTGGAGGGTATCACAGAGACAGTTTCACCTCTCATTTTGGAGGTGGACAGATATTCAAAGACTGTGGTTGTGATTTCCCAACATTATAAGCTAGTTTAGCAGCAGCGCAAGTACCAGAACCCCAGTGGGGTCCTGACTTCTCATCTAGGGCTTTTTCCACTAAACACCAAAATTCTAATAACGTATAATTCATTTTTACAATCCAGTATGCACCTATTAAACATCTGTTGAATTTCAATCCAAGGTTTATTAATTGCCTAATTATAGGCACAGTATCATGCACTGTATAAGGAAGTAGGAATACAAAGATGAGACAATACCACAATCCATGAGCTCAAGGAGATTGGAATTTACTAGAGAGTGCAGTGAAAGCAAAAACTCAAATGACTACAATTGAAATTATAATACAGAAAGTGCACCAAAGCCTCGGCTGCACTTTCTGAGAAGTATTTTCCCAGCTAAAATTTTCTTCTAACACTTGGTCTGGATCTAGGCTATACCGCTTCTGTACACTAGCTTGTAATATGCTTGTTTGTGAGTACAGCTGTTCCAAAACAGCCTCTCTCAGCAAAAAGTAAAATCTTTGAGGGATCATATGACCATAGACTGAGAGCTGGAAAGAATCTTAGAGGCCACTGGCAAAGACTGTCTTTTAAAAAAAATCTTTGTCTTGTACGTAGGAAGCACTTAAAGGATTGGGGAAACAGGAGACCCCAGAATCCTATTTCCCACTGAGAGAAACCTAGTCATCCAGGCTAGCTCCCTCATTTTACAGACATGGAAATTTAGGTCTAGGGAGATTAAATGACTTGCTTAACTCCACAAAGATACTAAATGACAAAACAATAAAAAAGAAAGTTGAACCCTCATCCTCTGACTCAAAATCCAGTGCTTTCTACTGTACTCTGCCACCCTCCAAATCACCAGGGAAGGCTTCAAGGAGGAAGTGGCATTTGACTTGGTCATTGAACATAAAATTTCAAAGGAGAAATGGAAGACAATTTCAAACTTATGGGAGACACAACACACAAAGGCATCCAAAAGAGAAATGACAGGACAAAACAGGGAAGCGTTGAATATTCCCAACACGACATTCCTATTGGCAGTAAAATCTCTAGGCAGTCTGATAGAAAGCTAACAGATTATTCAGGATACTTTTTAAATTAAAGTATCTTCACAGATACTTAGAATAAACATGGAGGCTACCTCCAAGCTAAAGAACCACTTTAATCTATGAACTCGGATAATTTTGCCATCAAATTCCACAAGAGTAATAACTCCTGGGCACTTTCCCTCAAAAGAAATACAAACAAATGTAGCAATATAAAACTTGCAAATGTTTAAATATTAGAAGGCTCTTTTAATCCTGGTTCTTTGACTAGTTGGCTGTGAAATCTTGGACAGATCCATCTGATCTCTCTGGATTTTAGTTTCCTTCTTTGTAAAATTAAAGGAGTTGGATCTGAATATCTTGAATATCCCTTCTAGTCCTACCATGCCACATTTCCAAGAATCACTGGAATGCCACACACTTCAAATACAATTTTCTCTTCAAAAGAAATTAAATGCTACTTCACTGGCACCCAGCAGATGGTGCTAAAGGGACATTCTAGGGCATTTCAGAAGGTATCAATCAAGCAGCAGAAATAAAAAAAAAAAAATACAACACAGTAACACCAAACAAAAAGGAGAACCTTTGATAAATGAGCGTTCACTATATATATATATTAAAAGATCCTGAGGTCTGCTCATATAAAGCACACTGTATTGCAAATGCAAAGTTGTTTTTTAATTACCTCTATTTCTCATACAGGAAGTACAGAGTATGGTAGAAAAAGCCCTGGATTTAAGGAAGAGGTTCCTGGGCTCATGGAGCTAGAGCTGGAAAGAACCTCAGAGGAAGAACTGAGTTTGAAACCCAGCCCCAGCCCCTGCGCTATCTGCTACCTGAGTTAACACAGATCACTAAACACCTCTCAGGGGCTCATGTGTAAAATCAATGAGATTGATACAAGACGACCTTTCCAACTCTGAATCTATGAATTATGATCCTAATTGGGGTAAAGGAGAGACATATTCATTTAAAAAGAGTTCAGTTTTGAAAAGGTCACAAACTTTAAAGATACCTGATTATAATCATGAGCAATATTCACTTCAAGTGGAAACCATTTCCTAAACATGGCAACAACATTATAAAGACTCTCTGATCTGGTAAGAGAACTGCATCTTATTTTCACTGGATTAAAAAATATTTTTCTTTTTGTCTTTTGCTATTACCTACATTTCTCAAACAGATTCCCTTTCTTCCTGAAGAGAAAGTCCATATAACAAAGAAGACTAAGGAAAAAAAAAAGTTCAGCAAAACTAACATTTTCATTGGCTTTTGAGGAACTTAGCAATACTGTCGTTCTCTGGTGGCTTTCTTTAAAATAATAAGCTTTAACCACTAAGTGATTTCTTAGCAAAAAGAATCATGGCTAAACAAAATGCCAATTTTTAAAAGCTATAAGTTTCCTCAGAATTTTCACCATTCATGCTCAAATATAACCTTTCTGATAAATTGTTCCCTATTTTGGAATAATGGTGACATTTATGAGACTTTCATTGCATGGCTTATACAGCAATAAAGTGCCAGTTAAGGAAAGAAAATGAATGCAAGGCTATTTAGACCTAACTCTGATCTAAATAAAATCATGCCTTAGGTCACTGATGTTGGTTGTGCTCTACACCAGCAGTTCCTCAAACTTTGATCTCAGGACTCTTTTATACTTAAAAAATTACTGAAAAACCCCTCCCTCAAGGGCATTTGTTTATGGGGGTTATGTCTATCAATACTTACCACATTAGAAATGAAAGTACCTTAGAATTATAAAAATAGTTTTGATTTTACAGACCATCAAGAGGGTCATGGGGCTGCCTAAGTCATCCTGTTCCACACCTGGAGAACTGCTGTTCCACACAATAGCTTTAGCAAATCACATGTGTAAATGAGAGTCAATCAATATCCTAGGAGATCTGTCATGTGGGTGGGTTAAATGTGTCCCTTATGGTTCTCTATTTTAAGTCTTCTTCTCTTCCTTCACATATAATCTCTCCTAACAGAATGATACATTCTTTGACGGTATGTGTTGTTGAATTTTTATTTGTATTTCAAATAAAACCTGAATAATAGGCACTTAATAAATATCTGTGGAATGGAATTGATTTGGCAATTCCTAAAGTTCCTTCTAGGTTTAAATCTACAATGAAGATGATCTCATCAGCTTCTATAGGTTTAGTTATCATCTCTACCTAGATAACTCCCAAATCTACACATCTAGGCTTAACATTTCCCCTGGACTAAAGTCCCATGCTGCCTACTGGACATCTCCCACATGGATGATTGATAGGCATCCCAAACTCAACAAAAACAGAATTTATTTTTCCACCAAATGATTTCTTCTCCCAATTTTCCCTTTTCTGTTAATTATCCTTCTGGCTACCTAGGTTCTCAACTTTGGTGTCATCCTTGACTCTTCCCCCCAACTAATCTCAATTTCTTTTCTAATTAGTCACACCAAGACATACAGTTTCCGTCATCACCACAACCATCATCTTAACAGCTACCATTTATATAATGCCTAAGATGTATGTGCCAAGCAATATGCTAAGTACTTTACACATATCATCTCATTTGAACCTCACAACTACCCTTGAAGGCAAGTGTTGTTATTTTACAGATGATGAAAGTGAGGCAGACAAAGGTCAAGTGGCCCAGAACACACCTAGTAAACGTCTGAGGCCACATTTGAATTCAGGTCTTCCAGACTCCAGGCCTGACACTTTATATTCACTGAAGCACTGCCAACACTTCTGTTTCCATATCTCCTGCACTTGTCCCTTTCTCTCTATACTCTCAGAGTTTTATATGTTCAGTTCAGGTTTCTCATTATCTCTCACCAGTACTGATTGAATAAGTCTCCTAATTAGTCTTCCTGTTTCTCATCATTCCCTCTCGAATCCATCTTCCCAACAGCTGCCAAACAGATATTCCTAAAGCAGAGGTTTGATCATGTTACTCCACCATTCTCTGTCTCCCCACCAGAGTCTTGATGGTTCCCCATTGCCCATGGGATAAAATACTAGATTCTCATCTCGGTCCTCCTAGATCTGGTACCCACCTGCCTTTTTAGTCGTGTTTCATATACTTTACCTCTCTGTATTCTGTTACTGTCAAACAGCCCTGCTAACTGACCTTTCTACACAACATTCCATTCCTGTCTCTGGGCCTTTGAGCAGCAACCTCCTTCATATCATTAATTTTACTTGCACCTCACCTCCACCCTAGAGAACCCCAGCTTCCTTCAAGGCACAGCTCAGATGCAATTTCCCAAATTGAGGTCTTTCCTGATCCTCTCATTTATGGTACACACTCTTCCTACTGAAGTTAGTATTTTACTTTGTATATATCTTGTATTTATATAGTTTTGCACATTTTTTGTCCCCTAGCCCAGAAGAAGGTAAGTTTTTGGAAGGCAGGGATTGTATTGTCTTGTCTTGGTATCCCCAGATCTGAGTCAAAAAATTACAGAATTTCAAAACTGGAAAAGACCTCAGAAAGTAACTAGTACATACCCCCCAAATGACTCTCCTTCCATGATCACATACCCAATGAGTGGCCATCCATCTTCTGTTGAAAATTCTGCAACGTAGAGCTGGGTGAGTGCTACTACCTCCACCTCCTAAGGCAGCTCATTCTACTTTTAGATGACTCTAATCGTGAGGGAATTTCTATCCATTGTCCTTGCTTCTACTCTTTGGGGCCTAACAGAAACTTCTATGTGAAAGCCCTTTAAACATCTGAAGACAACTATCATATTACACACTGAGTCTTCTCCAGGCTAAGCATCTTTAGTTCCTCCAAATAATCTTTCTATGACATGAATTCAAAGCCTTTCACCATCCTGACTGCCCTCCTTTGTACCCTCTACAGCTAATCAATGTTCTCCTAAAATGTGGAGTCCAGAATCAAACAAAATATTCTAAATAGGATCTAGGGAGGTAAAGTACTGAGCAACTCTCACCTTCTACTTCCCAGATGCTAGATCTCTTAATGGTTTTTCTGGTTACCACATCACAGTGATGACTCATAATGAACTGGCAGTCCACACCACCTTTTCCCAGACATCCTTGTGCAGTGTTTGAATGTAGTAGGCACTCATTTAAATATTTCTGAATTGATTTATGTCTTTGCTCTTCAAGTCTGTTTTCTTTTATCTGATAACTTTTGATCATTCTGGGGTCTTGTATTCTATTATGGTGTAAACTTGACCTTTTCTATCCAAAGACTAACCAAATTTTATTATACCGCTAACACTTTAATCTGATGCAAAAAAGTTGGGTTAAATGGATTAACTGATAGTTAATGGATTCATTAGCAAGAGTATACTAACAGTGAATATTAATAGTTCGCAAAGAGCTTCACATAAATAAAGTCATTTGAGGCTCATAACAACTCTAAAGCATGGGTGTTTCTATTATCTTCATCTTATAGATGAAGAAACTTAACGAGGCAAAAGGTCCAGAATATCAAAGAGCCTAATGAAAAGAAATGCTTGGGAAGGTGGCCTAGTGCTACCAGACCTCAAATTGTACTATAAAGCAGCAATTATCAAAACCACTTGGTATTGGCTGAGAAACAGAGAGGTAGACAAATGGAATA
>CM053769.1:280530021-280583579 GCA_028658325.1 Potorous gilbertii | reverse complement strand
AATGCCCATAATGCTTATGGGATATTCGAGGACATGCACAGAACAGTGGAAAATTTGAATCATCTGATCGAAGTGAGGTCAAGTGAGGTCAGCTCTCATAGTGTAAACAAGCGTCCTTTTCATTTTCTATTTAGTGTCATGTTTTCCACATTTTGTGTTTTTTATTGGTGATTTTATTATTTAAAATGGCCCCAAGCCTAAGTGCTCCCTAGTGTTTCTAAGTTCAAGAAGGCTGTGACATGCTTTACAGAGAAAATATGTGTATTAGATAAGCTTACTTGAAACATGATGATAGTTCTGTTGGCCATGGGTTCAATGTTAATATAAATCAATAATATGGTACATCCACTGAAAGGAAAAATAAATTTGTTCATCTATATGTAAGGCTGCTCTGGAAAGTACTAACATAAATATTAGACCAGAGGCTCACAGGAACCTAACCTGGTATTCCCCCAGGAGCAATGGTTCAGTATTCACTAATTAAGTGTTCACAGAGACTTCACAGAATTTAACTACCTCAAATGAACAGAATCAACAATAGTCAGAACTGGAAGGGAAACTTACTAGCTATCTAATTCAAATCCTTCATTTTTATAAGATGATAAAGGTCTTATTCAGGGGTTTGTTCTTGTTCAACCCCATCTGGAGTTTTCTTAACAAAGACACTTGGAGTGGTTTGCTATTTCCTTCTCCGGCTCATTTTACAGATGAGGAAACTGAGGCAAATGGCATTAAATGACTTGCCCAGGGTCTCACACCTAATAGGTATCTGGGGCTGCATTTGAACTCAGGAAGATGAGTTTTCCTGACTCATGGTCCGGCACTCTATTGACTGGGCCACCCAGCTGTCCTATTCAAAGGTTAAAAAGTTATTAAGTGTCCAAGATGAGATTCAAAACCAGGTATTCTTGATTCCAAGTCCAATATTTTCTCCACTCCACTATTTTTTAAATCTGCACTCCAGGATGCGGTAACAATGTAATAACAGAAAAATCATCAACACATCTACACAAATACTTAATCTGAATGAATAGCACATCTAGTGGCAATACTAATGTTTTTTAAAGAAGCAAAAACACTGCAGAAGTACAATAAAAGTTCAATATCTGGAAATCTTCAGCAAGTTCTGTACAAAAGAAACCTCCAATGGCATTTCTTGGGTAAGTGCTGAGCCAGCAAATGTCATGGAGGTTGGGTTATATATCTTCTGAAATTCCTACTAACTGAAAGATTCTATGAGTTTATGTGTCATTCTGGGTGGCTCTCTTTAGAGATAAAAAACCATTTTTTTGGGAAAATATTCCAAAATGCATTATCTGCTTTTCTGCCTTATAAAACAGGCCACAATGCATTTTTTTTGTCTTTAAAAATTCCTATTTTCATTAATGTCTTATTTAAAAAAAAATCATACTTGTTTTGAAGACTATGGTGGTCCACACCTATAACCTCTGCTGGTGGGAAGGCTGTGATTCTTTGCACATCTCCTACCTTTGTGAATATCAAAAGGATCTGTGATTTTATTAACCTGAGGATTCCAGAGTTGCAAAGTGTCTCAACTAATGTTCAGTAGACAGAAAAACTCTCAAGGAGATTCTCATGGCATGCAATGATTTACTCAGGGCCACAAAGCTAACAAGAAATTGGAACCTGGACCTTCCTGAAAGCAAGCTTGGTACTCAATCTGCTACGCAGCTGAGAAGTGAAACTGATTAAGAGTAATTAATTCAGTAAGTAACTCTACCCTTGAATTGGATAATTGACCAATGATCTAGAATTGTTCTAGATTACAGTGGAAAAAGTATTAAGACTTTGAACAAAGTTCTCTTAATAGCTATTAAGAAGAATGAGGAATAATGTAAATTGTACTTATCCTCATTAAAAATACATTCATGATTGTTTAGTTGAATACTAATCTTGCCAAGAAGATATCTAAAACCATTGAAGACACACTGGCATATATGCTAGAGAGAAAAGCAAAGTACGTTACCTTTTCCAGTTTCATTTTGAATCGTCTGTCTTCCATTCTCTTCTTTAACACCTCTACATCTTCTTTATTGCCATTAAGCACAATGACATCATCTTCTTGAAAAGGGACACCACACTGGAGTAAAGGGAAAAAGAGAAGTTGCTATCAGTGCTGTTACACCAGAGACTCTCACAGTTCCATTTTCATCTTGTACTTCCTGATACTTAGCACCAGTTTTATGAAACATGTTTTGCTAAGTTCCCTTCTCCTTTTCCTAAGTTTTCTATTACATATCACTGCAGAGCCCAGAGTTAATACATCCCTTTATTCACTCAACAAATACAAGCTTTTATTTTAGCATTTACCTATGCAAAAATGAGCAAAGGGTAACACAATTTGGATAGTCACTGGCAAGGTAGAAAATGAATACAGTTTTCCTCAATCATACATGTCAAGGGTTAATTCATCTTTACATCATGCAGTTATACTATGTAACAACAATAACAACATTTATATAGCACTTACTATGTACCAGGCACTGTGCTAAGTGCTTTACAATTGTTTTCTCTTTTTATCCTCATAATACTGGGAATTAGGTAGTGTTACTATCCACGTTTTACAAATGAAGAAATTGAGGCAAACAGAGGCTAAGTGACTTGCTTAGGGTCACATAGTAAGTGTCTGAGACAGGATTTGAACTCAGGTCTTCCAGACACCAGGCCAGGTGATCTATCCACTGTGCTAACTGTCCTTCATAGGTATAGAAGAAAGGATAGAAGGATCACACAGACCAAAATTCTGCACGGAAAGTAAACCCAGGAAAAATGGGTAACTCTCTAGAATAAAGCCATTAAGATACAATAAGAATCAATCCCAATGAGGAAGAACATTCTGAAGGTTCCAAAAGTTACTGATAGAGATACAAAAGAAACTCACAAACAATTTAAGAAATTTAAAAGATGTGTAAAATATGGAAGCAAGGAAAAGTAATGAATAACAATAACAATTTATCTCTTTAAGGTTTCTAAAGTGCTTTTATATAATTTCATTTAAGCTTCAAAACAAACCCTGTAAAATAGGTATTATTATTTCTATTTTAAAGAAGAGCAAATTGAGGCTGAAAGAGGTTTAAATGACTTGCACAGGGTCATACAATTTTTATGAGTCTGAAGCTAATTTAGAACTTAGCTCTTCCCAACTCCACATGTTCTATCCACTGAGTTACCTACCTGCAAGTCAAAATAACATCAAGAATGCTAGAGCTCAGAACAAGCTGAGGCTGGCAAGGAAAACAAAAAGGATTTTTTAAAAGCTATAACAAAGAAGAGACAAAGAGAAGAATCACTATTGTCAGAGAAGGCAGAGTTGCCTATCTGCAGGGCTGTGAAATGGAAAGGACAGACTGACAAGGACAAGGGGATAAGAAGGGAGGCCCTGGAGGTTTTTCCAGTCACTCATCCCAAATGAACAGCATCCAGAAAGAACTGAGGAGATTGCTGAGCCACTTTATGATACAGTGAACCCCTGTATCATAAAAGGGCAGAATGAGATACACTATTAAGTATTGTGCTGAAATCTATACAGCATTCCCCTGACTGACCAGTCAAATAATAAATGACATTTATAAAGTGCTTTCAAGTTTGTGAAAGGCTTTACATACAGCACTTCATTGTTACCTCAGGTCCTCTGAGGTAGGTATTAACAGGTAGTGTCCCTATGGTTACCTGATCTTGATGGAGCTATCACTACTTTTTCCTCAACTGTCCACAAACCCACCCCATTCAACAATTTTTCAAGAATGAAAATCAAGCTCATTAGCCAATAACTTGTGGGATCTACCTTTCCCTTTTTTTCCAAAATCAGGATAATTGTCACCTTCCACTCCCTGAATGGTGTTCCAAAAATCTAGAGAAAGGAGAATGTTAAGGAGGAGAGATAATCAGCAGTGTCAAAGGACACAGAGAGATTGAGGAAAGGCCATTAGGTCTGGCAGCCAAGAGATCACTGGCAACTGTGGATAGAGTAGTAGTTTCCGTGGATTATGAGGTGGGGAACCAGATTATAAAGAGTTAAGAGAGTAAGAGGAAAGAAAGTAAAAGCACCTATTGCAGATGATCCTTTTAAGGAGTTTAGCCACAAAAGGCAGTTTTGTGTCATCTGCAAATTTAACAAGCATGTCATCTACGTCTTTATTAAAGTCACTGCTAAAAATGTTCAAAAGAACAGGACCAAGAGAAGATCCCTGAGTTCCTCTACTGAAACTATTCAGGAGGATGATGACCCATTAAATAACTCTTTGGGTTCAGCCATTTAAGCAGGTCTGAAATTACACTTTCCTTTTAGCTCACCTGAGGAGCATGAAAGATTTTATCAGATGCCTTGCCAAAATAAAATCTAATTAAAAATATATTAGACTCCCCCAATCTGTCAATTTAGTAGCCCCATTTAAAAAAGGAAATAAAGTTAGTCTGGCATGACGAAGTTTTAATGAAGCCATGATGCCTCTATGTAACCAATGCTGCTTTTTCACTAACCTTCCCTTTAAGATGTTCTATAATTTGAACAGGAATTTGAGTCAAATTTACTGATCTATGTGGTCTGAAGACTTCTATTTCCTTATTAGAAAACTAGGACAGAGTTTGCCTTTCTACAATCTTGAAGTGTCTTTCCCATTCTTTGTGATTTTTTCCAAGATGGCTGAAAGCGTTTCACTAACTGCATCTACCCATCTACTCCTAAGATGTAATTTATCTTGGCCAAGTGGTTTGAATTTGTCAAGGGTGATACAGTCTATCTACTGATCTTGGGTTTCAACTCTGTATTAGTCATTTTCTATCTGGTTTACCGTGTTCATTGTCCTCCAAGAGAAAAATGAAACAAAATAAGAAGCTCCATTTTCTGTCACTCATTTTCACCCACAACAATGGTCTTTTTTATTCTATTTTTTTCTCATCTAGGTTTAAAATAAAAACCTGTTATCTGTTTACCATGTCAGTCTCAGTGCTGACTTTTACCACTTCTAACACTATTCCTAGAGAATCATACTTTGCTTTTGCATTTATCCTGTTACCTGTCTTTGCTTCCATGTCTTCTTGAAATTTTAAAGTTAGTAGATAATTGACAGCCTGGAATTTCTAACTATACTGTTGCAATAGGTGGTCACAGAGTTCTGCATGTAGAGAGTCCATTCTAATGAAAGGAAATAATATGGCAACTGTAATCCTTTAAGCATCATGTTTATAGGATGGATGAAGGTCTGATCTCTTACTATCAAGAGTTACAAATAAAGAGATAAGTTTTTGTTTTTTTGGTTTGTTTTATTTTACAAAAGACAAAATGCACAGGTTCATCTGAAGGGTTAAAAAAAATAACTTAAAAACATGGGTGGAGAACAGTTTAGGACAGTGGGCTTGTTCAGTTCAGAATCTGTTCCTGATTACATCAGAGGCCATGGAAAAATGACCTAGTATCTGTTGGTGGAAACTGTCATATAAGCAGTTACAATCTACCTGCCACTTACTACCTATGTGATCACATTAGTTACGCTCTGGGCCTCATTTCTCTCATCTGCAAAAAGGGGGTTAGAGGAGATGACCTATTAAGTCTCTTCTAACTTCAAATAGATGATCAGACATCCTTCCGGAGTATCCTAGGTGAGCCAGTTTCTGCTGCTTTAGGCCACGCTGAACTCTGACTTTAAAAATCAAGCTGTTGCTCTCAGTATAAGTTTGGAACAGAAACTAAGAATCATTTGTCAGTCATAACATGTTATGAAGTATAGATCTGTTTGGCAATAACAGAGTGCATGACAATATACTGTCTACTTCTTCCAAAAATGGGGGGTCATGGTCTTAATTCTGAATAACAGTAAAGTATAGTCTAAGAATAAAAGAATTTGGAATGTGCAAATGCACTTAATGTAAAGAACCAGCTCTTACTACCTTTCTATCTTCCCTAGCTCCTAGTCCTATGGCAATCCACAATTATTAGTAAAGCCAAATGAGCACATTTATTATAAATAAAATCAGGTTAAAAAAAGTTGACTTTTACCTTCTCCCAATTCTTTGCAACGATTTTGGGTGCTACATCAAGCTGATATATTTACTATAGGATCTTCTCCAGAAATTCAAAGAATGTTTCATAATATTTGAACTATCATTTACCATAATCCCAATTTACTTTTCCTGTAATGGAAAATGAGCTAGAGAGCAAAACTGGCAACATTCCCCTTTTCCATTACAAAATTCAGGCATCTCTTATTTGACTGTTTTTCTTCCTTAATGGGGTGGGAAAAAAGTAAAAGCACATGAAAATTTAAGCCATATTTTTAAATTAATAAAAAATTCCTAAAAAAGGATGAAGAGAAATTAAGTTCAAATACAAAGTTCTTTTACCTTACTCATCATTCCATTCATCTAGTGGTCCAAGTACACCATACTGATTTTCTTTTAAATCTTATAGGTCCTTTATTCCTTTCAATAAAGAAAAACCTTCATGCATTAAAAAAAATAATTATACTTCTGCACGTTTTTCATGTTTAGCTAAAATCCTGCTCCAATATCTTTCTCTTGCAAAGCAGGTGAGTGTGGGTTCTTGAAGGTACATGTTCTTGTAGGTTCTTTCCAACATGGAACAGCTTAAGAGTAGAGGGGGCTCGTCACCCAATGGCCAGAGGGTGCTAAATTCAGCAGCCATGGTAACTCAGAAGACCATCTACTAAATGGTAAAAGGGTTGTGAAATATCAGCAGAGGAAGTGTCCACTCTGATGAAATCAGAAATCAAAGAATTTTGAAATACTTAAGGAAGCTCAGGATAGTAACAGGAACTAGCATGAGTGTCCATTGATACTGGGAGGAACCAGGACACTATATTTCCTATCTAAGCAATGAGGGACAGATTTTGTGTTAAAAAAAAAAATCAGACTGGTGTTTAAGCTATTGTTCAGAGTTCAGGATGTAGCTCTTATAGGAATATTTTGGGAATGAAGACCAACGTGGAAATGTTGCTTATGCATTAAAGGTCATTTAGTCATTCAGGTAGTCTCTGAGTTTCAGTTTTTTGGGTTTTTTTTGGCAAAATTTCATCTTTATTTCTTTAGGTAATGAAGCCCTGGATGATGATTTTTAACTATAAAACTGGACAATGAATGCTCCAAGTACACCAAGTGATAAAAACAGATCAAGCAAAATCTCAATTTGATATGCTGATGAGGTTAAATGATTAACTCAAGGAAAACATATATGAAAATCAGTAAACATTTCTAGTACTCATGTATATAATGTTTATAAATGGTGCTAATTTGGGGGAAAAAACTTAAAATGTATTAATTCACCTTACCTACGATGTTTCTATTTTGTCAATCAGGAATTTATGTAATAAATGTGTGCATATGTCTACCAAGGCAGACAAAAGTAATTTTTAGTGTTAGGAAACTTCTTTAGAAGTCACCCCATCCAAAATTTCCTAAACGCACCCACACAGTAGGAAGATTTATCAAGAAAAGTGACCATGATTTCCCTCTAATCACTGCAATATGAGTGAACTTGGACCTCCAGACTAACACTGTCCAGGTACTAAGGAAAACACTAGATATAAACTAAAACGCAGCCAAGTCCTAAGATATTAGAGAATTATGACTTAAATTTACAAAATATTTACTAACTGGAGGCTTTCATACCCTTGAGTATGCATGAATTTCAGTTTCTTTTCTGTCTCACTTTCACTACCCAACAGAACTCTCCCTGTAATGTAGTCTCCGTTTCTCATTTTGTAAATAGGAATAATAACAGGGTTCCTGCGATAAAGAACTCGGTGAGGCACTGTATAAAAAGGCAAGTTTCTTTGTGTCATCAAGTAACATTTATCAAGCATTTACTATTGATAATATATCAAAGCAATCAAAAAAACCCCATGTTTCTTCCACAATATGGACCTTCAAACTCTTGAGGACATCTATTCATGTTCTTCCCTCTGCTAAGTCTCTCCCTTCTCATTTTAATTAGTACTGATTGCAGCTAACATTTACATAACACTTTAGGGTTTGCAAAGCGCTTCCTGTCATACACTAAATCCCTTTTGCCACAGGACAACACTGGCAGGTAGGGGCTGTTATAGATGACAAAACTGATTCCAGAGGTTAAGTGACTAGCAAAGTCACATAGCAAGACTCAGATGTTTTCTCCCTGACTCTAAGTCCAGACCTCTATCATACCAGCCAGTCGTCTTTCTAAATGACACATCTCGGGGTCCCTCAAACCTATCCTTTTATAATATGTTTCTACCTTCAACATTATTTTCCAAGTCAAAATTTAGCAGTTTAATCAAGAAATATTTAAATGCTCACTCTGTTTCTGTTTCCATGCCCTAAAGCAGAGGCATCAAACCCACTGCCTGGCAGCCTGAACCAAACTAATATAATAAATGATAAATAATTTAACAAAATAAAAAATTACAATAAAACAGATAACAATACATTTAAAACTAAGTCAATATGGAGCCTGAAGGTAGTTTAGATTGGTGGCTCCCTTTTCTATTTGAATTTGACACCACTGTTTTAAGGTCCTTCTCTTACAGTTTGTGGTCTAAGGAAGGAGTTCTTAACCTAGTATCTATGAACTTTATTTTAAATATTTTGAAAACTAATTCAATACAACTAGTTTCCTTTGTAATTCTATATATTTTATTTTACTCACTTAGAGATATTATTTTAAGAAGAAGTCTATAAGTTTCACCAGACTGACAAAGTGGTCCCTATCACACAAAAAGGTTAAACTCCTGGTTTAAGAACTCTTCTAAAGCTGAAGTCTCTGAAGTACTATATGTGAGACTTGAGGCTAAGAAGCCTCAAGAAGTTTACATTCTACTCAGGAGGATATAACATGCATAGCAAAAATAAAAAGTAAACAGAGAAGGAATCAAATGAACAAGAGAAGGAAGCTGGTAAGAGGTGGCAAGACACCCAGTCTGACTTGGGGACAGCTTCTAAGCTCATTACCTGACCTGTGTCAGTGTCTTACTAAGCTTTCTAACTTCCCCAACAACTCTCACACACACAGAGCTCAATTCTAGGCATATTTGCTGGGTGAGTATTTGTTGAAGGAATGAATGAATCCTTGGCAACAAACAAATCTGTGAGAAGTTGGAAGTAGCAGCTCAGAAATGGAAGGAGGGAGCTTCAAAGGCACCAGAGAATGCTTTCAGTAATCAAACTGCTTTCCTCAAAATCAGCCACAGCACAGCCCACTGAAGTATAGCAGGGTCAACAGAGATGCTATATGACACTGAATTTGCTAAAAGTTAGTCTTTTCCATTCACAAAAAGTGAGTCTTTTCCTTTCACAAAGAGCCCTTTTATTTCTTGGCTTTTTGTTGGTTGAAATTAGTACACACTCTACTCTCCAGCCCCCTAGAGACTTAAACTTATAACTTTAAAATACTGGACTTACTGGAGTTCAGTAACTCTAAATAAGATATAAAAATATCAACATTACCCTACCCATACAAAAGGAACATCTTGATTTTTTCACAGAAATATTTAAATTTTTTCTTCAAACACAATGTAAGTCTCAAAATCCAAGGAACCAGGAATAAATAAAATCTGTACTCATTAATTAAATACACAGAACTCAGCTGATCCAGATGCATACAAGAAAAGGTAAAGAGATTACAAAATTATCAACCACTTAGAGCCCATTTTCTGCCTGCTCCCCTATCCCCAAGAGGTCTGGCTACGTAAAAGAACAAAATGCAGAGGATACCTTTATAAGCAGTGAAAGTGGGAAGATTTTAAAGTAAAAGCATCCTGCAGATGAAGGCAAAGAGACTCCATCTTTGCAATGTATTTTTTTTCCTAGTGCTAGTTTACTCTCCTAATGACACACTAGATAAAATATAGAAGTGTGGCATCTGATCCTAGCACAATTTACTGAAACCTGAGGAATTTTATCTAGCCTTGCTCAGTATTTTAGCCAAAAGAATTCTTAGCTTATATGAATCATCATCTTTTAACCTCCACCTATGAGAGTTTCCAAATCTGATGCTATGAAAAAGAAAAAAATTGCTGCGCTAGACTGGGCTGACGCTTTTGCTTCTTCTCTATTCTTCAAAGACTCACAGCTAAGAGACCCACAGGTCAAAATAAATGAGACTGAAATTCTCAGGGGACAAAAGGGCAACAAAACCTGCCAAGCAACTCTGTTCATGTGATTCAAGCCGGATCTGCTGAAAGAGAGGACACTGATAGAAGTCGAAAACAAATCCAGGAATGAACCCTGCTGTGATTCTGCTCCGTGGGATCTGAGAGTTGCCTTTTAGTGAGTGTTTCCTTTAATACTGTGGGGTGTAAGTGGCATGTGTTAAAGCTGGTATTAGTTTGGAACAAAAATGTTTTATTTGCTCCCTTCTTTGGATTTAAACCAGTGATTACAGAGGCTATATTTTGAACTGAAGGATCTTTGGGCATCTCTTTCCTCACAGAACAGCTGTTAGCATTCTGCTTAAACCCAGGAAAATGAATGGTGACATGTCAAAGAACTGAAACAACTGTGCTTGAAATATACTAGCACTGTTCTTAAATTCAGAAATAGAAAAGTCATTAAAGCTACATATAAAGCTCTCTTGTCCCATACTGTGCCAGAACTAAAAGCCAATAGTTTCATTCTATTGCACTAGTCATGCCTAAGGAAAAAAACAAAACAAAACAAAATAAAAACCAACTTGTTTTCTTGAAAAAAAAATTTATGATCCTTATAATTCAATAAAACTCTAATATAGGTTTTAATGGTATGTAAATTGGTAATATGAAGTTTCAGTTATAAACATGTTTTATAGTTAATTTATTTGATTTTAAAGTACTACAGCATTCTTTTAGGATATTGTCAACATTGTTTTAGGACTCAGAAATTACAAATGTACATTTTTCGTTCTGTAGATATGTCAATACTTTAGAGTTTTCTGGGAAAATAAAAAATCAGTATTTCCATCTACTTCAGTAAACAGAAGAAATAGTTTAATATTTAAAAGTTAGTATTGTGGTAGAGAGAATGAGGCTAAGACAGAGCAAATATTCAGCTTTATATCACCATATTCTTAGGACAACTTTGTTCTTTTAAGTTTCTTTATAGTTAATAATCATTCCATCAAATTGAAATCTATTTGTCTAGTATTGCAGGTAAAAGTTAACACAGTCAATTCTTAAATGCCTGAAAACTGTGTACAATATACTCAAACATATGCTAAAGGGAAGAAGCATCTAAAGAATACTTCTATATAGAACATATTCATCACCAGTCAGGGAGGTACAGCTAGCTTGAGGTAAAAGCGATGAGTTAGAAAATTGCCAACACCTCTGGTGAAAAAAACAAAACAAAGCAAACATTTGCTACAAGGAGAATCCTAGGTAAAGGTACTCAAAAGGCTTCCCTCTTCCCCTGTACAATTTTCTACAATCAAAAATTGTCTATATGAGCTACTGACATTAATTTTCAGGGTTCTCAGGGCAAAAGTAGTGAGATAGAACTTAAAATACTGTACATCTTATTGTGTCCTAGTGGTAAAATGACTTGAAATTTACCACTGTGACATAGAAAAACATATGTATTATTCCTTAGGAAGACCAGCATGCCTCATTAACCCTTACAACTAGTGTTCAAAATCAGATATGGAAATGCTGCTAACCATAAGCAGAAATCATCTCTGAGAACTGCAGCATTCCAAATGTTACATATAAAAAGATGAACTAAATTAAGCAGATCTCATTACAGAGATTTTTTTCTATAAAGTATAGGTAAGTAGCTGACAATTCATGGCTCCTAAGGGCATTGTGAGATATTTTTGATTAGAAATAATTACAGAAAACTAGCTCATCATGTAATCTACCATTCCTAAACTAAAATTTTTACTACAGGAATTTAGTTTCAGAAAGGAAAAAAAAATTAGATTTTACAAAAGAATTAAAGAAAAATCAAAAATCATTTACATGTGACTGAATAAGATTATAAGGTCCTAAGTTGGATGTTTAAGAATTATTGAACTTTGAAATTGTTTCTAATAATTTTAAATTTTCATAAAGCTGAAGTAGCAAAAATTGGTTTGGGCAACAGCCTTGGATCCATGATCAATAAATTTGCAAAGCAAGTTATTTATTCTTTGACGAAAGGAGAGGTCAGGCTAGATGTACATTTGAAAAAATTACCTATCAATGGAAATACTTCCATCACATATTTACTACACCATATCCAAATATAAACCACCCCCCGCCAAGAATCTGACTGTATAAAACATAAGAGTGAACTAAGAAGTGATTTTTTGAATACTGTATACATATATGCATAATATATATATCTTTCTTGTGAAAAATATTTTACATTAGGACCAATATAGCATTCTAAAAACATATAAATCACCACTGACTTCTAGTCTCATTCATTTGGCCAACAAAAATGTATTGTCTACCAAGTAAAATGTACTATATACTCAGTAAAGACAAAGGTATACAAATAAGTTAAGACAAATAGATATCTCCCTTAGAGATATTACAATTTAATAAAGGAAGAGTAATACAAGTATACAGAAAAATGCAATTTGGAGAATAAAAGTGTTAAAGTTATATGAGAAAGAAGTAATTTCCAGCAGGGAGCTCAGGAATGACTCTATGAAGGAAACAGCACTTGACTTGGGCCTTGAAGGATGGGTAAAGATACCCTTGGAGACAGGAAGGCAGTCAGAGAAAAGGTCTTGTGAAAAGAACTCTAGATCTGAAGTCTGAAGACATGGATTCAGATCCTATCTCTAACCCTTATTGGCATGAGGAGGCCTAGGGTTAAGCACTTTTAAGGGCAACATACCTAGTGCTTACTATGTGCCAGACACTGTGCATGGCATTTTCCAAATATCTCATTTGATCCTCACAACAACCTTGGATGGTAAGTGCTACTATTATCTTCATTTTATAGATGAGGACACTGAAGTAAACAGAGGTTCTATGACCTAGCCAAAGTCACACGTCTACTAAGTGTCTGAGGTGAGACTGAACTCAGTTCTTCCTAACTCCAAGTCCAGTGCTCTATCAACTGCACCACTTAGTTGCCTAGGTTAACATGGTGAGAAGATTATCTTTTTCCTGATTGAATCTTTGAAAGCTGGGATGTCTCTCTGGTTAGAATATAAGCACCTTGAGGGCAGGGACAGTTTTCCCTTTTGTCTTTTTATCCCCCATAGTGCATGGTACACAGACAACTAACATGTCTGTTGAAGGAATGACTGGAATATATACACTCATCTCTACCTGTCACAATTCCTCTCTTCCTTCACAGTTCAATTCAGATAATACTGCCCCTGCGAAACCTTCTGTAATTCTTTCCCCACCTAAAAATATTCTGTCCTTCCTCACGTTCCCCTAGAGTGCTTCGCTTGGCACATTCCTTTACACCCTTCATTACCTACCTTATATTTTATTAGCTATATATTGTCCTATCCCCACCCTTCCAGAGAATATAAGTTTCTTGAGGGCAAGTACTATGTAATTTTCAAGATCTAACATACTTTGTCCTTAATAGCCTTCTCCCTCCAATAGGAGTGTTTGTTGAACTGAAATTGAAGAGTAGTGGATCTCTGGACAGCAAAGGATTCAGAGCCTCTGGCAACGGTTAAGAAGTGGAGGAGAGCCCTCTCCCTAGCACCCAGCATCTCCTCTTTGCTCTACTAAAGAATCAGTTAGCATTGTTGGGCCTTCATTTCTAACCGACTAGACTATTACACCAGCATCCTAAGTAGCTTCCCACCTCCAGTCTCACTCTTCTCAATCTATTCCTTGCATAGCTGAAATAATAATGTTCCTAATACTCAGATGCGACCATATCATTCCCCCTACTAAAAAACTGTGACAGCTCCCTTATTTCCTATAAACAAATTACCTAGTCCAGCATTTAAGATTCTCCACAATCTGACTCCAACCTTTCCCTCACACTGCTCTTTCACAAAACCTATATGAGAACAGTCGAACTGAAGATCAGCTGTGTACTCTTGATTTTATCATCCTCCAAGCCAGAAACATACTCCTAACCTAAACTCAATCTACTGAAATCCTTAGATGTTTAGCTCAGGTACCTTTCCTCATGAAGCTTCCTAGTCCCCCAGCTGAAAAAGTTTTCATGCTCCTCAAATGTTCCTAAAGAATTTGTCTGGCTTTCTCTTTTGCCCCTATCACATTTCCTGCTCATTTGTCTTCCCCACGTACAATTCCCTCCCCAACTTTGATTGTAAGCTCCTTAAGGAAAAGAACTGTCATTCTTTTATCCCTAGTCCCCAGTAAATGTCTCTGGAATGGACTTGCTGTAGCCAGTTAGGAATAAATTTAGTAAATCTTTTTTTTAGTCAATCAACACACATAGCCATGTGTTCCACTGGATCAAGCTTCTATTAACACCAGTTTTGCTAAGAAGGAGAGCTTGACAGGCAAAAGCAGAGACACTGAGATTAGAAATGCATTTGATTTTTGTAAACCACATTGGCTTTAACAAGGATATTTTTAGCAAAATAAAAACAATTACCACTACATAATTTAGATACTTTTATAGAATATTTTTCCTAGATTAGACACAGGAGCACTTAATGGATTCACTAAATTTTCAAAAGTTATTCTTCAGTGTTCTTCAAAAAAACTGGCCACAAAGAGTTAACTCCATTGGGGATTTTCATATTATTCACTAGATCTGTTAGCAATCTAAAGGTTAAAGCTGCAGCAAGACTATTTATAATCAACAGCAATGCAGTCTCCACAGATCTCATTTACAAAGACTGGCTTTGCTGCCTTAAAAGGCTTGTACTGGAACAATGACACGAAGCTAAAATCTGGGGGCGAGCAGGCTTGCACTCCATATTGCATCTGAGAGGGCATCAGGTTCTGAATTTTTAAAGGACTTTCAACTGAACAAAGGTTCTACGGGCAATTTAGTGATGCTGGACTAATCCAACTTAGCAGAAAGGTACAGATTAATATTTAACTAATTTCATGTGACTATCTCAGAAAGGTATAATGAAATCCTCAGCCTGAGTACTGCCTGAAGGATAATGGATTACACATGGAATTTACCTTCATTTAGTTATCACAAACTACTGCAAAATATATGTAAATTCCCTAGGATCTTCTAAGAGGTATGTTTAAATATGTTTCAATTTAACATTCAAAAATTCTATACTTTATCAATTACCTGAGTGCTAGAGCCTTACAGTGGTATGAACTGTTGTAATGCAGTGCTTGAGAATGGTGTCAAAGAAGCCTTTTTATTTGATGCTTTGAGAGAAAATATTTTAATATACAAAAACAGTAAGTATAAGATATAGGAAATCTACAGCATATGGCTTATTATTAAAATTTTGAGATATAAATAAGAATAACTTTTAAAGGGGGATTACTGACATCTTAGATTTATGAAAATGTCATGTAATAAAAACTAAATCAATAATTTTGAGAATAAATTTTTAATGGAAAGAATCCACATACTTTAATATTAATCTATAAAATAAACCCCTACAGCAAATCAAAAAAATTAAACTACTCAGTTTCTTTAAAAAGAAACTGGAAAAAAAAATCTTAAAGCCCTGCTACTTATACACATTTGATAATGCTGAATTCTGAGTCCATGAAAAAGCTTTTACTTCTAAATATTCCCCTTTTTGTTTCTGTTATACATTTATACTTTGATTTTATCATGCTTAAACTAAAAGATAAGCCCAAAACTGTTTCAACTAACTTTTCAAATGTTTTAAAAATTGTTTCAAAATGTTTCAAATTAGTTTTAAAGATGTGTGAGGGCTCCAGTTTTCAAATTAGGAATAAAACACAAATGTGCAAATATTGCTTTTCCCCCTTCCATTCAAGTAATAAAAAGTAAGAAGATTTAAACTTATTCAGAATTAGAACTGTGAGGCAAGATTAGCTTTAAAAAGAACTTTCCTTATTAGATATGAGTATAGAGGAGTCAAGGGTTGCAGAACATAATAGCAGGTGCAATAAAATGATTACATCTGCAGGATAATAGTGTAAATTCCCCAATGATTTATATTAATAGCAGAAAATGATGGAAATGTGCATTCGTTCATCTAGTTCAGTCTCATATACCCCCGACACTAACTAAATATTAACTGATAATGACATTAGATGTTTCTTCTAATTTAATAAGTATATATTATTGCTGCCCTAGTCTTCAGTAAAACAAGTTATCAGATCACTCCAATGAGTAACAAGAAATTAGGTAAAAGTTCATTCATATATGAGTAATTTAATATAAGTGATAAAAGCTGTTCCATCCTGCTGATGGTGCCCCTTCTCCCTTTATAGGTTTAAAGTAAATTCTTGCTTTTGTATGCCCAGCTAAGTTTATCACTTAACTTAAAGAGACACTATGTAATAAAAACAGTATGTGTAGAACTCAATGTTTAATGATTGACTAGCAACACTTTCACCTCCACAAATTGATAATTAAGAAAATAAATGCGTCATTTCATGACCTTTTTAAGAAGAACAAAGTTTGATTCACTATGCAATTTTCAGTCCAATTCTATCAACAATATAACTCTCCAAAAATGATTTGACTAACAAACATACTTATAGTCCAGCTTATGCAAAGATTTGTTTTAAATTCTACTAGTAGTAAATTTCCTAGAATATAGGAAGATAACTTATTGTCATAATAGGTGCTTTGAATTTAACTCCTGGTTATAATGGACCACACCTAGTATTCACACAAATTCTGACCAGAGAAAAGGGTATAGAGAGAAGTCATAAAACAGTGTTTCTTTCAGCTAACCCTAGTGGCCTGCACGGCCCTAAGTGTGAACTCATATTTAAAAACTAATTAGGCCATACTTAAACTTGCCCTGACAGGATATAATTTTCTCTCCATCTTAAAGAAAAACAAAAGACTAATAATTTGATGGCTCAATTTTTGCTACCTTACAATCTTAATCTGCTCTTTATTTCGTTTTTGATAAAAGAGGTTCTTTTTGAAATGAATGCTAGAAATCTGATTCCATGTTTATGTAATACTTAATTTCCTTAAAAGGAATAATAAATCCTCATTGATTTACCTTATATGTCAAATCTAAGAATCACTATGCATTTGCAAAAAAATCCTACCATCTGTCTTCATTTCTAAAATAACACCAAATTTTTAAAAGACATGCCTAAGTGCATGTGCATATCTATATCTACATGAATTTTTATATCCTAGCAATGAAGGAAATTCCCTAAATTATATTTGTTAAAATTATAGTGTAACCAAGTTACTGAGCCACAGTCTACTGCAATGAACTCAAGCTATCCAAATTTCCTATTGTATAAAAGTATTGCCTGAAATTCATGACCTATTGTCAGATTTCTGTTATGTTATCTAGAGCAAAGGCATACGACCTAGAGTTATAGTTTTAGTTAGTTTTCAGTTTTTAAAAATTTCACAAACACCACTTGGTGTTTACTAAATCAAAGTGACATTTTTTTTTTCTTCTTGGAGTATTCCCCATTGAAAGGTATTATCGTATCTTAGTCCCTCAATGCACGTACAAGCCTTCTCTCCTTCCCTCCTGGGGCTTGGCTACTGGGTACAGAATGTCCACCAGTTCATCTATTTTTGGAAATGTTTTGTTCCTCAAACAGAATGATAAAGAACTCAAATGAGCCTATCTTGCTGGGAGAAATATCATATGGCCAACTTCCAAAAGCTATTTCTCCCACATTTTCCAAGTTCATACTTTGAAAAGGCAGAATCATATAGTAAGTAGATAGAATACTGGACTGGGAACAAGGGCAAATTAGGCCCAAACTCCATATCCAACACTTTCTAGATGTGAGATTCTGTTCATTTAACCATTGTATGCCTCAGTTTCCTTATCTGTAAGATGAGGGAGCTGACCTCAATGACCTCCAATGTCCCTTCCAAGTTTAAACTATGATCCTATCACAACTCAATGTCAAAAATTCAAAACAAGGGGAAAAGGCACAGAAGAGTCACTAGAACCTGTCAACATTCCATATTGAATTGTCTTGCCACAACCTTCGAAAAACAAAATGCCTAGAAAGCAACATTTTTCCTTAGACACATGCCAAGTTCATATGCTGCCAAATGTGTAGTCACAACATAGTAATCAAATGGGTTCAATATCTAAGTTGTTTGCAACAATATTTCACAGGTTTAAAAATGGCATTTCCTCTTATCTTGTTACAGAATTTTTTAAGGAAGCACTGTTAGTATAGTCTTTTTGTTCCAAGCCAAAAGCTGAACAAGCTGAAAAAACTTGGGAAGGAGTCTCTTGATACAAAGAGATTAAACTTAAACTCTTCCCCAGCTAAATTATACTAGTATTTCACTTATCTGCAGGCCACTTATTTGGCAACAATACAGCAGTGAACCATTAATCATTACATTATCTGGAAAGCACTTCTTTTTTCAGCTCTAAATTCTGTGATTCCATGAACCAGAAGGTAATGCAAAAAAGCCTCTGAGCAACCAAAACAGGCATCACAGTCTGTGTACTGAAGCACCTAACCATTATACTCAGAGAAGAGCCCTCTGGTTCTCATTTACAGCCTATTTTTCTTTATTTTGTACACAATTCCAATAAGCTTGCTTAATTGATTTCATAGCCCAAAGCAGGTCAGAACCAATAAATTAGAAAAGGGAAGGTAGGGCCTAGCTAGCAGCAGGCACGCTGAAAAAACAAAACAAAATAAGATGAGAAGTGACAGCTTGACAGTACGGGAAATGACAGAAAAACTAGAGAGAAACTAAAAAGAAGCACAATTCAGAGCTTTACAGGGTGGGATAAAAAAGCCCTATGTTACCCAAGGATACTACTATATTGCATCAGATCATAATATTCTATTTTTATAATGATGTTTGTGTTATTATTAACCTTTTATTCTAAGAAGTCAGATTCAGGAAGCTTTCCATTAATTTTTTTTTTAGAAGTTTGAACATTTAAAAAAATAGGCTTCAGATATGTAGAAATTTTATCTGCAATACACATTATGTCAGATAAATTAAATGATACTCTATTTTTGCTATGTTGTTCTCTGTTAATGGGGGGGAGGGGAATCAACATCCTTTAATAAAAGATGAGTCACAGTCTACTAAGGAAATAAGCTACTTTTAGAATACAAACATGAACTAGTTTCAGGTGGGCAGGGAGAGGGCATCTGACAGGAATTATATGCAATTTAATTGAACAAATATGTATTAAGCACATACTGTATGTTGGCTGTACTAGAGATACAGAGATGCCTTTGAGGAGCTTAGAATATAGTAGGGAAGTGAGTCATCTACAAATAACTGTAATACAAATTCATAATGTCATAGCTCTAGAGCTGGAAGGGAGCCCAGAGGCCACCTTGACCAATCTCTAATTTTTATAGATGAGCAATCTGAGCTTGGGTGGAGGGGAGGAGAGTTAAATGATTTGCCCAGATTTGTATGAGTAGTAAGTGGGAAGGCTGAGATTGGAAGACAGAGCCTGAAAATCTAGTGCTTTTTCACTTTACACTCCAAGTAATGATATAATTAAGTGGGTAGAGGAAGTCACACATCAAGGCATAAGAGATTCTAGGTGGGAAGAAGTGTTTCCAGTTGGGTGAATCAGAGAAGACTTTATAGAGGGTCAAGTCTTGGAAAAAAGATGATGCGGGGCAAGTGTGTTCAAGGAATAAACAAGAGAGTGTGCATATAGTCCAAGGGAAGGCAGTATCAAGATGACGGGAGGAACAACGTAATCCAGTCTGGTCTGAGTGTAGATAACATTAATGAAGTAGTGGGAAGGAAAGTTAAAGATAGGTTCAAGTCAGACTGTAGAAGGCTATGAAATGTTTGTAAGAAATGTAGATTTTGTTTGGTAGGAAATGGAAAGTCACCAAAGTCCTTTGGTCCTGTGTATTTCAGCATTACTTTGGCAATCTTGTGAAGAATGGGTTGGAGGGAGATCTAGAGACCAAAAGGCTAGGTAAGAGTCTGGAGTTCAGAAATCTAGTTAGGATGGGGGTACAGGAGGGAGAGATGTAGGGAGATTCTTAACTTTTGTGTGTCAGGGACCCCTCTTGGCAGTCTAGTGAAGTCTATAGACCACTTAACAGAATAATGTTTTTAAAAGCATTAAGTACATATGATTACAAAGAAAAGTAAAGGCTAGTGAAAATAAATGTCTTTTTTTTTATCTAAGTCCACAAACCCCAGATTAAGAACTTCTGAGTTAGGAAACCATTTATTGGTATTCATGACAGTTGATCAGGGGACTTAACAAGAATAGTGACACTGTAAGTGGAAAGGAAGGAATGGACATTATGGTGATGTTGTGGAAGTATATATCATTCAAGTAATCCATTGGAGTGTGGGGTGAGGGAGATATATATGTCAATGAAAACAGCATCACCAAAAATATGGAGGCTGTAAGGAGCAAGCTTTTCCTAGCTGGGAAAAGAATATGTAACTGTTTGAAAGAGTAAAATATTTTCACTATAATGTTTTAACAATATTTATAGTATAACTCTAAAATAAAACAATTTTACTCAACTTTAAAATTTTGACTGCATTTCTGGAAAGGAAATAAAGAACACTTGATCCACTTATTACAAAATGAAATGATTAATCAGAATAATTGTTTTTCTTCCCTCTTAGGAGAGACTCCTGTTTAAGCCAATATTTCAAATATAATGAAGCAGCATCCGTGGATTTCATAAAACATCAGCAATCAGAATACATGGATTCTATTTAATGTCAAACAGCAGGTGAATTTTTTTTAATGCAACCTAAGAACAATTTCTGGAAAAAAATTTGATAGCTGAAACGAAGTCAATTTGATTAATTTAACACAATTCGTAAGAAAATAAGACCTATAAAAATAGTATTTCCCAAGAAATGGTAAATGTTTCATACTGATATTCAGCTTACCTCTAATACTTAAGGAAAACAATTAAATAAGACTTAGAGATGAAAGGGATAGTAGGATCAGTTAGTTCAACAGCTTCATTAAAAAAATACATTTTATTGATGCTTCTGTTTTTACAAGAGTCACTTCTGGCCTCCCTCCAGACTGAATTTTCCTTTGTTACAACAAAAAACTAAGCAAAAAATATCAATTCAAAAAAAGTATCTGAAAATGTATGCAATATTATACAGGAATAATTCCTCACCTATGTTGTGGAAGGAGGAAGTATGTTTCATTATATTTTCAGAGACTGTCACTGTTTTTTCACTATGCTTTGTCTTTATTACCCTGGTCCATACCCAATCAATTGTCAAGTTTCATCAATTCTACCTTCAAATTATCCACATCCACTTCCTTCTCTCCACTCAGTCAGTCACTACTCAAGCCCTCATCATCTCTCACACCTGGATCACTATAATAGCTTTCTAATTTTTCTCCCTGCTCCCAGTTTCCTCACCTCTCCAACTTGCCCTTCAAACAGCTGCCAAAGTGAAATGTGTAAAGCACAGATCTGAGAAGTTTGCTTACTCTGCTCCAAAACCTTCAGGCATTCCCCTCTGCTTCTATGATCAAATCCTTCTGACACTTAAAACCCTCCACAGCCTGGATCCAATCCATGTTTCCTGAACTGATTTCACATTACTCCTCTTAGGCACTCAATCAAACTGCCCTACTTTCCATTCCCTATACATGATAGGCTATTTCACCCCATGTGTACTTGCACAAACTACTTTCTCCTCTGTGCCTTGAAAAAGTTCCCCTCTCCTCACCTGCACCTCTTGGAATCCTGAGCTTCCTTCAAGGCACAGCTCAAGTGACACCTCCTACAAGGGAAAGCTCATTCAATTCTTCCAACTGAGTATTTTCCCTTTACTCCCAAAGTACTTCATATATGCTTTGTATTGATATATGGTGTTTGCCCTCACAGACTGAAAGTCCCTTGGTGGAAATTTTATTTTTGTCTTTGTATCCCTAGTGTCTGGTGTAGTATCTGGTTCATAGTAGCTACTCAATAAAAAGGGTTCAACTTTCTGTTAGTGTTCAAAATGTTACTTTACACTGCTATAAGCACATATGTAAATGTCTTGTTTTTTCTTTTGTATCAGTTCATACAAATCTTTTCACGATTCTCTGAATTTCTCATTTTCCCTTCTTACTGTACAATATCTCATAATAATTATATGCCATAGTTTTCCAGCCATTCCCCAATCGATGGGCAGCCACTTTGTTTCCAGTTCTTTGTAACCAAGAAGGGTGCTGATATGAAAATCTGCAACTTTCTCATTTTACAGAGGAGGAAATGGAGGCCCAGAGAAGTTAAGTGACTCACCCAAGGTAATAAAATATAGAAACAGAGAAGGTTTTAAACCTAGGTCTTTCTTTTTTCCACTACACAAAAAATCAATTTAAACATCTTCAAATGTGTAAGTTAATAGAATTATTTCCATTTGGGCAATATGTTTTTATTCCCTAACATAATAGATCATAGATTTAGAGCTGAAAGGGACCAGAGAAGCTATCAAGTCTAAATCCCTCATTTTACTGAAAAAGAAACTGAGATTAAGTTGGGGAATTACTGAGGATCATGTGGGCAGCGTGTGAAGTGGGATATGAACCCAAGTCCTATTACTTTTATAAAACACTATATCCTTCTTGTTCGAGGTACTCCATAAGAACAGTCAGCAATTAAGGTGGCATCCATTATTCAAAATCAGTAAGTAAAATTAATGATCTTTACCCCACTTCTAAGTAGCAAAAGGAAGAACAGCAAAGGTATAATGGTAGTGGTAAGGGAAAAAAGGGAAACAAAGTAATCTACTTTGAGAGATCTCATCTTGAAATGAGATAAGTGTATCAAGCCACCTTTTCCTCCCACTTTTCTCCTACTTCATATTCCCATTCGACCCTCCTAAGAAAATATATATTGTACTTTGAATTTTTCAACTGGAAAGTGCTGGATTCTTGTCTCTGCCAACTCCAAAACTGAGATGTTAGATTCTCACCAAAGGATCCACAATGTAAGGCTGAAATGGGAATACTGCCTAACAGAACCCAAGTTGCACATACATTCTCTCCTCTTGCTTCTCATTACTAAGAAGCAGATTCTAGGGTGGACTGCCTGTGCACTCTTCTGTTGCTCCTTATCCCTATAGTCCACACTGATTTAATCCTCCAATTTGAGGGGATTAAGCCTCAGTTAACTTGGGTAGCATAAAAACACTTAAATGAAACGACAGAGACCTGCAAAGGAAAAGACATACTGATCGATATCCACTAGTAATTATGAGAACGAAAGCACAGAACCTTGTCAAGCCTCTCCTTTTCATATCCATTTATTACAATTTCCTCCCTAGCAACAATTCCTTTCTGGCCACTCTTTCCATTTCAGGAAGATCAAGTTCTCACTTTCCTTACCTGGCTGAAACACAGGAAAGGCAGGGAGGATACTCAGCTCAATTCCCCTTTATTCAACCATGTGACTACTTCCACCATACTTCAACCAAACCTAGAAGACCCAGACAGGCCCAGCCTCCCTGATTAAAATACAAACAAAACCCTTCAAACCAAACCCAGATCCCTTAAAGCTGGTGATTTTTTAAAAGGGGTACTTCATAGACTTCACAGCCTTAGCCACTACATCAGTAATATGACTTTAAAATTCAGAATTCGGTTCACTGTGAAAAATAAACAATGCACAGGGTGTGGGACTGCTTCCTGACTGTTTCCTTTAAACCTTGAAGCCTCAAAAGCTTTTTAGATGTTTTCTCTCCAAACTCCTAAAAGTTCCTAGGCAATTTTGGAAGCATCGGAGAAGACACATTTGCAGGTAGGTGAGGAAAAAGGGAGGAAGAAAGGGAAGTAAAGGAAAGACTGTGGTTTATTTTTAAGAGAAGTGGGCATTTTTTTCCAAACCAAGGAGGAAATCTTTCAGCTATAAGAGGCCTCATGACTGAACAGGAGGCCTCAGGACTCAACAAAAAGGAGTAGTCAAAGAAAAGAGGTAGGGATTCATGGGAGAGGTATCAGATGGTTTAGTACAGGCAAAATTAAAGAGAGTTAGCTCAACCTTACACAGCTTTGTTGTGAGTAAAAAGGGACTGTTGTGAGTAAAATTTTGTTGCTGTAGTAATGTGAATTATCTCCAGATGAAAGAAAGGGGTTTACTTTAGGAAATAAATTTGCTGAATGACTACTATTATAGAATATAGAAGCATTTAAGATAGAAAATTAAGAAGACACCAGGGAAAAGTCCATGATAATAAGTTCATGCCACATAAGCCTCCTTCCTACAAAACCAAATCTTGAAGTTACCTGGTAACTCTTTTGTATCTGCTCCATTTTAAGGGCCCTGCCACTTTGAAACACCTCATACACCCTGGTAAAGACAGGGAACTCATCTACTGAGCAGTAAGGAAGATTATGGCTCTTTATACCTGTAACCATTGGAGGAAAAGAGAGGTAAAGGGTTTTGGGTTTTTTTGGGGGGGGGGCGGGGTAGGAATTGTAAAATGGAGTACTCTACTCTCTTTTCCTGTTTCTCACTTGATTTTCTGAAGAGGAAAACTTCTAGGAAATGACAGGGAAAGTCTAGTAGGACCCAGGGAGGAAAAAAAAAAACATTTTAAAATAAAATCAAAAAATGGCAAGATTAAAAAAGTAACAAAATGTATGAAGCATGTTTGAAAGTAAAAATCTCTAACATTTAATAGATTATTATGTTAATTGAACTAAAGCAAATTGGTCATTTTTTCAACTCATTTCTTTGGTTTAGGGCTCTTGCTAGAAAAAAGCTAAAATGGGTTGTATTAGTACAATGAATGGTTCTCAGAATAAGAAAGTTCTTTTGATATACAGCATTCTGCAAATTTTCACTGTCTTAGTATAGTCCATATTCATTAGCTTCAACAGGGTTATCAGTTCTCAATTATTCAGGGCCTGTTTAGTTGTGAATGTCCTCCCCTTCACCTTGCCATTTCCTCTCATTGGGATCTTTTGGGAGTGATCAGGTGAAGAGTAATCAAGACAGATCAAAATCAGTATTTTTCAACTCTTCAAGTCTGTTAAATATGCTTTGGGGGGAGGGGATGCAAGGGAGGAAACTAAATCTAAAATGAGCCTTTTGCAATTTTCTTTAAGTTACTTTTAGTTTATCCATTGTTAAGCTAAGAGCAAAATTTTGAAAGTATATCCCCAAAAGATACCTTAAATGAAAAAGATTTTGCCTATAAATACAAAAGCCATAGAATGTTAAAGCTGAAAGGGACCTGTGAAATCATCTCCAACTCTGATTTTACTTATAAGGAAAATGAATCTATATCAAGTTTAAAAGACAAAATGAAGCAGGGAAATACATTTGATCCTAAAAAAAAGTTTTACTTTTTGCTCCTCTTAAGAGCAAGCTTTTATGTAATCTACAATGGAATTCACTGATTTTCTCCACAATTAAAGCCTGGCTTAATAAGAGATGGCAGGTTGCCTCATGCCTCTCCACTATTTTCATTACAAATTAAAATATTTTACAGCCCAAGTAAAAAAATTCAATAACCTTTAAAAAATTGACAAAAGTAATGTAACCTCTATCTTATAGCACAATAAAAAGACAGCCTCCTCTAAAGGATAGGGAGTTATGAACACCTGGATTTAAGTTCCTCTGCTGAAATATATTAAGAGTATTACTTTGGGTGAATCTCTCAATTTCTTAGTGCCCAGTCTCCCTACCCCGCCACAGACTATAAATTGTAGAACAGCCGCTGAATTCATAGGGAGAGGCAGTTTCCTTACAGTGGATTCCATAAATCAATTAATAAGATACAATGACTGGTTCTCAGAATAAGAAATTACAGACCAGGTTTTATGGGGCTGGGAAGTTCCACTGAGTGTGAATGTTAATAGTGCAGCATGAAGGAGTCCCAGATATATTTGGGAGGGGTTCTGGTGGACTGTGACTGGAGGATTCACAGAGGTTCATTAACCTAGGGTTCTGGCCAACAGATCCTATGAGTGTGAAGCAGGTGCCCCCAAAATGACCAAAAAGGGATATGAGTTGTGGCTGCTGAGGTTTGGATGGGGTGTGGTCTGGAAACGGTCCTAGGTTATAAAGGTTATTCCTGGCCTGTGGAGCTTTGGCTGAGACGCCTTGTGCTTTAGGGTTGTGGCGAACAGTTCCTGGGGAACAAGGATCATCACTCAGAGTTGTGGGTGGTGACTGGAAGTGGTCCTGAGCCACTAACCCTCCATTCCAGAGATAGAATGGAAGCTCCTTGAGGGCAAGTAGTACCATTTTTGTTTTGTATTTGTCTCCTCAGTGCCTAAGGACAAACAACAACGGCCTAGCAGGTAGTAGATGTTTAATAAACATTTGTTGGATTAGACTGGTTAAGGCAAAATGCATTTTAAATAAAAGTACAGTGTAAAAAAAAGATGAGTAAAATAGGACACATTACTTCAATATCTATATTCAAATAAGGTAACATGGTATGGTACTGTTAATATGAACTGGCTCTTGACAAGTGTGAGCTTGGGGAAATCACCTAATATTTCTAAGTCTCAGTTTCCTCCTTTGCAAAGCAAGTATAGCAGTATTTACATTAGTTACTTCACAAGGCTACTACAGTAAAGAAAGTACATAAACTTAGAAGGTGCTAAAAATGATTCACTATTACTATTCATAAGAATATGGGTTGGTATATACATACATGTTTTACATAGCTTAGGTTTTCTAGCAGTTCTTTTGCATTTATTTTTCTTGTTATTTCTGTAAAAACAAAGCAAAAAAAAAAAAACAAACCCTTCCTTTTAAGTTCATTTTTTAAAAGCTCCCCTTAAATTTCATGTACTTTTTTTTAGGAGGCTTAAACAAATATTTGTTCAAACTATGGTGAGAAGAAAGTGCCTGGAGGATAAAAAATGAACCAGCTGGATGCAACAAAGTCAGGATTTTTAGTGTGCATTGGTATTTGCATTTTTATCTTCATCTTTCTTTATGTGAGGAATACGACTCCAAATGAACCAAAAGAAGAACCAACCTACCCAGAATCAACAGACTGTGGCTTTTATCCAGATGAAATATGTTCAGCCCTTTTTGAAGGAAAAGGGGCTGCCCCTCAAATTGGACAACTCTGCCAGCAAAACACTCACCAACCTGAAATAACCCCTTGCCTAGGGATACCAGGCAGCTGTAACTGCTCTCTGATTTTTCAGGGGCTCCATTTCATAACAAGACCCCTGTCTGCAGAAGAGGGGAATTTCTCCTTGGCATATATCATAACCATTCATAAGGAGTTAGCTATGTTTGTGAAGCTTCTCAGAGCTATTTACCTTCCTCAGAATGTTTACTGCATACACATTGATGAAAAATCACCCCAGAATTATAAAACTGCAGTGAAAAACCTGGCTGACTGTTTCAAAAACATTTTTATTTCATCAAAGAGAGAGACTGTGATTTATGGTGGATTTTCAAGACTACAGGCAGATATTAATTGTATGAAAGACCTAGTGAGCTCCACATTTCAGTGGAAGTATGTAATAAACCTTTGTGGGCAGGATTATCCAATCAAGACAAACAAAGAAATCATACAATATATCAAAAGCAAATGGAATGGTAAAAATATGACTCCAGGAGTAATTCAGCCTGCGCACATGAAATACAGGACACACCAAAGTTATAAAGAATATGTTCATCAAGGAAATGCTTATGTTTATCCAACGAAAAAAGAAAAAAAAGATCCCCCGCATAACTTAACAATATACTTTGGAAGTGCTTACTATGTACTCACTAGACAGTTTGTTGAATTCACACTGACAGATGTCAGGGCAAAAGACTTGCTTGAGTGGTCAAAAGATACATACAGTCCCGATGAACATTACTGGGTCACACTGAATAGATTAAGAGGTAAAATGAATGCTGAACTGTTTGGCTTCTAGGGGAACAAGAATAGAGAGTAGGAAGCAGTTCAGCTCCAACTAAGCTTCATTCCATTTCAAACTTTATTCATTCCAGCAATTTCCTCAAGAGCTCTTTAAGTTGTTGCCAAATGGGATGTGCATCTCATGGTGGGGGTAACAAGGCGCATCTCTTTATCAATGGTATAAAACCAGCCAAGACCAAGGCTTCAAAACCTGTGGAGTTGGCTCTCTTCCCTCTTTTTCCCAAACAATTATAAAGAATTCTCAAAAGCCTCCATCTGAAAGTTATGAGACTACCCCAATACAAATCTTCTGGAATACTATTTAGAATAGAAATGGTATTTATAATAACGTTTGTAGCTTTTACTCTCTTTGAGCTATGTTTTAATAGCTTCCAAATTTAATCTACTAGTTAAGAAAAAGAATTAAAACAAGGATATTAAATTTATTTTCCTTTATACTATCTTTTAAAGAAATCTGCTTTACAATTTTTCTAAGTCTTAACAAAAGACAACTGGCACGTTAGTAGACTTAAAAAAAAATCCTTGTGTTGCTCCAGTTAAGGATCCATTTTGTGTTCAAAAAGCAATTTCTCTTTAGGAAGGCTAACTGGTCCATGCTGGATTTAAACTGGACTGACTGGAATGACTAACTGCTCTGATCTGATACCGAAACAACATGTTAGAGACTCAAAGGTTGATAAAATAATACACAAAATGTATCATTAACTTGAATGATAATTTTGGATTTAATCCTCTGTCATCCTGGTTAATTATATTTCAAAAGATTAACAAGCATTTGTCAAGCACTTACTATGAGCCAGGTATTGTGTTAGGCTCTGGCGATACAAAGAAAAAATTAAACAGTCACTAATTTTAGCAGACTACTGTGGAAAAGACATTATCAGGGCCAAGTGCTTTATAAATGTTGCATGATAAGGATAGAAGAAATGAAATCTAAAAACATAGTTATATTATTTGATGAGGTCAATTTTTTTTTCTTCTGCCTTGGAGAAGTTAGACCTCATCATTTTGGTTTTCCTTTAGTAAACAGAAGTAGCTTTCCATGGACTCCTAAATAGTCACATTCTGTACTATTTATGAGAGTTTAAGAAAATATTTTGAAAAATAGCCATTCTGTTTACGCAGCTAAAATGGATAAAATGCAAGTTTAATGGTTAAGCACTAAGGTGATTCTTCATGTTTTACCCAATGTTAAAAAAAGAATATTAACTATTGAGTTCTTTTATTGGTCCTGGACCCTTAATACTCCCATAAATCATTGTCAGCTGTTAACAAAAGTGGTTGCAAGTTTGATTTCCTTTTCTCCTTTGCAGAAGCTATGATCTCACTTGAGGGCAAAATAAGGCAAATATTCCTTCTTAATCCTACAAAAAGAGGAGGTGAAACAGCTAGAGAAGTCCTTAAAGGGAATAATATTTAGCTGGGATTCACAGAATTCAGACTTGTGATGAACCTTAGTGATCATCCAATCCACCTTTATCATTTAACAGATGAGGAAACTAAGACCCCAAACTTATTTGATAACTTGTTCAAGGATAATAAGAGGCAGACAGGGTTCAAACCCAAATTCTCTTAATTCTAAATTCAGTATCCTTTCTACTAGACTATGTGAGGTTTTTTTTTTTACTCCTGAACCCAATAAAATATAAACAAAACATATAAAAATACTAACTACTGTTAATGACTTCATACATATATTGTTAAATTTTGTTCTAAAATATCAGTTCACTAGTTCTTAAACTTGAAGAAGGAAAAGAATTCTTTGGGGATAATTATGGCTATTTTTAAACTCCCTCAGCTCAAATTGTCTTTTTTTCCCTTAGATGCTCCAGGTGCTACTCCAAATGCTGAGTGGGAAGGACATATTCGGGCTATTAAATGGAAAGATATGGAAGGAGTTGTTCATAATGGTTGCAAAGGTAATATTAAATGTCAAATTATACTTAAATATACAGTTAACTCTAAAAGATTGTGAAGAACACAGAAGGTGTTAAAGAAACAGAGAGAAGGGTAAATGTTCTGACTTTAAGGGGGAAAATGGTAGTGTCTATAATCTATAGACTAGTAAATTTGATTTCAAATTGCTACTAAAGTTCTAAAAGATCCTATTAAGGGTCATTAAGTCATTAAGAACAGCACAAGTCAGACAATCTCTTCTCTCTCTTTTTTTCAAACAAAGCAGAGACGCTAGTAAGCCAGGAGGATGCTGTACACATATTAGCTGGATTTTAGCAAAGCACTAGTCAAAGTTTCCCTGTGCTCCTCTTGTGAAAGATATATGAGAGAGATGGCAGAGTGGTAGGTATGTGGATTCAGAGCTCATTAAATGGCTACTTCTATTTCATCTTGGAAAAAGTTTGAGTTTTCAATGTTTGGGATTAAAGTAAAGATGGCATGTTTATTAAACCTGTAAGGATAAGAGGCATGAGAATTGTGTTCAAGTATTGGATGTACTGTCATATAGAAAAAATATGATTAGACTTCCTTTGCTTGGCTTCAGAAAGCCAACAGTGGATGCAGGTTGCAGTATATTCCAACCTGATAGAAACAATTCCTACAAATCAGGGTTGCGTTTGGAGTTAAAAAGTTACCCTTCATTTAAAAGTCTTCAAACAAAAGCTGCATACCCACTTCTCAAATATGTTACGGAAGGGATTCTTGGGAATCCCTTGCATTATGCAAGGTAAGCCTCTGAGATCCTTTATAATTTTGAGACTCTGTAATGTTCAAGTGGTACAAGAATAATAAAAGCAGACTTTTAAATGTTTCACTTGACAAAAACATCTATAAACAAATTGGATATCTTCTTATAAACCAGTGCTCAATATTTAACTAGGATAACTATAATTAAGATTTTATAATAAAGCAATTATCAACCTGTCTCTTCTAGTTCTCTTTATGTATACTAATAATGCAAAGAAAAAGCAGAACATTAAAATTAGATTTAAGGTGCAGCATTGTTTAACTTTTGGTTCAAAATGTTTAAGGTGAAAAATTCAACTGCCTTCCAATGACATACTTCAGAGTATATTTCTACCCACCAAATGAATAGTTAGTGGCATTCTCAAGTAGGAGAAAAAAGTCAAACCCATTTATTTGAGTTAAACATGTTATAAAGAAACCTCAAAATGGACTGAAAAGAAAAAAAAATTCCCATCTTTTAAGGAGTTTACTAGACTTAGTTGGGGGAACACATATGAATATAGGATATAACAAAATGAATTTCACTGTTTATGTGCTATTTAAGCAAGATGTTTCAGAGAGAAAATTCTACCTAATCAAGTACATTTTGTGGACCATTTATACACGAAGCATTTTTTAAAGAGTCAGTCATTTCTGATTATAATCAATCTCCTCTCCATAGAAATGAAAGAAAACATAACAGTAGCTCACAATTAGATAGCACCTTAAGATCTCCAGAACACTACATAGACACTAGTGGCTTGTCCATCATTGTACAAACATTCCCTACATGACAAAGCAGGATTTGAATCTAGGTCTCCTGATTTCACATCTTGCATTCAATCCATTATGGCACACTGCCTTTCACTATGATGTAAATAGCCTATTTACTTATTCTTAAGTTACACAGAGTTTGATTTGTGTATGTTGAGTCAGTTCTAGAGAATGAACTTGCAAATTTGGTACAATTCTTCATTTGATTATGATACACTGATGATGCAAATGAATCAGGTGCACCAGGCCAAGGAGCTGGAACAAAGCCAGGCCTGCCTAAAACAAACAGACTGTGGACTTAATAAGAATTTTAATCAGACAAGAAAGTGGTCTCAGCACGAGGAGGTTGGCCACTTGGTAGACAGGAGATTGGCCACTTGGTAGATTTTTTTGCCCACAATAATTTATGAAAACCATTGACATTAAGGTTTAGAGGAGTTGTGATTTTAATGGAGGAAGTGCATTTACTCATGAAAAATGATTATTTGAAGTATTAGGGTAAGAAAAAAGTTTGATTTTCAAGCAGTAACATTCAATGGGATGATACTTTGACAAGTAAATGCTGAAGATGTAGGACTACTAGACTTACAGCTAGAAACTGAAGATTAGGTGAGTTAAGTGACTTGCCCAAGGTCACCCACAGGTAGGAAGTAACAAAGTGAGATCCCTTCATAGTTTATTAAGGTTTTATTCAATAGCTGCTCACGTGTACAATAAATGAATACTTCAAGTATCTATAATTTCACTGGTATAGAGACTCCATCAACACACATCACAACCTATAATTTTAATAGGTCATCTTAGAGAAATGTTTTTAACTTAAAAAAAAAATTCATCAACCTGAAGCCAATTTGGTGATGGTTGGTCCTTAGATAAGAGACATAAAGTATACAAGCAGCCAGTAATGCTTGTTGGTTTATTCAGATAGTTTGCCATCGGTTTAATACCAGAAGCCATGTATTCAATTGATACAGCCTTTAATAACCCAGGTTTCCCTTCATGCCATATTGGGCAGGGGGGTGGCATTAAGGATGAGATGTTAAAGTCAAACAGAAACTGGGAACTCATATTATTTATTGTATTTTAAAATTTATTTTGCAAACATTCCCAAATTATATTTTAATCTGGTTGGCCCACACTAGGGAATGTTGTGAGCTGCACATGGTGTGTGCCTGACATCTCTGCATTAGAAGCTTTGGTGGAATGCTCACATAACTAAGCAACATTTAACTACTTCCATTGCAGCTGTGCAAAATTATTGTATTTACAAGAGTTTGAGGGACTTCAATTTTATCAGGAGAAGTGGGGGACAAATATTTACACTAATCACTTGTGTCAGTTATCATGTAATAGAAAAGATGGTATATAAAGTTATAAAGCATTGCTAGTATTATTAAGGTAATAAACTTGAATGTTTGAAATTTTATGACAAATTATTTCCTCTTCCCAAAGTTAAACTTTTACTAGTAATATTTTGCTTAAAATTTAAAATACAAAAAATTTATTTATATGCATTTACATTCCAGGAAAATTTAATTTATTCAATAAACATTGTTTAAGCACCTACTAGGTGCAAGACACTGTGTGAAGCTCTAAGGATAGAATGATAAAAATGAGTCACATATTTAGACATATCTAAACCCTTGGGAAACTCATTCTCTTCTGAGGATGATATGACATGCACACAGGTAAATATAACACAAAGTGGAGAGTGATGGGTACAAAAGATACTGCTCAACAAAATGCTCTACAAAAAACTGAGGAAGAGAATTATTTTCAGTTGCATAGGACTGGGGAGGGAAAGTTTAGGGAAAACACTGGAATAGTAGTTCCCCGAGCTGAGCCTGTAGGAAGAGGAGATGAGAACACATACTAGGCATAGGGGATAATATTCAAGAACCATAGCAGGCTAGAGATTACAAATGCAGCTGAGAGGAATGGCTGACAGTACAGTTTGCTGGAGTGTGGAGGACACGAAGAACAAAACACGAAATAAGGTGGAAGAATTACTTATACAGGAAAAGGTGCTGGTCAGAATTTCATGAAAAATCTAAATGTAAGTACTTGACAAATCAATAGCGTCCTTCGTAAGCCTATTTACTTGCATCTGTGACCAGAACACAATGAAGTACAATGAAGAATTATTAGATTCTTGTGTTACCATGAGACTACAATTTAGATGTAAAAAACCAAAGTGGCATTACTATTATGCTTTGGGGTTTTAAGTCCTAATTTTTAAAAAAATTTGTTATTCATAATAAAATAGTTATGTTCTCCATTTGAAAATTATCCCTTAAAAATTTAACATATTTGCCCATCTAGTCTAACCTAGCAGAATATTACACCAGGCCTTAGATCACCAAACACCTTGGCTTGCCTTATTTTTGCAAACTACCCTTCTTCCCTCCCTCCTGGATTCCCGTTGTTGTTGGGGTTTTTTTTTTTGCCTTTTCAATCCAGTTCCCTTGTATTTTTAGCCAGCCAAAGGATTCCACAGCATTCACCCATGACAGCCATTAAACTTTGTTCAAAAACTATGGTCAATGAGAATAAAAACTTCCAATTAGCTATTTATATGCCAAACTCTAAAAGCCCCTGCCATCAAAGCTACTATGGAAACCTAAGGTAACCAGTTTAATTTCAACACACAGTAGGGAAACCAACAAACTCACAGGTGATGTCCTATAACAGAAAGTTATTTTTACAGATCTAGAATTTTATTGTGTAAACAAAGAGAGCTGACCTTGTACTAACTATGGTTTTAATTTATCTTAATAGGACATTATGTTCGAAATATCTGTGTATATGGATTGGGAGACTTGCAGTGGATTATTGAATCCCCTCACTTATTCGCCAATAAATTTGAGCTCACAACATATCCACTTGTGATGGAATGCTTAGAGAGAAGATACAGACTTAAAGTACTAAATCAAGCAGAAGTCCCTTCAGAATCACATTGGCATTTGCAAGAGACTTGCCATTTTAATATGAAAATAAATATTTAATCAGCAAATAAATGTATACTATCAAAGAATAAAGGGAAAAACTATCAAGCCTTCTAGTTCACTTTATTTCTAGTGATCTGTTCCCCTGAATGGAAGGAAGGAAACACAGATCCAAATAAGAAGAAATGAATACTGAATATGAAATACTGAAAATGCAGGTTAGCACTCCTTAATACAGTTTAGGCCTAAAACCATTAAAAATTGAACAACAGATTTTGAAATGCAAAATGTTATATGCTGAACCTTTATATATTCAGAGAAGAAAGAGAATAATATATTATTTACTGAAGAAATCCTCAAAGGTCAAATTGTTTTATGATATAATTCACTAAAAACTAAAATAACAAACACAGTTCTAGAATAATAAATTAACAAGCATTTACTAAGTGCTAATAAGTATGGGTAATACAAAGAATGTTCAAGAACCAATCAAGGGAGAATAAAGGCTGGATAAAATGGGGAAATTACATTTAAAAATTCTGTGCTATCTGCAGAAAGCTGCAAAAAAACAAATAAATACACTTTATTTAAAATAGTTCATCTATAGTTACCCTTAATGTAACTAAGAAACGAGCAACCTTGTTATAAGAATCCCAAGGTATGATGAACACTGTATTTCTCTGAAGAAAAAAGTAATCTATTACGGTAAACAGTCATTAAGCAGCTTGTTGTTTATCTCAAAATTGTTAATTAACATTTTAATATCACTATTTGACCTGAATCACTCCCTAAATCAATGATATGTATTTAACCATCAACACCCTAACTTAGGAGATATAAAGTTATAAAGTATCTTTCTTCTAAGAGTCCAAAGCACCTCAAAACAACATACAATGTGAATACATATGTACATATGTAATATAATAACAACACAATGAAAAATAACAGAGAAAGGAAATAAAGAAAGAGTCAAAACCAAATGGCATAAAAAGGAAGGGCACCATGAAAAAAATATCTAAAATATAAGCACATTATGAGTCCTCAAATTGGCAGAAGTATCCAAAATGGTGGCAGAAATACAGGAAACTCTTCTTGAAAGCAAGAAATATGAGAGAAAAAGGAATAATCTACCCAATAAAAACCAAAGTAATCTTAAAATGCTACCTTTTGAAAACATTCCTCACAAAATATGTGCAATTTCAATGAATATTTAAGTATTGAAAGGTTTTTTAAAAATCAATTTATGATTATATTTACAACTCTCCTAAAATTAACACACTGGAAATAATACTTTGTACAAATTTTCTTTTGAGTCTCATTCAAATTTATTTGAAGTTGGTTGTTTATAAAGCTCAGATTCACCATAATTATATTCCTTGGGTTATCAACTATAAAGTTAAAAAAAACCATATAAAACATAGCCTTTCCAGGGTTACTTAACTCACATGCCCAAATTAAATTAAGTGTGGGCAAGTGACAAGAACTTTCCCAGCAGAATTTTTAAAGGTTAGACAATGAAGTCCTGCTTAATTATTTCTAATTCCCTTTGATCACCAAGGTAAATTATGGTGGTAGGGAATGGGTGAGGAAAGGGAATGACAGTATCTAGAAAGGCAAAAACTGGGTCCTGACAGCCAAACAGGCAAATGGTTAATTTCTAAGTTGGAATAAAGAGAGATGTTTGATCTGAATGCTTTCAGCTTGAAAAGAGAAGATTCAAGAAGCAATGGACTTTCTAAATGGATAGCATAATAGATGAACAAAAACCCCTTTTATACTTTCTGTAGTACAGAATACAACCAAATACCTTCTTTTATATACAGAAGCAGATAAGATGAATTTTAAAATTAGAGAATGTTAGAGCAAAAAGGAAGCCTAAGAGATCTAATTCAATGCCCAAATTTTGGAGATGAGGAAATTAAGATCCAAAGAGGTTAAAGATCATACTGCCTAAGGATGTACCAAGTCACTAAACAAAAACGAGAGGAAAACCTAGTCTCCTAACGTACTGCCCACATGTACTTCCTCCCTCTTCCCCCCTCCCCCAATATCTCTCAGTTGATAAAAGTGTTCCACTGAGGGTATGACTACAACAGTCTTTTTCTTTGTAAAGAATCATGCTCAGCTACTAAAAGAACTAGCAATTCTAGTTGCTAGTTAGAACAGAGAAGAAATAAGTATTTTCTGAAGAGCAGCTCTAAGTAGATGTAAGTGGGATTTACAAAGTTAATGAAAAAATGAGCATTAGATGTTACTCAAGAGTATAACGAACACTATTAAGAAGATTTTGTATATTAAGTATTTTCAGAATTTTTTTTTTAATTGGAAAATACTGTTCTATTGTTATCTTGGTGAGCTTGCTAGAAATGCTGGCTTCCATCTTGTTTTGAAAATATGTCGTCATGGATTCATATAAAACAAATGTGTCTTGTTCGCTTTGTTACTGGAAAAAGCAGGACTGGAAAGATTTAATGGACAGTATGGCTCTGGAAGTATTATTTAAAAGAATTCCAAACTCGGCCTCACAAAGAGTGAAACAAGCTGGTCATCATGCCCTTGGATAATAACATTCAGAACAGAACCTGGAAACTGGATAAGCCATACAACCTGTAGTGAGGTATCTTCTCTTATTTAAGACACATGCACATGCACCTAAGACCTGGCATCCATATAGTTACACCTTATTTGTTGTTTCTCCTAACAAAATGGGCTTTCCTATAGGCTGTTGTTATAGTAGGGCTTTTGGTAATACAGAAGACATCACTTTAAAAATATTTCACTTTACTAACCTAGCCAGTCTAGAAAACTAGTTAAATTTACTATTACTAAATACACCACTAATATAACACAGAATGCTGCATTGTTTCTTGCTGTGCAACTTACATTCACCCAATTTGTTTCTCATTACTACATGAGACACAGAATACTGTGGGGAATACAATTAAATTTTCTTTTTAATATAAACAAATCATTAGCAAGCAGAAAACCTAGCAACCACATCTCTTAGGAACCCATTTTCTCAAACCATTGTTCATCCTATCTGCTTTAAAACATGGAACCAGGACAGTTTCAAACATTGCAGCCTTGTATATTAAATTGGGTATTCTCAAGATAATCAATGGTAGAATGGATACAAAAGTTGTCGTGCCTAAACCAGGATTCACCTGTCAACTATCACCCAAGTTCAGACCTTGAGATTTGGAGTGAAAGAAACTTCTCTTCCAGAGGTAACAGAATAAAATGACTCGCTAATTCACTGTCAAAGCCTATATGAGGCAAATATGGGTAGTACTCACAAAGATTAAATCTTAGGAAAAAACCTACAACTATTACATACTATAGTTAATACTAACTGGAGTGGTATATTGAAGTCTCCCCATTTTAGTGAATTTAAAATTTGGAAACACCACAGAACTAGAAATTTGGTTTTTGGAACTAGAATTGGCGTTATTTGAAAAAATAGTGTTTAGACAAATTAATTTTCACTTTCATAGAAATAAAGAATTTCACAGTTGGAAATCTAGTCCAATTCCTTCATCTTACATTTTAAGAAACTGAGGCCTAGCAAAATCTCATCAATTTATGAAAGTAATATAAAGATAATTATAAATTGTACTGTGACCAAAAGAACAAGAAATTATATCCAGAAGACACTTATTTTTTCAGATCTCTTCACTATTTTGAAATACTAAAGACTATGTGTCCAATACATCCCGCACTTTCAAAAAATGTAAATTATTGGAAAGATTTTTAAAAAATTACATTTAAAAATCCTTCTATTTAATTTGCCTTCTGACATAAACGAAATAATTTTTTATAAACTAAATTTTTCTCTTTCTTAAGGTCCAACTGGAACAAATCAAAACCCATTCTACTTAGGGAAATGAATACTTAACCCCATTATCTTCATAAGAGTAACCTGTAAAATAAAAATATATAATGAATTGTTCTGTTAGTTATTTCAACCTATTGGTCTGTAATCTCTATAAAGAGAAGCATTGAGTCTTATCTAAATTGTGTATTTTTCCCCCTTTGAGTACCTAGCACTGTGCTTGGCATATAATAAGCACTTAAAAATATTTGTTAAATGAATTAACTCACATGAGAAAGAAAGTTAACCAACTCAAAACATAGTTTTACATCAATCTAAAATAAAAATAAATATTTTTGTAATGTACCAACATACTACAGGCACTGGATATGGCAAGCACCAAACAGCACCAAAAAATGAAACTGACTCTATATTAACAGACAGAAAAGGGCTGGTTACTGGCTATTTCCATTATCAACAAATTTTTCTTCATCTCTTTGCTTTATGCTCCTTCCATCCTCTGGTGTTCAAGGAGGACCAGCTCTGCACGGAAAGGCACTGCATCTCTCACCACTTTCCCAATGCTGGGTGTACCTTCTCTTCTGCTCCCCCACAGGTCAGGGAGGAAGAATCAGAAAACTTCTTTCTTCCCAGATTCTCCCATAACTCAGTAACCTTTCTTCCTTTGAGGGTTACTTTATCTGGTAATATCATTCAATCCAAATCCTGCTGCTGTCAGTATCTACCAGACCTCAGGTCATGCTCTTTTCTTTCTCAAGGAGGTTGGTATCAGGCTCATAATCTCTCCATCCACTTCATCCACTCCCCTTTGCACAAGGGCATTTCAACATACATGTTGATGTTCCCTTAAACACTGTGGTATCCTGGTTCTTTAATCTTCTTAATTCCTACCACCAACTTCTTCATTACTTCAACCAAAAACAAAGACTGTCATACTACTGATCTCACCATCATCCAAAAGTGTTCCACATCCATGATTAAAAGGAAGGATGGAAGGTACAAGCTCTAGCATTTACAATATGCTAGGCATTATGCTAAGCATTGGGAATACAAACACAAGCAAAAAGAAAGACAGTCTTTGCCTCTAATGACCTGACATTCTAATGGAGAGAGAACACAAACAAAGCACCCGCACAAGCATATGGTTTATAGTCCGGAAGCCAAGAACAGAGCTGGGAGGGGAATAAAGGTCCCTTCCACAAAATGAAGGATTCAGAAGCAACACGTTAATGTGCCAGGCTGAGAGGGCCATAGGGATAGCTAAATGTTACAAGGTAAGGAGGCTGCAGGCACTGTTCGAAGTTCCAAAACGAAACAGCATGATTTGGAAGACCAGGGACAGGTGGACTCAATAAAGTCGTGTAGTCCAAGGCCCCTCACAAATGTTACAACAATTTAAGAACACCAGACCAAGTAGTCACTGGGAAATAGGAGAAACCACAGTAGGTCACCTTCCCATCCCAAGATCACAAATTCAACTTATGGGAAAACAGTAACCAAGGCAATTCAAAAGCTTGAAAAAAAAAGAAACTGCCAGGAACCTTACAGACCAAAATGCTCAGTTTACAAAATACTCAAAATAAAAAAATGCTACAAGCAGCTAGAAAGAAGAGTTTAACTACTGAGGAACCACAGTCAGTATCACACATGACTCAGTAGATACAACTCTAAAGGAGCAGAGAGCATGGAATATGATATTCCAAAAGACAAAAGATATAGGTTTATAACCAGGAATAACTTACATAGTAAAACTGAGTGTAATCTTACAGGGTAAAAAATGAAATTTTAATGAAACTTCTACAAGCACTCATAATGAAAAGACTATAAACTAAAATATAAGCAAGGAGTAAAAAGAAAAGTAAAAAGGTAAATACAAGTGAGCATTCAGAAAATACTATATAAGGATGAAGTACTGGGGAAGGGGGAGAAGGGAATTATATAGCATACCCTAAAATCCATAATCTCATCAGGGGTCACAGAGGGAATCAAATAAATAGAGATCTTGGGAGTAATTTTTATTATGTTTTGATGATCTTAAAAGAAGGAAAGGGAGGTGAAAAAGTATACAATGGGGAAGAAAAACAGGAATGGGGGTCATTTATTCTTTCATATAATCAAGGAGCACAAATTGAAGTCTATATAAATGAGGAAAGGGTAAGGGGGAATATGGAGTGGGGTTGAGCATTACTTGAATCTACTTTCATTGAACTGTTCAGGGGATAGTAGAACATCCCGTGCCCCGCCCCCCCCCCCCACATGTTTTGGTACATAAATATATTCAACTCAACAACAGGGAGAGGGGAAAGGGGAAAATAAGGAGGGTAGATTTAGAAAGAAATTAGTAATAGCAAAACAAACTCTAAGTAATATAGAGGAGTAATCTGAAGAGCAGTTTAAAAGGAAAAAAAAGAACAGGGAGTGAGTAAAGGGAAGTGAACAGGGGTAAGGGACTGGAAGCTGTTTGCATCAAACTGAACACCGGTGCTGAGCACACTCCTACTCCATACCCCTCTTTTTCTATGTAAAGAGAGAGGCAGGAAGCAAAGAGAGGAAAAAATATAATAGGATAAAGGGAAATAAAATCTAAAAGTTTTGGCATAAATTAATCCAATGCTGCTAAGATTTAAAAGGAAATAGTTAACTTACTGTAAGTTTCTCAGATAAAATTTTCATTTCTCAGCTATATAAGGAACTGATACAAATTTGTGAGAATAAGGATCATTCCCCAGCTGATAAATGGTCAGAGGATATGAACATGAATTTTTCAAAAAAAAGAATTTCAAGCTATCAAAAATCAAAACTGCTCAAAATCAACAATGATTAAAGAAATGCCAATCAAAACTACACTAAGGTTCCATTTCATATCTTTCAGATTAGCAAATCTGACAAAAAAGGAAACTGACTATAGTTGGAGGGGCTGTGAGAAAACAGATTCACTAATGCACTAATGGTGGAGCTATGAACTGGTCCAGTTATTCTAAAAAGCCTTTCCAATCATTCAACTCTGCACATATATGCCCTATGACTCAGCAATACCACTACTAGGCCTATAACATAAGGAAATCAAAGAAAAGGACTCAAATGTATGGCAATATTTATGGCAGCTCTTTTTGTGGTGGCAAAGAACTGAAAACTGAGGGGAAACTGAGAGGTCCTCATCAAATGGGGAATACCTGAACAAATTGTGGCATATGAATGTAACAGACTACTATTGTGCTAAGAAACATGGTTTCAGAGAAACTCTGGAAAATATGTATGAACTAAGGCAGAGTGAAGTGAGCAGAACCTGGAGAATAATTCGTATTACAACATCAGTAGAGCAAAAACAATTTTAAAGACTTAACTGATCAATGCATGAATCCAGATTAATGAGGAAAATGAAATATACATTTTTGGACATTGCCAATATGGGAAATTTGTTTTGTTTGATTATGCAATACACAACATCTCACTTTTTTATTTGTATCTCCAGTGTCTGGCACAGTGCTTGAATACCCAGTAGAGTTACCTAATAAATACTTTTGTATTCATTTGTTTATGAGTATTTTATTAAAAACTAAATCGTCATACTAAACCATATAGCTAAAAACATGGTAATTCATCAATAACCTTCCCTGAGGTTGGTCCACACATAGCACTTTACAACTGGTTGATGCACTTATCCTGTAATATTGCATATTAATTATAATCTGTCTTTACATCATAGTCACCTCTATGAAAGCAAGGGCTTATCATGTCTTATCAAAACTTTGTATTCTCCCAGCACCTACTACAGTTTTCCTTGCAAATAGCAGCTGTGATAAATGTACATAGAATAAATGAATAGGAAATAAATTAAGGCTACTTTTCCTGACAATCTTATTGTAACAATATTCTGCTAAACTCCAGTCTTGCATTTTCAACTGCCTTTCAGGCATCTCAAACTGGGTGTTCAGTAGACACCCTTGGGAGCAAAACAGAACTTGTCTTTCTATCTAAATCCTCTCCACTTCTATTTTCCCTGTCACTATAAAGGCCATATCCAACCTGTTTTCAAAGCCTACTGATTTCACCTTTGCAGCATGTCTTGAATGTCTCTTCTCTCCAGGGACACTGACACCACTCTAGCATAGGCCCTCATTACCTCACTGATTACTGCAATAACTTGCTGGTAGGTCTGCCTACATCAAGTCTCTCCCCACTCTAATCCATCCTCCATTCAGTCATTAAAACGATTTTCTTAAAGCACAAGTCTGATCATGTCACACAGCCTGCCCCTCAACTCAATAAACTCCAGCAGCTTCCTATTGCCTCCAAATAAAAAATGCTTTGTTTGGCATTCAAACCTTCATAATCCTGCCCCCTTCCTACCTTTCCAGTCTTCTTACACCTTACTCTCCAATGCATACTCTTTGATCCAGTGACACTGGCCTCCAGGCTGTTCTACAGACAGGACACTCTATCACTCGGCTCTATGCATTTTCTCTGACCTTTCCCCATGCCTCAGATGCTTTCTCTCCTCTGCTCCAACTACTGACCTCCTTGGTTTCCTTTAAGTTCCCAACTAAAATCCCACCTTCTATAGGAAGCCTTCCCTAAATACTCTTAATTCTAATGTTTTCCTTCCTTTAACTATTTCCGATTTATACTATAGGTAGTTTGCTCTATATAGAGCTGTTCGCATGTTCTCTCTCCCGTTAACTTTGAGGGCAGGGACTATTTTTTGTTTCTTTTTGTATCCCTAGTGCTTGGCAGAGTACCTGGCACAGACTAGGCACTTACTGTTTATTGACTGATATGACCACTATCAATACTTACGAGCTTTCCTGGCTCACCACACAGCTATCCGTGATTTCTTAGCTATATAAAGTCGTAGAACCACGCTTTGTGCCAAATCAAATGCTATTCTCAACAGACTCTATGGCAGAGATTGATGGAATTCAAAGAACTTACTGTATGACAAACTTCAGCTTTGATTTCTTTCAAGGCTCGTTCAGAAAACACACAACCACAGCAACGCAAGAAGCAAAACCTTGAAAATAAAATACAAGAATTATTTAAGATATTATTTATTATTAATACACTAATATTTATTATAAAGATAACCACAATATCATTATACTGTGAGCTAACAGCATATTATATAATTATAAAAAACACTAGTTACAAATATATATTATAAAGTAACAATTATATTATTACCTAACATTTGTTGAACATAATGTGCAATATATCCACATATACTGTTTTACAGTATCACAGTTTAAAGTGACTAAATTCTATATATAGCAAGTTAACAAGCCCTGTAAAAAGTATGCAAGTCAAAGGGAAAGAAGATTCATCTCCTTTTTCCGTTTCTTCTACTTTTATTCTGTGGAATCTCAGTTTCTAAACTTGTGAATTAATTATCTTTAAAATCCTAGGGGTTAAATGCTTTTTAATACTCTTGGTAGAAAAGATACTGTATCCAAGAGAAGTTTAGTATCTGGCAATAAGTTAAATGCCTACTTTACACATGACCCCTTGTGGCTGTTTGGGGAAAGGCATAGATCAGCACTTTCCATAGAGAAACCACTCATCCCAGATTTTCCACAATAATTTTCATTTCAGTAAAAGAATCTATCCTTTTAACAAGGCCTACAAATATTCATAGTCACCCAACTCTACAATAAAGGGGAAAGATATATGGGTTTTATTTTTAATACTCAATGAAATGCTAATTAAGGGGTTAACCAATTTTAAGAGAACTTTAACTATTTGTCCTTAAATTTTTCAGACATTAGACTTTGACTGCACCTGGAGAATGGGAGGCTAACTGGGCATTTACTGTGTCTTAGCAGCAAAGAATGAAGTAGTGACTTAGACATATTCAAAGTAAGGGATCAAAACTTCTCTAATACAGATGTTTATCATGAACAAAATAAACTTAAATTTAGAATGAAGTATACATATTGGACACAAGACTTTTAGCAGAGAAACTTGCTGCAAATATTATTTTCCCCTAGTTAACTATTTTCCTTCTAATTATAACTTGTTTCTTGTTTACGCAAAACCTTTTAAATTTTATGTAACTGAAATTAGCTCATTTTGACTTCTGTAAATTTAGCCTTTCTATTTCTTGTATAGTCATGAATTCTTCCTGTATCCATGGTTGTGTAAAGTGTTGCCATCCTTTTTCCACAAATGTATTTGTAATGTGAACTTCTACGTGTCTAAATTGTAAATCTGAAATGAAGTATAATTTTTTTAAACTGTCAAAATGGGCTGTGGCTTGAAAATTCTCTTTCTAATTAAATGTTCATAAGCTATTTATTATTGATTGTGAATGAATATTTGATTGATAACACAGTATTCACTGCCTAAAATATATCAAATATCCATACAAAAAAATTTGTTACCTCTACTGTAAGGAGAAAAGACAAAGTCAAACTTCTTTTATCAAACAAAGGCTTGCATCTTACTAGAACAGAGCTGTTATTTCACTGATGTGGGTACTCCTTCCAACAAGAGATGGCAATCCATCCAATGTGAATGTCGCCATAGCCTCTCACAAAATTCACCACAGGGAGTCCACTCAGTATTAGAGTTCTTTCTTACTATTTCTTAATACTGAGAAGACACTTGTAGGGCACAAGGTGTGTTCATAAGTTATACCTTGCTTTTAATACATGAGCAACTAAATTCATCTTCTTTTGCTCATTCATTTTTGATAATATCTTTTACTTCAGTTCTCCTTCATTCATAATGTCTTGGTTGTAATGTGTTGAAGTGTACTCACACCCACCTTCTGTCTACTGTAACATGAATTCAACTGTATAAATCTAGATTAAAAAATTTATGATACCGAGGTTCCAATGAATTCAAGGCTCTCCATTAAAGTCCAACTTCACTGCCTCAATATGGCTGGAAAGTGACTCTGAGTTACCAAAAACTGTATCAAGAGAATGCATACTCTAGCATATCTTACTAAGCTGAAAACATTTGGCCTGTTTTCCAAGGATCAGCCTAGGAAAGTTCAAAGTGTTTTATCAACAGTCTGGTAAAAGGGTTATGAAGTCATTTGTCCACAGCAATTCGAAAAGGTAATTGACAAATTCATTAGAAGGGATGTGATCCATGTGAGTGGAAAGAGTATCCAAGTAATGAAAGAAATGACTCTCTTTGAAGTACTGAAGTGAGAAGAAATGCAAGCCTTTTTCTTTATCACTATCTGTTGGGCATAGAGCCAATGAATCAACCACACACTCCATAACATTTTCCCACTGTGGTAATTTGTAGCTGTAGTTACAAGGAAAAGAGATTCACTTTATGGGAAACATTTGCCCCTTACTTCCTTTCCCAGGCTCAAGTATATCAGGCAACCAAACATAGCTTTAAATGGGTCACATGTGGAAAGTAGCACACAGTAGAGAACATTTTAAAATATACAAAAATTTCTTTAAAATCCCACTGGACTTAGAAGTTACATTACAAAGGGATTAATGTGATGAATATCCAATTGTGACTTAATAGTACCCTTAGAAGACAAAGTCCAAGACAGGACGACTTATACCAACTATTTGTTGTGAATTACTGACCTGTGCCGACCATTCATTTCCAGACCTACAACAGGGCAAATAAATCGGGCACGCTGGAGGTCATCATATTTATCACCTTTTGTATTTCCCTTATCACCAGTCCAGGCTGGATTATCAGAGAGCTTCAGCTCTGTCACATTCTAGGAAAAACCATCAACATTTTAAACAGTTTATATAATGATCACATTTCCCCTTAATGATTCATAGAACCAACACAGAAATTATTATTTTACTCTCTCCTCAGTCAAATTTTTCATTTATCATTAGTTTTTTTAATGCCATCTCCTATATGAGGACTATCCTGATCTCCCAGTTGCTAGAGTTTTCTCCCTATCAAAAAAGTACTCTGTATTTTACTTATGTTTGTGTATTGTTTTCTTGAGAATAGGAATTATTTTGCTTTTTTTTTTTTTAAAAATCTTTGTATCACCAGTAAATAACAGATCTGGAACATACTGGCTGCATACTAAATGTTAATGAAATAATGAATGAATCATATGATCTAAGTAACCCCAAACCTGAAGAGAACATTACTCTAAAGTTATGAAGGGAATTGGTATTTTATTTATCCACAGATGAGCTAATAAATATTTGGTAATTTTAAATTTCGATTCTCAACCAAATTCAACTATTACATATTGAATACCTGCTAGATGCAAAGCACTATTTTACTATATTTTGACAGAAAGAAATAACCTTCATAATTAAAAATTAAATCATGAGAAAAAAACTACATTCATCCCAATGATAAAGGTAAGTTTTTCTCTTTATGAAAGAAATATCACTAATAATAACTTCCACAAGACAAATTAAAACAAAGAGCAAGACATAATGGAAAAGGGACTCACTAGCTTAAGAGTCAGGAGACCACCCAGACCCAACTGACTAGTTGTGTAACCTAAAGGCAAGTCACCAAATTCTTACATCTCAGTTTCTTCCTGTGCAAAACAAAAAGGAAGAATTGGATAATTTTTGTTTCATTTCAGATCTAAAATTCCATGTAATTATTTTCCACATCTTAAATAACAGGAACTGTCCTTTAAGTTACAAATATTACCTTATATTTGTATGATAGTTTAGAGCTTTAAAAGGTTTTTTGACATTCATTATCCGATTTAATCCCTCACAAAAACTCGCAAACACAAATATTATGTCCATTTTAAAGATGTTACCCACAGCTCAAGGACATTACGTGGCTTGTTTAGAGTTACATAGCAAGTTAGTAAAGCTATTACTGGAACTTACCTCTTATGGTTCCCATCTTTAAGTATACCAGTAACAGCAAACATTTGTGACCCTTGAATCATTTCAGAATTATTAATATTACCTTAATGCTCTTAATGTGAGATGCTGCCTGCCCAAGGGCTTTGTCATCAGATTTGTCCAATAAAAACTCAATGACTGCATCTTTGTTATAAAGTCTGTAACAATAAGAAACAGTGAAAATGTTATAATTATAGACAATAAAATAGCTGTGCTAATGGAGGTAAAATTCATCGAATGCTTAAAGCAGTGATAAGGATAATATACACTATTTACAACTGACAATGAGAATGTATTACATGATGGTTCTTTTAAGTGCATTTCAGAGAAATATAAACAAGAATGTATTATTTATCAGTAGAATTGATTTAGATATGTGTAGTGTGTATAAGGAAGGCAACTAATCTTAAAAGAAGTCTTAAGGAAGGATTAAGCTTGAAGAATATGATCCAGATATATGCTCAGAGGAAAAAGGAATCCAGAATGAAGATATTTGCTGAGGATAGTCTACAAATGGATAATAGTCCTATTTACAAACAGAAATTTACTTGAAATTTATTTTAAAAAGAGAGCAATAATTCAAAGAATAACAAGCATACCTGCCAAGTTCACAAGCTACTATTGGTCTTCTTAGTATTTCTTGGCTTAAAGTACAATAGTTCCACTGGGCCACTAATTCAGCATTTTTGTCAACCTAAGAAATTAAAAAAGAAAAAAATGATACATTTGCTTTTAAATTACTTTCATCTTCTGTTTGTTATGTGGTTCAGATTTTTTCCCTATTATTCATTCATTCATTCCACTTCAACTGCACATAGGATGGTCACACATGGGAACTCATCACTATGCACAAGTATTTCACTTCCTTAATTAGACATTTCTCTATCTGACCAGAACTTCTTTAACTCCTTCTCCTATGTTTCACCCCTCCTAAACCAATTCTTCTTCTTCACTGACATCTCCAATCCCTTCACTTTCCCATTAGCGTTTCTCTGACTTCCTTTTCCAATTTCAACCCAATGGTTAACCATTTGAACTCTATGTTCTCTTCTGCTTCTGAATCCCTTTGTCCTACCCTGGCTCCTCTCTTTCCAAACCTCAGCACTGGATTGCTGCTCTTCTTTCTCATGGGTAACTAAAAGGAACTGAAGGGAGTCACACATCTGCTGAGTAAGTCCATTATAAATTCATTAGCCAACTTCAACTGGGCCCATTGAGCAAGGCAGTCCTTTCATTTCTCCTTAATTAAATTCTTTGTCTCATTACCCATAGATGTTTTAATAAAACTTTTCTTCTCTCCTCAAATCACACTTCCCCCACCACTCTCTTTTTAGCAGATCTCACTTCCTACTTTACTGAGAAAATTGAGACCATTTTACATAAATCCCCTCTTCCTCCATTCTCTTTATTTCAAAATTCCTCCACTCATGGTCAGACATGATAACAAGGTAGACCCTGCCAAGGCCAGCCTCTCTACAGACACACTTGATCTTATCCTTTCCCTTCCTCTTCAGTAGACTGCCCTTCTCTCGAATCTTCAACTTCACCCAATCTGATGGTTCTTTCCTTACTGCCTTTCAAACATGGTCAAGTCTACTCCATCCTCAAAAAACTTTCACTAAACCCAACCACTCCTTTAAGCTATCATCAAATATGTCTCTTCCCTTCCTTAGTGACACTAATGGAAAAATCATCTATACTCACTGCTTCCTCTATCTCGTCTCTCTTATTCCTCAATTCTTTGCTATCAGGCTTCTTACTTCATCACTCAACTGAAACTGCTCTTTCCAAGGTCACAAAAGATTTATTATTGGCCAGATCTTACAGCCTTTTCTCAGTCCTCATCCCCCTAATCTATCTTCTCCATTTGATACCACTAACCACCCTTTTCCTTGAATCCTCTCTCAAATCTGAATTTTCATGGCATTATTCTCCTCTTTCTCTTCACATTTGTCTGACTGCTTTTTCTTCATCATGTCTGGTGGTTTCACCATTCATATCAAACTCACTAGGCGTGAGTGTCCCACAAGGCACTGACCTAGGCCTTTTTCTCTCTCCACAATTTCTCTTTTGATAACCCCATCGGGTCACATGGACTTATCATCCTTATGAAGACTCTCAGCTCTATATATCCAGCACCAATATCTCTCTGATCTTCAGTTATGCGTCGTTAGTTGCTTACCAGACATTTTAAACTAAATGTCTTGGAAACATCCCAAAGATTTTGGACTCAACATATCCAAAACTGTACTCATTATGTTTTCCCCAAACCCTCTCCCCTTCCAAACTTGCCTATTTCTATGAAAGATTCCACCACCCTTCCAGTTTCCCAGGTCCCAAACCGACATTATCCTCAATATCCCACCCCACCCTACACATCCAAACAACTGCCAAATCTTGGCATTTCTACCTTCACAACAACTGTAGCTTCTGATTCTGATTCTCTCTCTCTCTCTCTCTCTCTCTCTCTCTCTCTCCCCTAACAGTGACTAGTTTCATTCAGGCCCTCGTTATCTGTCACCTAGATTACTGCAACAGCCTTCTAAAAGGCATCTTTGTTTCTAGTCTTTCCCTATTCCAGTCCATTCTACAGACACTGCCAAAGACATTTTCTTTAAATGCAGATCTGACCATCTGACTCCCCTATTCAATCAACTCCAGTGACTCTCTATTTACTCAAAAATCAAATATAAATTCCTCCAGGTAGCTTTTAGAGCTATTCACAATTTGAACCTAACTACCTTTCTAGCTTCATTGGAACACAGTCAAACTGGTCTTCTCTCTAGTCTTTATGTAGGGCACTCCATCTCCTGTCTCTGTGCCTCTGTACTGGCTGTCTCCCATACCTAGAATGAACTCCCTCCTCACCTCTGCTTCATATATTTCCCTCTTTTCCTTCAAGATACAGCTTAAGTACTACATCCTATATGAAGCCTTTTCTGATTCTCCAACTACAAAGTGATATGCCCCTTCTCAGACTCTCTCCATATTGAAGTACTTTGTATTTGTTTTCTCTCTCTTCATATTTGAAAGAATGAATGAATAAAGCATTTGTTAAGTGCTTATAAATGTGCAAAGCACTATACTAAGTGTTAGGGATGCAATTAAAAAAGTCTCTGTCCTCAAGGAGTTCACATTCTACTAGGGGAAACAACACACATGCAAGGTTTCCATTGCAAAGGTCCCACAGTCTTTAGAAGAAGATGGTAATTCCATTTCCATAGATAAAAATCATACCACTTTCTGATGTTGAATCATTTGACAGTGTCAAAGTCTTTGGCGATGAGAACTTGGTTTTCTGGGTTTTTAATAGATGCGGTTGTAACACTGAGAAGAGCAATTGCTAGGCTTCATCTTGACACAGGTTGCTTCTTTGCTTCAAGCAGTGGGCTGAAAGTACTGCTATTCCTAAAACTTTTTAAGTTTAAGTGGCTGTCTCCACTGGGGTTTGAGTTGGGGAGAGACAGTGCTAAGGTGGCGGTGGTGGTTTGACAGCATACGCTGACTCCTGTCTCTCCCAGAGGATGCCTTGCTGCTTCAGCTAGGCTGGCTTGTCTGCCCTCTGTGTGGCATTTAAGTGGCAGTTGGTGGAGATGGTTGACCCCTTTCCACAGCATTTGCTTCCCCAGTAGCAAATAAATATTTATTCTGTATATACTTACCTATATACTTGTTTCCCCTACTAGAATGTAAGCTCTACAAGAGTAAGGATTGTTCAATTTTCTGTATTTGTATCCTCAGCACAGAGCAAAATGCAGGGCACGAAGCAAGTATTTAATATATACTTAATGATTGAGGGATAAGTATAAAGAGTATAAAGACTTGATTACAGAATTTCAGAACCACAGAATGTTTGAACTTAAAAGGATCTTAGAAGCCCTCTCCTTGCCAGGGTCAACTACTTTTTATGTACCCATGATCTCCAGCAGACTGTCACTACCATAATTCTTACTTTCCCTCTAATCTTATATTTCTTCCTAACCCCTTTCATTCCTTAACACCTTTAAAAATCTTATTTGACCCTACATTCTCAATAGCTATCATCTTATATTTTTCCTCCGCATCTCAATTAAACTTCTTGAAAAGCCATTTACGTAAACTTAGTACCTCTGCTTCCTCTCCTTTCCCTGTCTTGTAAACACTCCACAATTTGGCTTTTGACCTTGCCATTCAACTTAAACTGCCTTGTTCTAAGCTACCAATGAATTCTTAATTACCAAATCTAAAGGCTTTTCTCAATCCTTATCCCTCCTGATGTCTTTACAGCATCTGATACTAGGACAACCCAGATTCACTTTCCTTTCTAGGTTTTTATATACTGCTTGGTTCTTCTGACTGATCCTTCTTAGCCTGGATTGTCATCTATACCATACTTGCTAACTGTAGTTATTCCCTAAGTCTCTTCTCTACACTCTTGTTTGGAGATCTCAGGAGTTCTCAAGGGCTCAATTATCTTTATGTAGATGATTCCAAGATCTATACATGCGGCCTCCATCTCTCTTCTGAACTCCAGTCCTGCATTACAAACTGCCTTTCAACAGTTTTGTACTAAAGGTTCCTAAAAGTTCTTAACTAAAACTAAAAGTTCACACAGACTATCTGTGCCCAACCTGTGGTAGAGCATTCTGAGCTCGTATTGGTCTGATCAGTCATAGTCAGGCACACTGAAACTTCACTTTATTACGGTGATGTCATTTTAGTCCTCTCTGAGGACAACCAACCAACCAACTAAATGTTCCATAGGCATTTCAAACTCAAACAGAACTTACTTTTTTCTTCCCCAGTACCTCAACCCTCTCCCTCTTCTAAACTTCCCAAAACTGCTAAGGTTGCAAACATCCTTTTAATCACCCAGATTTTTGCAACCTCTCTATTATTAAAGCCAGAATTTATATAGTGCTTTTAAGTCTGCAAAGTACTTTATATATGTTATATTATCTGATCATCACAACAATCTTTGAGGTAGGTACTATTAGTATCATCTCCATTTCACAAATAAACAACACAGGCACAGAGTGGTTAAATGACTTGCCCAGGGTCACACTGCTAATAAGTGTCTATGACAATTCTCCTGAGTTTTCCCAACTCCAAGTCATGTACTCTATCCAATATGCCACCTAGTTTCCAAGGTTAATCTCAACTCCTCACTCACATTTGTTCGACATATTCAATCACTTGCCAAATCTTGTTTGATTCTGCCTCCACAACATCCGTCACATCATCCCATTCACCCCATCACAAAGCTCCTGTGGTAGTTCAAACCTTCATACCCTCTCATCAAGACTATAGGAGTAGTCAAATAAATACAGTAATTTCTTAAAATGGCAAGCGAAAAACAATCTTTATATCAAGCTATTCCTTTGCACCAGGGACTGCCTAGAATTTTACTTCCTCTTCACCTTAATTTCTTAGAATGAGAGAACTGCTCTAGATGGCACAGAGACTCCTTCTAGTGCTAAATCCATGATCCTGTAAATAGTTCAGAAAATGAAGTAAACAATAAAGTGCATAAAAACAAACAAGTTACAAGAATAGCATATCTTAAAGATCATCAGAGAATAAATATTACCATTTGTTTTCAGAATAACTCTTCTAAGTGTTTATTAAAAACACAAAATAATACTATCAATTTAATTAAAATAAATGTATCATATAATCTGTCCACCAGGGGGCATATCATGCCATTAAATTTGGATTAATGACACTGAGCCATAAACCAAAGTACTATAAAATATATAAATACACAAATACAAAATTCTGAATACATATAGCTAACTTGATATTTCTAAAAATGCAAAAAGCAACTACATAAGGCTCAATGCCCCTAACATCAATCTCTCTCCCTGCTCTTTTAAGAACAACTTTCATTCTACTTTTTAACTTTTACATTTGTCATTCATTACACGAGCAATCCAAGAAGAATGAATAGACTACTGGAACTCAAAAATAAATATCGGAAAAACAAATAGCAGAAGAGGTATCAAAAAAGCCCTCTTGGTACCTAAAACTTTATCATAGGTGATATATCTCTGTTTATTAAATATTCTTCCATGCTGTCTGCTTTGTCTTTTAAAATTCAAAAACTCCAAAGTGAAGGCGTTTCACACTTCCTAACATCAGAGTTCAGCAGAGACCAATGGATATCTGGTCAAAGGAAGGCAAAAGAAGGAAAGGTAGAGATGCTCAACATTCTTCTTTACAAGTTTCCAGAGAGAAGTCCAATGCACAGATATAAGTAGCAGTCAGGAGATCTAGATGGCAGTCCAGTGTTTATCACTGACTTGTACAAGTGTGACACCAAATGAGTAGTTTCCCAGATCTGTGCCTCAAATGAGGAATTCAAACCAGGTCCTCGATTTGAAATCTAGTTTGTTTTTCTCCCCCTTGTGCATGGTTGCTTCTTTACTCCATGTAGGACTTTAAACTCAATTTCCATTATCTCTGTTTCTCTGTGACATATAGGTAATAGTAATTGCCTTTTACCACCTCTTAGCAGTCTGGATAGATTGCTGAGTGTTAGGGGCCAAGCTCTGGACTGCCCTCTGGAAACTGGCTCCACCCTCAGGGAGCTGGCTCTGCCCTCAGGGAGGAACATGGGAGGGGCTCTGACTGGGGATATAAGGGGCTGTTGGGGAGGGATCA
>CM053769.1:280480449-280529521 GCA_028658325.1 Potorous gilbertii | reverse complement strand
CTCCTTCACTGTGTTTCTGCGCGGCTTCCACTGTTCCAGAATTTGTCAGGAGTTCTTTTTAGAGGAAATCCATAGGCTGTGGGTTCGGAGCTAGCAAATGTGAGTCTTTCTACTCCGCCATCTTGGCTCCGCCCCCCCAATATATCTAAAAAGTAAAATAGAAATTGAAAGAATCTATCTGAAATTTATCCTGAAAAAGATCCTAAATGAAAACTCCCTGGCATATTATGACCAAATTTCAGAGCTCCCAGATTAAAAGGAAAATACTTCAAGCAGCCAAAAATAATACAAATACCACAGAGCCACAGTCAGGATCACACAAGATTTAGTGACTCCCACTTTAAAGGAGTGGCAAGCTTGGAATATCATATTCTGGAAGGCAAAGGATCTAGTATCACAACCAAGAACAACTTGCCCAGAAAAACAATATAGTTCTTGGGAGGAGGGGACATGGATATTTAGTGAAATGTATGACTTTGAAGTATTAATGATGAAAAGACCAGAGCTGAATAGAAAATTTGAAAGTCAAACACAAGACTCAAGAACACTATAAAATAGTAAAGATGAAAAAGTAATAATAAAGGACTCAATAAAGTTAAATTGTTCACATTCCTACCTGGGAATATGATACATGTAACTCCTAAGAACCTTATCTATTAGGGCAGTTAAGAGGAGCTGATATAGACAGAAGTAATGGATGTGAGTTAATTATTCTGGAATGATCTCCCCCCCAAAAAAATGAAGATGTAAGAAAGAGGAATGCATTGGGGAAAAGGAGGGAGAAGTAGAATAGAGAATATTTTATCACCTAAAGGAGGCATGCAAGGAAGAGATATTATAGTGGATGGGAAAATGAGAGGTGGGGCAGTGTTTGAACCTCACTCTCATCAAAATTAGTTCAAAGAAAAAAATATATATATGTATACACTCACACACTCAGTTGTATATAGGAATCTATCTTACCCAATGGGGACTAGAAAGGGAAGGGGATAAGAAATATAGGGCAGGGAATTATAAAAAGGAGGGTGATGGGAGACCATGGCCAGAAGCAAAACAGACTTTTCAGGACAGACAGGTTTAAAAGAGAGAGAGATATGTATAAACATATATAAATAGGATGAAGGGAACCGCACAGTTAGTAATCATAACTGTGAATGTAAATAAGATGAACTCATCCATAAAATGGAAGTAGATAAAATGAATAAGAAACCAGAATCCAACAATACGTTGTATATAAGAGACATACTTGAAACAGAATGACATACCTAGAGTTAAAGTAAAGGTCTGAATCAGAATTTATTATGCTTCAGCTGGAGTAAAAAAGGCAGTGGTAGCAACCATGATCTCAGACAAAGCAAAAGCAAAAATAGGAAAAATTAAAAGAGTTAATCAAGGAAATTACATTTTGCTAAAAGATACTTTAGACAATGAGGTAATATAAAACAATTATAGCAAGTTTCTCTGAGAAAGGCTTCATTGCTGAAATACTGAAAATAGAACTGAGCCAAATTTATAAAAATAAGAGCTACTCCCCAGTTGATAAATGGTCAAAGGATATAAAAAGGAAGCTTCCAGAAGAAGAAATCAAAGCTACCTATAGTCATATGGGAAAAAATGCTCTAAATCACTATGATTGGAGAAATGCAAATTAAAACAACTCTGAAATATCACCCTACATCTATCAGAAATGACCAATGCTGGAGAGGATAAAGGGAAAATAGGTACACTAATGAATTCCTAGTGGAGTTGTGAACTGGTTTAACTGTTCTGGAGAACAATTTGGAACTAAGGGCTAATAATGCCACTACTAGGTATATATCCCAGAGACAAAAAAAAAAATAAGGAAAAGTACCTGTATGTACAAAAATATTTATAACAGTTCTTTTTGTGATGGTAAAGAATTGGAAATTGAGAAGATGCCCATAAGTTGTAGAATGGCTGAACAAGTTCTGGCATATGACTGTGATGCAATACTATTGTGCTATAAAAATGGCAAGGAAGGTGGTTCCAGGAAAAAAACAACAACATGCAAAACCTATATGAACTGATGCAAAGTGAAATGAAAAGAGCCAGGAGATCATTGTGTATAGTAATAGCAATGCTGTAATGATGATCAACTGTGAAAGACTTGGTTATTCTGATGAATACTGGGATCAAGGACTCATAATGAAAAAGTGCTATCCACCTCCAGAAAGAGAACTGATGAACTCTGAGTGTAGATGGAAGTATAGTCTTCATACTTTTTTTTGTTTTTTTAAAAGATACGGCTAATAGGGAAATATGTTTTGCATGATTTCACATATAAAATTGAAAAATTGCTTACCTTGCTTCTATCTCAGTGGATGAAGGAAGACTAGGAAGGAGGGAGAGAATTTAGGACTCAAAATTTAAAAAGAAAAGAATGTTTAAAATAAATAATAATTTTGTATTATTATTAAAACTGGCAATTTAAACCAGGCAGAAGAAGTTGTCTGGTTGTAAAAACTGTATAGAGTTAATTGCCTGTATGCTTACAAGGACGTAAGTAATGAGGCCTCCCTAATATGCCTCACTGACACAGTAATATTACATGAATACTTTAAAAAATCATTCATACTCAGTGCTAGCCCCGCCTCCTACGTTCATGGTGACTTTAATACCACATCACGACACTCATCTTGAGTCAGGGAACCCTTTTTACAATCCATTTATTGTAGCTTAGGTGTAAGATCTCTTAAAATGCTGTAAGAATGTAATCCAAGGACTGGCTAACTGGCTATAAATATTGGATTTGGAAGACCAATCCAAAGAGACATATTTTAACCACTTTTAAAAATATATTACCTTAATATAATGTCTCAAGGAAGTGGTCGCTATCTACCACTACTTTAATTCCTATTTTTTAAAATGTTAATAGCAATCTGCCTTATAGCTGGAAACCTATTTCCTGGGTAACACCATGGGTAAAGTCTATGCCTCCATTCTTGTCTAAAAGACTTATTGATTAGAGCATGAAAAATGTATGCACTGACAAGACTCAAAAGGCCTTCATGCCTACTGGAGTATAACTTGTTACTGCAGTCCATTTTGGATGAAGTCTAATACAAAAGGAAAATAGCCTGACTTGGCCTAATCATCGCATTCAATTCAAGGTCACACAAGACAATATTGGCTAACTATAACATGAAGCAGTTAAGAATTCATTAGTATTATTGACTCTATTAGATTGTAAGTAAGTAAGTAAGATCCCTCACTAGAAATGACTTTACATCAAGCATTAACATTTACTCAGGGGTGAGTCAGGGCTGCCTTCGTAGTCCTGTAATTTTTAACTTAAAAAATGGAATTGATAATACATGCCCTGACAAGGACAAGATTAAAGATATAATACACACAGTAGGAAAATTGGTATTCAAAAGCATAAACAGAAAATTGGTTATAGTGGTTCCCTGACCAAAATGCTACACAACATAAATGAGTTTGCCACATGACCAAAACTCCATTTTAGCAGGACCAAATGCATATCTTTCTTGAATGATAGCCAGAAGAAAACATGCCCCATGCAATTTCAAATATAAAAATCAAGAGATCTCAATAATATCTAAAGAAAACATCTATTGTCACCTTGGAATTCCCATAGGGTTCCAAACCAAAATTCTGTCAAGGATGTGATAACCAACATGACTACAGACTTGGGCCTCATGGATATAACATAATTGGCTCCTTGGCAAAAAATAGATGAAGTAAACACTTTCATCTTACCCCATGTGTCATTCCACTTCAAGAATGATGTGGTCCCTGAGAGTGCTCTTAGGATCTTAGAAAAGCTAAAAATGACCTCAAGAGATGGGGCTATACTTGCCCCAAAGCATCAATATTGACCACTGTATTTTTCTTATAAAATGAAGTTGGGATAGAATAAATCTACTACTACCAGTTGTAGCAGCAGGAATCATTCAGGTGGTTCATGGAGTGAGTTTTCTGCATCAGCTAATCTGGGCCAACCATTCTCTTAGAGATACAGTAAGGAACAAAATGAAACATGAACCTCAATCAAAGCACATGATCACTTATTTAAATGACTCTATGGAAGGAGAATTTGGAAATGAAGGCACAGTATCATCTAACATCTGGTCCCAGCTACACGTAGCCTCCCAATGACTGTCAGCTAAAATCTCAGTTGAGTGGACACTGAATAGAATAGTGTTATCTTGGAACTATGGCTAAATAACACTTTGTTGGTCCTAGAAGGAATTGAGAAGAATTTAAAATGTGTGGTGTTTTTATTTTAAGTAGTCTGCAAACACAATCAGTATAAAGTATATTCCATTACCTTGATGGTTACAGTTTCAGTTTTCCTTATGAAGAAAATATGCTTTACCTGATTTATGGACTGGTGATTCATTCACAGAGAGCCAGACTGGACTGTGTCCCATTGAATGGGGTCAGGAGATTTGGCTCTGGAAATAAGGGCTGTTTGTTTTTGACATAGGGCATCAAATGAAACGTTCCCATATGTCCTTTGCCACTGTGGTCCTCAAAAGTATGGAGTTATTACCCAATGGTAGGATGCTATTTTTAAAAGATTAGTTAATGCCATTAAATTGCCAAAAAAAATTAACTGAGATTTGGGTAAATTCAAGTTTTTGAACTGGGAGAGAGCTTAAGACAAGACTTAGCAAGAATTGTGTTACCACTATCACTGTGGTTGTTGACTTGCTTCAGTCACATTCAGCTCTTTCTGACCCAGGTTTTCTGGACAAAGATACTGGAGTGGTTTGCCATTTTCCTTTCCAGCTCATTTTACAGATGAGGAAACTAAGGTCAATATGGTTAAATGACTTGCCCAGGGTCATGCAACTAGTGCATGTCTGAAGTCAAATTTGAACTCACGTCTTCCTGACTCTGGGCCCAGTGTTCCATTCACTGGGCCACCTAGCCGCCCTACTATCATAGATATTGTTGTATCTTTTGAAAATGGATATCTGGAAAGTAATTATTTCAACTTATTTCTGTAAATATTCTTCATGTTCTCATTGTTTTGTTGAAGTTATATTACTCATTTTCCATCCTCCTCTTTAATGTTTTGCAAACAAGTGTGTATGCAAAACAATTTTAACCATGGTTGTTCATGTCTGCACTTGGTGTTTGTTGGATACAGCAGTTTCTGGGCTCTTATAGTTTCCTCATTATACTTACTATTTCACATCAATTAATCTCTAAGAAATAGTGATAGGGACAATGTCTTTATCATGAAAGTAATAGGAGTGATGACAACTCCTTTGAAAAGATGCAGTTAGAGTTGTTGTAATCACACACAACATCTTATTCTCATTTTAATTTGTTGCTCCAGGCTGGTTTTGATTTGGTCCTTCAACCAAACTATACAGTGATATCAGAAAGCTAGCTCTGAAATGACTCAAATGACCAGACATTTGCTATTTTGTTAAGATATAATAGTTTTCACTTTCTTTTGAAGAGTTGCTAGATATCACCATATCCAGTGTCTTACAACTTTCTTCCTCTAGGAGGTATTCATGACTTTTAAGCATGAGGCATCTGAGTCATCTGTAAGCCTTTGGCCTCTTTCATGTCTTGATCTCACATCATATTTTCCAACATACTGTAAACTTTGCTGCCCACTTTGCTTTGACATCTCAACGTACCAAGGTATATATTGATTTCTATGAAAGATATTTTCAAATTCTTGATGGTCTTTCCATATTTCATAGTCAATGTTGGGGTAGTTGTGGAAAGATAGGCACACTACTGCATTTTGGTGGACCTGTGAATTATTGCAACCATTTTGGAAAGCAATTTAGGATCAGGCAACTAAAATGATAAAAATATCCATCTTCTTTGACTCAGAGACTTTGCTGCTAGGCATATGCCTCAAGAAGTCTTTGATAAAAAGAAATGCTCCATATAAATCAAATATTTATAGTAGCATCTTTTTTGTGGAGCCAAAGACCTAGAAGGAAAGGAGAAACTGAAGGATTGAGGAATGGCTAAATAAATTGTTGCACCTGAATGTAATGTAATATTATTGTGCTATATGAAATGACGAATATGTAAACATTAAGGAGTGTGAAAAGATTTACATGAAATAGTGTAGAGTGAAGTAAGAAGGATCAAGAAAATAATATACAAAATGATTAAAACAGAGTAAAGAACAACTGCCGCAAAACATTTTTTAAAAACGTGATAAAATTACAAAGAATGAGCATGACCGCAAAGAAGAGAAGTGAGAAGACACCACCTCCTACTCCTTTGCAGAGGTGGAGGGATTTCCCATTAAAAAGCAACATATGGGATGGCTCTTTGGAAGAGAGATATGGAAGACTACAGAGAACTTAAGGTGATTTAACAACAAAAGACATCAATAAAAATGTATTTTAAAATGTATTTTTGACGTCTCTACTTTTAAAATCCTTACTTTATTTTTTTTACAACAGACCTTAGTACATAAGCTATGGTTTTATCTGTTTGCTTATGTTCATCATGAGCACTACAAGGTAAGATGCCCAAGTATCCAGTGAAGTGATGCTACTTCTTGCCTTTGGACATATGAAAAACTAACGGCAATTTTTTCTCTCTGTCTCTTTATCTCTATCTGTCTCTCTTTTTTCTCTCTCTGTATCTCTGTCTTTGTCTCTGTCTGTTTTTGTATTTCTCTCTGTATTTCTGTCTCCCTGCACATCTCTCTGTTTCTATCTCTATCTCTGTCACTTTTCATTCCTGTCTTTCTGTCTCTCTTTTTTCTGTCTTTGTCTCTGTCTCTCTCTGTTTCCCTGTCTTTGTCTCTCCATCTTTCTCTGTCTCTGATTCTCTCTCTGCCTCCTTTTTTTCTTTCTGTCTCTGACTCTGCATCACTCTCTGTCCTGTCTCTGTCTTTCTCTCTCCTTTTCTAAAAGAGTGAACAGTCACATCAAACAGGCAGATATGGATGGATTATGATCTGTATCATTAGAGAAAACATTCACATTGATGAGATCACAAATTTATTTGAAAATTTGAGTGTCAGCTCAAGTTTGTTTTGAGTTTTTTTTTTTTGCAAAATAATCTGAGACATACAACTGTGAGTACCCTCTGCTCTCTTCCCACCACTATCACTATAGAATTGGAAAGGAGACAAATGGTTTCATGGATTGCTATGGCTTAAAAAAATCATCATATAATAGCCAGCCTTCTACCAATGAGCCTTTTTGCATTTAGATGGGCTGGAACTTGGATACCGGACTTGCAAATTCCTTATTTAAAGCTTTTCTGATATAAGACCTTCCCAAATTATGCCATAGGTATAGCGTTTAAGAACCCAGGACCATTTCCTTGCTCTGATGACAATGATGATGATGATATAATTAACATTTTTAAACTACATTTATTAAGTACCTATATGTGCTAAGTACTAAGCTAAACACTGGGAATACAAATAAAGGCAAAAGACAGTCCTTGCTCTCAAGGAGCTTATTATAGTCTAATGGGTGGAACAGCATGAGTCAAAGTTAACACATGAAAACAACTATGTACAAAGATAATTTGGAGATAATTATTAGAGAAAAAGCACTAGCATTAAGGAGGTATCATGAAGTGCTTTAATGTTTTCAAAGCCCTTTACCTATATTATCTCATCCAACCCTTTGATAATGAAGATGATTTTAAATGTAGAAAGCTTGCAAATTCACCTTTCTTCTTCTTTTCAATGGAGAAAGTTTGAAGAAGTCTGGTTCATTTCACCCTAGTGTGAACCTATCAGACTTTGGCATGCAAAATCCAGAGCCTATAGCATTCTTCACTGAGTTATTTGAAATAAGAACTTCTATGAAACGGTACACTGACCTTTTTTTTCTCTCCCTGTGTGTGTGGTTTTATGAAGTGAGTGTAAGACGGGCAAACAGACTGGCGATCTCAGCTTGTAGTCAGAAAACCAATGAAGAGTGAGAGGAGGTCATATTTATGGGGTCATACACATCCACTTCATTTTCCACTTAAGAGACGTTCTAGAAATATTGCCTTTTAGGAGACTCCTTTCACCACCTTCCTGTGTGTTGTCAGATGACGTCTTTGAAGGACACTTTTGAGAAGTGACATTGCCTAATCATCCAGCCTCCTTCTCCCACTGTGACTGTCTGTCATACTACAAGAGGCACAGTTTGGCATGACAAACCTCAAAGGGACCGGCATCATGAACAAATCCCCAGAGGTAAGTGGCACCTGGTTATTTAGATGGGGAAGAGGAAAGAGAAAGAGCCCTTTGAATGGGACACAAGTACTTATAATTTGGCTAAATGTAATAATTCATTCTTTATCACAGAAAAGATACAAATGCCCTAGTGGAGTGTTTGTGTGTGGGGAAAGTCATGGCTTAACTAGCAGCTCAGCTAATTAAGACAATCTTCTTGTGGGGGACACCTGTGCTATGCAATTCTTTGTCAGTGATTCAGCCCCAAGAAACCATGTGAAGTAATGAGTGGCTGGGGGAATCCTTCCCTCTTAGCTGTGTCTGGCAACAAACAATAGTATCTATCACCAAACAGTCAATTGGGCAAGTATTTATTCAGTTTCTTCTGTGTACCCAGCCCTGTGCTTCAAAGTATGATAAACTACTACATTTGCCTAGAATTTCACTTAGACTTTTAGGAATAACTATTCCTAATGCTTCCCCACCCCACCCTCCACCATCTACTGAATTTTCATTTCACTTAAAGCCAGTAACTCACAGTTAAACAATTACTAGCTGGTTTTATTTTAAATTGCAAACTTGTTGAGAGGTAGGACCAAAAATAGTCAGTCTGATGTAGTAGTCACTTAACCTCCATTTGCCTCAGTTTCCTCATCTGTAAAATGAGAATAATAACAGCCTATCTGGATTATCAGAATCTAGTGAGATGATGCTTGTAAAGTGCTTAGCACAATGCCTGGCACATAGTAAGTACCATATAAATGTTAGTGATATTGTTTAGGAAATGAACTCGATTTACGGTCTGGAGTACCGGAGTTTGAATCCCTTCTCTGACAAGAAGTGCATGACTACAGGAAATTGCTTTACCTCTCTGTGTCTTTATTTATAACATGGGGAAAATTTATTATAGTACTTCAATTCATGGAGGGTGGAGGTGGGGGTAGGGGTGTCATGGAGGCAAGGTGTCTAAAAGGTCTTTGGTCAGTTTTAAGCCATGACTTTTGGAGCACCCAGTATAAAGTGCATTGCAAATCTTTAAGTGACAGATAAATATTAATTATTGTTCTACTTTTTAAAAATCTGTAACAACACCTAACCTAGTGCTAAGAATATAATATATGCTTAATAAATACTTAATTCTTCACCAGTAACTTCCTTTTGAAGTGATTCAGTGTACCCACTTTTGTTTTTAATTTTTATTATAAACTTAATCATTTACAAATTATTAATTCATGAATATATTTTTGTACTAATTGATGAAAACAAACATGTAAAATTTTATGTAAACCTTCAACGTTTAACAAATTAGAAACAAATGAACAAACAAAAAATGCTTTTATTTTCTGTTCCATTCCAAGATTGCTACTCTGCTACATTTGACTCTCAAATATGTGCATGTGCATGAGTGTGTATGTGTGTATGTAGGGGGGGAGGTATATGTGTGTGTATTTATATTTGGACCTATTTTACTATTATAGGGAACCCCTTCCTGGTGAAGAAAATGCCTCCACCAAGGTAGATCTAGATCTTATCTAAGATAAGCAATCGATCTTAGATTGATGGCTGCATGGGGCACTGTGAAATTAAGTGACTTTCCCAGGAGTATAGCCAGCATGTTTCAGAGATAGGTCTTGGATCTTGGTCCTCCTGATTCTGAGACCAACTCTTTATCCATTATGGCACATTGCTTCATACGTAACTGCATATACAGTACATTCATATGTGCATATATGTTATATTATGTGTATATATGTAGAGCCCAGTTCTCTAACCACAGTGCCATGTTGCTTTCTTCAAACATTATCTGTTAGAAGATTCTGATCATTTTACTTTGCATTCCTTCATACAGGTCTTTGCATATTTTTTCTTATGCTTCATATTTATCCTTTCTTTAGGGGGTAGCACTGTAATATAAATACCACAATTGAGTATGACATTCTCTAAACATTAAACATAGATGTTTCTAATTATTTACTTTTACATGTAGAGAAGCAGAGATAATGATTGTATCAATAGTACTTTCTATTTCATTTTTTAAAGACAGGGTCTAGGGACTTGACCTCTGATTTCAATGAAGTAGGGAACTCCCAGGTGACAAAACTTCTCCCAATTTAACTCTGCTCCATCTCTGCAACTTAAGAGTCTTAGTTGTCTGGGGCAGCTGTCACTAGGAAGTAAAGTGACTTGTCCAGGGCCACTGGACTCTGATGTGTCACAGACTCGGGTCTTAATCTCAGATCTCTTTTTTTTTTTTGAGGGGGAAAGGCAGGGCAACTGGGGTTAAGTGACTTGCCCAAGCTCACATAGCCAGTGTCAAGTGTTTGAGGCCAGATTTGAGTCAGGTCCTCCTGACTCCAGGGCCAGTGCTCTACTCACTTCATCACCTAGCTGCCCCTTAATCCTAGATCTTCCCGATGCCAGGCTGTCTCTTTCTACTCTGCTGCCTCGCTATTGAATCACCAGATCTAAAGTCATGATCTGTTGATTAGATCGTATTATATATTACTAGATTACTCTTCAAAATGTTTGCCACCATCAGCATTCACATTAATAATAATTCATTAGTTTTTATTTTATTTTTTTTTAAATTTATTAGAACTTCTTTCCCTGTAGCCCTGCCAACATTGATTTACCATTTCTGGGGTTATTTTGCAATTAAAGTAGACATAAAGTGGTAAGGTTGTCTTTATCAGATAAGTTAGGTAACTTTTGGTGGGTCTTCCAAATTTATATTTCTTTCTGTCTACTACTTTTTATGACAAATCTCTATGAATAAAATCAGGATTTTCTTGCACACTCTTTTAACATCTGTGAGCTTTAGTTTTCCTGTCTGTAAAGTGAGAAAGTAGCCCTTGACAACTTTGAACTTTCATGATTTTTAACTGAAAAAAATAAATACTATTTGAAAAGTTGTCATAGCTACAGAGAGGATATTATTTATTCATACTTAACAGAAAAGAAAGCTCACAGCTAAACTTTTTTAAACTTTCCACAATTTTGATTTTATGTCTGTTCTAATTAAGAGTTTGAGACAGAATGACAACTATATAAACAGTTTCAAACTCTTACATAAGTGTCAAAGAAATAACACAAGAGCACTTTGTATTTATTGCTACAAGCATGAATAAGATAGATAGCAGTCTAATCTGTTAGCCTCATATATAGGAATCACATGCAAACACATCATGACTACCTCAGTTACCTAAATAGTAGTGATCCTTCAAGTGTGTGTGTAACAGGCATGTGCCAAGAAGTAGGTAAGCCCCTCCCTACTCATGCATAGGACACTCACAGGACACAGATACAAAAGAAGAGTTTAAATATAAGACAACAATAATACATAAAGTAAAAAAGAGAGAGAGTGCAAATGAGATGGAGATAACCAAGCTGCAGATAGCCCTAGAGAGAAATCTGTATTGAAAGCTGATGCATCCATAAAGTTTCTGTACTAGATGGGGACCTGGGGAGAGACCCTTAATGAAGACTATGGCAACCATAGGCAATTACCTTGTGAAGAGAAAAGTCTTCATTAGATGGGGATGATGAAATGGTGGTAGAAGAAGAAGGGAAGAGGGGACAAGAGGACTGGGGAACCAGGAAAAGAGGAAGGAGAAGAATCAAGGCACAATGAAGTGTAGACTCATAACACAGAGAGGCAAGTCCAGAGCCTGGCTTTTATTAGCACTGAACTGTGGGCACAGAGCAGGCCCACGAGGGAAGGCTGAGTCTCTTGCTCCTGAGCTATAAGGAGTATTAGTATAAGAACTACATAAATTCTGGTGGGTAATGAGACCTAAAGTATTCTTGATTATGGGCCAAGGTCTAAATACTGTTTTGGATTTTGTTGTTTAAATAAAACTTTTCTATTTATTTCTTTTATAAGCCTGAGAGTTTATAGGGGGAGCTGAGGGTTCTCCCTTTACAGAGAAGCAAAATGACAATAAATGATGTACGAAAGGTTCCAGGATTTCTTTGAGGATTGGGGGCTAGAGTGTGTTGGAGCCAGCTCATGCAGGCTCCCAAGAACCAATTGTTAAATTTTCGGGGTGAGCATTTACTTCTCAGAAATCAGCAAATGTTACAAATGAGGGCTTGATTTACTGTTTTGCTCATTATCTAGACTTAAGAAAGTGATGGAGAAAAAGTAATTACTTAAGAAAGTAATAGTGCAGATTAAACTTTAAAGATATCATGTGTATATTTCTTTATCAGAGAGCTAGTTATTAAACATTTACCAGACCATTACTAGGGGAAGGGAGAAGCTAGAGAGATTTTCAAGATGAATAAGACAGTGAAGTTCACAGTGTTTCCCTGAATGAAATGCAAGATACAAAGAGGCTTTGCAAGTCTCCATAAAATTGTATCTAGGTATCCTGTTAGGAGTAACACTCTCACACCAGGACTCCATGTTGGGGACAAATCCAGGATCATTCACTGATGTGTGAATTAGGGAACCCTGGCCTACCTGCACAAGTAGTGCCCATATGGGGCAGCTAGGTGGCACAGTGGATAGAGCCCTGGGCTTGGAATCAGGAAGATTCATCTTCATAAATTCAAATCCAGTTTCAGATGTTTACTGGCTGTGTGACCTTGCATAAGTCATTTTACCCTCTTTGCCTTAGTTCCTCATCTGCAAAATGAGCTAGAGAAGGAAATGGCAAACCACTTCAGTATCTTTGCCAAGAAAACCCCAAAATAGAGTGAGAAAGAGTCGGACATGACTGAAATGACTCAACAACAAGAATGGTCATATGAGACAGCAACTTTGTAACAAGATAGGAGTGAGCCATGAGCTGGATCCTAGGGAACGTTGTTTAATTATACTTTGTTACGTGTGTTCAGGAGTGAATGTTCACCCTGACTCTGCATTTTAGATCACTAGGACACCATGATAGGTATGGATTAAGGGTTATTCATTTTTGGAGTACCTACAGTCAGACATCATCAGAAAGTCTTTGCATATTCTTTGTGGGAGGAGGATTACAAAGATTGGTTTGTAGATATGAAGACTGAAGTTGTTGCCTTGTATGAGTTCCTTGAAAATGTGGTGCCTTCCTAGGTAATGATAAAGGATACTCTGAAAAGAGATGACTTAGAAACTGGTTACTAAAATCTCACTTCTGGCAAAGACTGCTAAGCAGTCCCTCACAAAGAGGAAAGCTGTCATTTGACAGCTCAAAAATTAGAAAACAAATATTAATGTGAACAAATTAATAAACAAAGAAAAGCTGTATTTGAATAGATACTATGATATTTTAAAAGCTCAAGAGATACAATTTCTGGGTAATTATTTTATTAATAATGCTAGAATTTTATTAATAAACGGAGTGGTCATTGACTGTCTCTCTTGCACCAAAAATGACTCATGGCCGTGGACTCACTTGGAAGAGTGGGTGTTCCTGAGGGTGGCAATCAACTCTGATAGGTTAATAATTGATGAGAATGAATGTTACAATTGGAGGTGGATCTATTCTAATGAAGGGCTGAGGGAATGTAACTTTGATTCTGTCATTTACTTCTAATTGGGCCTTGATCAATCTAACCAAAGAATTTATCCTCACCCAAACCTGAGTAGAGGCACGATGAACTTCCCAACTTTAGATTAAATTTCTTGTAAGGTTGGGTGGGATCTGAACAAGATTGAGGAGAATGCTAATCCTATCTGCTACCATAAATTCTGTCCTATGTGTTCATCCTTTGTGGCCAAAGAAGACCATGCCATCAGAGAAATAATGACATGACTTGCACTTGACTTTGTTTTGAGTGAGAGAGGGCTGTGCAGGTCACCATCTTCACTTTTCCTCCAGAGCCATCTGAATCCAGTGACCAGATATTCATCAGGATGACTAGAGATGACCTAGGATGAGGCAATTGAGGTTAAGTGACTTGCCCAAGGTCACACAGCTAGTGAGTGTCAAATGTCTGAGGTGAGATTTAAACTCAGGTCCTCCTGACTCCTGCACTCGTGCTCTATCCACTGCACCATCTAGCTGCCCTTTAAATTCTGTCCAGCTGAGCCTTGATGTGAGGACTTTAGAAAAAGAGGGAGAATTCTGGATCTCCCTACATCATTCGTTATTAATAATAATTTCTCTCATTATTAATATAGGAGGTAAAAAAACATGTTTTTAAACCTTCTCATCACTGAAAAAGATAAAATAATACCATTACTTTAAAATAATTTCTACATGCTATGCTTTGTGGTATTGCTTTAATGTAAAAAAAGAAAAGAATAATGTATTTCCCACCACTACTAAGGTCAACTCTATTTCAATTCAACCGACACTTATTAAATTCTTACTACGTACCAGGACTGTGTTATGTGCTGGGAATACAAAGACAAAACACAAACAGTCCTTGCCCTCAAGGGACTTTCTTCTTTTAAGGAACACAATGTGTGCATGTACAAGTAAACAGAAATATATATATGTATATATATATATATATATATATATATATATATATATATATATACATGCATATATGTATGCACATAATGTATACATATATATATATAAATTTCTTGGGGAGGAGGACACAGGCCTAATATGAACCTAATATAAAGAATACAACATGTACATGTACAAGTAAATAGGATATATAAGTATAATATATGTATTACTATATATATGTGTATATATAGATATATATATTACTATATACACAGAGAGACACATACAAAGATAGACATACAGAGAGAGAGAGAGAGTAATTTCTTGCGGGGAGGACACAGGCCTAATATGAAGAGCAATTTTCTGACAATAGAATAGTGTCCAGAGGGGCTCCCCAATGGAAGCGCAGAGAAGAATGGGATAGGGAAACACCAGATAGATAAAACTGACATAGGTGGAGGAGGGAACAGGAAGTAGTGGTCCGAAAAGGAAACTTTGACCTGGCCAGGCTATCAGAATTAAAGAGATTCTGGGTATAGTTATAAGCAAAAAGGCTGGAAGTGAGCAGTAGCAGAACAGATGCCTAGTTTCTAGTCCTTCCTGATATATCAAAGACAGGGGTTATTATGCTCCACTATGTTATGCTATATTATATTATGCTGTACTCACCCTCAGTCAGCTCTGGCCAAGACTCACTCCATTGTAGTGTAAATTGTTTCCACCAGGAGAATGCATAAGACTTTATTTTCACAATAGAACAAGAATTTCTGGAACACTTTCCTCCCCTCCATTAAAACCATCTTCAAACAATTTTCCCTATAATCTACATTACATGAAGAAAAGTTTCTGGAGTTTTTAAACTGGTATGCTTATGGCACAGTATCTTGCATATAGTTGGTATTTAAGAAATGTTTTGTTCCTTTTTGTTTTGTTTGCATTGAACTATTAAATAGGATGTGCCTTCTGGACCACAGTACTGGACCATAAATATTTGTGTCTTAAGATGAGTATCTTATTTCCCCATCAGCCCCAGCCAAAAAGCAAATGACCTTATGGTATTTTATCAACACTAAGGAAAGAATGGTATTTGGACCCCATACCCACAGGGCCTACTAAATAACAGTCTTGACTCAGGCTGGAGTTGAGAGGCATAGTGGTAGCAGCATATCATTATCAAAATAACTGTGATAAATCACAATGGTTGTCAAAGGTCACTAATTCTTTCTTTGATTCTGAAGGAAGCTTATCTGGTTCTTGATAACTGAGCACTTCATACCGGGACCCAGGTTTAGTCAGAACTCTATTCTAAATCATACTTCTGGTGTTTGCCTTTGATCTGCTAATTCTTCCTTTATAAAGTTGCTTCAAATTCAAATACTTATTCAAACCTAAATCTTTCTCAGATATTGTTTGGCCTTGTCTTAGATCTCACTGCTAACCAGTTTCTTTCTTATGCTCTTTTGGACATTGGTTGATCTCAGGATGTTTTGATCCATGTCTCTCTGTGTTCTGATGAATGTTCATTTTGGGTCTTCTGGTACTATAGGCAAATTGTGTCCTCTCCTTCTCCCTGTTCAGTTTGCTTCATAGTAGGTTCTCAATTCCTATTCTGTGCTCCCTGCACAGAGTTCAGTAAGACAGGGAAAACCAAAGCAAAGACTTGAAATGAAAAACCAAACCAAATGTTTGTGGTTAATTCAACATTTAAGGAGTACCTACTGTGTGCAATGCCCTGAACTTGGCCAGTGGAGGAGGTGCAAAGATAGATAAGATGTGGTCCCAACCTTCAAGGAACTTAAAATAGAGTAGAGGAAACAAAACCTTTACACAAATGAATATAATAAAGTTGAATTAGCATCATGAAGAGGTAAAAAAAAAGTTTGAGAAATCAGAAATTAATTCTTCTTGAGACTTCTGGGATGATTCATGAAAGAGATAAAATTAGAGTTGAGCCTTAAATGACGGATAGAGATTCAACAAGTAGAAATGGGAAGAAAGAATGGTATTGTAAGCATAAAGAAAAGCATGGAGATAAATTTCAGAATATTTTGGTAGAGGAAGGATGGCCAGGAAGGGTTGAGAGAGGGGAGAATGAATAACTTAGTTTGACTAGAGCACAGGGTTGGACAAAAGTGTGAGGATAATATTGAAAGGGTAGTTTGGAGCTATGCTCTGAAGAGCTAAGGAGTCTGGACTTTACTTTTTAGCTCATGAGGGGCCATTGAAGGTTTTTTAATCTTGGAAGTAGCATGATTAGACCTAGAAGTGGTGTGTATTTTGGATTAGAGAAAAGGGGACACTTGGAGATAGAGAAACCAGTTAAGAGGTTACTATAGTAATCTAGGCAAGAGATAATAAAGGACTATACTAGGGTGGTGACAGTAGGAATGAAAAGAGGAGTTAATTATGCAAGATAGTGCAGAGATAGAATCTATGTGCCTTCAGAGGATTTAAAATTTTGACAAGATAAAAAAAGGTCAAGATGGTATCAAACACTTCCTTTAGGGAGTCTGTGTTGCCTTTAGAGTTTCCTTAGAGGGGTGAGCTTGATGAGTTTTATGAGTCCTTGTCCAAGAAATGATGCTGTCATTCTACAGATACCTATAGCAGCCATTGAAGTGATAGGGAAACACTTTTCAAATTATCTTTTGTAAAAAAGAGGAAGTAAGGCTTAAAGGGAAAAGAAAATGATCCCATGTTGTCCTCTTAGAGGTTAGTGTGATGTTTCTGTCTTGAAGTCATGTTATACATGTAGGAAACAGAACTACACACTTTAGCAGATCAAATTTGAATGATCATGCCTTCAAATCAACGAGCTTGAAGTCATTTTGCAGAACAGAAGCAGACTGATGGGAAAAAAGTCACAGTGATGGAACAGGAGACAATGGTTGAGCTTCTGCAACCCTTCGTAGAAAAATATGCAACATCAGCAGCACTTCCTGTTTTTTAAATGTCTGGGAGTCTAAGACTTCTCTGACTCCCCAGTTCTGGCCTAAGCCTGATGTGACAGCATCTACCCCTTTTGATCTGAATCAAATTGTCCTGATGTGGAGTTCTGACGATTGTCCCACTTCTTTCTTCTCTGTAAACCTTGGATTTGGACTGTTTATTAGAGGTTTGTGCAGAGACCAAGGTCATGGGTTTGACTCCTATATGAACCAGTCAGCTTCACTTGGCTCCAGCATACCCTTTAGTCTAGCTGACCATCTTATTTGTTACTGTTCAGACTCATCAGTGTTTCTATGGAAGGAAAATCATAAAGGGTCTGCTTTACACAGAATCAGAGTCTCAGAATTAGAAGGGACCTTAAAGTCCATCTAGGCCCATCCTGTCTTGAATAAATATCCCCTTTACAAAATACCCAACAAATTGTCTACAAGTTTTTACCAGAAGACCAAAAGGGAACCGCCTAAGTTAGCCCATTCTTCTTTTGAGTAGCTCTTATTGTTGGGAATTTTTTTTTCCTTTACATCATTGTTCTGGTTTCAATTTCCATCCATTGTTCCTATTTCTGTTCTTTGGGGATAACTAGGACAAATCTAATCCCTCCTCCCAAGCACAGTCCTTCAAATGCCTGAAGACAGTTTCCCCATTCCCACTGTGCTCTCTACTACAGACTAAATGCCTCCAGTTCTTCAACAAGTAATCATGAATGTAAGGCCCTTTCACATTCTGTTTGTCCACATCTGGGTTCTCTTCTGTTTGTCATTTAGCTTCCTAAATTGTGGCATTCAGAGCAGAACACAATACTCCTCAACCATCTGCCTCTCTTAATGCATCCTAAGACTATTTACTTTCTTGTATGTCATAAGACACTGTTGATTCATTTAAGTTGCAATTCACGAGAGAACCCTGATCTTTCTCAGATCAGCTATTGCTTTTTTTCACATCCACCATTAGGAAGTTCTTCTTTCTACCTACATGCAGTCTCTTTCTTAATAATTTGAGTTTTTAACTCAGTTCTCAGTGCAAGGGAAGATTTGACTATCTTCTTCTATCCTCTGCATATCAGTCATCTTTATGCTTAAGAAGTGACATAGGTGGTGGAGGAAGTGGGGTGTGGAGGAGCTGTTTGGCTCATGCCAGTAATCCCAGAAGCCTGAGGCTGGATGATTCCTTCAACTCAGGAGTTCTGAGTTTCATTGAGCTAAGCCAATCACGTGTCTGAGCTAGGTTTGGCATCCGCATTGGTGATCTCTGGGCTATGGGAGCAACCACTAAGTTACCCAAAGTTGGAAATGGAGGAATGGAGCAAGTCAAAGATCCCATATCCATCAATAGTGGGATCAGGCCCAAGAGTAGCCCTGTATTTCTAGCCTGACAAGTTGAAGAAACAAAAAGACATCTCCAAGAACATTTATGATAAGGATATATGCATTGTGAACTGGTCCAACAATCTGGAGAACAATCTGAAGCTATACCCAAAGGGCAATAAAATTCTGTATACCTTTTGACCCAGTTATACCACTTCTAATTCTGTATCCCAAAGAGATCAAAGAAAAAGGACCTATATGTACAAAAACATTTATAGCTGCTCTTTTTATGGTGGCAAAAATTGGAAACTGAAATGATATCTATCATTTGAACAAATTGTGGTATATGATTGTGATAGAATACTATTCTACTATGAGAAATGACAAAGGGGTTTCAGAAAAAACTTGGGAAGACCTCTATGAATTGACGCATAGGGAAATGAGCAAAACCAAGAGAATGTAGTACACAATAACAGCAATATGGTAGCAATAATTATCTGGGACTGCTATGATTAATGCAATGATCCAAGACAATTCTAAAGGAATCATGATGAAAAATGCTATCCACCTCCAAAGAGAGAACTGATGAACTTTGAGTGCAAATTAAAGTATATTTTTAACTTTATTTTTCTTGCTTTTTTGTTTTTGAAACATGACTAATATGAAACTGTTTTGCATAATTTCATATTATACAGTTGATACAAAGATTGCCTTCTCAATGGGTGGAGGTAGGGCTGGAAGGAAGGGGAAAACTGGAACTCAAACATTTTTTTAAAGGAATATTAAAAATAAACCATTTATTTTTAAAAAAGGACAATACTCATCAAAAAGGAAGTGAACCCATCACATAACAAGAAGGGAGGGAAACAACTAGACAGTTCAAGTGCTTCATTGGCATCCACCAAACATTACAAGAAGAAAAGGAAAGACAGGCAAGATTTAGACGAGATGAGAAGGCTTGAGGGGTTGTAGTCTGTACTGGTAGAGAGAGAGTGCTCACATTGATGAGAACTTGGGAAATAATAAAGTAACTGAGAATCCATTGACCTCCTGCTATCTATCCATCTTAATCTGAAGAAGCCTCTCAAGATATCTTTATATCTTGAGATATAGAGATAGAGAAACATAGACTAAAGAGAATGTTGATGCTTTGAGGAAAAGGACTCTTTCTTTTCTGTCCCTCCATCCCTTTGTGTAGCACACAGTAGCTGTCTAATAAATGCTTATTGAGTTGAATTCAATTCAATTCATTTGGATAGGCTAGGATGGTATGAAGGGACTGTGATGACATGTGCCAGTGAGTATTCATACTAATAGTACCACTGGTCTTTTGTAATACTGAAGTGAATGTAAAAGTTATTTCTCTTCTCAAAGCTTAATAATCCAAATATGTTATTATCGTAGACTCAGAGTATTCATAGAAACAAAGTTGAGACTGACAAATGAAATTTCAGAGAAGTGTGGGCTAAATGATAACAGAATGGGGAAGAAGCTGCTGTAATAATATGGCAATTTTTGAGTCCAGGCAATGAAGGAGGAAATGACAAGAAACTAGAGAGGAAATAACTTAGAAAGGAGGAAGGCAGGACCTCTAAGAGGGATATAACAACAACAAACCAAATTAACGTTTATTCAACATTTTTCATACAGTAGCTCATTTAAAACCTTATAACACCTTCAGGGTAAGTACTACCATCATTATTTATTCCCATTTTATTACATGAAAGGGCCCAAGGTCTCCCATTGTATCCCAGGCCATCTCCAGTCATCCTGATGAATCTCTGGCCCCTGGATTCAGATGGCTCTGGAGGAGAAGTGAAGCTGGTGACCTGCACAGCCCTCCCTCACTCAAAACAGTCAAGTGCTAGTCATGTTATCATTTTTCTGATGGCATGGTCTTCTTCATCAATGAAGAACGAGCACAACAACAACATTTTATTACATAAGAAAACTAAAGCTCAAATACAGTAATTAGCTTGCTCTTGGTCACACAGCTTATAGGTATCTGAGGCAAATTTTGCATTCAGGTCTTCACAATATCATATCTAAGCTTGCTATATCCCCTGTGTCACAGAAGGAGACACAAGAAAGGGAAATAAATTGTTTTAGGAACCATTTTCCAAATTAGTGATTTAGATCATTGTTTGGAGAAAAGGTATTAAGATGCTTTTACATATGTCCAAAAGTTGTAAAGCCAAAGGATACATAGTTTATATAAATATGGAAGATTTTCTCATAGCTTCATTTTTATTTTATGTGCTTTCTGTTTTCTAGAATCTGTTATCACTCCTCCTTGAGGGCAAAAGAATAGGAAAAAGGTTAAAGATAAAAGTATTTCATTTATTTAGTGCTTTAAAGTTTACAGAGCTCTTTCCTCACGTCAGCTTTGTAAGGTAGGTGATATGAAGGTTGTCCCTATTTTGCAGATGAAGAAAACGTAAACAATAACAACAAATATTTATATAGCAAAAGTTTGCAAAGAAAGGTATTACATTTTACTGTCGTGATAACTCTGTGAGTTAGATATCTATAGGTAAGGTTATGCCTATTTGTTGTTCAATCTTTTAAGTCATGTCTGACTTCTGCGACCCTCTTGGCAGGGATACTAGAGTGGTTAGCCATTTCCTTCTCCAGCTCATTTTACAGAAGAGGAAACTGAGCAAACAGTGATAAGTGATTTGCCCAGAGTCGCATAGCTAGTAAGTGTCTGAGGCCAGATTTGAACTCAGATCTTCCTTATTCAAGCCTAGCTCTCTTTCCCTTGCTCCATCTAGGTGCCTCACGACAATGAATTTACAATGATGTTAAAAAAAAACAAAAAAACTCAAAACAGAAAATACCCCTTAGTTTCCTCTTCTGTAAAATTAAAAGGTTGGACTAGATGGCTTCTCAATTCACTCTGCATCTGTGATCTTAATTTGTTTTAGACCAATCAGTGATTTTATCCATCTGGGGAATACCACATGTAGAACTTGCTCTAACAGTGAATGCAGGTTGGTATCTTCTCTGTAAGTGAGATTCTTAGGGAATTACTGGGGACCTGAGAGGTTAAATAACTTGCATAAGGTCATATAGTCAGTAATGGTCAGAGGTAGGACTTGAACTCAGGTCTTCCTGAATCTGAGATTAGTTCTCTGTACATTATACCAACCTCTCATCCCATGATCCTAATAAAATAATACATAGGTAAACTACTTAATTTAAGTGTCAGCATTCTATTATATGAGGGAAACCTGGATTATAGTCCTGGCTTGGTACAACCTGTGTGACCAACCCTAGGTAAGTCATTTTCCTTTCTGTGGGCCTCAGGTCTGTGAAATGGAAAGAGAGTTGAATTAGATAATCTTTACTATCTCTTCTAGTTCTAACATTCTGTATTCCAAGATCCCTTCCACTTGCAATATTCTGTATCCTAAGGTTCCTTCCAGTTCCAACAGTCTTATTCTAATGGTGATTCTAAGAGGCCCTAGGAAAAACTCCAATATTTAGGCATCAAGGAAAGTGTTTTATTTTCTGTTGTGGACTCTTGGAAATTTTATTTTCTGGTCAAATTCATTTCCCCCCTAATCGCTTGACTATGTGGTGCCTCCTATGATTTCAAGTGTTCCTCTATGGTAGGTCCTGTCCACTTGAGTGGTAATGGAGAATCTGAGGCATTCACAAAAAGGAACCTGGACCCAATCCAGGAGGGAAAAACAGTATATTGAAGTTACACTTGTTCACAATATTCCTCATGAGCCCAGGGCTATTTTTAGAGCTTTTATTGTTCTTTACCATCCCCCATAAAGTAGTGGGAAACATATTAGACCGAGATTTGGGAGACTTACCTAGATTCTAATCCCAGTTTAGATATTAACTCATTGTCAAAGTTTTGCTAAATCATTTCTTTTCATTGGATCTCAAGTTTCCTGATCTAGAAAAATAAGCAAAAGTTGGACTGATAAACTCTTTAAAATCCCTTCAATCTCCAAGATTCTATGTAAATTTAGGGCTACAGCTCAGTTGATCATAAGCATCATTTGCATACAGTTGACCAGGAGCCAACCGGATTGTTAGAATTTCTTATGTAACTAGCCCTATTCATTTCCCAATGGCTGTTGATTTCAGACCATATCTCCTGGTATGAACAGCTGTAGAGAGAGCATAATCCAGGGTGCAGCTATCTGAGACTCCAAACCAAACCTCACAGAATTCCAGTGCAAAGTATTGTAGAAAGATTTCCCCATTCAAATAGATTTCTACTGGGATTTTCCAGGAGATGGAATAGGCACCCTTTTTTAAAAAAAAGGGGAGGGCAGGATGAAGGTCAATGTAAGTATCCAAACTTATTTTCTCTGATATACTTTCTAGAACATTTTGAATTGCCTGGGATATTGAATTTGTAGAGTTGAAAGTTTCAATGGTTTTTTTTTTTTTGTTTTTTTAATTTAAAGGAAGAGTACAATGATGGTTTCCATCACTTAAAATCATCTAAAGTTCAGCTGTGCTTCAGGCAAAACTGAATTAGCATATTGTTAAAACGTTTGGTTTGATTAAATTGAGTTTTAAAATATAAATATTATTAGACTTGGGATAGATCTTTACTGTACTGTAAAATGTTTTCAGAGACTATTTCTGATATTCTGATACTTCCTATCTATGTGGTCACATGGAAAGGCACAGCCTTGCTAAGACCCAAGTTCCCCATTTGTAAAACAGAGGTAACACTTGTAGCACCTACCTCAAAAAGAGATAATATACTTAAAGTGATTTGCAAAATTTAAAGAACTAGGTAAATACAAAATTATACATTCAACTGATTTTTATAACTTTAAAGTTCTGCTTTCCAAGAGAGAAAACTGAATCACAAAATAATGGTTATTTTCTAAGCTATTTAACAAGTCTATGTTGGACTCAAAGAAGACATCAGTTCTACTTCTCTGTCCTTCATTTGAGTTTCCTGGCTTTTGAATAGCCTTAAGAATACAATTAAACTGTATTCTATGCCGAAGAATGGATACAAGAAGTAACTATTTCGCTGTCACCTCATTAAAAAAAAATAACAACGGTAAAACATTCCAAATATTTCAGCAAATGAAACACAGATAACTGAAATAATTCTGAGTGGTCAGCACTGTTCTGTGAATACCATAGCCCTCTCACAGTTTGTCATAAATTTGCCACGACAAGGGCAAGGAAAATAATAGGAAATGTTATATATTTCTTCCAGTTTCATGAGATAGAAAAAAAATCAAAGTAAGCATGTTTTTAAGGGAAAATAATTGTCATAAAATAGCACATTCTACCCATTTTTAAGTAACATTCACTTCCTCATTATTGACTGAATTTTACTTTTAAATGTAGATATTAAGATGGACAGACATGTTGAAATTGTTACTGATCTGGGACGACTCAGATCCTAGGAAAATTCAAGAGAAATGGTTTTTTTTTTCCTTAGAAAATTATTCTAAGGGAGAAAATGGGAGAGCAGGAAAGGAAGGGAGAAAGAGAGAGACAGAGACAAAGACAGAGTCAGACACCAAAACACAGATAAGAGAGAGAAATGGGGAGGGGTGGATGGGATGTTTGAATAAGAACATAATCTTCAGTCATAAGACATTAGAACTCAACAATTGTTTAATCCCTCATTTTACTGATAACTTGCCCAGGGTTTCTCCGTGAGCTACTGGTGGCAGCGAGGACTCCAGGTCTTCTGACTGCCATTGTACTTTGAAAGAGAAGGAAAAAGAAAGGGCGAAAGTCAGGAGGCCAAGAAAGAAATGAAAGAGTAAGGAAAGGGAAATAGATAAATAAGGAGGGAACAAGGGAAGTGATATAAAGTACTGATAAGAAAGAAGAAAAATCAAAAAGAAAGAGGTGTACATGGTCTGGTAGGGATTCCTTTAGGTTGTGTGACTTGAAGTGCTTTTAAGGAGGAACCAGGAAATGGCTGGAATTCCCTCTTGTAATATGCTTTCCTTATGTCATGTTCAAGACACTTGGCATTGCTTGATGCCTAGTTCATATTGTCAGCTTCTGAACCTCTGAGGACTTCCATCTCTGTTCCTGACATTGGTACACACAACAAAATGAATTCTGCGCAAGGAACTAGTCTAGACACAATCTTGCATGCCAATTACTGCTTCAGAAGTCATAGGTATTTAATATAGCTTTCATCCCTGAGGTGTTATGAATTTCCCCTGTGGACACAGAAGTCTGCATTGTAATTCAGTTATTATTGACTGAAACCAACTACCTGGGACCTAATGCTAGTCTAGGTGCTCTGGAGGATACTAAAGGAGCAAGCTATGGTTCTTGCCCTCAAGGAGTTGATAGTCTAGTTGGGAAGCCAAGACTCACTCACAGAAATTCAGCAGAGAACCACACAAGACTGTAGCTATCTAAAGGATGAGGGAAAAAATCTAGATAAACACTTTTTAGGATCCTGCAGTCAAACATTTCTAAGTTCATATATCAAGTGGAACATGGCTTATAGAGAGAGAAGGTCATCCTGTCCTGACACCTCATTTTGAAGATGAGGAAACAAGAGTCCCAAAGAAATAAAGTACCTTGTCCAGGTCCTCCAATCAGGTTGTCAATGATCATTTATTAAGTGCCTACTATGTGTCAGGCACTGTGCTAAAGGCTGAGGATGTAAAAAAGGGTAAAAGACAGTCCCTACACTCAAGGGGCTCATAATCTAATGGGGTAGACAACATGCAAATCTGTACAAATCAATAAATAAATATGTATAAATAAATAGGAAATAATAAAAAGAAGACCTTAGAATTGGGAGGAATTGAGAAAGGTTTCCTGTAATGTAGAAGGTAGAATTTTAGTTGGGACTTGAAGGAAACCAAGGGAGTCAGGAGGCTCCCCATCCAGCACTCTTTCCATTGATGCCGCTAAATTTTATTTCCATAGAGTGGAGATTTGCTGAGAAGCTTCTTCTGTGTCCTGTGAAGGCCATGATTATTTTGTGAAGTCTGAGGAGAAAAACATGAAGTAATCATTAAAAACAATTTGTTTAATTGTTAGCTAACTGCATGCTGACCTGATTCTTGAGAATGGCATTTCTTGTAGTTGTTGAGTAGTTTTTCAGTTGTGTCTGACATTTCCATTTGGTGTTTTCTTGGCAAAGATACTGGAGTGGTTTGCCATTTTCTTCTTTCACTCACTTTAAAGATGAAGAAACTGAGGTCAAAAAGGTTCAGTGATTTGCCCAGGGACACATAGCTAGTAAGTGTCTGAGGCCTGATTTTAATTCTGATTTGGAGTCCAGGCCTGACGTTTATCCAAGGTGTCACCTAGCTGCCAGAGAATTAACCAGAATGAGCTCTTCTTCTCAGAGGCATAGAGATAATCAATCCATTGTCAGCATTCTTCATAGCAAAATTATTCTTAGTTCTCTGCAAAATTAGTAAATTCCCTACCTGGGGTAAGATGCATCCCAAATATTCTAGAAATTGGCACTATTATGGCCTTATAGGGTTATTGAGAGGAAAGGGCTTTGTAAACCATGAAATACTACATAAATGTGAATTATGGTTATTTATCATTTATTTTGAATAACAATAAGATAACTTTAAGGGATCACAGATGCCCTAATGTTATACTTGATCCTGTCTATTGTTTAAGATTGATGGTCTATAATGAAGTCTTTAAATAAGAGATTTTTGAAACATCTCAAGCTTTAGCAATCTATAAGGAGTTCATGATGCAGTTGAAAGTACACCGAATTTAGAATTAGGCAAACCTGCCTTAAATCCAAACTCTGCCATGAACATGGGCAATTCACTTCTTCTTCTTGGGCCTCAGTTTATTTAACTGTAAAATTAAGGAGTTAGACTAGATGATGTAAGGCTTCTTCTAGCTCTAAATCTATAAGGTGATGAGCTTAGCTATCTATGACACTGGATCAGACCAGGCAGTGGCAGAATAACCTGTTTGAAAGGGATATAAAACTGTGAAGCAGATGACTGAGAAACTAGAAAGAATGTGGTTTGTGAAGGGTTAGGCAGACTATTCAGAAGGGACAGAATAATGCTGAATTGGAAGATAGAAGACAAGCGTTCAAGTCTTGGTTTTGCCACTAATAGTTACATGACTTTAGAAAGTCACTTTCCCTTTTGGGCCTTCCATTTCCACATTTGTCCTTTCCAGTGCTAAAATTCTATTTTTTTTATCCTGTCCTGTGTAATTTTTTTTATCCTGTCCTGTGTAATTCATAGACAGATCAGTCATTCCCTTATATTCTATGATCCTGTTTCTTAAAAAATGTTTTCTTTAACTTCTCTATAGTGTCCCTCTATATATTCTACAGAAGGTTGCCTATCAAAATTCCCCAGAGAAGTGATAGTTCCTCTGGGTTTTCCTCCCTCTCCTTCTCTTCCTTTTTTAGGGCATGTGGGTAGAGATAGTGGAGATGGTGAGAAGATTAAAAAATGTTTCGGAAACTTTGCTGTTCTGCATATATTATATTTTGGAAAATAATAAAAAATGAACAGCAAAAGTCAACTAATGCAAACAACACAATTTTCTGTTCCTTGATCTTCCCTGGCCTCTCTTCCTATTTATATAAGTTATTACCAAGTACATGGAAAAGAAAGCAAAATTTAATAAAGATGATCAAAGAGCCCTACACAGCTGCCCCCATTGGTATCTCCTGGCGCTGTGAGTCTGTTTCCAGTTCCCTGATAAGAAGGAGACAAGTAAATTTTTCATTAATCAGGAAGGAACTTTTCTTGAAGAATTTCCATGAATGTTAGGGATTGCTCTGTTCACATAAACATGACCCATCTTTAACATATATAAAAGGAATTACAACCATAAGTGTTAATAGTGTGTACAGCTCACTATTTGTGATGTTTTAGCTTTTAAAAGTAGTTAATATAAAACAGCTAGATACTTTTATGTCATTCAAAAGATGTAGGAAAAAACCTTCATCTTTTCTTGAATGTCACGGTGAATTCTTGAGACTGATAGAATTTAGGAAAGTTAAAATTCTGAATACTGATGTCATGTCAGAAATACTTCACTACTGAAAATGAACTGTGAGTTCACTAGAGTGGAGACTCTCTCCACTGAGGCAGATTGGAGCTCACCCTTCTTCACACTCAGGTCAGAAAGAAGGACTTTGATTAGAACCATGCTATTTTTTTCTCTTATTAAAACTAATTAGTTGAAAGTAACTTTAGAGATCATCTAGTCCAGGAGTTCTTACGCCACTCCCCCTTTTGGTGCACTGTCCCTCATTTGTAGAATGCTCTTCTTCCTCATCTCCATCTCCTGGCTTCCTTTAAGACCCAGCTAAATCCCACTATCTACCAGGAGTCCTTCCTCAGGATCACCAAGGATCTGTTGAGGGATATATGGTAAGGATTTTACCATGGCAAAGAATATTGAGCTATGCGCAAAAAACTTTGAAAAACTTCGGTTTAGACAAAGAAAGAAGAAAAATAAAAATAAAAAGAATAGGTTAGCAGATTTTTAAAAAAAAGAAAGAGAAGGGGCAGCTGGGTGGTCCAGTAGATAGAACATTGGCCGTGGAGTCAGGAGGACCTGAGTTCAAATTTGACCTCAGACGCATATTAGCTGTGTGACCCTGGGCAAGTCACTTAACCCTCATTGTCTCAAAAAAGAGTGAAAAGGAAAACAGAAGAGAAAAGAGGTTCAGTGTGCTGCATAATGATACAATGTCACCCATCCTTTAAGGCCTAGCTCTTCCTTGAAGTTTTCCATTACCACTTTAGCTCAAACCAATTTTCCATCCTCTGAATTCCTATATGTCTGTAAACTTCTTTTTGCATTTATATTCTATCATATTGTTCTTGAGTTATTTCATGGGTGATTTTACCTATGTAAATAATTTTCTTCTTCAGCATCTCATAGGCATCTCTAAATCCTGGCCTAACCATCAGACTTTAGGACTAAAGATGAAACCAGAGACATCAGAGACCCCACAGGGTCCTATCAATCTGCTCACTTGCTAGGGCCAAAATCAAGGGAACTAAGGGCTCAGATGATCACATTTCCATTTTTACTACAAGGTCTGTGTCCATAGTTGCAATAGATTTAGTTTTTCCAAGTAAGTAGAGGAAAATTGGCTTTGTAACTTATAAAATTAAAGCACTCCCACTCCCGTAGAGTCATTGTGGGTACCCACAGTTACTAAGGAAATAGACCAAAGCAAAGGGGGAAAGGTGCTTACCATTCTATTAATAGTGGAGTAAAAGAGAAGCCTGAGAAGTTCTGAGAAACTCAGAACAAATGAAGTGACAGAAAGGAGTTCTCTAATGTTCTGTTAAGGACCTGAACCATTTGTGCTGGTGATTTTCTCCCTAGAGGTCTTCAGAGTTCTTTCCCCTTTTCCTCCCACTTATTTCTGGTCATCCACAGAAGAGAGGCCCCCACTGAGCAGCAGCCTTCTGTCTATTTCTCAGTCCCTGTGTTTCAGCTGCAGATGAAGACAGAGTCACTTTCCCTCTCTAGGCCTCAGTTTCTTCCCTTAGTGAAATGTGCTGCTGAGTGCTTCAAGTTCTAAATTTCAATGATCTTCTATGGCTCTCATACAAGGGCACTTTCCTTTTATGTATTTTAATAACTGTTTTACTGCTCTTTGATGCATATCATGTAGAGTCAAAAATGCCAGAATACAGTCCATCTTTCCATTATCCAGCAGGATAAGGAAAAAGGGGTGTTCTGGGTAACCCAGAACACTATATACAGTGTGTTCCAGAAAATTTAGTGTAGCTTAAGATTTTTGCGGGGGAGGGTAAGAGGGGGCAGAAACACACCATCTACTTTTTTCCTGCTTTGTGTTATTGAGTCATTTCAGTCAAGTGCTACTCTTCATGTCCCCATTTGGGGTTTTCTTGTCAGGGGTACTAGAATAGTTCACCATTTTCTTCTCCAGCTCATTTTACAGATGAGGAACTGAAGCAAACAGGGTTAAATGACTTACCTACCGTCACATAGCTAGTAAGTATCTGAGGTCAGATTTGAACTCATGAAGATGAGTCTTCCTGATCCCAAGCCCAGTTCTCTATACACTGTGCCTGCCACCTAGCTGCCTCTCTTACTGGTTTACCAAATTCTAAAGAATTAAAATACAATAAATGAGTTCTGATACTTTAGAAGACACGTGCAGAGGAGAACAACTTGTTCCAATGGCCAGGAAGAAGTCTGAAGGAGGAGCTAGAGCTTGGTCAGACATCAAAGACACTCACTACATCCTGGGCCATCACCAGTTGTCCTGACTTTTGTCCTGCCGCTGGACTCTGATGACTCTGGAAGAGAGAGTAAAGCTGACAACTGCAAATCTGACTTACTTAAATTCAATTCACACCCAAGTCAAGACCTCATCCTCATGAAGTTATCAGTCCTCTTTGAAAATGAAGGGTGAACAACAGCTGTGAGACCTGGGCGTGTCACTGAATCTCTGTTTGCCCTAGTTTCTCCATCTGTAAAAATAGGGATGATAACAGAACCTAAGTCCTGGGCTATGGGAGGATCAAACGAGAGAAGTATTTTGCAAATCTTAAATGCTAGCTGCTGTTGTTGTTACGGAAATTCAAAGGCAAGACAAATGACTTATGGCCAGAGTGGTCATCATGGTGGAGGTGGCATTGGAGCTGAACTTTGAAGTAATGGATAGAATTTCAAGCCAGAGAAGGGAGGGGAGGCCATTCCAGAGTGAGGGAACAGCACATGAGCAAAGACACAGAGATGGGAAACATGCAGTCAAAGAATGAAGAGTAATTTGTTTGACTAGAATGTAAGGGAATAGTGAGATGCTGGAAAAATAGGTTGAGGCAATCGGTCACAAAAGCCTAGCTAAGGAGTTTGCATTTTATTCAGTAGGTAATGAGGGGTCAGTTAAGGTTTTATAACAGAGAAATGTCATGGTCAAGGCAGTGCATAGTATAAAGGAGGATTTGTTTCTCCCTGTCTCTCCCTAGGGCAATTGATAAAGTCATGGGTTGCAATCACACATAATGGTATGAATGTGATAACTAGGTATGATCCTTTTACCAAAATGCTAACTCCTTTCTCTGCCAAAACTGATCACAACCCAGAAGGGGCTTTAAATAGCTACGTTCTGGACTAGCAGTGAGGCAATTTTGAATCATTGCAGAGCTAGCTCTTTCTTTTGGCCATAGCCCATTGGCTTTCGTCTATGCAGCTAGGGATCATACTCTTTGAAGATGGTTGTCTCTTTATATCCATGTCTATCTGGAAAATGTTTCTGCTTCCTCAACTGTGATTCAAACTGTCTTGAACTCACTCTTCACATGCAGTGTCTCCTTCTGGATGACTAGTAAAATGCTAGACATGGCTGATGGAGGTGGGGAAGAGAGAGAAACCCCTTCTCCCCCAGTGCCATCCCTCTTCCTTCTGAGTGACGTTCTATGAAAGACTCAGCTGAAACTGACTCAAACTGCCTAACTGCAGGTCTAGAGCAAATTTCCAAATTCCAGGGGCATGACCATTTTAAACCTGACCATTGTCATTCCACCACCACCACCATCTCTGTTTTTTCTGATTCAATTAGAGAAGGTGCTCATACCTAATAAATAAAAATAAAAACCCCTTATCTGTGGTTAAGCCTTCTACACCTCTGATCTGGGGAGGAGGAAACCAAATCTCCCTCATCTACTTTAGAAAGATTACTCTGACAGTATGGACAGGATAGGTTGTTGCTGTGTTTGTCCTTCCTTCCCCAAGAGGATCATGACATCAAGATGATGACATGACTTGCAGTTGACTTTGATTTGAGTGAGGGAGAACCGCTGTGCAAGCTCACCAGCCTCACTTTCTCCTCCTGAGCCATCTGGGTCCAGTGACTTGATATTCATCAGCATGACTGGAGATGGCCCAGGGTTGCAAAGTGAGACCCTGACCATTTTAGGTTAAGGTTTTATCAGATTCTCACTTCGAGTGAGATGCACCCATTCAATGAATAGACCTCTTTAAGCAGTTGCTCAAGGAATGGCCTCTTTTAATTAAAAAAAAAAAATCACACTGGGAAGGGAAGACCCTCAGGGTTCCTGGGTAATAGAGTGAGAGGAGAGAAGAAATATTGGAAGATTAATTAGGGAAATTATTATAATACTGCATATGAGAGATAATGAGGTGTTGAACTTATGGTGGTTAACAGGAAATAAGATTAAGTGATGATTCAGTAATTGAAGAATTACTGATTATTTGCTAATTAATTGCTAATTTTCTTTTAAGTTTCTGTCATTGAAAGTAATGATGCACTTGCCTTTGTATGATCTGAAAAGGGAGGGGAAAGTAAGCATTTGTTAAATGCTTACTATATTTCAGGCACTGTGCTAAACCATGGAGATACAAAAAAAGGCAAAAGATAGCTCCTGCCCTCAAGGAGCTCACAATCTAATGAGAGAATAAACTAACAAATATATACAAAGCAAATCATTTACAGAATAAATGGAAGATTTACAGGGAAAGCACTAGAATTAAGTAGGATTTTAGTTGGCATGTGAAGGAAGCCAGGGAGGTCAATAGTTGTGTAGGGGGAGAGCATTCCAGCTGCAGAGAACAGCCAGAGAAAATGCCTGGAACTGAGAGATGGAGGGTCTTGTTTCTGGAATAGTCAGGAGGCCAGTGTCACTGGATGGAAGAGGTTGGAGGCTTTGAATGCCAAACAGAGCATTTTATATTTGATCCTCGAGGCAATAAGAAGTCACTGGAATTTATTTAGTGGGGGCAAGAGGAGTAGGTAACATGATCAGCTTATAAATATTATCTCATTTGGTCCTCACAACAACTTTGTAAGAGTAGTCCTACTATGACCTCGATTTTACAGTTGGGGAAACCAAGGCAGAGAGTAGTTAAGTACTTTGTCCAGGGTCAAGCAGCTAGTGTCAGTGTCTAAGGCTGGGTTTGAACTCAGGTCTTTCCCTACTCCAGACCCACTGCTCTCTACCCATTGAATCACCGTAGATACTTCAATTTTTGATCATTCAAAAGGCAGTGTTAGAATGGCATCCTTCATGTAGTATTGTAATGTGGGTAATCTCATGTCCAGGCTGATGAAATCTCTCTTGGATGGTTCTCAGCTAAGAATTTCTGCACAGCCATCTGGTTTTAGCTCTGTATATCTCTGAAGAACAATCAGTTTCAGGTCTGTAGAAATCTGAGGCCTGGCATCTCATGGGCCATTAATTCTTGCCTAAATAGTTTCAGTAGGCCACTGAAGACCTGATTTTTTTTTTATTTTTTCCTGGAGGATATAGCAGGACCCAATAGATTTTTTTGAACAAACATTTGAAACAGTTTATCCAATGGTTAACCTAGTTCATCCTTCCATTGTTGAATATACCAGTCAGGGCAATGCTGATTAGTCAAGCTGATGGTAGGCTCTGGTCAATCAGTATGGCATTAAGGAATGGTCACTACATGGACTATATTCCCCTACTGAATAAGTTGAATATTTGAAGGTTTCCACCTTCAACAAGGTGGTTCATGCTATCTATTCAAGGCTCCAAAGTTGCTAGTTATAGTTCTGAAAGGATGTTCCTTTTACACATGAGGACCAAGTAGAATTGATGCCAGCCTCTTAGGCTGTCCAGTGGAGAAACTTTCCAAGGTTTCTGGACGAGGGGAAGGAGCCAAAGTCTGAATTTCCAAACATACCCCAGTCTTTCATGCCACAAGATACTCTCAGCATAGCATCTGAGTGAAAACATGTTCTGCCCCAGCTCACTCCTTCCTTCCCCTGCCCCTCATACCCACTTCCTGTCCTACTTTTACTTAAAAGGCAGCCCATATCATCCAAAGGGGCCCACAGCTCTTTCCCCCTTGTTCCCTTCCTCAGGTCTCAACTGAATTTGTCTTTAAAAGTTTAATCAGGACAGATTCATGCTATCTACTCAAGGTTCCAAAGTTGCTAGTTATAGCTTTGAAAGGATCTTCCTTTTACACATGAGGACCAAATGGAATTGATGCCAGTCTCTTAGGCTGTCCAATGTAGAAACTTTCCAAGGTTTCTGGATGTGGGGAAGGAACTAAGTGAAGTCTGAATTTCCAAACATTACCCAGTCGTTCATGCCCCAAGATACTCTCAGCATAGCATCTGAGTGAAAATGTCATATAAGCAGGAGGAAATGTGAAATTAGGCAGCCTCACTTTCCCCTTCCTTTTAGTAACACAAAATTGTGAAAGAATTAAAAAAAAACCAATTTGGAGGAAGTAATGAAATCCTGGTTGGACTATCACTATATACTAGCAAGGACCTTACAGGTAGGAGGATGATAGAATCCCCACATAGAAAAATGGAACTCACTACCAACTGGCCCTTCTGAACATCTCCAGTATGATGGTAACCACTGTCCCCAATATTCAATCCCAGTAATATTTCTTTTTTGATAGGTAATCTGTATACTCCTCACCTGTATTACATATAATTCTTCTTTGTATAAAGTGTTTAGCTGTGGTAAAAATAACAACTCAATTCCTATAGCACTTTCCTGCAAGAAATCTTATCAGGTGGCTAGGGTTAATATTATTCCCATTTTGTAGGTGAAGCTACTGAGGATCAGAGAAACTAAATGCCTTGTTTAAGACACACAACCCCTGGTGCTTGAACTCAAGTCTCCTAACTCAGTATTCTTTTTTCTATACTGTGCTATTTCTCAAAGTAGATATTTAATAAATGTTATTAATAAATATTATAAAATATTTTAATGAATATGTAGTTTAGTATTAAATATATTTTCTAATATTTAATGAACTTGCAGTTTAGCAGTAAATATATTTTCCAATGTTTTAATCAATATGCAGGTTAGTAATAAAATATCTTTTCTTTTTTTCAAATTTTCTTAATTTTCAAATATCTTAAATTTTAATTTTAATTAAATTTATTATTAATTATTATATTATTATTAATTATTTGATTAATTTATATTATTGGATATGTTTTGAAATATTTTAATGAATGTCATTTTTTTGGTGGTCTGATTGGTTTGGTCACCTGTACCAAATTTCCACCTTACAGTGGGACCTTGTTTGTAATAAGATTTTTACATAACACTGAAGTGTTTTAAAGTCATACATATATGTCTTAGCATCAAGACTCGAGCTAACACATTCAGAGCTAAGAAATATGTTAATGAAATATACTAATCCTCAAGAGAGGAGAGGAGAGTACTGTTGGCTTTCTGTAACAGCTGTGGGTTGGGAATAGGGTGGAAGGACACAAAGCATTCATTGTTCTGTGGCTCTCACTGAAGAGAGGGTCTTGTCATCCACAATAGGCTACTTCTATCATCTGCCACTGTACACTTTTCCTGATACACTTCAGAACAGCTGTTGCTTTGCAGCAATTGCTCTGGATAAAGGCACAAGGAGTCACATTTCCAGGGCATGTGTTAACTTTTTTGCAGATTCTTTATGGGCTATATAGCTTTTCCCTCAACCCACTCTGAAATGCCTTTCATGGAAAATTCGGTAGTAGGTTTGGGTCTGTGGTTTTCTCTGCTTTTGCCAGAATGTGTTGTACGGTGCAGATGTTAAAAGGGTGTTCCCTAATTTTTTAGTTTTCTACTAAATTGGCCTAAATGAGCCTATTAAAGCACAACTAGTTCTCAGTTATTGGGGAGATGTGATCCTCTTTGTGGATAATATATACCCTTGCTACCCCTCTTTGAGCAAATCACTGCTCAGAGAATAAGAAAGGACTGGGAGAGCAGAAATTCACATCATTACATATGCTATTGGTCACCACTCTCATTTAAAAAGGAGGGAGTATTTGTTTTAATTCTTCTGTGCAACATAACTAATGGAAAAAGGTGTTTAATAAGAATGCATGTGTAGAACCCATATAAGATTGCATCCTGTTGTGGGAAGGGAGGGGTGAGGGAGAGGAAGAAAAATTTAAAACTTATGGAAGTAATTGTTGAAAACTGAAAACAAATAAATAAATTATGAACAAAAATAAATAACAAGAAGGGAGAGGGAGAAAAACACAGAAACAAATGTCTGAACTGAAAGTCTAGGATGATGTGGAGATTTCAAAATCAAGTTATCTAGTATATATTTTATTTCAGTTACCTCTGCTTTTTTCTGACTCCTACTACCAAAGTACTTGAGAATGTGTGCTCTTATCTGAACATGGCTGACTCATTCACATTTGAACATGGAATATAAACTGATGGTGCAAAACTGCAACTTTTGGAAAACTTACTTTCCATGTCTTTGGGCTCCCCTCTCTGCTTCCTTTGACTCTCCTTCCCCTATCTCATGTGCCCTACTTTTGGTGGATCACTTAGACTGATTTTCTGAGCAGTCACCCTCTTGAAGCAAATGGTGACACAGTGGATATATTCATCCTTAGTTGCTGAAGAAGACCATGCCATCAGAGAAATGATGACTTGTGCTTGACTTTGTTTTTTTTTGAATGAGGGAGGGTTGTGCAGGTCAACAGCCTTACTTCTTCTCCAAAACCATCTGAATCCAGTATCCAGATATTCATCAGGATGACTGCAGATGACTCAGGATGAAGCAATTAGGGTTAAGTGACTTGCCCAAGGTCACACAGCTAGTGAGGTGACTGAGGTGAGATTTGTACTCAGGTCCTCCTGACTCCTGCACTAGTTCTCTATCCACTGTACCACCTAGCTGGCCCTGGCACAATGGATAGAGCAAGAGTGAAGGCAAGAACAACTAAACTTGATTGATTCTGTTTCCTCAACTGTGAAAAAAAAAAGAATCATAATATACCTACCTCAAAGCTGTGCTTAGCGTATTGCCTGGCACATTTTTGTTTTTCAAATCATTTTCAATCATGTCTGATTCTTCTTGACTCCACTGGGGGTTTTCTCAGCAAAGATACTAGAGTGGTTTGCCATTTCTTTCTCCAGCTCACTTACAGATGAGGAAATTGAGGTAAACAGGGTTAAATGACTTTCCCAGGGTCACTAGTATCTGAGGCCAGATTTGAACTCAGGAAGGTGAGTCTTCCTGATTCCTGACCTGGCACTTTGTGCACTATGAGGCAACTTAGCTTCCCTTACCTAGTAGGCACTCTATAAAAGTTTATTCCCTCTTGTCTTACTTCTGCACTGGCTCTTCATGATTCTGCTCAGCCTAATCCTTGCGTTTTGCAAGCCCCCCCTCTCCCTGCTAACCACACACACACACACACACACACACACTCCAAAATAAACTATTCTGTGGCTTCAGGGAATAAAGTCCTACTCTCTGTGCTCCGAGTCAATCTATTAAGTACAGCTGCAATAAAATGTAAATAAGCAATAATGGCTCAATGAATTATCTTTGCCTGCTTGCATATAAGCATTTATATTGGGGCTCTTAATCTCTTAACCCAAAGGAGTGACTATTGTGAACCTAATCACAGATCCTTCCCTCTTTTGCCTGTCCATGGGCTTGGCCCTGTGCTAATAAATTAATAGACAAATAAAGATAACTTACCACAAAGTTAAGAAGGAGCTTCCCCCTAAATTATAGCCCGATGGAAAGAGCATTAGCTCTAGAGTGAGATGACCTGGATTCAAATCCTACCTCAGACAATTACTATGTGTATGACCTTTGAGCAAATCACTGAACCGCCTTGGGACTCTGTTTCCTCATCTGCAAAATTAAAGGTGGGGGACTAAAAGGCCTTTGGGTGTCCTTTCAGCACTCTGTCTATGATTCTTTGACTACTGTGAGGCTATTCATAAATTGCTTTCTATTTCTGCTTAGCCCTGTGCTCACAAATTAATGACTAGATGGAGGTAGTCCCCTCTAATCCCACAATTTGCAGCTTTTATGTTTAACATAATAAAATAATAGTAAATAGTAAAATAAAAATAAAATAAAATAAATAAAATTGTAAAGAAAAAATCATAGTAAAATGGAAAGGGAATTGGCTCTGAAGTCAGAAAACCAGAATTCAAATTCCAACTCTGTTATTTAGCTACCTGTGTGACCTTTGGGGACTCAGCTTCTTAGGAGGTTCAGTTTCCCGAGAGGGCAAGACTATATTAGCACTTAGGTGGTACAACGGATAGAGCACTAGGCCTGTAGTCAGGAGGATCTGAGTTCGAATCTAGGCTCAAATACTTACTATCTGAGTGATTATGGGCAAGTCACTTAATTTCTCTTTGCCTCAGTTTCCTCAGCTGCTAAATAAGAATAATAATTACACCTACCTCCCAGGGGTTTTGCCAGGATCAAAAAAGGAAAGAGTTGTAAAGACTTAGAGCAATGGTGGGCACATAGTAGGTTCCCCATAAGTGTTTGCTGTTATTCTATCTATGATCCTCCGCTCCTATAGTGCAGCATGAAACATGTAGCTTGAAAAAGTCTGGGTGCTCCCAACAACCTGATCACATGTTCTGGAGATCCAGGCTTAAAGCTGTGCAGCAAACCACAGGATTTCAGACTTTTTTTTGGTAGGCATAGGAAGCAGAGCATACAGTACCATTCATTCTCCCCTTTGTCAAGTTTCATTCCCAGAAATGAGTGCAATAGTAATTAAACTCATTAAACTGTTTGGGCAAGGCCATGTCCTGGGCACTGATGATATAAAGACCAAAGGGAAAAACAGGAATGAAAAACAACGTCTGCCTCTATGAAGCTTATGAAGGGGAGGATTATCAGGTGGTATCAGAGAGAGAATGACAACATTTGAGTAGTCAAAAAATACAATATAATTTGAAGGGGAGAGTACAATGAGGTGTATCTAGAATGTCTTCTTGCAGGAGATGGCATCTGAGCTCAGCTTTGAAAGAAACTAAGATTTCTGTGAAGTAGAGCTGAAAAGGGAAAGTAGCCTAGTCACTAGGGATGGCCTGAAACTCCTAATGCAGACGGTTTATATGATTATATTCACTATGAAATTTCAAGGATCTGTGATGGTATGGGTATACCTGCCACCAATTCAGGTTGCTGGGGCAAAAAAAAGAAAGCCTCCTCTCCTGGACCTCACACATACAAACATTGTCACCTGGTTTGTACTACTACCAAGACTTCATAGTTTCTCAAGGCTTGCCAGGGTTTGTATTCTCAAGGTTACCTCCGTACTTTGGATGAAACAGTGAAATAGGGCTTTGGGATAATTTCGTTTATGCTTATCAGCGACAAATAACAAACATGAAAACCACATGGTCTGTAGGAAATAAAAGTAGAGGAAATATAAGCATAGTAAGATTTACTCTGTCACTTTTTGAAACAATGAGTTTTTAATGAACATTGGGCAGGGTAGTATGGTACACAATGGCAATAGTATGAGTCTGCCAGTCAGTGCCCTGCCACTGACAACCTGTGTGACCTTAGACAAATGTGACCTTAAACACCTATGCCTTAGTTTCCCCCAGTTACAAAATAGAGGCTATTTTCTGCCTCATAGAATTATTGCCAAAAAAGAGGAGAGCATATCTATGAAATTTTTTAAAATGTTAAACTAGACCTTATTACTAATGTAATCTTTTCTTTCTCAGCAGTGTACCTTGGCGAAAGCATTGTATGATAACCATGCTGAATGTGCTGATGAATTGGCTTTTCGGAGAGGAGACATCTTGACTATTTTAGAAAAGAATGTCCCAGAAAGTGAGGGCTGGTGGAAGTGTTCACTTCATGGTCGACAAGGACTGGCCCCTGCAAATCGTCTCCATCTCCTCACTGATTCTCAAGACAGTGGACTTTCTCTCTCTTCTCAGAATAGCTTGGGAGAATTACCTAGCAGTCCAGAAAAGACTTGCCATGTGCCCTCTGAGCCCAACAGACCTGCTCCACCAAGTGTATACGAGCAGATGGTTGGTTGGGTGAAACCTATAGTTTCTCCTGCTTCTGATCAAGTGTATGAACAGCCTGCACCACTGACCACAGCAAAAATTTTCACTGAAAAGACTCTAACATTTGCTAAACAGGTATGTACCTTGGCACATATCAAGAAATATACAGTATACAATTTGAGAAATGACATATAAGAAAATTTGCTGAATGCTATATAACCTTGAATGTGAGTAATTGGCGTTATTTAGTGAATGCTTAAGAAATAACAATGAGCAGAAATATATCTTGTTGGTAGAATTAGCACTGTGTACTTATTTCATTAATTTTCTTGTCTAGGATAATGAGTTGTTGTTGTCCATGAACAGCACATACCTCCCTTTCCCTTTTTGCTCATTCTGTTTCTCTTTTTCTCATAATTGTCTTTCAACTATCTTCCCACTTACCTATATCCTCCTCCCCTTCTAGGTCAAGTCTGTTACATCTGGGGCTCTTAAACACACCTTATTGTGAGTGGGAAAGAGTCAGAAATGTATCCTAACTGTCTCATCACAGAACCACTGGTACCAAAATTCTAGACATCAGGAAGGTATTAAGTGTAACTATAGCACATAAGATAGTCAAGGAGGAGGGGGTAAAATTCATACACAATACTGCCCCACTGGCCACTTTCCCTTCAGGAAAACACATTGGGAAAGAGAGACATACCCATGTCAAGGATATTTTCTGAAGATAAGAAACAATATAGTTATATCCCTTCCAAACCTCTATAGGCTTAGCCAAATCTAGTCTCAGAACTATATGTTGCATCTACATACTAGTAATGGTGAGGTCAACTTTGCTGTTTTCTTAGTTACAGTGCAGAGAGTGCTAGTTGCTATTTTTTCTGCTTCTCCCCCTAGTCATGGTGCTGACAAACTTTCACAAAACTTTTCCTGCTTCTGTACATGATCATTCCCTTCTCTGATTTCTTGGAACACAGAATGTCACTGATACTTCTATAGCATTTAATTTATGCTACCTTCTGTCACCATTTGGCATCTTTGTGTTACGTCTTCTCAGGCAGATTGTAAGTTTCTCAAGGGCAAGTATCAAGTATCTTGACTTTCTTTTTATAACCACAGTCTTACAAAGTGAGTGATTAAGAAATATTTGCTACTGGTGACACAATAGTAGATTCAGTCCCTTTTTTAGCACAATACCTGCCACATAGTTGGTGCTTAAGATGTGTTTGTTGATTGATTGTTTGGAAGTTTGTTTCAATTAAATTCAAGAAATATGTCTCAGGCATCTACTATATGCAAAGTGCTGTGCTAAATAAAATTTCTATCACCTGAACACAAAATCTGTCCAGCCTTTTTGTGGATAAGTATCCTATGAACATTTGAGAAAGCATAGATGATTCAGTGCACCCTATTAACACTACTAGAGAAAACAAAGTAAAACAGAACAAAATAGTCAACATGCAGTGTGGATTGACAATTGGAAAATTCATCTTCTAAGAAGAAAAAACTGCATATTTAAGGAATATATTATAGCTAGTAGTTTTTCTCCTCATTGACTGTTAACTTTTCTTGATGTGTATATGTTAGAGTTCAGAAAAATGTTTAACCACCTACTTAAAATAAAACCTTATAATATATTTCCATTCTTCAAATGTATTTATGTTCCATGAGTGCTATTTTTATTTCTAAACTGGGTATGAGTTACACCTTAGTCAATAGTATTTTCTTCATACATTAATGGGGAGGGAGTGGGGAAGTAGGATATCAGTTCCATGGGGTAAGGACTGATTTTTACTAGACTTGCCAAGATGGTATCTTATAGGATATCAGGAAATCTGAGTTTTTAGTCCCAGCTCTGCCATGAACTTACTTTATGACTTAGGGAATTCATAAAATGACTTTGTGACTGTAGGAAGTCATTTATATCTATGGCCTCAATTTTTTCCATAAGAAAATGGGAGGATGGAACTAGGAAATCTCTAAGAGACCTTCTAGCTCTATTAACCTATGATTAACTTTTTTTTTTGTTTAAAAAAATGCTCTCCTATGCATTTAACAAATATTACAGTGAATTGAACGATCTCCTAGTGACTGGTTGTATTTTGTTGTAGTTGTGTTTAAGCTTCTGACTTTCTGTGGTACCAGAGAGATGTTCATGGCATTCATTAAATACAGAGATGCTAGCCAAGACAGCATTTCTATTGATTCAAAGGGAAAATATGGAAAGGAAAGAAGAAGACTATATGCAAAGGAAAGAAGAAGATCATAAAGTATTTTCCTTTCAAAGAATAAAGCAAGATAGACCCAGGGACCCTTATTCAGGGTTATCATTTCCTCCTTTATCATCTCAGACTCACATTTCTATGCCACATTTGTTTTGCATCCAGCAAATGGCACATGATGCTACCTTTGAGAATATGCTAGTTTATAAATGCTGTGTAGATAGAATAAAAGGATCTTTAGTTTGCATTTTTTTTTGTGCTACTGGAAACCTGACACTCTACTAATTTACCATCCAGTGCTCTTTTCACAGCAGGCATCAGAAAGTGAATGTTATTAAAAGGTTCTGAATAGTTTGCATTTCATAAATCCCTGAGCTACATCTTACACAACAACACAGTTGTTACAAGGAACAATTGCACTGTGCTCCAGCAGTGCTGGGCATTTGATACAAGCACTATAAAGTCGTCAGTTGGCTTAGTGAAGGAAGCAACTCTGGGCACCCTAGATCATCTCTTTAAAACAACTGCCATGGAGGGTAGACTCTCACATGCTCAGCTGTTCCCTGGACAGCTGACTAAAGATACCAGAAGTTACCGTTACACTGTCTATTGAAAGAAACCAAATCACTATGAATTTAATTTTAGCCCTTGCCATATTTTTAAGTTCTTTACTCAACTAACAGACTATGTAGCATGGTACAGTAGGAAGACCACAGGATCTTGAGTTAGAGGATCTGGGTTCAAATCTTGCCTCTGAGTGACTTTGGTTTCAGTTTTTTCTTCTGCAAAATGAGAGGATTGAACTAAATGACTCTGAAGTTGTATCTAGTTCAAGATTTATGATTTTTTTGTGGATATTTTATTTTGGATTATCTTCATTTGTTTGTGTTATTATTGTGGGTATTTCACTAACTCGGAATATGCCCTGTTGAATAGTAGTATGTAAATTCCTTGGGGGTAGGAGCCATTTTGCATTTGCCTCACCCTTGGGGATACTTAGTTCATATTTATTGAATTGGATTGAATTGGACAGTTGACCTCCAACTTTAGTCCCCTATAATTTGTGCTTCCCCTATTATTCTTGGGAGCTCTAAGAAGTGAAATCTTTTCTTAAAAGCCTTTTTAACTACCCTAATCATTATTTAGAAAGCATAAGACATCAGTCCTTTTAAAATCATTCTCTTTGGAAACAGTACTTAGACTGTAACCGGTAATTACAGCATAAAAGCCTTAGGTTTTTAAAGCACTTCTGTCACAAATAATGCAATGTTATTATCCGCACTTCACAGATGAGAAAACAGCCTTAGAAAGGTTATAGGACTTGCCCATGAACACACAGTAAGTTTTCAATTTGGAACTTTAATTCAGCTCTCCTGGTTCTTGAACTGATGCTAGAGAAGATGTCTTCTCTTGCTTTTCAAATGCTTGCTAATCACTCACATGCAATAGTCTTTTAGAATTGTGCTTTCATTAGTGATAAGAGATCACCTGAAACCAAAAGGAAACCAAAAACTAGAATTCTCTTGCAACTGAAGTGGAACTCCTGAGCCTGGTGCACAGACTTTCAGTTCTACTTAGAGACCTTGGAAAGGTTCAAGTACTTCAGTTTTTTGTTAAGTTGTATCTGTTTCCTTTCTCTTTTCCATATTTGTGATATCATAGTTAAAGAGCTACAAGGAATCTTTGGGGCCATCTAGTCCAATCCACATTTTATAAGATGAAGAAACTGAGACCCAGAGTGGTTAAGTACCTTGTGAATCACATAGGTAGTGAAAAAGAAGAGATCTGAACTCTGGTCCTCTGATTCCAAGTCAATATTTTTTCCTCTGAACCAACAGCAGTGGTTAAATGATTTCTCCTGCTCCTAGGTGCAAAGAAATCTATGGATTCCTGGGCAAGTAGATAACCATAGAAAATGCAAAAATTTCTCTGAGCATTTACTAGAGAAAAAAGAGGTATAAGATTATGATTAGAGTTAGATGGTACCTTAAAATCATTTAAGTCTAGCCCCTACTCTCATTAGTAGAGGAGGTGGATAGTAGGATGCAAGTTCCAACTATGTTCTTTGAGTTTGTTAAGGGGGTGGTGAAGTTTATCATTCCCAGTTCTATCAGGCAGCTTTTGCAAAGGAATATTTGCTTTTAAAATATGGCAAGAAGAAATGTATAAACATTTTCTCCAATATCTTTGGGGCATCATCTCTCATGTACTTCCTTGGCCTCTGGGGCTCGGCCAGTGGAAGTAGGGATTGGGTTTATAACTTAACTAAATTCCTGCAAAGCGTTGGTCTCACCAAACTCACATTCAAAGGAACATTGCTGCTACATGAGTCCTGCCACTACACTGGGGTCCAAAATGCCACTCCCAAAGGAAGGTCTCTCCTGAAGACCTTTCCTTGTTTCTTGGGGCATCAAGTCCATGTTGGTTACAAAACCCAGCCTAGTTTTCAACTTTGGGAATCCATTTTCTCTCTCTCTTGGCCTTTGAAGTTCCCAAGATCAGAGACTCCACTTCCTGCATCTAGAATGAAAAACAACCAACCAAGGAAGTCCATCTTGAGGGCCATATGGTGTTAAAGTGGGAAGATCTCACAGCTCTTTATCTTACAACATGGCCTCTCCATCTGATTCTATCATATCACCAAGGGGCAGATGAAGACAAGAAGGGAGGATAAAGGGAAATCACTGAAACCCAAAAGCCCTCTTGAATTCCCAAATTCTGACTATGGTGGAGCCAGTTATAAAATGTCCATGAATTCATGTCTTTTACCTGTCATCACCATTCTCCTACAAAGAGATTCCTAGCATCCACCATGTGGAGGTGTCATCTTAGCAAGCTGAAAGGGTCTACACATGTATCAAACCTCCATTACAAAAATGTACATATATATTCTTATAAAGAAATAGTAATAAAATTATTAAAATCTCTACTACTAACTTCCTACAGAATACAATGTAAGGAGTTTCCTTTGGGCAGCAAGGTAGCACAGAGGATGGAGTGCTGGCCTTAGAGTAAGGAAAACTTGAGTTCAATTTCTGCCTCTAACACTTACTAGCTATGTGACCTTGTGTAGGTCATTTAACCTCTGCCTCAGTTTCCTCATCTGTAAAATACAGATAATAATCACCTCTACCTTCCAGGGTTTCTATAAAGACATGAGATAATATTTGTAAAATACTTCATAAACTTCAACTCTCTAGTCATGTAAAATTCTGATGAGAATTCATTATTCTTATCTTGAAATCATTAGACCTTTAGTTTGAGAGTTGCTGAAAGTTGAAAGAGTCTGAAGACTTGAAGTGAAATTCCATATACACCATTTGGTAGTAATGTGCCCATATTTAACCACCCTAGATCTTAGTTTTCTCATCTGTAAAGTGGGGGAATAATAGTACCTGCAGTATCTATTTCATAGAATTTTCATGAGGATCAAATGAACCAAGGCATGTCAAGTTCTTAACTGCTTAAGAAGCAGTACAATTGTCAGGTTTTTATCATTATTGGAGGCAGTATGGTGCAGTGGGAGGATGTTGAATTTTCCAAGAGCCTTGGTTTGAATCTCAGCTTTCTCGCTTGATACTTGGATGACCTGGGGTCAGTCACTTAGCATTCCTGGACTTCAGTTTCTTCATCTATAAAATGTTGACATGGATTGGGGGATGATCAATTTGTGGTGAATGTCATGAGAAATTACTGAAATGTTATTAAATTATTAGTACATTGATAAATTCTTAGAAAAATGAGGAGACACAGATGAACTAACACAGAGTGAAGTAAGCAGAACCAGGAGAAAAATATGCACAATGACTATAATACTGTGAATAAAAAGAATACTCAAATGAAACCGAATGCTAATACTAAAAGCTATTCATCGCCCCAGAGAAGTGAAGTGGAAATGCATCACTGTCCGTTTGTAGAGAGGCAGTAGACTATGGTTCAGCATACTGCATGCATTGTTGTATTGTTTGTCTTTAACTCTTTTTCTTTGTTACTAAGGAAGAAGGAGAAGAATATTTCAAAATCACTAGGATGTTAAAAAAAATTTTAAACTTAATATTTTTAAAAAATGAATAAAACGAGCACGTTGTGCTAGACCACCTCTGAGATCCCTTTGAGCTGCAAATCTTGGATCCTAAAGTCATTTTGAAAATTCATTGAATTTTAGAGTTGACAAAGGGCTTAACATTCCCTCATCTCAGAGAAATCCTTAATGTTACAGGTGTGAACATTGAGGCCTAAACACATGAAATGATTTGCTAAATTCAGAGAGTGAGCTAGTTGTAGAAAATAGGGCAAGAAATCTTTTAGGTTACTTCAAAAACAATGATAACACTCCAGTTTTCTTAGAATTATAAACTGAGCTGGTTTCCTTATTTTAAATCGTGTAAAGAACCTAATTGACTTCAAGTTTAACTTCAGGCTAAAAATCTAAAATTAGGAAAGGGTTTTTTTTCCCTTTCATATTTAACATATCATGAATCAACTTTGTTGAGCAAGTCAGCCCATACAAAGTAGTTCCTGATTTGCAGTTTCTATCTAGCACCCTATAACTTTTTTCCTTTTCCTTTTGACCATGTACTTCTTCTCTAATTGCATTCCTTCCTTAAGCATATTTTCTGAGAAGAGGGCAGTAATATGTTCGCTGTATCCAAAATTTCCTTAATAGAAATTTTCTCATGAAAATTCCTTTTCTCTCTAAAGGCTTGAGCCCTCCCTACTGATAGTTCAGCATGTATTCAACAAGATCAGCTAAACTGCAAGAACTCAAAACACATCAGAGTAATGTCCTCACGATTGTTAGTTGGTGGAAAAATAAGGAGACTAGCTTTCTTGCTTCTAGTTCATCTGATTGAGATCCCGAAGTCCTCTTAGGTAACAGAATAGTCCAGTGATATTATATTCACAGTATTTAAAGACTCATAAATCATACTTTTTCCACAGTCCTCATGAAACCTCCTCTAACAATTCCAGAAAATGAGCTTCCCTAGTCATTTGCAAAACTACACAGATATGGCCTATATTGAATTGCCTGCCTTCCCAAAGGGAATGGGTGGGGAGGGAGGGATGGGGAGAAGTTGGAACTCAAAGTTTTAGGAACAACTATCGAGTATTGTTCTTGCTACTAGGAAATAAGAAATACAGGTAATGGGGAATAGGAAGTTATCCGGCCCTACAGGACAAAAGAGAAGATGGGGACAAGAGAAGGGAGGGATGATAGAAGAGAGGGCAGATTGGTGATAGGGGAAAGTAGAATGCTGGGTGTATTGGGGTGGGGGGAGGGGACAAATGGGGAGAAAATTTGGAACCCAAAATTTTGTGAAAATGAATGTAAAAAGTCAAATAAATTTATATTAAAAAAATAGAGTAGAGATAATTTAAAAAAATCTATACAAACCAAAAAAAAATAAATGAGCTTCCCTGTTCCCAGATCTCACATAATCTTGGTTTTTTCCAGCATTGCTACACACATATCATGTATTATTTTGTTTCATGGCTGTTTGTATGTTGTTTTCTCAGTAAGCCACATATCCAGAGGTGTGCTGACACCAGCCTGTATGGGCTCATGAGAGGTGATTGCTAAGCTTTCAACGTGAGCTTGGAAATTGGTAAATGCTACAAATCAGGGTTTCTGTAATTGATTATCTATACTCACAGTGATGAAGAAAATGTCAATGACGAAAACCAAAAATAGAAGTATGTTGTGGGTACATTTTTTCCTCAGAAATCTGGTTGTAAAACATTTGCCACTATATCCCTGAACATATTTCATCTAAATTTAAAGATTCTCTAACGATGAGAACAATGTTCTGCACACAATAGGTGCTTCATAAATGTTTATTGAATTCATTTAAATTGAATGCTCTAGTCCTTTTCTCCTCTGCCATACATGCAGAATAATCTCATCCTAATTTGGCTTTTTGTTTAAATCTGGATTTTCATACATCCTAGAATGATAAAGTTGAATCAATCTTAGTCATTGACCAGTTGATTAATCAACTGATCATATAGCCATGATTTTTACAGAGGAGGAAAAAAAATCCAAAGGGGGAAGTGACTTAACCAAAGTCGCATGACAAGGTACTGAAACAACAAGGACTAAAAACCAGATTTCCTGACTCTTGGACTAGGTTCTTTTCACTAAAACCATAAATCCTCTATATTGATTTACATAAAACAAGATACAAATGAGAAAAACTTAACCTTTCAGTCTTTTTAAAATTAAGAATGACAAATTTATCAAATTTACATTGTTGAGCAGACATCATCTCAGTAGTATACCAAAAAGTTTAGTAATTAATTCATTTTAAAATTAATTAATTAAAAATAATAATACACATTTATGTATCATTCTTAGGTCTTTCTAAGTTCTAGAAGGACTCACAACAATTTCACAATCTGGTCATGTTATTTCTTTTATCAAGTGAACTTTAAATTCCTTTGATTGACACTCAGGGACCTCTAGTTTGGTGCTGCCCTACTTTTCCACCTTTATCTCCTATTCTTTCTCTTGCCTTACCCCTAGAATATTCATTGTACCTGTTGTATCCTTGGCCTTTGCTCACACTATTCCCTAACCCTACAATGTTTTCCCTCTTTGCATTTCCTTTCTATCCTCCAAAGCCCAATTCAAATACCAAGTCTTCCATGAAGTCCTCCTCATTCCCTCATAACAAGCTTCTCCCTCAAACATCACATATTTTGTTTGACAACTCTGTAATCAGCAAGTATTTATTAAGCACCAACTATGTATCAAATACTTTGTTAGGTGCCAGAGATAAAAAGACAAAAAAAAAATCTACAGATTTTTGTCAGGATAAGAGTTACTTGTTTTATCTTTCCTCCCTTCTAGATTTTAAAATCTATGACTGTAGAGGATTGTGTCTTAGTATCTATTCAACTGCTTAGCACAGTGTAGAACACTTAGCACAGTAGGTACTTGTTTGTTTAAAGTTCTGAAGTGCCCTCCTAATCTTCAGTCACCCTGATAGGTGAGAGCCTCAGAGGGTAACTGCTATATCTTCCCACCTGAGTTCAAAGAGAAACTCATAGAGGTTGGGAGTGGTGGTTATCTAATGCAAGATAACTTATAAGGCCCTAATAGTGTACTTTCCTCCATGATGATCAGTTGATATTAATTAGCCAAATTTAATTAGATGTTAGAAAAGAGTATTGACTAAGGTGGTGTAGTAGGAATGCTTGATATGAAATATCTCCCCAAAAGGATGTGACATATTGTTCCATCAGAGTGGAAGAGAAAGTAGGCTTATGCTAAAAGAGTATGTGTTACAAGGAAGTAATT
>CM053769.1:280454351-280479949 GCA_028658325.1 Potorous gilbertii | reverse complement strand
ACAATATGTCACATCCTTTTGGGGAGATATTTCATATCAAGCATTCCTACTACACCACCTTAGTCAATACTCTTTTCTAACATCTAATTAAATTTGGCTAATTAATATCAACTGATCATCATGGAGGAAAGTACACCATTAGGGCCTTATAGGTTATCTTGCATTAGATAACCACCACTCCCAACCTCTATGAGTTTCTCTTTGAACTCAGGTGGGAAGATATAGCAGTTACCCTCTGAAGCTCTCACCTGTCAGGGTGACTGAAGATTAGGAGGGCACTTCAGAACATGTGCTGCTGTGGTAAGAGAGATTGATAAGGTTTTGTTAGTCACAAGTCGAATGAATGAATGAATGAATGCATGAATAGCATATATAATGCAAGTATTTATTATCCTACTTGTAAAGATGAGGCATCAGAGGATCAGAAATAACAAGTATTTTCTTGAGTCCTAGAAATCATAGGAATAATAGATATCATAGAACTGTTAAGTATTAAAGATTTAAACCTAAGACATTACTCCAACTAGTGTTCTTTCCATTATACTACCATCTCTCTAATTTATATGGTTATATACTAGAATAATGTTTGCCAATTACAAATTAATTTTGAAAAGGTATTTCAATGCCAAGATTTTTATTTCTTTTTTTAAAATAAATTTATTTTAGTTTTCAATATTCACTTCCATAAGCTTTTGAGTTTTCAGATTTTTATTTCTTAATCATTTCCTTCTTTTTCTTCTTCTTTCTCAGGACCTCTTTACACTTCCCAGACCAATTCCAATCTCATTATCAACTATCAATTCACAAGTTTATGATGTTCCATCCCTACAAAGTCAAGGTCGCTTAATTCCTAAGGTGAGGCTGTCTTCTAATTAAGGAATGTTTTATGCCCAGAGGGGTCAAAAGTTATATTTCTAGAGTTGGGATCCTTGATCTAATGTGATAATTGCATCTTAGCTTTATTTGTGTATTTCTTAATGAATTTTAAGCCTTATACCTTCAAATAACGTGCCAATGGTATTAGTGAAACTTTTAAGTATCTGCAATCTAACATATATATGTCAGGTGATTTTATCCTTTCAGTCCTAGAAATGCTGTAGTTCTATGACTTTATTAGTGTAGGTACCCTTTGAGTCTACCTAACTACTTTATTTTGCCAACAAAGATTGCAACCTTCCAATGACTAGGTCCACTGCCTTTAAGAGTATCTGTGACCAAAAAATTAATCATCTTTCAACTAGCTTGGTAATGGATCTTGATGAGCTGAACAAAGCTATTCTCAAGACAACTGATGTCATGGATGGACCTGTACCAAAGACTTTCTAGTTTGGCAATACTTGCCAGACCTCACACTCCCTTGTGTGTCCTTCAAGAAATGAAGGTGACTTCCATGATATATTGGTGCATCATAGTAGGACTTTATGCAATAAAAAGTGGAATATAAATCCAAATGATGACTATGAACAAATGTTATGTCTTGCTACAATCCTAGTGCAATTGAAATACATGGTGAATCCATCTTTTTTTTAGTAACCAATTTTTTTTCTTATATTTTCTCCCTGTAAGATACTCAATTCTGAGATAGGGAGAAAAAGTTTACATATTTATACTTATAAATTCATGTATCTAAGTCAATCTTTGTAAATTGCCTTAATGTTTTCATGACAGTAGAAAACTAAAATTTGTAAGTCATGCTAATCTTTGAGAATTGTGATGTCCAACATATATCATCATGTAAAGAAAAACAAAAGTGTTGTAAACTAAAAAAATTTTTTTAATGATATTTTTTATTAGGAACTTTGTTTGGAACCAAAATTCATTTATTCTTCTGGTTTATGAAGATTAAATAGAAGGCAGAGAAATTAAATCGAGTAGTTGAGGTAAACTCTTTTAGGTTCTACCTATAGGAAAGGTTTTGTCCAAAGGAAAGGTAAATAGAAAAGTGTGTTTTCAATTAAATGTCTTCTACATCAACCTATGACACTGGTGCCACAGGAATATGTACTCTATAATTGAGAGGACTTCCTTTAATTCTTCATGAATTTGTGATTGGGTGGAAAAGAGGCTTGAGGAGGATAAGATTAATGATCATCACACTGTTTTCCTTTGTTGAATTTATCTCAGAAACAGGAGCAACAAGTATATGACATTCCAGGAAGCTCTGAAAAGGCAGGAATTCATATTCCAATGAGCCATGTGAGTATGATACAGATAATTATGTAAATATTTACAAATAATATTATGAAATTATTAAAAGCTTTAAAGGACCAGAAATTAGATTAGATTGGCTCCAAAAGAAAGAGGCAACTATTACATAGTGGAGTGAGAATTGTATTGAAGTCAGAAGATTTAGGTTCAAGTCATGGAATTACAGAACCTTAGAATTAGAAGGGTTATCTGGTCCAGAAATGATTGCTATAAAAATAAAAGGCATGAAGAAATCTTAATATATATATAGAAATGACTGATGTCGTTGTGCACCCCTATAATCCCTTGATGCTTGGGAGGTTAAGGTTGAAGGTTTACTTGAGCTCAAGAGTTCTGAACAGCATTAGGGATAAAGCCCACTGAATTTCTGCATTTGGTACCGCATCAGTATGATGAACCAGGACCCCCACTCTAACTAAGGAGGGATGAACTGACCCAGGCTGGAGAAGGAGCAAGTCAAAGTTTCTTTTTCAATCAGCAGCGAGATTGGGCTTCTAAGTAGCTATATTGCACTTCCAGCCTGGCCAAGATAAGAGAATAGATATATAGATATGGAGGTAGATAAGATGGAGAGAGAGAGAGAGAGAGAGAGATGATACACATAAGTTATGGGAATCTTGAGGGAGAAACAATCACTCAGTGTTAGAATTTATGAAACAAATGGGAGAAATAACATGAAAATGACTGTGCAAAAAAGATATACACAGGACAAATTGGAGATAGCCACAGAGGCATTGTGTTAGGAGCAAGAGGGAATGGAAAGGTTTCTTCTTCACAGTGGAATTTTAGCTGGGACTAGAAGGTAGAGAGGCCAGGAGGCTGAGATGAGGAGATAGAGTATTACATATATGAGGGACAGTCAATGAAAATACCCAGAGCCTGCAGATGGAGTCTTGTGGGAGTAAAAGACAGGAAGTCAGTGTCACTGGATCACAGAATACAGAAAACAATTAAGATATAAGACTAGAAGTATAGGAGGGGGCAGGTTGTGAAGGGCTTTGAATGCCAAACATAGGATTTTATATGTGATTCTGGAGGCGACAAGAAACTACCAGAATTTACTGATTAGGAGGATGATTTGTGATCACAGATTTGTGATTTTGGAAGATTAATTTGACAGCTGAGTGGAGGATGGACTGGAACACGGAGAGAGTTGAAACAAAGAAACCACCTATCAAAGTATGATAGCATTAGTCACTGACAGACTTTGGAATTAATATTAACTAATTAATAATAACTAATATTCATTGACTTTATTGTTTCCTTAAATCTGTATGTTTTGGTAATAGGTAAACTGAAGTAAAATTCACAGTCAGGTGCTTTTGACTTTTCTGTACAACTTAATTGTTCTGTACAATTTTCAAAAGTGAGAAATAGGAAGAAAATGCTTTGTAGACCTTTAATGAGAGCCATTATTTTTACTGCTATAATTTTAGACTGCTGCAGCCTTTTAGCTTTCAGTTCAGCAAAGGCAAAAGAACAACAAATTTGGGGATGGGGAACTGGGATAGAGTTTCACCCTTACCCCTGGCACATAGGAAGTGACTAATAAAAGTTCTTTGATTAATGTGCAGATGAAGAAATGCCAGCTTAGGCCAGCTATTTGACATCTCTGAGTTCATATTTCTTCATCTGCACATCAATCAAGGAGCATTTATTAGTTACTTCCTATGTTCCAGGCAGTGTTTTAGGCAATGGAGATACAAAGATAAAAAAAAAAAAAGGAAAAAAAAGGCAAGTCCTTGCTCTCAGGAAGCTTACATTCTATCAAGAGAAACATCATGTACACATAGAAGAATATACAAGATAAATAACAAATACACAATAGTTTGGGAGGGAGTACACCAGCATTTAGGGGAACAAGGGAAGGCTTCATAGAGAAGAAGGTGCTTGTGTTACATCTTGAAGAAAAAGAAGGATTATTGAAGCAGAAATGAGAAAAGTATGCATTCAAATCATAGGGTACAGCCTGTGCAAACACAGGAAGATGGGAAATGGAGTATTAGTATTTCGGATGATCTGAGAGAAGTCTTGCTTTGTTAGAGTATGGCATATGAGAAGGGTAGTAATACCCCATGATGAGGCTAGAAAGATAGACTGTTAGCAGGCTATGATGGGCTTTAAAATTCACATGGAGGAGTTTATATTTTATCCTAGAAGCAAACATTTTATCCTAGAGTCGCTAGAATGTACTGATTAAGGGAATGACATAGTCAGACCATGACATCAAAGCTACCTATAAGTCATATGAACAAAATTTTCTAAATCATTCTGGATTAGAAAAATGCAAATTAAAATAACTCTGAGTTACCACCTCACACCTATCAAGTTGGCTAATATGACCAAAAAATAGGAAAATTATGGATGCTGGAGGGGATGTGAGAAAACTGGGATGCTAATGCAGTGTCAGTGGAGTTGTGAACTAATCCAGCCATTCTGGACAACAATTTGCAACTATATCTAAAGGACTATAAAACTGTGCATACCCTTTGATCCAGTAATACCAAAGTTAAGTCTATATCCCAAAGACATCCAAAAAAGGGAAAAGGAATAATCTGTGCAAAAATATTTGTAACAGCTCTTTTTGTGGTAGTTACTTTGGTATATGACTGTAATGGACTATTGGTGTTCTATAAGAAATGACAAGCAGGAGGATTTCAGAAAAACCTGGAAAGATTTACGTGAACTGAAAAGTGAGAAGAACACTAGGAGAATATTGTACATGGTAACAACAGTGAAGAATTGTAAAAGACTTAGCTGTCTCAGCAACACAGTGATCTAAGACAATCCCAAAGGATTAATGATAAAGCATATTATCTGTCTCCAGAGAAAGAACTGAAATTGTTTGAATACAGGCTGAAGCATGCTACTTTTTGCTTTCTCTCTTTCATTCTTTTATACAAAATGACCAATATTGAAACATTTTACATGATTATACATGTATAACCTGTTTCTGATTTCTTATCATCTCAGGGAGAGGGGAGGATCAAATTTGGAACTCAAAACTTTTATAAAAATGTTAAAAATTGTTCTAACATGTAATTGGGGGGGGGAATAAAATATATATTAAGACTAAAAAAAAGGAGGTCAAGGGAATACTAGAGAAGGGGTAAAACACTAACAATTACCACAAATAATTCTTGCTCAATAAACATTAAATTGGTCCTAGCCAAAGCCAAAGTCAAAAAAAAAAAAAAAGAAAAAGGAAGAAAAATTGCCTAGTCAGGAGATGGAATGCATCATAACACAAATGGCACAATCAGCTTTTGTTCATGGGAGGTATTCTTGTTATTAAGTTTTTATTGGGTTCTTTCTTGCATAGGTTTATGATGTCCCCCCTCCAGCTGCAAGAGTTGTTTCTCTAGGAGATATGCCCTGTTTGGTTTCTTCATCAACAAAATCTGTTAGAAAAGGTTGCTCTAATACTTTGCCCAATCCTCAGAAGTCTGAATGGATTTATGACATTCCAGTGTCTCCAGATAAAGCAAGTTTAAGAAAAGCATCCCCATCAAGTTCCCAAGAACAGAAGGTGCTCTATGATATTCCATCTCCCAGGGGTACATCAGTCTTACACAATTCACCAAATGATAAATCAAAGACACTCAAACCACAAATGGATAACCAGTGCAAAAATGTACTCCCAGTTCAGAAAAAAAACAATTCCCCAGAAATGCCTGTACATGCATTTCCAGCCCCACGAGAAATATCCTTGAAACCTAGAATTGAATATGCTGTTCCCCCCAGTTTTCTGATTCCTCGGGTAGAGCAACAGAACACAAAGCCCAACATTTATGACATTCCAAAAGGAAAATCTCTTGTACCTCAAGTTGGGAAAGATCCGGAAAAGAAAAATGATGCTTCAGAAAATTGTGTTTATCATGTTCCCTCCTGGTTACCAAGATATATGAGATCAATATCCCCTGAGCTATCTGAGCAAGATAGACTGTCCCTTTCCAGTGTAGACAGCAGAGCCAGTGTATCTTCTTGCTCCTCAACTTCTACTGACCCATCATCTATTTCCTCATTAGAAGAACCAGGCAAAGAGGTTATGTTGGACCTGGAGTTGGCCAAAGAGATGGTAACAGATCTACAGCACAGAGTAGCTAGCTCCATAGCAAGTCTAATGATCTTTGTGAGCAGTAAATGGAGATTCAAAGAATACCTGGAAACAAATATTGATGAGATCCACAGAGCTGCTGATCACATCAAGGCATCGCTGGGAGAGTTTCTGGATTTTGCCCGATTGGTCAGTGTGAATGCTAGTAATCTCACCGACAATAACCTTCAAGTCAGAATAAAAAAGCAACTACAGATTATTTCAGATTCCTACCAAATTCTCCTTGAAACAAGGGAAGCTCTGAATAACTGCAATTGGTCTCTGGACATTCTTATTACTGACAAACTTCAGAACAATCCTGATGATTTGGACAGATTTGTCATGGTGGCCCGGACAATTCCAGAAGACATCAAGCGCTTTGTCTCCATCATCATTGCAAATGGGAAACTCCTTTTTAAACAGAACTATGAGAAAGAAGAGACTACTCAACTCCACATGAATACAGAACATAAATTTGCAACATTTACTCAGGTTCCCAGAAGAAAAGATTTCGATTTGCTCCAAGGAAACACTGCTCTTGGTAAACCAAGGGAAAGTGAATTTTCTTCTGAGCCATTAAATAAAAATATGAGGAATGTCTGTGACCAAGATAAATCACAGGTTAGTGAAATTTATTGTGTAATGGGCTCTAAGAGAAGAAGAAACAGGCAGCTTGGGTGGTGACAACTAAGTTGGATACAACGTAAAGAATCTTTTTAACACAGCAAAGGTGTGGTTTGTTGTTTTTTGGGGGGTTGGGGTGGGGAGAGGCAGGAATTAATACAATGTACCAGAAAACTGGAAAACTTAATAATATGTATTCATTCATAGGTTTTTATTAAACAACTACTACGAGCAAGGCTAGTAGGAATTGGGAATCAAATATTAAAAATGAAACAGTTCATAAACTCAAATTTTTATTAAGGGTGGGGGATTACACCCTGTAGAAAGATAGACCAATATAAAATATATACAAACTAAACATCTCCAGTTTCTCCTGTATGTATCTTCTTCATACATAGTTTGCATATTGTCTTCCCCCATTAGATTGAGATCCTTGAGAGCAGGGACTGTCTTTTGCCTTTCTTTGTATCTCCAGTGCTTAGCATAGTGTCTGACACATAGAAGGTGTTTAATACATGTTTATTGACTGACTGACTAACTAAATACAGTTATTTTGGGTAGGGAGTCACTAGCACCTGGGAGAAAGGGGTAAAGAAAGATCTTGTGTAGAAGGTAGGATATGAGGTAAGCCATAAAAGAACCTTGGAATTCCAAGAGGTGTAGGTGAGTGTGGACTACATTCCAGGTATGGAGAATAACTGTGCAAAAACATTGAGGGAGGAGATGGAATGTCATGTATTAGAAATGGGAAACAGGTTACTTTTGCGGCAATGTGGAGTGCAGGAGGGAGTGATGTAAAATCAGTGTGGAAAGATAGTCAGAACCTGAAGGTCATTTAATGTCAATTAGAAGAGTTTGTATTTGAACACACAGGCAATAGAGAGGCACTGAATCCTCTTGATCAGTGAACTATGATGCTCATCTCTGTACTTTAGGAAGAGCAATTTGACTGTGGGGAGGATGGATTGGAAAGGGGAGAGACTTGAGGCAGGGAGAGCAATTAGGAGATGTTACAGTAGTCCAAGAGAGAGTTATTGAGGGTATGAGCTAGGGTAATGATCTTGTGAGCTGAGGGACAGGACAAAGTTTAGAGAAACTTGTAAAGATGACAGTCAAAAGTTGGCAACAAATTAAAGGGAAAGTAAAGAATAAAAAATTTCAACCAAAGTGCTGAATTGAGTCATTGAATGCATGGTGGTATCTTGGATGGAAATGGAGCAGTTTAGAAGGATGGGGATTTGGAGGAAAGACAAGTTCTGTTTGGACATGTTATATTTGAGAGTCTTATAATTTATCCAGAAATAGATATCAAATAGACTGCTGGTAATACATGATGGAAGTTCAAGGGAGAAATTAGATATGGATTTATAGATAGACCTGGGAGTTACTATATAGATGAAAATTACAGCACTGGGGGCTAATGAGATCATTAAGACAGATGGTAGAGAGCCACAGAAGAGAAAGGGGCCTAGTGGTGAAACTTGGGTGACTTCTATACATGAGAGATGATACTTTTAGCATTTAGGGAAATAGCTGAACGACCATCGATTTCTACTGAAAATTTATGGAATGCAAGTCTCTATCACATGTCGGCCCTAAGTAACTTTAAAACAAATGTAGCGTAACCTCTGACATGTTTAAATCCTTCCTGTACATAAAGTCCTAATCTCAATACAAAATTCACCCAACTTTTAAAAATCTTTAGATTTGTACAATATTGTTTAGAGAAAGCTGAAAAGAAAGGACAAATACAGGATTAAACCATTACTTGCTTTATCAGAACAGTCTGAAATTTCTCCTATAATAAACTGTTACCTGAGTTCAGACAGTAAAAAGAAGGTTGCATGAGAGGAGGAGTCTCAAGGCTTTAAAAAAGAAATTACAGAATTGTAATAGTTTTGAAATAAATGAATATTTTAAACTATATTTGTGTTTCAGAAGACAACGAACCTGGAAGATATACAGAAACCAATTTTCATACAAGCAGAAAACAAAAAAGACCTTAAAACTAAGGTACAGTATGGTGCTTACTTTCTTCTCAATGTTTCTGATTAAAATTTTCTATCTTTGAATAACACTTCTTAATGCTATGAACAATCCAACGCACCAACAAAATGATAGATTATAAGATTTTTTTAAAAGTACTAAAGGATCTTGGAGATCGCAGATCCAACACTGAAAAGAACTTTAGGAATCATCTGATCTAACTTCAGCGTTTTATTAATGGGGAAATAGAAATCCAGAGCAGCAAAGGAACTTAGCCAAGGCCACAGTTATTTAGTCGCACCCCTATGACTAGAACCTTGATCTTTTGTCCTTTAATCCTTCCCATCTTCCCACTATACCACACTGCCTCAATTTTTTTCAATTTTATTTTCACTAAACCTTAAGCCATTAACACAGAGAGGTATGCTCTGGGGATTAGGATATTTAAACCAGTAACAAATTTCAAGCATCTCAAATCACAAAAAGAGGCACTACCTATGGAATATGTTTTATCATGTTTTTAAAAAACTATTGTTATGACTAATGTGGAAGTGTTTTGCACAACTGTACATGTATAACCTATATCAAATTGCTTGCCTTGTCAATAAGGAGCCAGAAGAGGAAGGGAAGAAAGGAGAGAATTTGGAACTCAAAATTTTTTTTCTAAAATATTTTATTTTTTCCCCAGTTACATGTAAAGACAATTTTAACATTAGTTTTTTGAAAATTTTGAATTCTAAATTTTTTCTCCCTTTTTCATCTCCCCCCTCTCTGAGACAGTAAGCAATTTATTATTGGTTATACATGTTCAATCATGAAAAACATATTACCATATTAATGTTGTGAAAGACATCAATCCAAAGAGGAGAAAACAACACAAAAAATACAAAAAGTGAAAAATACTATACTTTGATCTGCATTCAAATTTCATCAGTTCTTTTTCTGGAGGTAGATAGCATTTTTGACCATAAGTCCTTCAGAATTGTCTTGGATCTTTCTATTGCTGAGGATAGCTAAGTCATTTACAGTTGATCATAGTACAGTATCATGTTACTGCATACAATGTTCCCCTGGTTCTGCTTCATTTCATTTTGCATCAGTTCATATAAGTCTTTCCAGGTTTTTCTGAAATCTGCCTGCTCATCATTTCTTATAGCACAGTAATTCCACGACAATTATATATCACAACTTGTTCAGTCATTTCCCAATTGATGGGCATGTCTTCCATTTCCAATTCTTTGCCACTACAAAAAGCTGCTATAAATATTTTTATACAAATAGGTCCTTCTCCTCCTCCATTTTTAAAAAGTCTCTTTAGGATACAGGCCTAATAATGATCGCTGGATCAAAGGGTATGCACAGCTTTTGGGCTTTAGGCATAGGAATTCAAACAAATTTTAAATGAATGTTAAAAATTTTTACATGTAACTGGAAACATTTTTTTAAATTATTGTTATTTCCAGCTTCATCTCTATATCAGGAATTCTTATCCTGGGATCTGTGAATTTTTTTTTTATATTTTGACAATTATTTCAACACAATTAGGTTCCTTAGTAATCTTAAGTATTCTATTTTATACATTCAAAAACATTCTGAGAAGGGGTCCATCAGTTTTGCCAGACTGCCAAAGGGGTACATGATACACATAAAAAGATTAACTACTCCTGATCTATATGATGCCCCAAATCAGAAAGTTTCTAATATCCAGATGTCATATTTCTTCAACACCATAAATTACTATTTTACTTTGGAGCTACCTGTTTTGGGATATAACAATTTATATTTGCATGTACAGCTTACATTTTATGATATTATAGTGGGGCACTGAAAGTTTATTATCTTCATTTCACAAATGAAAAACCAAAACTGAGAAGTTGTAACATAACCCATAGGAGAATTCAAACTGAGATCTCCAGACTCTACCTACTCCTCCATAGTATGTAGTCACAACTTAATTTGATGAATAACAAACAGTATGTCCTTACACTGGTATAACACTATGAAGTTACTGAAATGCTTCTACAGCCATTATCTCATTTGATCCTCAAAACTATCCTGTGAGATAGGAATAGTAGAAATTATTATTTTGTTTACTATTATTTTAGTTTTATGCATGAGGAAATTGGTGTCCAAGAAAGAATGTTCTCCTCAGAAAATTCATTTCCCACTTAGGTTTTTTTCCTCCTGTGTAAAATGACATCTTATGAAGTAGAGGCACTAGATCAAAGGTTGATAGCCTTTTTTGGCAGTCTGGTGAAGCTTTTGGAACCCTTCTCAGAATAATGTTTTTAAACAATTGAAGGAAATTAGAGGTTAATGAAAATGAAGATGTCATGTTTTTCCCCATTTAAATTCATGCCACCTCCCTTCCCTCAACCAGGTTAAGAACCCATGTACTAAATCAGTGGTCTCTAACTCAAATAGAAACTCGGACACTAAACCATATACCAGGAATCCTGTCAGTTGCATGTTTACTTAGTAAAGCACATTTGAGCATTATCTATATCTTATTGTTTTTATTTCTTTTGTTAAGTGTTTCCCAATTATATTTTACTGTGGTTCTGACTGCACTGTTACGGACCTCATCCTGGCCAGCAAGTATTGGATTCCTCTGTATTCAATTTTCTCAGACCTTACTTACAGAGTTGTGAGGAAACTATTTAAGTGCTAGAAATGTGAACTATTTCTAATGTCCTATCTACTTGACTTTCAAGCATTCAAAGATCCTGTCTCTCTAACAATTTATGTTCTATATTCTTTTTTCTGTGGGTCCTCACTATGCTGACATTCTATGTTCTAAGATCTCTTTAAGTATTAATATTCTAACTGTGGCCCTTTTTAACTGTAAGAACATGCCAAATATTGACACAAATTGCATGATTGGTATGTACTAGCCATATTGTTAGTAGAGTTATACTAAAATGCAAGTCTTATGACTTCCATGTAGCTATTCTTTTCACTACACCATACCAGGTCTTTTCCCACTTCTTGAATATAAAAATAAACAATTAAAAATTTATTACTTTTCATTAACAGAGCTGTTTTCTTTCTTTCTCTCTAGAGTCTTTCTCCTATAAACCACAAAGCACTGAGTATGCAGGATCCAGAGAAAAAAATCAACCTTTCAGAACACTGTAGACTTTACTTTGGTGGGCTTCTTAAGGCCATTGGTATATTTAATACCAGCCTTAGTAATAACCAACCACCTGAAATTTTTATCACCCAGAGTAAATTGATCATCATGATAGGCCAAAAGCTTGTGGACTCCCTCTGTCAAGAGACGAAGGAAAAAGATGTTCGCAATGAGATTCTCTGCAGTAGCAGCCAGCTCTGTGGCTTATTGAAGAATCTGGCTGTGGCCACCAAGAATGCTGTCCTCAAATATCCTAATGATGCTGCAATGAGAGAACTTCAGGAGGAAGCAGAGAAACTGTGTAAACATACACGACAAGTCAGAGAAACGCTAGAATGAGATCTCACTTCAGTCCTTCCCAATGTTTTAACTAGAGCCTCAGTAATTCTTACTAGGTTTGTCTTACTACTAGCTTCTGCCCATATACTTGGTACTGTTATCATCACCTACATACTATGGTACCAAGTTGCTACGGATTTCCAGGACACTGATTCCATAGCAAATCCTGGCACAAAATGGAGTATTATTAAGCAAAGATTTTAAGCATGTCTGGGATCAGCGTGTAAGGTAGTGATTTGATGCAAGTGTTTTATAAACTTCTAGTGGGCATCTACTGTGTATAAAGCAATGGGGAAATTACAAAGTTTAGATATGGTTCTGGACCTCTAAGAGTTGATAGTACAGCAAACTCCTCATTTACATAGCCCTTAAAGTACTTACAGAGTACTTCCCTCACAGTAACCTCATAAGTGAAGTAAAGTATCATTATCCCCATTTTACAGATGAGGAAACTGAAGTTCAGAGCCATAAAACAGTTTGTCCATGGTGCAACAGCTAATGAGCATACGGGTCAGGATTCAAACCCAGGTCTTATGACTCTAAGTCCTATACTTGTTTTATAGAAGTCAATTTTTATATTGGTTAAAATGAATTTTTAGTAGTTCATTTCGTTCTTTTTTTATGAAAAGCATACCCCTTTCCCCCTTTTGGAATTTATTTTGTTAGAAAAATACAAATATTTATGTAATTACTTGTTACACTAAATATCATTCCCTTAAGTTTTATTTTAATCAATCTAAATATTCATGTTACACTCACAAAATCCATGAATTTTCTTGTGATCTTTTGAACTTCCTGTTAATTTATTTTGAATGTGACATTTATGTTGACAGATTCCTATATTGTGCACACATTTTTTATATTTCATCAGTCATCACAGTTCTGTATATTTTATATTGTTATTTAAATATAATAACATTTAAATAATTTGAGACATGAACATTAATTATAGCATCATTATTGTCATTTGGAGAGATCTTTGCCCTATGATGGTTGTCTTCAAATATAGGTACAAAACGCATCTAGAATAATCTAAAAAGGGGTCATTTTCATGTACGGTATTTTAACCTCTGTTTCTGGAACATGTTCCAAAAATGAAGTTTAATTTGTAGTGTCTCTGGTTGTCATAGTCACAACCTGACTTCAAAGCTTTCGAAGGTAACATGTTGATTCCTTTAGACAAATGGAAAGTCAGCACGGAAGTGGTACAAAAGCATTCTCAAGTAATCTCCACCATCTCAAAACAGTTAAAGCTCTAGCTCTATGAAACTTTGGTAAAGTTCCTTTTCAGCTGTGGTCACATCCTTCCTTGAGCTCTCCAGTGTAAGAACCATACCATTTTTATCAGTATTGGCCACATGCACACGTAGGAAATAATATCATGTTACACAGAAAATAAAAATTAGCTACTAGAATTTTGGTGATTCTCATTTAGCTAAGTCTCCTGGAATAGGAGGCAGAATTTTTTATTTCTGTGAGTTCATCCCACAAATTTGAACAGTGGAATTAGGGTAGAGATATACAATTCTTAAAAGTGACACCATGTGCCTATATCTTTTGGTTATACCTCCTAAAACCCACATTGTGTAAGACAAAAGCCCCTAAAATGAATATAGGATCTTTGATTCAATTTGCATTTTTTTAAACCAGAAAAATAAGAGTTCAAATCAAAGATCTTTATTCCCAAAGACAAAGCAGAAACTGAAGAAGTAAAACCACAGTAGGAAAATGCTGTTCTTACTTAAATGTGTTTCCTTCCCTTTTTGAAGGATGGAGGTGGTGGGAGGAATTTTTCGGTGTATAAATTCAGCAGGATGATCATTTCTGAAATTTTAAAAAGTGGAAGGAAAACTATTTTGGGGGAGGAGGATTACAGAAACATAGTGAAAAAATATTTGACCAAATACATGTTTGTCCTTGCAAACAGCACGAAAGGAAAAAAGGGAAGGCTGTTTCAAAAGCAAACAGAAATGTGAGTAATGCCAAGTTCATTGGGAGAGTGCAGATTTCTAGGAAGATTGTTAAGATCTTTGCCACTCCCACCTTCTTGTTTCATCTAAAGTTTGAATTTTGTACTGTCTTGGGTGATGACTTTTTGTCCAATGCTTTTAAGTCCTATTCACATGCCTCACTGAAACAAGACGAGGTAACTTTTGTTTCTAAAATGGATATAGAGTAATAGATTTTTCTAGTCCTACTAACCAAGAACCACTCTTTGCCAAGAAAACCCCAAATGGAGTCACAAAGAATCAGACACAACTGAACAAATTTCTGAACTGTCAAATTAAAAGCAGCTAGGTAGCACAGTAGATAGAGTGTCAGACCTAGAGTCAGGAAAACTCATCTTCCTGGATTCAAATCTGACACTCACTAGCTGTGTGACCCTGAACAAATAACAACTCTATTTGCCTCGGTTTCTCATCTGTAAAATGAGTTAGAGAAGGAAATGGCAAACCACTCCAGCATCTCTGCCAAGAAAACCCTAAATGGGGTCATGAAGAGTCAGACATGATTGAACCAATTTCTTAAATGCCTCAACCAACCTAGAAAGACCTTATACAATGTGTTTTAGATAGTTTTCTGAGTAATGAATTATGTAATTACAGCTAGCAGAATCCAACCACCATCTACCAAGTTGTACAGAGTTTGCAATCCTTTGTGGTTGAAAGGAGTAACTGCATAGAAAAAATCCTAGATCCTTGACTTATAGATTAAGATGATAACATTTAAACACCACTTCAAGGTTTGCCAAGTGCTTTGCAAATATTATCTTATTTTATCCTTACAACAACACTGGGAAGTAGAGCCTATTATCCCCATTTTACAGCAAGCAGAGATTAAATGACCTGCCCAGAGTCACACAGTGGGTGCTTGAGTCCAAATTTAAACTCAGGTCTATCTGACTTGAAGTTCAACGCTCTGTTCACTGTGTCACCTAGCTGCTTTCAAGAAAATATGTAAAGCACTATACCAACGCCAGTTTACTATTATTGTCACAAAATTATTTTGGTTGTCATAGCTTCATCTTATTGTTAATTTCACAAATTTAGAACTAAAAGCAACCTCAGTGGTCATCTAATGCAACCTGTTCACCTTGCAGAAAAGAATCTAGAGATCCATGGTCACATAGGGAGCAAATAATAGAGCCAGGATCCAAACTCAGGTCTTCTGAATCCAAATCCTTCCCTCTCCCCCTCATTCTACTATGTTGCCTGAGTAAACTCTCTATACACATAAATGTAGAAAATCCAGCTATTACTTGTATAAAAATTTGGTACTATCAGAACCTGGGAGACCTATTCCCACAACAGCAACTCGGGGCGGGTGACAGGAGGGTGTCCTTCCACCTATTAATCAGCTGGTGTTCAACTTCTTGATATTTCTTCCCTTGTTTTGTCTGGGAGTTACCTGACAATCATGGCTTATCAATCATTGGCTCCTATTGCCCCACTCACCCACTAAATACTTCCTCTAACTGTTAGTTCTGTGATATTAACATTAGTCAAACATGAAGTTCATAGTTAAAAACTATATAATTAGAGGAAATGTATAACACCAAAATCATTAATTAGAATAGACATAAATTCTCTAATCATCTGTTTATATTAACCATCAACTTCTCTATCTAACATTAGCAATAAACTTCAATCATTTAAGCAAAACCCCTTTATCTACCCTTCCCCAAACTGTAGTTCTTTCCCAGCACTGTTTTCACAAACAGTGAAGGGGGGGTGGGGGATGATGTACAAGGTCAAGTTTCACTGTAGATATAAATAATAGGTGGTTCTTCTTGAAGCTGGTCATCAATATTACTTGCTTTGTGAATGCTCAGTAGTTCATAGGATCACAGATTCAGAACTGGAAGTACTCTTAGAAGTCATCTAGTCGAATTTGCTTTTTTCACAGATGAGGAAACTAACACTTAACTAAGGTTAAGGGATTTTCTAATGTTCATGCCAGTGACAAAAGGAACAGTTCAAACTCATATTCTCTGACTACAATGCCAGTGCTTTCTAGCCTGCTACACTACCCTTTAATTGGCTTCAATTGATGATGATGACTCTTCTGATACCAGAAGACTGGGAATCTGTTGCTGTGTCCATAGCAGGTTGCCTTATCCCATAAATAGAGAGAGCTCAGTATCATGTCACTACCTAGGCACAGGCACAAATAATTCCTGTCAGAGCTGGGTGGCTATATTAATTACCAGCATGTTTCCTCTAGTGGAAGATAAAACTTTTCTGACTATATCTCCCTATGCAGTACCACCAGCATGCCTTCTGTCCCTTTTCTCTTCCAAGTGCTGCTTCTGCACCTTGAAGCATGTCTGTAAATCAGTGAATTCAAATCCATGTTCGAATCATCTTGTGAAGAATGGGCAAGTGAAGCTGAACTAGCAAAGCACTGAAATCTTCCTCCTTATCTTTGGATAAAGTTTCTTTTTTAAAAAAAATTTAATCTGAAAAATTCAAACAATGAAGACGTCTACTTTCTGACACATAATAGCTTTGTGATCATTGTGTTACCTAACTTCTAAGTTCTCCCAGCCAACTCTGTAAGATGAACAAAATATATATCTGTGTTAGTAGAAGGATTTTTTTACAAGGGAAGGTCCCTAACACCAATGAAATCACAAGTCCCTAACACAATGAAGTCACAAAAAAATTCATGTATACATACACATACATATATACACACATATATGTATGTATATATAATCATATTTATGCTTTCCAGAGGATGGGGAAAGACAGGATAAAGTTGCTTTTAACCCCCAAAATATTAGAAAACACTTTATGCCTACTTACTAAAAGTATAGTATTATAAATGCCTAATAATAACTTATTTCCCCTTAATTCTCCTTGCCTATGCCATCCCTCAAACCAACTGCTTGATTTGATCAGGGGCATTTGTCTGACTGTAGTAATAACAGTAACACCTTGGCTTTATAAAGTACTTTGTAGTTTATGAAACACTTGTCAATACAGTATTTCATTTAATTGCATTTGAGTCATATTGGTGTCACCCAAGGGTCTGTCCTGAGTTCTTGTCTCTTTTCTTTATATACCTCACCAATGAGTTTGACTATCCTTTCTATGTAAATGATTTATAGATCTACATACAGAGCTCCAGTCTCTCTTCTGAGTTTCATTCAGTCCAGCATCATCAACCAATCACTGGACATTTTTATAAATCACATTAACTTTTTTTCTTTTATTTTCAGTTATAAATTCTCCTCCTCCCCTTTCCTCCTCTTTTTCCCAATGCAAAGGCAAGAAAAACAAAATTACAAATATGTATAGTCACACAAAACAGATTTATTCAAGTTCTAAAAAAAGAAAAGGAAAAGAAAAAGAAAAGAAAGAAGAAAATATGCTTCAATCTATATTCTGAATCCTTTAGTTCTTTATCTGGAGGTGGATCACATATTTTATCATGAGTCCTTTAGAACTGGGTTCTGTCATTGCATTGATCAGAATAGCCAAATCTTTTGTAAGTGATTATCGTTACAATATTGCTGTTACTGTGGAGGTTGCTCTCCTGGTTCTATTCACTTTACTTTCTATCAGATCATGTAAATCTTCCCAGGTTTTTCTGAAATAATCCCTTTAATCAATTTTTATAGCACAATAGTATTCCATCACTCTGATATGTCATAACTTGTTCAACCAATTTCCAATTGATGGGTATCCTCTCAGGTTCCAATTCTTTGCCACCACAAAAAAAAAAGCTGCTATAAATTTTCTTTTTTATACATGGGACTCTTCCCTCTTTCTCTTTGAAATATAGGCCTAGTAGTGGTATTGAGGGTCAAAGAGCATGCACAATTATAGCTTTTTGGCATAGCTCCAAATTGCTTTATATAATAGTTGGACTAATTTACAATGCCACCAATAGTACATCAGTGTACCTGTTTTCCGACATCCCCTCCAACATCGGTCATTTACCTTCTTTGTCATCTTAGAAACCTGATAGGTGAGGTGGTACACTTCCGAGTTGTTTTAATTTGCATTTCTTTAATTATTAATGATTTAGAGTATTTTTCACATGACTATTGATAGCTTTTATTTCTTCTTCTGAAAACAGACTTTTCATACCTTAATGGCTTTTATTTTCATAAATTCCATTCAGTTCCCTATATAGTTTAGAAATGAGACTGTTAATCAGAGAAACTTGATGCAAAGATTTTTCACATTTTCCTTCTTTTCTTCTAATTTTAACTGCATTGACTTTTCTTGTGCAAAAGCTTCTTAATTTTATGTAATCAAAATGATCAATTTCGTCTCCCATGTTTGTTCATGAGCTCTTCTTCTCTCCGACAGGTAATTTCTTCCCTACTCCACTAATTTTCTCATGATATCACCTTTTATGCCTAAATCACGTGTCCATTTTGAGGTTATCTAGGTATATGGTATGAGATGTTGGCTTATGCCTTGTTTCTGCCAGACTACTTTCCTGTATTATATTCTTGGTATAAATCCAGACTAGTTATAATGTATGATCTTTTTGATATACTGATGTAATCTTTCTTGCCTATTGAACATTTCAAACTAGATGTTTCAGAGACATTTCAAACCTAACCTCAGTCTAAAAAAGAACTTATTACTATTTTCCCCAACTCCATCCTTCTTTCAAACATGTCTGTTTCTGTCAAAGGCATCACCATTCTTCCAATCTCCCAGGTTCGCAACATCTATTATCATCAACTCTTCACTCTCTCTTAACCTACATATCCAACCAGCTGCCAGATCTATATGTTTCTACTTCCACATCTCTCTCATTTACTTCTCTCTGCTCACAAAGACATCATCTTAGTTCAAGTCCTCATCACCTCAGGTTTAGATTATTGTCATGTTTTCCTGTTTGGTTACCTTCTCTCTAGTCTCTACCCCCTCCAACTTATCTTCCACATAGATGCCAAAGTAATTTCCCTTAAGAATAGATGTGATCATCTATTCTCACCTACTCAATCAATTGCAGTGCCTTCCAATTGCTTCTTGAATTAAACATGAAAAGGCAGTGATCAATCAATTCATTCATTGAACATCTGTTATGTGCCAGGCACTGTGCTAAGCTCTGAAGATACAAAAAGAGGCAAAAAAAATCCCGGGCCCTCAAAGAGATTACAGTCTAATAGGAGAGACGCATTAAAATAAATGTATACAAAGCAAACTTTATACAAGTGAGAAATAATTAACAGAAGGAAAGCACTAGAATTAAGAAGAAAAGATTGTAAAAGATGGGACTGTAGTTGAGATTTGAAGCCAGCAAAGCCAGTAGGTGGAGATGAGAAGGCAGAGCCTTCCAGGCATGAGGGACAGCCAGAGAAACTGTCAGGAGCTAAGAGATGAAGTGTCTTGTTTACGGAACAGTCAGTAGGCCAGTCTCACTGTATTGAAGAGTATGTGTTGGGGAGTAAGGTATAAGATGACTAGAAAGGTAGGAAGGGGAAGGGTTATGAAGGGCACTGAATGCCAATCAGAATATTTTGTATGTGATCCTGGAGGCAATAGGGAGTCAATGAAATTTATTGAGTAGGGGGTGACATGGTCAGACCTCTGTCTTAGAAAATTATTTCAATGGCTGAATGGAGGAAGGATTGGAATGGGGAGAGACTTGAAGCAGGCAGATCCACCAGCAGATTATTAAATAGTCTAGGTGAGAGGTGCTGAGGCAGTATGGTGGTCACCACAGTGGCCATGGTGCTCAGAAAATGAATTCCAGTAGTGATTCTGACACATGCTTGCTGTGTGAACCGTGTGACTGACCTTGGGAAAATCACTTAACCTTTCTGCTCTGAGCAACTCTCTAAAACTATAAGTTGTAGAAAGAGTATAGACCTGTACTGGTAGAGACAATTTTCTCATCTGGGAATTCCCTTTACCAGTAATATCAAACTCAAATAGAAACAGATCCTTAGGCTACATATTTACTTAGAAAACCACAAATTAAAGTTATCTATGTCACATTGTATTTTTATTCATTTTATTAAACATTTTCAATTGCATTTTAGTCGGGTTAGGGCCTTACTCAGCAGTTTTACCGGAAGTGTGTCTGTGAGTTTGACATCTCTGTCCTATATCAATGATAGCACAGATCTTTTACTTACCCTTTAGTCCTCTTATCAGCTTCTAAATCCCTTCACAAACTGCTCCCAACCTATCTCCAAGCTCATTATGTATTTCTCCCTTTTCCATGTTCCACAGTCCAACCAAGCTGGCCTTTTTACTCTGTTCTCATGCAGGACCTCCATTACCCATCTCCAGATTTTTACAGTAGCTTTCTCAGTGTCTGGTGGGCATTCCCACCTCTTTACCTCTGCCTCATACAACGCATCTCTTGCATCATGACACAGCTTATGCAACACCTTTTACTTAAAACCTTTTTTATTCCAAATGCTACTGCCTTACTTTCCCTAAGGGCTTGTATTGATTTTGTTTTCTCATATTTATTCAGTATATACTTATATCTTCTATACAATCACTGGGTCCTGCTTTTATCCTAGACTTCACATACATAACCCTGGAAAGCAATTCCTGTGGAGCAAGGTCCAGTCATCTCTAGCAACTGCCAAACCACTGCTAAAGGCAAGCAAGTCAGCCTAGCCCTAGCTGAAGAGACAGCATGTGCCATGCAAATCAAATCATGACTACCATCACAATCTCCCCTTGAACCCAGATGGAGATAGTCCAGTTTCCTGAACCTAAGAACTTTGAGAACAGCAATATTTCCAGGCTACTCCTTACAGCTATCATTCCAGGAACCCTTTTCCCTGTTTGAGAACTGTTTCTGTCAATGTTACAAACACATCTGTTGAAGATCCAGTAAACAAAGTTCTTGTCACTAATGTCCTTGGCTCTGTCAAACAGTTCAACATCAGAGACTGGTATGATTTTTATTAGTAGACACATCATTAAAAAAAGAGAGAAACATTACCATCTGCTTAATTGCTGCATCCTAAGGACCACAGGACCTTTCCATGTGACTTGTAGCTGAAACTTTCCATACATGTCATCTGCCCCTGTTAGAATGCCAGTTCCTTGAGAGCAAAGACTGTCTTATTTTTCTACTTTTATCCCTAGCACTCAGCACGGTGTTTAGCACATAGTAAGCCCTTGGTGTTTAATCCCTTCCTTCATTAAGGAAATACATTAAGTACCTATTCCATCATAAGTACGTGTTCTCTACCCCACTGGACTGTAAGCTCCTTGAGCTTAAGGGGTTTCATTCTTTGTATTTTCATCCCTAGTTTAGCCCAGGGTGGGATCAGAGTAGGCACTTAACAAATGATTGTTTATTGATTTTCTTACCGGTTCTGTGAGGTAGGCAGGGGATGGTTATCATCATTTGGATTATAGAATTTCATTGCTAAAAGGATATTAGAGATGATTAGGTCCAGCCCTACTGAGGCTTAGAGGTTAGGTGATTCATCTAAGATCAAAGACAACTAGAGGCAGAGTCACAAATAAAACTTGGTTCTCTCCACTTTCTGCCTAGGATTCCTGCGCTCTCTCGGTTCTATTTCCTGTGTATAGTAGGTCAGCGATTATTAGAGCTGGACGCCCTCGGGATCATCTAGCTCTGGTCGTGACGTTCACAGGCTCCCCATCCTCCAAGTCTTAGAACTTGGATGGGGAAAAAAAATCTTTATTTTTACTAGCTTCTCATGGAAATGAAGCCTTTCCTTCCATTATTTATCTGAGAAGAGGTCCATAAGCTCCGCCAGACGGGCAAAGGGGTCCATGAAACAAGAAAGGTTGAGAACCCCGGGGCTTATCCAACCCTCTCATTTTACAGGTGGGGAAACTAAGGCTGAGAAGGGAGCTTTAAGCCTTAAGTTACCCAGGACCTCTCCACGAGTGGAGGGAGCTTACCGAGGTTCCCCCAGAGGAGGATGAAGAGATCAGTCCCCAGGTTGGGGCTCAAGAGCTTCCGGCAGATTGGGAGGGGGGCACTGCTTAGGAAGAAAGGGAAACTGAGGCCTGGCAGGGCGGGGCTGGGAGAAAAGAGGATCCCAGGCGGAGTCAGGCAAGAGCCTCGCGCCCCTCCTTCCCCGCCGAAACCTCGGCTCCGCCTCCAGCGGCCAGCGGCGGAGGGCGGAGCTCCCCGGCAAAGGTCTCCATAGGAACCATACCCTTCCCTCCGGCGGGTTTCCGCCCTCGCCGCCAATCAGTGTCGTCATAGCAACGGTAGTGTCGTGCGTCATCTCGGTGCGCCGGAAGTTCCTCCTGTTGATTCCGGTAGGACGGACGACGGAAACGAGCCGAAGTGAGGCGAGATGGGCTGCGATGGGGGAACGATTCCCAAGAGACACGAGCTGGTGAAGGGACCGAAGAAGGTGGAAAAGGTCAGAGCCGGGTCAGAGTCAGGGAGGAGAATGACGTGAAGTGCGGCCTCCGGGGAGTCTGTGGGAGGGCAGGCTCCCCAGTGGGGTTTCGGAGTGGGATGCTGAGTGTCGTTTTCTTACGACCGTCCCTCCTGACTCCTTCGGGATCTCGCCCTTTGGGATCATCCCCTACTTCTGGAAAGAGTCGTCTGTAACCGTCATTTCCTCATTTGCCCCCCTCTTTTTCAGCCCTCTAATAATATGACGTTGAACCCCGCCGTCTCTCCCTCTTGGAAAGTCTTTCCCAAAAGTCACCGATGATGTCTGAATGACTAGACCACTCCCTTCCTCGGTGCCTTCTCTTACCCTTTCTTTTATAACCTCCTCTCTACTGGTTCCCTTTCTGCTGGAGAGGATACATCGTTTGCTGTCGCTGTGGGTGTCCTTCAATTCAGGTCTCCATAGAGAGCTCCAAGTCCCTGTCCTGGACCTTATAAATTTATATTCGTCTCTTCGTGATCTCATCTTTCTCTCCCTTTGTGATGCCCACATTTGCATATCCAGCTTTAATTTCACTGCAGGACTCCAGCCTCACAGAATAATAGCTGACGTTTGTATGGTGCTTACAACGTGCCAGGCACTGTGGGAAGCACTTTACAAGTATTATCTCACTTACCCCCAACCCTGGGGGATAGATACTATTACTTTCCTTATTTTACAGAAGAGGAAACTGAGGCAAGCAAGTGGTTAAGTGACTTATCCAGAGTCACACAGCTAGTGTCTGAGGCCACATTTGAACTCAGATCTTTCTGATTCCAGGCCCCATGCTTTCTCCACTCTGTCACCAGCTGTCTCACTCACAGGCACACCTCTAGTTATCTGCTGGACATCTGCATTTGGGAATCCTGTAATCATCTGAGACATGCAGTTTCCAAGGTGAAACTCATTTCTTTTCCTCTCAACATTCCCCTCTCCAAACTTATGTATTTTTGATAAAAAAACACTGCCATCCTTTTAGTTATCAAATGTCATGATCTCCTAGTTCATCCTTTTCCTGTCCCTTAAATTCCATATCTAATTTTTTTGCCACATCTTGTTGCTTCTGTGTTTATATCCTTTGCACCTGCCCTCTTCTGCTCTACTCCTAGACTTAATTCAGACCCATATCACCTTTCACTGAAATGTAATAAATTCCTAACTGGTCACCCCAACTTCATTTGTCTCTCCTCTCCAACCCCTTCTCCATATAGCTGCCAAAATAATCTTCCTAAGGCACAGATGTAACCAAACCCTTTCCCATTCAAGATTATCAATGGCTCATTGCCTTCAGAATTAAAACAAACACCAGAGCCTGACATTCATGTACCTCCATAATCTGTCTCTGACCTACCTTTCTAGTCTTATTTTATAGTATTCCCCTTCAAGCAGTTCCATGCAAACAGCTTCTACCTGTTCCCCAAACTTGAGCTTCCATCTGCCCCTTCCTTGTATAAGCCACCCCCCATGCTTTGAGACTCTCCTTCATCTCTCCCTTTGAGAGCCTTGACTTTCCTTTAGGTCTCCACTCAGACACTACCTCTTCTGTGAAGCCTTCCTTGCCTTCTTCACTGATTGCTAGTGTTCTCTATGTTCCGATTACCCTGTGTTATCTGTGTAGATGATGTAAGAGTGAGAACTCAAAAGCAGGGACTGGTTTTTTTTTTATACCCAGAACAGTCCCTTGCACATAGTAAGGGTCTAGTAAATGTTTGTTGAATGTCCCTGTGATGTGTAGATAGTGATAGTTTTGCCAGATAGGATTGACCCTAATAGATGAATTATAATAGGAACAAATATAGTGTGTCCTACACTTAAACTCAAAAAAACGACTTTACCAGTACAAAATTGGAGAGGAAAGTGGCTAGATAGATAGTAGTTCATCTGAAGATAGGAGAATTTTAATGGACTGAAAGTCCAATTTGAGCTAACATGTGACAGAATGACCAAAAAGCTAATGCCATCTTAGGCTGCAATAAGAGTATTAGGTGTTCAGAACAAGGGATATGGTAGTCCTGCTGTCTGGAGTATTGACAGCTAGGTGGTACAATAGGCAGAATGCTGGGCCTGGAGTTGTGTAACCCTGGCAAACCCCTATTTGCCCCAGTCCCTTCATCTGTAAAATGAAGATAATAGTAGCACATACACCAAAGGATTGTTGTGAGGAACAAATGAGAATTATCATAAAGCACTTAGCACAGTGTCCGGCAAATAGTAAGGGCAATATAAATTTAACTATTATAGTGGATGAACACTTGTTGGAAATATTTAAAGGAGGGGTTGTATGATTTTTTTTTTAAAGTGATGACCTTAAAAAAATAAAAACAATGACATGGCCTTCCCATGCCCCACCCCCCTCTTCAAAAAATTTATTTTGTACTCTGGCAGCTGAGTGCTTTGAGAACTGGGAGGAAGAGAATACACCATAACAAAGATTATGTTTTATCAGGGACGTTCATATATAGATAGGAGATATCTAAACAAAATGATCCAGAAAATTTTGAGGAGAGAATATTTTTGATTGAGATTAAAATCTGTGTAAAATTATTGACATGACAGGCAAAATTATTTGTATAATCTTAGAGTTTGGAGAAGACTGAGAGATCTGACAATCCCAGCTTCTTTTTTAATGGAGGAGAATACCCTATAAGCATTAATTCCAATATTGTCATCCCGTTATCCCTATTTAAATAGTGACTTTTGCCTAAAATGTTCAGATCAGTCAGCTGACATTAACTCAGCTGCTCGGGGCTATTCCCCGGGCCTTCGCCTGGACACTAGGCCAGGTGGTAGATACACGGGGCTCCAACCCCTCGGGGCCTCTACCCCAGATACACGGGCCTCTACCC
>CM053769.1:280417681-280453851 GCA_028658325.1 Potorous gilbertii | reverse complement strand
ACAAATGGGAAGAAAATTTTGGAACCCAAAATCTTGTGAAAATGAATGTAAAAAGTTAAATAAATAAATTTATGTAAAAAATAAATAAATAAAATAAAAAATAAAGAGCTTATTTTGAAAAAAAAAAAAAGTTTGTTGTTGTCTGATGGAGAAGATTCCTACTGATGAACCGGTTGGACTAAAGGATTTCTGAGAGCCCTTTACAAACTTAAAATTTTGTGAAAATCCAATTATTACATTAACATACACCAAGTGTTTTGGTTTACCCATCTAAAATTATCATCTTATTTGGATAACTAAACCTAAAATGAGGAGCATATTCTACTACAGTAAAATGTTATATTGCTAAAGAACCCAAAAAGAAAAAAAAATTTAGAAATTATTTAGCCCACTGGGCAATAAGCTAAAACTTACAGTAGCTGTTCTCTGTTCATCAAACTTTGAAAGCTTTTGAAGCTCTCTATAGACTTCTCCACGAGGTGCATATTCTAGAATTAGGTAAACTCTTGTGACATCATGAAAATAACCATATAATCTCAGAATATTAGGATGCCTGCAACAAAGAAAGAATACTCTGCAAAAAAAAGTATCACCAGTAAACGAAAACTCTGCACTATTATCTTTTTCTTCCTTTTAATATGGACACAGGATTTAGTATCCTAGTTTAGAAAAGGTGAACATTAAATTGAGAAAATATGATACATATAATACATTATTTTCACCACTGTGGCTTTTGATGCTTATGGTAGGAAAAAAAAAAGCCTATGTGAAAGCTAAAACCCAAATTTATTTTTTAAAAACATTTAAAAGGTAGCATACTTTTTAGTATTAAAAATAATTTTTTCAATTAACAAAACTCCACCTTATCTTCCTCTTCTCCACCCACTGAAAAAGCAAAAGCCAATATAAATTCTCGCATTAGGCATGTCCAAAAAATATGTCTCAATCTGCACTGAGTCCATGATTTCTGTCTCAGGGCTTGAATAATAGCATGTTTCATCACGAATCCTCTGGATTTGCAGTTGATCATCAAACTAATCAATCACAGTTCAAAGTACTTCAAAGTTGTCTGTCATTACAATGCTGTGGTATTCTTGACGCTTCTCACTTTACTCTACAGTTTATACCCTCTATCAGTCCTTCCAGGCTTCACTGAAATGATTCTCTTCATTTCTTACAGCAGTATTCTATCATTCATATGCCACCATTTATTCACTTTAACACAACCAATGAGCACCCCTTTAGTTTCCGATTCATTGACACCACAAAAAGAGCTGCTTTAAATATTTTTGTACATATGGGTCCTTTTCCTCTTTTATATCTGGTATATAGACCAAATTAGTATCATTTGAGGCTCAGTTCCAAATTGTTTTTCCAAAATAGATGGGACAATTCATAGCTTAACCAACAGAGCATTAACATACCCTTTTCCCCACAGCCCTTTTAGCATTTGTCATTTTTCTTTTTTGTCAACTTTGCCAATTTGATAGGTATGAAATGGAACCTCACAGTTGCTTTATTTTTATTTCTCAGTCAACTTTTTCACATAACTATTGATATTTTGGCAGAAAACTGTCCTTTCATAACCTCTGATCATTCATCAGCTGGGGAATGGCTCTTATTCTTCCAAATCTGAATCAGTTTCCCATATCTTAGAAGTGAGACCACTATCAGAGAAATTTGCTGCAAAGATTTTCCCCCTGGTTATTTGCTTCTCTTTTAATTTTAGATGCATTGGATTTGTTTGTGCATAAAAAATTAATTTTATATAATCGAAATTTTCCATTTTACTCTCTATGATCCTCTCTTTGCTTTATCTGATCATGACAAAAGATCTGAAAAATAATTTTTTCCTCCTTTTAATGCATTTGTTTCACCCTTTATGTCTAAATCATGCACCTGTTTGGAGCTTATCTTGTTATACAACGTGAAATATTGATCTATACCTTGCTGCTTCCTGACTCTGTAATATTGGTTACATTATCAAAAATATCTTTACTTAATTTTCAGTGAATTCATAAGTCCTGTAAGTATAAATGTGATTTATAACATGATTTTTCAGAAACAGTGATCCAATAAATCAAGGTACACCATGCTTCTTAGTGAGCCATGAAAAAACCAGTACATGCACTAATTTTCTTTATTCTACTTTTCTGACCAATATCCTGTGTTGCATTGTAACACTTACCTAAGATGAGACTGTATTTCTACTTCTCGCCTCAGCTGATGTTCAACTCCTGCTTTTTCCAGATGGGACTTGAAAAGCACTTTAAGTGCCAGGATAAACTTGCTTTGCTTCTCTCGTGCCAAGTAAACACTTCCAAACTTTCCTTTTCCCAAAGGGCGACCAATTTCAAAGTCATCCAATGCCCACTGCCTTCTACAAAGAGTATTTAAATGTATTTAAATTTACAGAAACAAAAGTACTTTCTTACAACCTAAATAAGTGGTACGCATTTACATAATGCTTTTATGTGGTCAAATAAATATTATGAAAAATACCACTACCATAAAAGGGGGCAAATTATCTACCAACAGGGACTGTCATAAGCAACAGGGATTTTTAACAGTAATTGCTATTTATGAATATCAAGGAAGGAGAATTATACACAATTATGCACAAGTGATTGTCCCCAGCCTCCAATTGCTTCTAATAATTATATTAATGCCAAAAGGTAAAAAGCCATAAGTAGAGAGCTAGAAGGAACCTTACCAGAGAATCCAACCTCTAACTCTAGCAAATGAGGAAATGGTCACAGAAAGGGCAAACAACTCCTCCAACATTACACACAGCCAGTTATTGACAGAATCAAGGGTAGAACTCCAGAGCCAGACTCTCATAAGCCAATGTTCAATATATAATGCTAGAATTTGCCAAAGGTAACAAATATCTATGGCATTTAAAACTGGAGGAAACTTAGATGGTCATTAAATTGTTTAGCCTCCTTATTTGACAGATGAAAAAATCAAGGTTCAGAAGTTACTTAACCAAAGTAGCTGTGGTTACTCCATTTTTGGTGCCTGCTTATTTCACATACCCATGTTATAGTCAAATCTTCCCAACATCTCTTATGTGTCTCTTTTGCTCCAGGCACAGAACTACAACTGTAGTTCAGACCCAAAGCACTTCTCACCTGAACTAATCTAATTCTAATTACTCCTTCTAACTAATGTCTCCCTGGTCTAATCCAACTCAGACTACACTTGCTACCCAGCCCCCACTCCTCTCAATAACGAGATGCATGGCTCTCTGTGCTTAAAAAATGCTTGTAGAGTGCCCCCCCTTTTTCTTTATTGAAAGAAAAACAACTTTGGACCATAGCTAAATAGCTTTTTTGTTAAAAGTAATACATTATCTAGTTTCTATTTCCTACATGATGGCCAACTATGTTTATAAACAAATTACAGTAATTATCATCTCCAAATTCACTAACAGTCATTTAAAGAAAAATGGATTATCCCAATAGTACTGTGTACATTTAGCCTCAAAAATATTATAAGTAAATCTTACTTTTTTGTTTCCTCGTTTTTCTGCCTTGGTGGTTCTCCCTTTCCCGAAGTGTTCGCTAGTTATAAAATAATTTTTAAAAGTCAATACAGTTTAAAAAAGTCATAGATTAAAATTTTCCCTGCTACTCATTACATGAGTAATTTCTAGGATTAATGGGAGAAATAGGAACAACAAAGAGACTCAGGGTAAAAAAAAAAAAAAAAGAATTTCAGGAAATATACAAAATTAGAAGCTCAGAAAGTTAGTAAGCTAAAGATCTCACTACTATTTTAGTATTAACATCTGCATCATGGGACACTTGGAGAGTAAGCCTAGTGGGTTCTTGAATACTTAGCAGTCTAAAGAAGTTACCTCTACAATCCTATATCTCTAACTGTATAAACTGGATTTTTTCTTAAAAATCATTCAATTTAAGTGATTTCTAACAGTTACTGGATTTTTTAGTCCATAACATACTTTTTATGGGGAAGAAAGGGGGGCAAAAAGATAAGAGAACATTATAGACACATACACACATTATATACTCCTCAGAAAACAATTCTTTGACTATGTCTACCACTTTCACAACAAGTTGCCACAGGGGAATACAGAAATCAAGGCTATCATGAAACACCCAAATATACAACAGTTCTGTTGATAAAAGGATACAAAAACAATTCAATGACTATAATAGAAACATTAATGGACTTTTTGCACAGAAATCACAAGCAATATTTCAATAAAATGAAACAAGCAGCAATTATTCTGACTTCAGGTCATAAACTTTAAATGCAAATAAGCATTTATCTCCAGTAATCTGATTATAATACTCACTTATATGAGAAATTTAAAAGGCAGAGTCTCAAAACAAAAAACATACTATCTGCTATCTAAAAAGCCTCAAAAGTTTACATACCTGACACTGGTATCTGAGACTGCTCAGTGTTTAGAGTGCTGTTTGGTGGTCTTGATGCAGGATGAATTACAGGTGCTGGTTGTAACTTCTGTGGCTGTTGAGTGTGAATTGCTTTATGACTAGAGATATTCTTTTGTGCCTGGGAAGGAACTAGAAGAGTATTTGATGAACATAAGACTCGCTGAGCTTGCCCACTACTTGTAGGTAACCGATTCTGAGAAGAAATCTGCTGAGTCACAGGCACACGTTTTGGACCATCCCCAAGTGGAGTTGTCATCTTTAACATAAAGAGAAAAGGAAAAAGTTTAAAATTATGGCACTTAAGACAATGAGACTTTTCAGGATTTTTCAGAATTTTATAAAGATTTCTGCTTTCCTATATAAGAATAATAGAACTGACTTTATTCATTGTTGTGTAAGGACAGGTGGTGCACTATTACATTCTGAGAGGTTTTCTGATTTGTGTTTAAAGGAAAAAGATGCTACAAGTCTTTAGTTTTCCTTTAATTGATATGAAGTATATTTAAAAACTGCACTTCATCAAAAAGTGAGGTTCTAATTTGGTGATGTTAAAATGCTTCAAGTTTTTTCCAATTTATCCAGAGAAATAAATGATTAGGACCCAAACTTCCTTTGGAAATCAGATAGTAACTATCATCCTTTTTGCCCAATCTGCAGACCAGGCCAATCGTGATACAGTAAAAACAAACAAACAAACAGTGCCCTGTGAATTAGGAGACCTATATTCCAGTCCCAGCTCTGCTATCAATTAATTAGCTAGTTTTATAACCCTGGACAACTTACTTCCAACTTAAAAATTTTATGACTCTAATTTCCCAGGTAGAAATTCAACTTTGCATACTATGAAGAGTGGCTATTCCTGTCCTGATTTCAAGGATAAAATATACTTACATACACAGTGTGTGTGTGTGTGTGTGTGTGTGTGTGTGTGTGTACTACAAAAAGGAAAAAATAAGTGGCCACCTTTTAAAATGTAAACTAAGATTACTATTTCATTTATTTGTTTTAAAAAAATCATCCACAGTCTACATTTCCTCCTTTCATTGTTATAGTTTGTTTATAAGAGTTTGTGCAGGGTACTTCCTTTAGCCAACATATAAATAACATATTCCATAGAAAATGGAATTGTTTTGGGAATTCCTTGGCTCTCTCAAATTTATATTATTTCCAGAAACATAGCAGATGAAAGTAAAATATTACTAAAAAAAAAAAAAAAAAACAACAACAAAACCAACATGTTGTGGCATGAGGCAGAGACTACATACAGCTCAAGCTATTCTTGAGAAGTTATTATTCCACCCTTGGACACCTTCTCTGCCAATCTGCTGACCTGAACAATGACAAAGAAAACCACTTCTGACTTTTAGGAGCCTAGAGATGGGTTAAAATGGACTTAGTAAGCTAATCATCTCAAAATATAATCACTACTATGTATCAATTTGTAGCTTGTGGTTTTATAACTGCTACTGGGAAAATTTTGATATTCTAATAATGTTTTACCTTGTTGCTAGGTCCTGAAACACTGTTTTCTTTGGATTTCTCCATGTTGCCTGGGGAGAGAAAGTTTCTTAGTCAAAGTTTGACATATAGTACATACTATGTCTTACAAACCCAGGTGGGGATAACAACATATCTACTTTACATATATATGTTTTTACCTATCTCTTTCATAAGGCCAATATTGAGTAAAAGCTTTTCCCAAGAAGATGAAAAGTGCACTGGTGAGTTAATTTTTATAATTTCATAATAAAAGCCGATTTTTGTAGTGCATTGGCACTACAAATTTACAATGCCAACTTTATAAAAAAGATGTGATCAAAACTAGTCTCCAGAATGCTGCTCAATTTTTTTCATTGATTTTATGTCTTGTGTAAAAATCAATACAGATCATGGGGGCAAGGAGAAGGCAATCATATTTAAAACATATTCAAGTTGTAAATGAAGAAGAAAATTTTCCCTCTATTCAAGTGTTCTAATGATTCCTTCAGGTATCCTAATGTTTGTAATGTACATTTTCAGTCACCCACGCCCAAGTGCAATTACTTAGCGTTAGGTTATCATTTCTATTAACGTGTACAACTCCAACTTTTTTCACTTTTCATCCTTACTTCACTCCAGGATTCTAGACTTTATAGAGCTCAGTAAAACTTTAGAGATCATCTAGAACAATTCCCTCATTTTATAGATGAGGAAACAGGATACTACTCCTTCAGTAACAAAATAAATGGAATAGAAGCTGATAAATGTTAAGTATAACTCCAGTATGTAGGTGTGAGGAGTTGGGACTTAGGCACGAAAGTCAGCATATGATTAAATATGTATCAGTTTACAGACAATAAAAGCTACAGGAATTAATTATTCAAAACTTGATGATTCCTTCATGGGGAACATGGAAGACTCTCATAGTATAAGGCATGGATGGGGCTGCAATCTGTATGGATAAAGGTAATAATGACCCCAAGGAGATTCACCGGAATAAGTTAGGTTTCAGCCAAATAGAAACATCCAGCAATTAAGAGATGTAGAGTTGTCACTAAAAAGATGCAAAGGAAACTGAGCAGAGGAAGAAAAACTTAGCTAATACTGTTACAGGGTACAGGAAGGGAACTTCAAGGAGGGGACTGTGAACTCTTATCAAATGCTGTACAAAGGGTAGGTTAAGAGGTCTGAGAAAAGAACATGGTAAGTGGTGACCTTTATGAAAATAGTTTCAGTGTAATGATAGTAATGAAAGCCAAATTTTAGAGGGTTAAGGAATAGGTGAAGTAAAAGTATCAGATTTAATTAACTGTCAACAAAGCAGAGAAAGGATGGTGGCAGCTAAATGGTAGGTGGTATGACATGATCGAGTAAAAGTTTGAGAGATCTGGGAGTTCCCTTTCAAGTAAATAAATATTCCAATTTTCATCTTGGTGTCAAGATAACCCTAAGTAATCCAAAATTTTGACAGGCCCTCCCAACTAAAATACTTAAGTGCAGGTTTTGCTATAGACTATGTATCCATTATCCAAGGTCTAGACTAAATCCAGAGTCTTAAGTCAATGGGGAAAGAAGGAAAACAAGGAGTTTAACTGATCAGTATAGGGCTTTACTACAGGGACTTTACAAAGCAGTTCTTATTCTCAGTTCAAGTGGTGAAGTCCACATAGGACGTATCAACTAAATATACCACACAATTTAAAAGTACCATACATGTAAACTTAGCAGTCATTTTCAATTATATTTATGCAATTTTTTTCTTATTTCTTAAAGAGTTTACTATACAAGAATTCATTGTTTTCAGAACTACTTAATGGCATTGTGTTTTTAAGCACCCTTGCTTAAAATAATGATATAAGTATACAAAATGTTAGGTCATACCCATGTCCCATGCACCCAGTACTATGTATATCTGATATTTTATCATCGGGAATAGTCATCCCTTGACATAACCTTATCGGCCTCTCATTTGTCAAGGAGTCTATACTTCCTAACAGTACTAAACTGAAAGGTGGTTCTATATAAACACAAATTTTACATTATTTTGGTACTTTGTGGCAGAAATTCAAACATTATCTTTAAATTAAGAATCTATTTCACTTACAATGTTCACTTACAAATTACTGGATTTAGGAAACCAGGGATCTTTTGATCAATTTCCAGAGGGAAGACCTAATTTTGAATAGAAAAGAGGTAAGGAGGGAGTAAATTTTTGGCCACAGTCAGTCAATATAAAGGGCAAGGATGGAACCAAGATAAGGATTTGTAAGTGTGACAAGGTCTGATTTAGAGTTGGTATGGGGAGTAACTAAATGACACTAAAAAGACAAGCTACCTATCACTTGACTTTTAACTGTTTGTTAAAGTAGGGCTCTGCTTCCAGGGTGGAGGGTACACTGTCCCAAGCTTTAGGGGTTTTGTGCAGCTATTTTCAGCAATACTTCTAGGGATCTGTAAGTTTTTATAATGATCCAAGACAACTCTGAAGGACTTATGATGAAAAAATGCTATATCCATCCCCAGAGAAAGAACTGATGGTGTCTGAATATAGACTGAAGCATATTTTATTTTTCTTGAGTTTTTTTGATCTGTATTCTCTTTCGCAATTATGGATATATTTTGCAGCACTACACATATATAACCTAACCCTAAATTGCTTGCCTTCTCCATGGTGGAGGACTGAAAGGGAGAGAGAATTTGGAACTCAAAAGTTTTAAAAACAAATGTTAAAAAGTGTTTTTACATGTAACTGGGAAAAATAAAATACCAAATAAATACAAAAAGAAAAAAAACCTGGCTCCTGTTTGGGGCCTGGTTATTAAAGGCTTTGAAGGTGAAACAGTTTATGTTTGCTCCTACAAGTCCAATAGAATCTAGTGGAGTTGACTGTGTAAGAGAGTAACATGATTTGCAGATTTGTACTTTAGAAAAATTACTTTGGCAGGAGTGAGGAAGATAGACTGGAGTGTGGAGAGATTTAAGGGAGACCAATTAGGAGGCCATTGGGGCATCTAAGTGTTTAAGTGGCATCAGAAAGACTCATCTTCCCAAATTCAAATCTGGCTTCAATTACTAGCTATGTGACCTTGGGCAAATCACTTAACCCTGTTTGCCTCAGTTTCCTCATCTGTAAAATGAGTTGGAGAAGGAAATGGCAAACTATTCCAGTATCTTTGCCAAGAAATTCCCAAATGGGGTCACGTAAGAGTCGGACAGGGCTGAAACAACTCAACAATTAGGAAGCCATTACAATTACTAGGTGAAAGTTAATGAGGGCCTCAAGGCTGATTTAGAAGAATACAGAGCGGATGGATGCAAGAAATGTCACAAAGAAGAAAATGGCAATATTTGGCAAGTGATTAGATCAGTGGGGACATGGAAAATGGTAAGTAGATAGCCACAAAGTTATAAATATGGGAGATTGGATGTAGTCCTATCCACTTTAAAAAGGCAAAGTGCTTTGCAAATCTTAAAAGCACTAAATATAAATGTCAACCATTTATTATTACTCATTGTCATAAAGGAAAAAAAGATGATTTATATTGTCTTCAAAGCCATCCTCTATTTGAGTATCCCACCAGTCCTCCAGTTTCTCCAAAGTAGCAAATTTCAGAATAATAGGACCGTAGAGGACAAGGAGTTTAACCTCTTCATTTTAAATATAAAGCAACAGAGGGGCCGAGAGGTTAAGGGACTTGCCCCATTGTCAGTCAGTAAATGGCAGAGGCAATATTCAAATATTAAAAGTTTTCCTTTCTTTGGTACTCTATCTACAACATGCATTCTGCCTCCCAATAGGAAAATGCACATAAAGTAAATTTCTGATAAGCTTTAAGTGTCAGCAAATACGTGGCATTAATAAATGAGCACCTACCAAAAAGGCTGTAAACTATAAAGGCAGGGTCCTAAAGTTATCTTTCAACGCCCTCGAGATCCCCTTTCCCGAGCTCAACAACGAAAACAAGGCCTAGCACAATAAATGTTAATTGACTTAAGCGGAGGGAAAGTTATCTATAGAGCTGATGGACAGAGTCAGTAAAAAAACCGAAAAAGTATAGCAAGGCCAGTGAATTCAAGCTTCTATTCAACTTCCGATTTCTTTTCCATAAATCTTTATCTGTCTTTCTAGGCTCTTTGCATGCCTTATCTTAGCCCACCCTAATAAAGTCCAGGAAACAAAACCGGTGGATTTTGTTTTACTGCATTTTCCCCATCTTTCAGGGTGCCCATCGCAGGCGTTTAAGGAATATTAAGAAATAAAGGTTGAATGGAACTCCATTATTTTCCCCCTCCCCCATCTCCCCCACGCTGCCACCCACAATACACCCCCCTACCCTCCTCCATCATAAGCTCTACCTCAGGAGATTCACAACCTTAAATCCCGAAGTAAGCAGCCCCCAAGGCCCTGCTGAATTCGGCCTCCCGCTTCTCAGGGGGGCCGGTTCTCTCCCCCAAACCCACGCGGCCCCCAAACACCACACTTGTCCTCCACGCACCGCGGTCCCCTCGGAGGCACCTACGTTTTCTCGTTCTTTTCCCAGGAGAGATTAAAAAAACCTCCGCCCTCAAGTCAGATCCGCTCTCTAGGTTCCCGGAAAAGAGAAATAAGACAACTTCTACCGTTTGAATTCAAATAGTCCCTCTTTTAAATACACATTTACGTCCCGTGCCGAACGAGTGCTGATTGGACGCGGCTCCGAAAGCGTCTCCGTCCTATTGGCCACGAGCTGGTCCACCTCCAATAGACGCCTGAGATGCCGCGCAGGCGTATAATAAGCGGTAGGGTTCCTCGGTCACTATCGTCACATGACCTAACTTAATATACGGGCATTCTGGGGTTTCCCGTAATTCTCCAACATTGCGACTGCTGATGAGAGCAAACAGGGAAATATTACTCCTGGACCTTCCCACGGTGGTTAAGGGATGAACCCGGAGCAATATACACGAACTGATCCGGCCCAAGACGGACTTGCCAGGAACAAAAATGGCAGCCGAGTCGGAGGAAACGAAAGGGGCGGGACCCGGAAGCGGTTTGTCCAATTGATATCGAGGCGCGTGCGGGCCCGCTTACACACATGCGCCGTGGGAGGGGTGCTAGGCGGCTGGTTGAAGCCTTTTGCCACCATTTTACAAACTCAGGTCTTGGCGCTGAAGGAGCCGGCGGCCCCTCTGAAGGTACTGGCACGTAGCTGCGAGCGGGAGTTACAGCCTTTGCGACCCAGGGTCCAGGACACCGGCGGGAGGGTCTGGGGTCGCACGCGCGCTCCCTGGGAGTAGGTCTGAGGGGGCGTGCCAAGCCGGGTGGGGGGGGGGGGTCCGGTCCGAGGCCTGAGCCCCGGGAGGCCCGAAGGCAAACCCCCATCCACCCCTCCCGGTTGGTTGGGAGCGGAGACGCGCAAGGGGGTCGGAGAGCAGAAAGGTCGGGCTTGCTGCTGGTTTGTTGAGATTAGGGAGGCCTGGAGACCGGCCCCTGCATGGTCGAGCCTTCCCGCCTCATCCCCTTCCCCAAATGCCGCCCATCCGAACCCTAGTCTGTCCTCGGGTCCCTTGCCCACCGCCGCTGAAGGAGGGACCGTTTCCGTATTTACCTCTAGTTCTCCGACGATGCCGTGGGGAAGTCGTAGTCCCCTGGAGGCACCTGATTATGTTAATGTTGGAAATGAGGTGCGCTCTCCCCCGTGGCCCTCCCCACCGCGCCGCGGACCTCTGGTGTCCCGAAGAGGGATGGGAGCCCCGGGCCCTGGGTGGGAATCGTGAGTTCCGTCTGCCCCTTCGCCGCCCACACCTTTGTCAAGTTCCTTTCCCATTGTCTTCAGATCAGTCTGACAGATGTCCAGTTAAGTGCCTGTTCTGTTCTGTGCTGAGCATACAAACCCAAAAGCCCCTGCCATCGAGAACTTAATTCAGTTTTCCCTCATCATGGTTTGTGACTGGAACCTGTGAGAAGCATGGTTTCCCATGGCTTCCGACACCCCCACCCAAGGGAGCCGTGATACTGGCCCAGAAAAGAGCCTCGTTTTCTTGTCTGCAAAACGAAGACGCTTGAAAATAATGTTTTTTTTAATGAGTACAATAAGATTACGAAGAAAAACAGTCATATTGAGATGCATTTATCAAAGGTCCTTCCTAACTCAGCTTTCTTGTTGTTCAGTCATTTTTTTGCAGTCCTGTCCAACCCCATTTGGAGTTTTCTTGGCAAATACGCTGGAGTGATTTGCCATTTCCTTCTCCAGCTCATTTTACAGATGAGGAAACTGCAGCAAACAGGGTTAAGTGACTTTCCCAGGGTCACACAGCCAGTAAGTGTCTGAGACCAGATTTGAACTCATGAAGTTTTGAGTCTTGACTTTAGTTAGGAGACTGTATTCCTTTGCGCCACCTAGCTGCCCCCCACTCAGCTTAGCACAGAACAAAGAATTGCAGATTTGAAGTCAGAAGACCTGACTTCAAATCCCTATTCTGCCCATTGCCTGTCACCTCTGGACCTTGGATAAGTCACTTAATCTCTCCATGGCCTCAGTTTCCTCATCTGTAAAATGAGGGGGTTGTGTGGCTTTAGATTTCCTTTCCATCTCTACATTTATGACTATGATCCTTCCAGACCTAATTCTCTAATCGGAAAGTTCTTAGGATCCAGATCTTCTAATTTTTCCTTTCCCTCCACCTAGGGTTGCCAAAATCAAAACTCATAAACCAGCCATAATTTTTTCATTAATAAGAAGCAATGGCCAAAGCCATTCAAATATCAGCCATAAGTCAGCTTAGTCTCCCTCTTCATAAATTAAAACTCTTATCAACTCATTCTCCTGTCTTGTTCCATCCTCTAGAAATCTTTTCTGTTTTCTTCCATCCTGCTATGATCCTATGTCATCTTTTTTCCCCCTTTCTCAAGTATCTTCTGCCTCAGGCCACCTTCCCACATCTTTACTTCCTTTTATGACTACTTGAACCTGACTGAATTCCTACCTATTAACACTTTGCCAATGTGACAGGGGTTCTTCGTTCTGTCATTGACCCTTTTAGCAGTCTAGTAAAAGCTGTGAACTCCTCAACATAGTATTTTTAAATGAATTTTTTAAAAAAGATTACAAAGAAAAACAATTATGGAAATGTAATTATGAGATTTTTTTGTTTTCTTGTTTGTTTTTTAAGGACCCTCCCTCCCCCATCTATTATTACATTGAGATAAGTCTAGTGCTCAGTACTACAGAAGTTACTCTTCCTTAGTTAAGTGGTTGTGGGCTAGTTTTAATATAGAGAGCTGTACTAATTATGTGAAAAAACACTTAGCTATACTGTGTATTAAACAAAACATATATATCATTGTTCATTTTCAGTTTCTGGGTCTCTTCATTTGCAGGTGAAAGGATTTGATTATTTTTCTCAAAATGTATAGGACAAAAGTGAGCTTAAAAGATCGCCAGCAACTTTATAAGTTGATCATCAGCCAACTGCTCTATGATGGCTATATCAACATTGCTAATGGTCTCATCAATGAAATCAAGCCTCAGTCTGTGTGTGCACCTTCTGAACAGCTTCTCCATCTCATCAAACTAGGTATCTTGCAATTTGGAGCATAGATTTTTGGATTCATCTTTGAATGTAGATTTATTGCTCTAGCTATATAACAGGTATAAGAGAATATCATTCTTCCTGAGGAATATTGTGGGAAGTGAGTTCCTGTAGCTTTTTTTAAGCTTGCTTTGATAAACATTGTAACTGATAAAGGAGGGGCAAAAGAAAACGGGCTGGAAAAAAGCAAAGCACTTTTTAAGGATATGTTCATCCTGGTGGCTGACATTATTTTGAACTCTATTAAATTGAGTATATTTGTAGGAAATTGCTATAAATTTAAATGGTCAGCATTCTTTCTGAAAGTTGTTTGCATTTCCTCCAAAAAAACTTACAAAATGTCAATGGTAAGTGGCAGTAAATCTGATTTAGTGACAAAACATCTACCTATTGTTACTGGGCTTCAGTACCAAGGATATCAGAGAAGAACTCTAGAGAAGGAAGAAATAATTTCAATACAGGTGTGTTATTCTCCTTTTTGGCTTTTTCTTTATCCTCATTCCCTTGGGTTGTCAGCCAGTAGTCCCTTTTATTCCTGCAGTTTGAGATCCCAAAACTTCAGCTAGGCTTTTGAAATACATATTCTTTTTCCCTCAATTTTCTCCTTCAGGAATGGAAAATGATGATAGTGCTGTTCAGTATGCAATTGGACGCTCAGATACAGTTGCTCCTGGCACAGGCATTGACCTGGAATTCGATGCAGATGTTCAGACCATGTCCCCAGAAGCTTCAGAATACGAAACTTGCTATGTCACATCTCATAAAGGACCATGTCGTGTGGCTACTTATAGTAGAGATGGACAGTTAATAGCTACTGGATCTGCTGATGCTTCAATAAAGATACTGGATACAGAGCGAATGCTAGCAAAAAGTGCTATGCCAATAGAGGTATGGTCATAATATTTTTACCAGACTGGGAGCTGTAATTTAAGGCAGATTTGAAATAATGGTTTTCATTTTTTGGATGAAACCTGTGACTTCATTTATATGGGGAACTCCTAGTAAGGAAACTGCCTCTACTAAAATAAGACTGATACCTCTGCTGCCACTGAGGTTAAGTGGTGCTGCCACTGAGATTAAGTGACTTGAACCCAGGTTTTTCAGACTTTTAAGGCCAATAACAATAAGTCAGTGCTAACCAGAGTGTTATGTTTTAAGATTGTATAATAAGGCTATATATGTGTTTGTATGTATATATGCACATAACACTGTGCTTTTCTGAATGTGATTTTTTTTCCCCCTTTGCCACTAGGTCATGATGAATGAGACTGCCCAGCAGAATATGGAAAATCATCCTGTTATCAGAACGCTATATGATCATGTGGATGAAGTTACATGTCTAGCTTTCCATCCAACGGAGCAAATTCTAGCATCAGGTTCAAGGGACTATACTCTTAAGTTGTTTGATTATTCCAAACCATCTGCCAAAAGAGCCTTCAAATACATTCAGGTTGAAAAATGTTTGATACTTGTTTTTGATGCATATATTTAAATATTAAGTACACTGATGATAAGGCATCCTTTTTTTCCCCTCAAGTGATTAGGTAATTAAAAGCCATCCATAATACCTAGCCTAATATCCCAGGTTCAGCGAAATAAGACAAAAATTCATTTGCATTTCACTTTCTCATATATTGATAAGAACCATCATTAGTAACTAGCTTTAAGAAATAAAAGAAGGTTGGAACCTTAGTATTGTCTTTAAAAAATATAATTTCTACCACTACCATCCCAACCCACTTTATATGTACTATATGCTTAACATAAACTAGCTTCCCGGCTAGAAAATTGGTTCATTTGAAGCCATCAAATTCTTTCTGAAAAGCAGCATCAGTTTATGCCTAATCCAGAAACTGTAGTTATAAGACGTTAATAATAATATTCACTGACAGTTCTTTTCAAAGTGATTGACAAGCCTTTATTTAAATTTTGAGGAGTACTGGGACTGGCTAAGGAAGCAAATAGATTTGGATTATTTACTTAGAGTTGGAATTGACCTTAGAAGTTGCTTGTCCAATTCCGCTACTTTATGGTTAAGGAAACAAGTCCAGAGGTGAAATAACTTGCCAAAGATCACACAGCTTGCAAATGACAGAGCCAAGATTTGAAGCTTATTCTTCTGCTCCAAATCCAAAGCTCCATTTCCATACTATTTGCATACCTTGTACCCAAGCTAACTTCTTGATTTACTGACCCAAATTTACTTGGTTGGATAGTCCTTTGCCTAAATATTGTTTAACAAATTCCATTCTAACAACAACATTTCCCATATTTTACGTATGTTTGTTTGCCATTCACATAAGTCTAATATTCTCTTTAATAGGAAGCTGAAATGTTACGTTCAATCTCATTTCATCCATCTGGAGACTTCATACTTGTTGGAACTCAACATCCAACCCTTCGACTTTATGATATCAATACATTTCAATGTTTTGTGTCTTGCAACCCTCAAGATCAACATACTGATGCAATATGTTCAGTTAATTATAATCCTAGTGCCAACATGTATGTGACTGGTAGCAAGGATGGCTGCATCAAATTATGGGATGGTGTCTCAAATCGTTGTATTACTACTTTTGAGAAGGCACATGATGGTGCTGAAGTCTGCTCTGCAATTTTTTCCAAAAATTCAAAATATATTCTCTCAAGTGGAAAGGACTCTGTGGCTAAACTATGGGAGATTTCAACAGGACGAACATTAGTCAGATATACAGGTATGTGAAAATAGTATATAATATCACTACCTTACATTAGTCTTGCATTTTAAATGTTTCAAAATGCTTTCACGTTTATTATTTTGCTTAAGTCACACAGCAACCCTGTAAGTTGCCTGGTACAAGTATTATACCTATTATATTTAATTTTTTCAATTTTTTAGCATTTTTATTTAAAAGTTTTAGTTCCAAATTCTATCTCCCTTTCTCCCCTCCTCCCACACAGTAAGCAATCATATATAGGTTATACATGTGCAGTCATGTAAAACATTTCTGTATTAGTCATTTTCTACAACAAGACTGGAATAAAAAAAAAAGAAAGTGAAAAATAGCATGCTTTAGTCTGTATTCAAACAACATCAATTCTCTCTCTGGAGGCAGATAATATGCTTCATCATTAGTCCTTTGGGATTGTCTTGGATCACTGTATTGCTGAGAATAGCTAAGTCAGTCACAGTTTTTCATCAAATAATATTGCTGTTACTGTGTACGCAACATTCACCTGGTTCTGTTCACTGTGCATCAGTTCATGTAAGTCCAGGTTTTTCTGAGATCATCCTGCTTGTCATTTCTTATAACACATTAATATTATTTTACAGTCATATACCACAGCTTGTTTAGTCATTCCCCAATTGTTGGGCATCCCTTTGATTTCCAATTCTTATCCACTACAGAAAAAGCTGCTGTAGATAGCTTTGTACAAGTAGGACTTTTCCCCTTTGTTCAGATGTCTTTGAGATAAAGACCTAGCAAACAGTATTGCCGAATCAAAGGGTAGTTTTATAGTTCTTTGGGTATAGTTCTAAATAGCTCTCCAGAATGCTTGGATCAGTTCACAACTCTACTACCAATGCATTAGTGTCCAAGTTTTCCCACACCCCTGCAACGTCCCACTTTTTTTTTTTTTTTTTTTTTTTGGCACGTTAGCCAATCTGATAGGTGTTAGGTGGTGCTCAGTTGTTTTAATTTGCATTTCTCTGATCGGTAGTGATTTAGATCATTTTTTCATGTGATTAGATAGCTTCTTTGTCTGAAAACTGCCTGTTGGTATCCTTTGGTCATTTATTAATTGGGTAATGACTTGTATTTTTATAAATTTGACACAATTCTATATATATTTAAGAAATGAGGCCTTTATCAGAGATACTTGTTGGAAATCCCCTCCCCCCCCAGTTTTCTGCTTTTCTTATAATTTTGGTTGCATTGGTTTTGTTTGTGCAAAAACTTTGTAATTTTATATAATCAAAATTACGTATTTTATGTTTTGTAATGTTATCTATATCATCTTTGGTCCAGATTTCTTCCCTTATCCATATGTCTGGCAGATAAACCATTCCATGCTGTCTTAATTTACTTGTGGTATTACCCTTTATGTCTAAATCTTTGCCCATTTTGACTTTATCTTGGTATATAATATGAGATATTATCGTTACCTAGTATATAATCTATACCATTTTCTAGTTTTCCCAACAGTTTTTGTCAAATAATTAGTTTTTGTTCCAAAAGTTTGGATCTTTAGGTTTAACATATACTAGATTACTGTGGTCATTTATTATAATGTAATTTGAACCTAATCTTTTCCACTGATCCACTGCTCTATTTCTTGGCCAGTAACAGATATTTTTGAATAATTACCACTTTATAATACTATTTGAGATTTGACCACCTTCTTTCACATTTTTTCATTGATTTCCTTGATATCATTGTGCTTTTGTTCTTCTAGATGAATTATGTTACTAATTTTTTCTAGCTCTATAAAGTAATTTTTTTTCAAGTTTGGTATGGCGCTGAATAGATTAATTTAGGTAGAATTGTCATTTTTTATTATTTTGGCTCAGTCTGCCCAAAAGCAATTAATATTTTTCCAGTTATTTAGTTCTGACTTTATGTTTTGTAATTGTGTTCATATAGTTCCTGGGTTTGTCTTGGCAGGTAGGATTCCAAGTATTTTAAATTGTCTACGGTTATTTTAAATGGAATTTCTCTTTCTATCTCTTCCTTCTGGATTTTGTTGATAATAATATATAGAAATACTGATGATTTATATGAGTTTATTTTGTATCCTGCAACTTTGCTGAAGTTGTTAATAATTTCAAGTAATTTTTTAGTTTATTCTCTAGGATTTGCTAAGTATAACATCGTATCATTTGCGAAGAATGATAGTTTTGTTTCCTTATTGCCTATTCTAATTCCTTTAATTTCTTTCTCTTCTCTTATTACTATAGCTAGCATTTCTAGTACATTATTAAAAAACAGGCATCCTTTCTTTACCCCGGATTGTATTAATACCCATTTCATAAGTGAGGAAGCAGATAAAATGATTTGCCTAAGGCCAGATAACTGGTATATGACAAAACTAAACTGGAGACCACTTTATCCAGGAATGCAGTTGATTACATATAGACCCAAGAATGCCATTGATTACATATAGGATCACCTACCTACTCTGATCAAGACAATGATCCAAGACAGTCCCGAAAGACCATGATGAAAAATGCTGTCTAACTCCAGATAGCATGCTTTTCTTTTTGCTTTTTCTCCCCCTAGCATGGGGAAATATGTTTTGCATGACTTCACATTGCATTAATGTCTCGTTGCTTGCCTTCTTAATGGGCAGGGGAAAGGTGAGAGGGAAAGAGAGAATGTGGAACTCAAAATCTTAAAAAATGGATGTTAAAAAGAATAAAAAGGTTTCTTATAGGATCATAATTCTAGAGCTGGAAGGTTTCCCTTAGAGATCATCTAGCCCAACCTCCTCATTATACAGGAAGGAAGCAGACCCAAGGTGTTTGTGACTTACCCAAAGTCAAGAATGTACTGTCAGAAAAGAAACAGGATTTGAACCCAGATCCTTTTGATTCCAGACCTAATGCTCTTTCCATTGTGCCATATTATTGGAGTTGAATTCTGCCCAGTGTAAGATGGCTTCATTCATTTTAAAAGCTTTATAGTGTCCTGATTCCTTCCCATAAAACTTATAGAGTAATCAGAAGAAGCCAGAAAGTACATGAAGTTTTGAAACAGGACCTTAAATTTACTTGAAAACTGTACTTTTACCCAAAAAGACATGAGTAGCCATAGTAGATCCAAGTAACACTAATTAGAAGAATGATTTTAGTCTTGATTCAAAAAATAACCAATAGAAGAAACAGTGGAAATAATTGTCTAGCATCTGTTTCAATAATACTGTAATTAATATTTCAGTGTTTAATTCTGCTTATTTTCTAATAAAATACATGCAGGGTCTTGCCCTGTGTCTGCATAGGACTTGCCATTCTTGGTAATCACTTACCCTATGAGCTTCTTCTTATAGATGAGGTTGGACCATATAGTCTCTAAAATTCCTTCCATTTCAAAGTACTAACACCATTTTATTTGTTGGATTTTCATTTATGATTTTTTTGAGCCAGCAGGGTGCAGTATTCCTTAAACTGGCCAATTTTTTTTTTTTATCATACATTAGTATGATATTAGTATACATTCTGGTTATGTATGTTTGCTGTTATTTTAAGATATAGATATCATTAAAACAAAAGTCTTTTTCCAGTGGATAGCTAATTGTTTTTTATTGATGAAATTGAAGCATCTTTTGTCCCATGAGAATATTTGAAGTAGCAACTTGAAATTGGAAGAGCTTGTTAACTTCAATTTAAAATCTTGAGGTGATAAGCTTTTATGGAATTAATGTGCTATAGCACTGTGATCACATAAGAATTCATCTTGTGGCAACACTAACATGTCTTCAAAAGTTTAACAGTCTAATATTTTACAGGGGCTGGTTTGAGTGGACGACAAGTACATCGAACTCAAGCAGTCTTTAACCATACAGAAGATTATGTATTACTTCCTGATGAAAGGACAATTAGTCTTTGCTGCTGGGACTCACGAACAGCGGAACGAAGAAATCTACTTTCCCTGGGGCACAATAATATTGTTCGTTGTATAGTACACTCTCCTACCAATCCTGGCTTCATGACTTGCAGTGATGACTTCAGGGCTCGGTTTTGGTATCGGAGATCAACCACAGATTAGAGATTCCTTCTTTGAATATTTTCTCTCCTACTTCCCAGTCTGCCCCGTTACTTTATATAGTATATATCTATATATAAAAAAAAAACTTTTTAAAGTATTTCTTAATTCATTGTACCATCTTATGGCAGCTGTGGTGCCAACACTAGAGCCTTCCTGAATTAGTACAAAATTCTTTTTTTACCTTGATTTAGAATCATGGTGGAAAAAGTTGGAAATGCAGATATGCAGTTGTTCCACATTCACTGATTATTACAGTGTGATCATCACTAAGTACAGTACTTACCATTTGCTCACAATAGTTAATCCTTTTTATGAGGAAGAATTTTTACACTTTTTCTAATTCTGGAAACACTGTCATCAAGAATTGTCTTTTGGCTTATTTGTCATCTAATGCACTGTTAGCCTATTACATTGTATTACTTTAGGAAAAAATAACTTTGATAACTGCATTTGGTGCATTGGCGGTCCTGCATTTCTGAGAACAAATAATTGTGCCATATTTAAGATCTCTTTTAAAAAAAAAAGTTCCACCTAAAAATATTCCAGTAATAAAGCTCAGATCTGCAATACCTAAGTATTACATTTTTACTTCATTTCAACTAATTTTTACCTATGAAAAATTTTAATAATGCCATCTGTGTGATTCTTTTCAGTTTTTGCTTCTCTATATTTATGTTATATTTAACACGGCTATGATACATGACAGTGGCCTATAAGTTGAGAAGTCAGTATGTTACTAATATTTGAAATGTAGTACAAAGTAGACATAAGAGATTATATTAATCTCTGTAAATTACATTAATTGGTCTTCCTCATGAAATCTTTAAATGATATTTTCCAGTTATTTTTAGCATGAATCTTAACTGTTTTCATTATTGAGGCACTTAATACCTACCTCCTATCTTTAAAGATTTATGCAGTTAACTAACAAGTTATCTTTTTCTTAAAACCTTTTGAAGACAATTTGTACTGATTTAGTTAACTCTAGCCAAGAGCAGGGACTAATCTTGAGCTTCTCACTATTCTGTCTTCCAGGTAATTGCTACAGTTTATGTTGTCCCAATGATTAAATAATAGTAAACCAAAGTGGAAACATAGGAAAGTGCTTTTGACAAAAAAAAAAGTATTTTATAACTATAGGAAAACTTAATCTTATAAGAATTATAACTTGAAAACAAAGTCCCTACACATATAACAGGTTATTATAGTTTGCTGTTTTAAATTCAGCTTTTGGTAGACATGATATTATTTCTGGCCCACTACTGTACTCATTTAAGAATCGTTTCAAACGTAACTGGTTTAAGTTATTTTTAAAGCATTTGTAATAGAGGATTGCCAGGAAATCACAGAGGTCTTGTTTTTGGATTGGAGTAGGATTCCCAAAGACTACACATTAAGAAACTACCTTCTGTTCTCAAGTTTGATAACTTGAGGTCTTGTTTTAAATCTTGGTGTGTAAATATGTAAATTAATTATATGATCTATAACTGAAGGATTTGAAACAAATACATTGTAAAATGTATTTGAAGCAAATATGTTGTAAAAAGCAGAATATAGGATTTCTGGATTATTTTTCAAATTTTACTTTACAAGGTGACTTATGGAGAGAATGTAACATTTCTTCATTCTTGCACTCTTAGTGCGTAAATACTTGAACTGGGTGATCACATTGAACATCTAACAAGTTTATTTGAATGTTCAGATTCATAAATTATACATGTTCTTGAATTAAAGTGATTCATAAGTCTGCACTTGTTGAAGCTTTATATGCTTTGTCTAATCTGATCACAATATATTTTTGAATACACAGATTGACTGAAGAGTTTTTAAATATGCTAATATTCTAAAGTCACACAAGTACCAGGAATATTGTATGGCAGGTGTCATCGTGACTTAATCCACCTAATACTAGCATTCAACTCTTTTCAAGTTATTACTAAGTAATACTACATTTTTTTAGAATATGAAGATTAAGTTTTATTTGTGTGATTCTATTTTGAACTCAATCCCTTGAAGGAGTTATTTAAATGATTCTGTATTTCAGCATCATGATGAATTTATTGCTAATGCTCTTCCTAATCCCTTGGTGTGTGTTCACAACCCAGACTTTCTCTGGACTTGACTTTCAGTTGGCCAAAGTTGTAGAACCTAGATTTCTTTGATACTTTCACTGCTTTTGGATATGTATTATTAGAATCTACATCTCTGTATGTCAAATTTTGTTGAGAAGCACAGAGAAGAGAGTTGTCCCTAACATGAACTTTATTCCTTAAACATTTGAATTGGGAATATAGAGAACTGAATGAAAACTGTAATCCTTGGCTTGCCAGGGATATTATATTGAAAAGTTACATAATATCTTTAAGTCTCAGTTTCCTCTTGTAAAATGAACACAGTTGCCTAGGCAGTCCTTAATGTCTTTTTCATCTCTAATATAATGATTCATACTGGGAAGATCTGTTTCCACTGACTAGTGATAGCTAAGTCCTTCCATACTTTAGATGATTTTTTGGTTACTATGACCAAAATAGCTCATTGATGAGTTTCCAGCCTTTTGGCAATGAATCTTTTAGGTGAGCAAGGCTGTTTTGTTGCCTGTGGCCCAGGCCCACACTGAAGTCTCCTTTGCTTGGTATAGAACCCATCACAGTTTGTGTCCAACTAGAATAACAACCTTCAGGAACTCAGTGTCACACCCATATCATAGAGGCATCTGGAAACTAAAGCAGAGGAATGTCTGGTATTACTTACTTAACACCTGTCACTCCTTAATGCATTTTTAAATGTCTTCTTCCTTTTTGCTTTCTGTCTCTGCTGACAGCCCACCAACTATGCTCTTTTTCTTTCACTTGGTAAGCTTTTAAATGTGCCTGCCTTCTTAGAAATTTTTTTTTTACTCCTTTTCCTCTCATCTTTTTGAAGTTTAGAATTTCCTGTCACTCTTCATCTGTCTGGTTATTTTTTCTGGTCTTCAGGTTTCCTTTCATTGTTTTCCAACATTTCCCCATTGATCCTTTCTGTACCCTTTTCTTTTACATCTGCCTCACTCTCATCCTTCCCTTTCCCTAGCCTTTGCTTATACCTTTTTCTATTACCTTTTTATTCTCATCCATGAGATTGGATTTATAAACAAATCCAAATTCATCTATTGTACCTGGTTACACCGATGACTAAAGGTTCCTCATGTACTCAGACCAAAATCAAGAGAAGGCACATAGCTTCCACAGAAAAATTTAAGTATTTTTTTTCCTTTGGCCTGGAAATTCTGGATTTGGGCTATGTTCCTGAAAGTTTTTATTTTGGGATTTTTTTTTTTAGTAGGTTGATCAGATGATTCATTAAACTCTGCTCTCTGTTTCTAGATCTTTGTAGGTTTTTTTAAATAGTTTACTCTTAAATATGATGTTTAGGCTCTTTTAGGAGGGAGTAAGGAAAGTGTCATACTTTTCAGGTAGTCTAATGATTCTTAAATTATTTCTCCCTGATCTTTTTTCTAGGTTAGATATTTTTGATACCTTATACTTTCTTTTCTACTTCTTTCACCAAACTTAATTTTTGTTCTGATTGTTCTTTCCATAACTCTTGTTTATTTTCCACCAACACTTTGCTTTCCTTTCCAGTTGTTTCTTTTAGTGCACTATTTATAAAATCATTTTTAGCTCTTTTTTTGAGCTCTTATTAGTCTCTTCCCTGTATTCTAATTGACCTTATGGGGAAGCTATGCTTTTCCTCTGAGGCTTTGCTTGTAGTTACTTTAGAATCATTCTCTTCTGGATTTGTGTCTTGAGCATCCCATTTGCTGTGATAGCTCTTTTTTTTCCTTTTTTTATTAAATTATTTCATTTGTTTTCAGTGTTCTACTATCACTTTCATATATCTTTAGGGTTTTTTTCCCTTCCCTTACTCTCCTTCCCCTTTCCCTCCCCACTCCGTCCCTGAGATGGTATACAATTTTATATAGGTTCTACACATACATTCCTATTAAATACATTTTCACCTTAGTCATGCTGCATAGAAGAATTAAAATGAATGGGAGAAACCATAAAACAAAACTTAATAGAAAAGAAATGGTCTGCTTCGTTCTGCTATCCAATTCCATATTTCTTTCTCTGGATGTGGAAGGCATTTTGCCTCGAGTCTATTGGGAATTTTTAAGTCCCTGCAGAGCAATGAAGTATTGAGTCTACAAGAAAAATGCCTTGTACACTGGTTGTTGCTGTGTGCAAAGTTCTGGTTCTGCTCCTTTCACTCAGCATCAGTTCATGTAAGTCTTTCCAGCCCTCTCTAAAGTCTTCCTGTTCATTATTTCTTATAGCACAATAGTATTCAATTACTATCATATACCACAATTTATTCAGCCATTCCCCAGTTGCCCCAAGGGACTTCCCCTTGATTTCCAGGTTTTGGCCACCACAAAGAGAACTGCTATAAATAATTTTGTATATGTGGGACCCTTTCCCTTTTTATGATCTCTTGGGGATACGGTCCTAGAAGTGGTATTGCTGGGATAAAAGGTATGCATATTTTTGTAGCCCTTTGGGCATAGTTCCAAATTACTCTCCAGAATGGTTGGATCAGCTCACAGCTCCACCAACAATGAATTAGTGTTCCAACTCTCCCATATCTTCTCCAACATTTATCATCTTCCTGTTTTGTCATGTTTGCCAATCTGATAGGTGTAATGTGGTACCTCAGAGTTGTTTTGATTTGCATCTCTCTAATCAATAGTGATTTAGAGCATTTTTTCATATGACTAAAGATAGCTTTAATTTCTTCCTCTGAAAACTGCCTATTCCTGCCCTTTGACCGTTTATCAATTGAGGAATGACTTGTATTCTTCATGATAGGTCTTTATGGTTGAATTCTTTTGTTTCTGCTTACTCATTCTTTCGGTGTTGCTTCGCTTTTGGCTTTGTATTAAGATCAGGTTCTGAACACTTCTGGAGGGAGTAGATGGTCTGTCATTGGTCCTGCTTTCTTGTGGTATTGAGTGTTGTGTTATTCAAAGATTGTAGAAATAGCTCAGACTGGAAATCTACAAGTTTTAAGTGAGCCTAAACTGGACTGATGCAGGACAGAGTACAAAGTACTGTTCTTGTGGTCTGAAGAAACTCTACAAGTTTCTCACATGGGTTTGGGTTTGTGGCCCTTCCCCAGGTTGAAGCTCCAGTATGTTGCTATTGGACTCAACTACTGTCAGCCAGTTGTGAAACTTCACAGGAGTGACAGAACTACAGCCCCCACTCCCACATTGGTCTTGGCTTGTGAGTATGGTAAAAACTATTTCTGAAACCCTAATCTGCTTCTCTGCTTGCTGTTTGGTTAGTATACAACTGAGGGCCTGAGACCATGCCTTGCACAGAACCACCATCTTTAGGCACAGGTCTTTGTGGTCAGTTGTGACACAGCTCTGGGCTATGATTAACACCTATTTCTGTTCTCTGTACAAGGAAGGTCATGCCCCTCTGTACTGGATCTTGGCAAACCTTTGCCACATTGGAAGTCTCCACCTGTGCCCCTGGCTAGACACTAGTCCCCCAGGGTCTCCATACCTTTATTTGACTCCCTATGTCAACCTCAGCCAGAAAAATAACACTGATTTTTTTTCCTTGGATTTTCTGATCAGGATTTGGTTTCTTGTGCTGTCTTGGTCTTTTTTGAGAAGATGTGGGGGAAGAACTCTTCTACACTCATTCTTTCTACCTTGTTGCCTTGTCGTATCTCTGAGAAGATGCTTAAAGATTGTTGTTTGTAGGCTAGTTGAATAGTGATTGTAAAACTAAGGAAAGATGTAAAGTACTAAATGACTTGTGCTCTAAAAAATGGGAAAACCAAACAGCACAAAAATAGTGGATGGATTGTTAATGATGGAAAGAGACTTTCACAAACATTTTGTCTACTGCTGCCTTTTTGTCCATAGATTTTCAGCTATTTCTTCTCATGCCAGTAGAGGTGAGGGGAATGAGGGTGGAGAGGGAAGAAAAATTGAAGAAAATACAGATTAAAACCCTTACTTCAGGTAGCTTGTTTAAAAGTGAATGGTAGATATTCCCTAACTGAGGTGAAGGTGTCAGATGGGCCGAACGGTGATAAGTAATTCCTTGTATGTAAGCATTCCATAGAATACAGTTATAAAGATTGGATACGTGGATATCCTGGATATGTGTATTGGCGCTAGTAAATTAATCAGAGCAAGGTGAAGATGAGACATTTCACCAAGGAGTAAGCTTTAATTAAAAAAAAAATTCTTAGTACATTTGTCTTATTTTTTAAACTAAGTCTTTAGGAAAAGCATACTTCAGTTTATGGTGTTAAATAATTCCATGAAAAATTTATTGAGGTATTTATTGAACTCAGTCTAGCTACCTCATCCAAGAACAGGGTGTTTATTATAAAGCCATCAAATTTCCTAGAACAATTAACTTTTGCAATCATTGTTCTTATCACAACATAAAAAAAGAATCTTGTTTTCAATAGTAAGCTTGTAAAAATCAAGTAATATTTAAGACTGGTTCTTATAGATTTTTGGAGATAGTAATTTTTCTCATTCTAGGGTAATTGCTTAGATTTCTTTCCCCGAAGTTTCTTGATAAATGTAGCTTTGTTTTTTTCAAAACTACTTAGAGAAGGTATAAATTATTCTTGGACAGTAGGGAAAATACTCTTATAGAAAATTTTTGCAAATTTTTGCATTTATCATTGGTCCCATTTTACAGACCAGAATACTGTGACTCAGGTGAAGTGACTTTGTCTCCAGGTCACGTAGCTAGTATATGTAGCCAGGACTTCAACCTAGTTCTGATTCCAAGACCAAGATATGGCCTGAGATCAGGAAGGGAAGTGAAGCACAACCGAGCATTCCTAGAAGAGGGGGGCAGTTGATAGTCACAAATCAGGACAGCAGGACCCTATGGCCAAAGTTCCAGAAGAATGTGCTAAGTACACAAAAGGTTAATTTGATAAGTCTAACCAAAATAGAATTAGTTGTAGAAATTAATTGAATGCTTGTAATGCGCACAACAGCTCTGCACATTTTGCTGGACTTTTATGGCTAGAAACCATTAGAACTAGATCCTCCTTTCTTTTACTCCAAACTGCCAGTAGATGCTCCCTTTACTTCTTTCAAATTTACTCAGAATAACTAGAGATCTTTTGTAATTGACTATATACAAATTCACATGTGTGTTTAGGATGAATACACACATACATGTATACACACACAATTAGACACCAGTAGTCTTACCATCTAATAATGAATTATGGGAGAAGGACATGCTTGAACTGATCCCTCATTTTCATTTTATTCTTCCTAGATAAGAAACACAAATCAAAGAATCTAAGCATGAGAGGATTTCTACATATTAAGTAATCATTTGGACTTTTGATGAATAATTAGAACATCCTATTCTGAAAGAAAAATGGCCCTGCACATATTAATATTGTGCTGATGAAGTTGAAAAAAAAGCTGGAGAAAAAGGAGGGGGACATTGTTCACAAAGATGTGTCTTGCTACAGCTCTAGATACATTGAAATGTTCTGTTCTTAGCCGCTACTTTACTGTTACTTATGCTTGCTCAGAAAGTATTCCTTATACAAGCATCCGTGATCTCATTACTGTGGCAATTCTGCTTACTGTGCAATTGATCAATTCCATCCAACAAACATTTACATTTGTATTGTGTGCCAGCCACTGAGGATGCAAATACAAAGAAAGCAACAATCCCTACTCACAGGAGCTTACATTAATGGGAGGGGCAAATACATGTGAATAAACAGCATGAATGTAAAGTTAATAAATACAAATAAATGTCCAGTTGTATCCAACTCTTCATGACCCCATTTGGAGTTTTCTTGGCAAAGGTACTGTTGTCCAACTCATTTTGAAGAGGAAGAAACTGAGGCAAGCAAGGATAAGTGCCCAAGGTCACACAGCTAATTAATCTGTCTAGACCAGATTTAAATGGGAAGATGAGTCTTACTGACCCAAGTTCTGGCATTCATCCTCCGTTCTACTTAACTGCCCTATTTATCTAACAATAAATTGAAAACACTTAAACATAGCAGCTGTGGGGTGGGATGGAGCAGGATCAGGAAGTTTTGTTGAGTTACAAGGTCAGAAGCAAAACTGCAGAGTTTAGAGAGGAAATAAAGGCAGCAAAGAGCAGACAGCTTTTTCAAGCAATTTGAGAGATATAGGAAATTAACTAGAATGGATTGTAGGGTATAATGAAGGTTTTTTTAAGTTTGGGGAAAACTTGGGCATCGTTGAAAACTGTAAAGAAGGAACTAATTGATAGAGATAGAAGATTTGAGAGAAAATTTATAGATGGTTGAGGATGCAACATGCTGGAGAAGACAGGAGCAAGAGGGATCAAGTGAACATGAAGCCTTGGCAAGGAGAAGTACCAGCTTATTGTCAGAGGGTGGGGAAGGATAGAAAAGAGTGGGAGACAATGTCATCGGGTTTTGAGACAGAGAATGGGATAAAAGATGAAGCTCATACTTAATGATCTCCATATTCTCAGTAAAACAAGAAGGTACTCAACTGAGAAAAAGGGGAAAGGAGAGAAAAGTGAAATGAGGGAAGGGAAAGTTCGAAAGAGCCTCTATGGGGAGTGAGATAGGAAATGCAGGCAGGGCCCAGTTGAGGTTAGATGACATGAATTCTCAATGAATTCAGTTGGCATGGTTGTGAGGCTTCCTCCAGCTGTATTTGGCAGGCTTGTGAGCAGGAGGAGAGGAGGCAGAGGGTAGGAGCCCCTCCAGGGATAAGGTTTTGGCAAGAAAGGAGCACTGATAGGACCAGGGAACAAGGGATTCTGGAGTACAGGGCAGTGTAGAGTTGAAATAACCATTAGGTTGAAATTGGAGAGAGAAAAGTCAAGAGCATAGATGATAACCTGAGAAAGTAATGAATATGAAAGTAATAAAGTAAAGTTGAGGATTTGAGTTTTCAATGAGATGGGAGAACAAGTTTAAAAGTGAAAATGATCAGAGGTTATGGATATATAGGGGTATGTCAGAGTTGAGATCTAGCTATAAGGGTGGGGTCATTGAGTTGGTTATCAATTGTCCCAACCTATTCAAAATGATAAGAACCTTAGCCAAGTGAAAATAGGTATGGAAGACATTTAATTAGGCAGGTATATGGCACAATGGATATAGTGCTATACTTGGAGATAGGATGACCTGAGTTCCAAACCTACCTCACTTGCTACCTGTCAATTAACCTCTCCCAGCCTCAGTTTCCTTATCTGTAAGATGAGGGTAATAACAGCACCTGCTTTACAGGGTAGTTGTGAGGATCAGATGAGATAATATATGTGAAGCATTTTGTAAACCTTAAAACTTAGCTACAAAAGTCCTTGAAAGCCATTGGATGAACTGGAGTGATATTAGATAGGAAATATATTCAAATTTGCTGAAAAAACCTGATCAAGCCCTATATTTTTATTTCTACAAAATACTAAGCCACCTCTAGAACTGAGATATTTGGAATGAGCAGTGAAGGAGTCTCTGGGGGAGTGGGGGGTCAGGGAAGAGAATAATTTGACTTTGGACTTAGTCTCTTCCCTTTCTTCTTTTTCCAATACCTTGGTCAGAAGATTTGGACTTTTTCCATGTTGTATTAGCAGTATCCCTGGGAAAGCAGCACTTGGTATCAGTCAGTTAATAAAGATTTAAGTGCCTACTAGGGACCAGACACTGTGCTAAGCCCTGGAGATACAAAGAGCTCTCAAGGAGTTTATAATCTAATAGGGGAGCCCTCCTGCAAAAGGTGGCATTTGACTTGAGTCTTAGAGAAAGCCAGGAAGATGAAGAATTGAAGATGAGTAGGGAGAGCATTCCAACAAAGAGGAGGACACTCAATGCAAAGTCCCAGAGACAAGAGATGGAGGGTGATATGCTAATAACAATAAGCACGCCCCTTTGGCTATGTAGACTGATACCCTTCCACACCTTAACCTGTGTAATTCCTATTCATGTTTTTTCCATAAATCTTCCTTAAGGTATCTACCAATACCTTTCTTGAAGTGTTTTGTGGACACAAGTAAAGGACTGAGTCTATCCATCTTGTTTATGCCTCGTTCTTGCATGTCCTTACTGATGTCTTTTATACCACTTTTTCCATACAAGTTATCATTTATAGTATGCTTCAACTTTTTTCAGCCTACCTTCTATGATTTTCTATTGACTTTTGGGAGACAGAAGAGAAACTATTCTCCCTAGATTTGAATGTTAATATCTGAATAGTGAGAAGTTAGATTGGATGGGGGCATGGGACCAAAGACATGTTTTTAATATTGCTTTTAATATTTCTCACCAACTTAATCAGTGTAAAATACTCTCTTTACTAGTATAGATTGTAACTCCACCAAGGCTTCTCATTCTGTCCAAATCTCATGCTTATCTTTTTTGAAAATTAATGATTCACTATACTGAAGGCCTTTCTCTAATTCTTCTAACAGTTCAAAAGCACCCATGTGATACTTAGAAATACCCCACCTCCATTTCTGATCATCCAAATTATAATATAGAAAAAAAATCTAAGAAATATAATGTCAAAAACAACATATAGAAAAATCAGAAACACTAAACATAATTTACTGATCATAATACTATAAAAATTATATTCAATAAAGAGCCATTAGAGATTAACTATCATAATGCTAAAGAAGTAGTGGGTTAAAAAGCAAAGGATAGAAATAATAGAAATCTTCAGAATTGAGCAAGTAGAAGCTAATGACTCTGTAAGACATCAAGAAGCAATCAAACAAAACCAAAAGAATGAAAAAAATAGATGAAAATATGAACTGTATCGTTGAAAAAACTGACCTGAAAAATAGATAAATGACGGATAACTTAAGGAATTATTGGATTACTTGAAAACCATGATAAAAAAAAAAACCTGAACACCACACTTCAAGAATTTATCAAGGAAAACTGTCCTAGAACCAGAGGGTAAAATGTATGTGTTCATCCTTTGTTGCCAAAGAAGACCATGCCATCAAAGAAATGATGGCATGACTTGCTCTTGACTTTGTTTTTTTTTTTTTTTGAGTGAAGGAGGGCTGTGCAGGTCATTAGCCTCACTTCTCCTCCAGAGCCATCTGGATCCAGTGACTATATATTCATCAGGATGACTGGAGATGACCCAGGATGAGGCAACTGGGTTTAAGTGACTTGCCCAAGGTCACACAGATAGTGAGTGTCAAGTGTCTGAGGGGAGATTTGAACTCAGGTCCTCTTGACCTCTGCACTGGTGCTCTATCCACTGCATCACCTAGCTGCCCCAGAGGGTAAAACAGAAATTAGAAGAATCCACCAATCACTTTCTGAAAGAGATCCCCAAATGGAAATTCTCAGGAATATTATAGCCAAATTTCAGAACTCCCAAATCAAGGAGAAAATATTGTAAGCAGTCACAAAGAAACAATTCAAATGTCATGGAGGCACAGTCAGGATTATACAATAATAAATCAATGAATCATTCATACTACTAAAAAAGTCTTGAATAACAGCAAATAAAAAATTCCCCAACCAATTAGCAAAAAAGAAATTATTAAAAGTACAGAAGAATTAGTAAAAATTAAAACCAATAAGGCCACTGAATTGATAAGTTAAACTAGAAGCTCTTTAAAAAACTATTAAAAGAAATAGCTAACCTGATTTTTTTAAGAAGAAAATCAAAAAAGGAAAAGAACTCTAAACCACAGCAGAGGAAATAAAATAAATTATTTTTGCACAATTATATGCTAACAAAATTAATCACTTATAGGAAATATCTGAATGCCTATGAAAGGCTAAAATATCTAGATTAACAAAAAGAGAAACAGATCAATTCAATAACCCAATATCAGAAAAAGAAGTTGAACTCTCAAAGAAAAGAACTTCAGGACTGGATGGATTTACAAGTGAATTCTAACAAAAAGTCAAGAAACAGTTAATTATAATACTACATAAACTATTTGCAATAGCAGTAAAAGAAGTTAACCCCTCCAATATCTTTCTATGATATAAATATTGTTTTGATAATTGAATCAAGGAGAGATAATATAGAGAAATATCCCTAATGACCAATATCCCTAATGAAGGGTTGATGCTAAAATTTTAAATATAATATTAGAAAGGAGGCTACAATGGCAAATTAGAAAAAGTATATACCATGATCAGGTTGGGTTTATCCCAGGAACATGGGGTTGGTTCAACATAAGGGTGACTAAATAAAATAAATTATGTTAACAATTTAAATAATAAAAAAAATCATGTTAATAGTTGCTAAAAAGACATTTTATTACAAATTCTAGAAGTTAAAAGAAAAAATGGGCCTTCCTTATAGTAACTAGCATTTCTCTAAATCTACGAGTAAACATCATATATAATTGAAAAAAAATTATTGGTCTTTCTTAAAGCTTGGATGCCCACTATCACCACTATATTTAACATAGTGCTGCAAGTTCTAGCTATAGAGAGGGAAGTTGATCACTGGAACAGATTAAATACAAAATGTCTAAAAGAAAACACAATAACATATTGTTCTGTAGAATGTTAGATTTTGAACTTCCTGAAGGGCAGGGATTATCTTTTGCTATACTTTATATCTCTAGTGCTTAGCACAATTCCTGGAATGTACTCAGTATTTAACAAATGCTTATTGACTGACCTAATATCTCAATTACTGGAAGAAAGGACTCATTATTTGACAAAACCTTTTGTGAAAACTGGACAGCAGTTTGACAGAAAATGTTTAGACCAACCAATTACACTATACACCAAAATAAATTCTGAATGGATACATGACATAGTTATTAAAGATCACATAATAAGCAAAATGAGGAGTAAGGAAGAAATTACCTTTCAGATTTATGGATAGGGGAAATGTCCATGAATAAATAAGTTATAGAGAGGGTTACACAAAATTAAATGGACAATCTGATTACATAAAATTTAAATATTTGAATAAATTTGATGTAATAAAAATAAGAATGGAAATTAATAATTAGGAAAACTAGACTACTTTCCCACCCCATTCCTTGTGTTTGGTATAATTTATTTTCCATTTATATGATTTTATTTTTTATATTTTTAAAAATAATTTAATTTATTATTATTTTGATACTTTTATGAATATTTCAATAGTGCATTTAATAAATGCACTCTCATTTTAAAAGATATATGTTAATTTTTTCCAGTCCAAAAAAAAACAGTTGCTTTGATCTATTTTAATCAATATTGATCTGATTATACTCTTTTCCTTCTATTACATTTGACAGCACCAGCTAGACTATTATGGTTCTTTTAAAAATATCATCAAATTTTAAATTTACATCTATTTTATAACAGATTTTATTACTGACTGAAATCCAGAAAGGTCTAGAAAGTAACAGTGGAAGAATAAAGAGGAATAGTTAGTAAGGGATAGAATGAGATAAGGGATAGGTTAGTAAATAAGGATAGTTGATTTTTTTCTTGGTGAGGGACATTGTTAGATTTAGCATGAGGAATAATAGTACAAAAAGGAGTTAGAGATAGGTTTTTAACTAAAACAATTAAATAAGGAGTTTATTAATACATTTTAAAGTTAATTTTTGTCTTCTATTAATTTAGACAATGTAATTAAGCCCAACCTTGAGACAATGGCCTCAAAGATAATGCTAATGAAGAAAATGATTTAATAGACTTCTCATTGGTTATAGAGTTTAGGTGCCAAATTTGTGACCTAATTCCAAGATTCTTTAAAAAGCGTGAAGATTTGTTCAAACACTAAAGAAAATATTATGGATACAGGCCTTTCATTGCATCTATGTCAGGCTGTGTTCTACACTTTAAGGAATGGTGAAAGCATCAAGGAAACAAGTATATACTACAACTTACAACCAGCAATGAAGTCTGTGATTCTAAATATACCTACCTATACCTATCTATGGGCCAAAATTAGTCAAAAGATCTTGTATACCTCAGTTAATAAGACAAATCTTCTCTTCCATGCTTTTCTTTGCCTACTCAAGAAGAGTCACAGGTAGCTTGGAAAAGTCAACAAATAGGAACTAATGAGTTAATATCAGAACAGGTAAAACTGTCCAATGAAGGACAGCTGTGCAAAGGAAGCTAAAAAGGAAGTTAATATTTTAGGACCAAAAATAAACATGAGTGGTAAATTATACATGAAACTGAGACAATAAAAAATGAAACATTTAAAAAGGAAATTAATAGTAATACTTCAAATTATAAAGCATCACCTAATAATTCCATCTATCTACAATTAACCTATTTTCAGAATGAGTGGATTAAAACTTTTGACAAGTGTAAAAGTGGACCAGATTTTAGACCATCTTATCAAATTTTATCATACAGAGAGATTTTACATGTAATTATGTCCAAATTAATACCAAATCTGTTGAGGAGGGAGCACAGTCAAGATGACAGATAAGGGGTAACACCATAGTCAAACTCTCCCAATAGCCCCCCTCCAAGCAACTTTAAAAGAATTCCTGAATTCAAATTTTGGAGTAGTAGAGCCAACAAAAGATCAGAGTCAGACATTCTTTCCAGCCTAAGAAAATTTAGGAGTTTAACTTAAGTCTATGACAAGATAGTGGGAGCTTGTCTGGAGCCCACACACATGGCAGCAGCAATAGTGGCTGCAGCAGCAACAGCTTTAGGAACTGTCATCTAAGAGATGGTAAGGTGTCAGACATCTAATGAGAAAGAAATTACAGGAGATACTTTGCTGATATTGGGTGTAGCTGGCACTGATTGGCAACTCTACTCCTTATGTGCAATTCTGGGTTTCAGTACAGAGAAGAGCACTGGGGGAGAGGAGAGCATACACAATGAACCATATGTCCTTGGTCATAGTTCCAAGGCAGAGAAGAGCAAAAGTGTATGCAGCTGCAGGGAACTGGGGCTGGATAAAGACCAGAACACAGATCAGGAAAGCAGTGACCATTCCTTTCCCAGGATCATACCACCTTGAAAGCATGGAACACTTGCAGACCCCCTTCCTTCAAACTAACTCTGAAAATAGCAGCAAGAAAAAGTTTGAAGTTTGGAACAGTGTCTCTCCACTCCCAGGTGAGCATAGACTAACTTCAATCTAAAGTTCAAAGTCAAGTAATAATCAGGAAAAGTAAGCAAACAACCACAAAATAATTGATCATAAAAAGCTACTATGGTAGCAGAGAAGACTGAGACATAAACTCAGAAGAATAAAACAAGTGAAAATAGCTACAAACAAAGCTTCAAAGAAAAATGCTAATTGGATTCAAGCCAACAAAAATTCCTGGGAGTTAAAGAAAGAGATAAGAGTGGTACAGGAAGAATTGGGGAAAGAAATGGAAGTGATGCAAGAAAATTATGAAAAGAAAATTAACAGCTTAGCAAAAGAGCACAACAAAAGTTACTAAAGAAAATAACACTTTAAAAAACAAAACTGATCTAGTGGTAAATGAGACACAAAAATTCTCTGAAGAAAAACACTCCTTAAAAAGCAGAATTGGCCAAATGGAAAAAGAGGTACAAAATTTCACTGAAGAAAATAATTCCCTAACAATTGAATTGAGCAAGTGGAAATTAATTACTCCATGTGAAACAATAAAATGAAGTTAAAAGATTAAAAAGAAATGAAGAAAATGTGAAAAATCACATTGGAAAAACAACCTGGAAAGCAGATCAAGGAAGGATAATTTAAGAATTAATGGACTACCTAAAAGCCATGATCAAACAAAGAGCCTAGATATCATATATCAAGCAATTATCTAGCAGAATACTCCCCCCCAATATTTTATTTTTATTTTTATTTAATTTTTACATTCATTTTCACAAGATTTTGCGTTCCAAAATTTTCTCCCCATTTGTCCCTTCCCCCCTCCCCAATACACTGGACATTCTAATTACCCATATCACCAATCTGCCCTCTCTTCTATCATCCCTCCCTTCCCTTACC
>CM053769.1:280340288-280417181 GCA_028658325.1 Potorous gilbertii | reverse complement strand
TGACTTATAAGAGTCCTCTCCACCCCTGACCTAGGTCTGCCCAGCTAGTGCTTGGGGTCTGAGATTCAAATGCTGCTTCCCAGCCTCAGGGCTTTTGGCGGCAGGCCTGGCTTCTATTCAATGGGAGCTTAATTTCTGGTGCTCAGGTAGAGGCAGGGCCACCTCCCAGGCTCAGTTCCCTCAGGGGCTTTATGCAGAGACCTTTTGTAATGGAGCTCCTGCCTGCTCCAGGAGCCTCTGGCCGCCTGCTGCCTCTGCCACTGCTTCCCAAGGGGGCCTGAGTCCCGGAGACACCCCACTCCCCTCTCAGCCCATCTCTCTCACTGACTTGTGAGTGTGTGGGTGGAGGGACCTTCGCGGCCGCTGGAGATTCCGTCCCTGAAGCCTTCTTGGATCTGCTCGCTCCTCTCAGTGCCACGCGGCCAGGGCAGGGCAGGGCTCCGCTCCTGTCCAGTGTGCGATGGAACTTTGGGATCGGTTTTTCAGGGCTGTCTGGAATGGAAATCTCCTTCACTGTGTTGCTGTGTGGCTTCCACTGTTCCAGAATTTGTTGGGAGTTCTTTTTAGAGGAAATCCATGGGCTGTGGGTTCGGAGCTAGCATATTTGAGTCTTTCTACTCCACCATCTTGGCTCCGCCCCCCCCAACAGCAAACTTTAGTGTGTATCAGAGAATATTAAGCACTGGAACCACAAAGAAATGGAGGTTACAAACTGTGCTTGCCTTCAAGAAGCATACATTCTCATTGGGGAAAAAAATATGTAAATAAATTGGTTATTTACAAAATAGATAGAGAGTAGATGGAAGATTATCTATGAGGAGAAAGCCCTCTCAGCTGGGGGACCAGGCAAGGTGTCTTAAAAGAAAGAAAGTGGAGCTTGAGTTCAGTGTTGAAGGAAGTGTAACAAATAAGAAGCAGAAAGGATGAGAGAGAACCTTCTAAACTTGGGAGATGACCACTGCAGTGGATGAAGGACTTTGTAAGGTGGTTCATTCTATTTGAGGACAACTCTAATTAGAAGGAAGGAAAAATCTTCCTAAAATCTGACTCTGGAGCTTTCACCTACTTTTCCTCTTTCTGCCTTTCTGGTGATAAGGTAAACAGTTTAACCCCCATTCTTATATGGTAGGCCTCATACATGACACAAGATATTTTGTAATTACATGTCTTTGTTTTTTTCCCCAGGCCAAATGTTTCTAAATCTGGGCAGCTAGTTGCTGGGTCTGGAGTCAGGAAGACTCATGCCTTGAGCTTGAGCTCAAATCTAGCCTCAGACACTTACTAACTGTGACCATGGGCAAGTCACTTAACCCTGTTTGCCTCAGTTTCCTCATCTGTAAAATGAATTGGAGGAGGAAATGGCAAACGACTCCAACATCTTTACCAAGGAAACCCCAAAGGAGGTCACCAAGAATTGGACCCAACTGAAAATGACTGAATAACAAACAACAAATTCCTAAATATTCTGTTACTAAATCTCTGATTGTAAGCATCATGGTTTTGTATGGATTTTAAAACTACATCATAGTAGTTGCCATAGAAGATGCAGAGGATCATGGATCCAGAGCTGGAAGGAACCCCAGGGGCTTCTTATCTGAACTCCTTCACCATCTCCCCTCTCAATTTTACATATGAGGAAAACAAGGCCCAAGGAGCTTAAATGACTTTTCCCAGGACATAGAAAGAATAATCAGTCAGTAAGCAACAACGTATTTCGTGTTCTCGAGGCACCAGCACACAAAGGCAAAAACACAGGGTCTTATCTTCAAGGAATTCACATTCTAGTAGGGAATGCAATGCAAGTGTGTGTGTACACATATGTACATATATGTATATATATGTACATATGTGTATATACACACACATATATGTAAATGTGAAGTACTTTGAATACTAAACAGAGGAATTTATATTTGATACTGGTGTGATAGGGAGTCATTGAGTTGAATAGGTGGGATTGACATGATTAGCCCTGTACTTTAGGAAGATCACTTTGGCAGCTGAGTAGAGGATGACCTGGAGAGAGATAGAGACTTGAAGCACAGAGACCAACCAAAAGGCTATTGTGTCCAGTTGATTTGAATTGAGGTCCTCTGACTCCACATCCAATAAAGTAGCATTATTGACTAATACAACAGAATACTTACAGGGACTTTCTTAGAGACTTTCATGTGTATAATTTTCAATTCAGCAAAAATCAAAGAAGCAATTCATGTAGGTTTTCTTTAGTTGAATCAACTACTCAAAATGGAATCATTTCAGGAAATGATTTGAATAGGCAAAAATCTACCTTACCTAGAAATTTTCCAGTGTGAAATAGTTCAAAGTTTGCAAAATTGGGGAATAGCTTCTTTTGTTTTAATCTTTGTGCAACTTAGTTTTTGTACAACTCAGCAACAGTCAACTTTAATTTTGGCCTGATATAATTTGAAAGAGTCAAAAAATCTATGATTAGAGCAGGGCTTCTTAACAGTGGGTCTGTGGATAGATTTCAGGGGGTTTGTGAACCTAGATTGGAAAAAAAAATTAAGTATTTTCATTAACTACTAACTGAAATTTGGCATTTCTTTCTTTCAATTATGAATTTAAAAAAACCACACAACAAAATCCTCATTGTGAAAAGAGGTCCATTGACTTCACCAGACTGTCAGAGCTATCCATGACACTCAAATGGTTAAGCATCTCTGATACAGAGATTATTATTTGATGGGAGTAGAGAAAAATGTTAATCTTTGTCACTGAGTCAGGCTTATTTATCAGCTTTATTTAATTTCAAACTTACCTACCTTGTTTTTACTGCCCGTGGTTGCTTTTCCTTTGTAGAGAAAATTTACCTGAGCGCACCTACCTAAAGGTAGAAAGAACAAAATATAAAATTTTGTGAAAGTTTTCGTGTAGCAAGATGGCAATATTATGAAATTTCAATGACTAGTTTTAATTATGATTTAAAATTTTGCGTGTGTCATCAAAGAATAATCTTTGGTATGTTTTAATTCTCCCCTCTATTGTAATAAGTTTCTAGGGATTTGACTCATTTGTAGAAAGAGAGCCTTTTTTTTCATAATTAGTGTTGTAAAAATGGTGGTGGTAGATGTATTAAAAAAATTCTAAAACCGGTGCTATTATTGCTGCCTGCTCTCAGAGTTCTTAGGGGAGTTAAAAAAAAGACTCCTTGGAGATCATTTAATCTTACTTTCATTTCCTACACGGGAATAATGATCCAGAGAAGTCAAGTATGTTGCCTAAGGTCACATGGGTACTAAGTACTAGATCTTGGAACTGGACAATAAGACCTCAGACTTCAAGTCCCAAGTGAAATTCTCCAACTGTGCCATTCTGCCTTTGTTAATAAGGACCCTGTTAATGTTCTCTACTAAAAATGCTAGTATGGATTGATGGAAGTTGATATTTTCCCCACAAGAGGAATCTCTACTTTTTCATCCTATTACCGTAGCCTGATGCTCTCTCCTCTTATCAAATGATTCATAGTACATTTTCATAATAAGTAGCACTTAAAGATGAATAAATCATTAACAGAAATTTGACTCAAGAGGCTTATAGTTAATTTTTTGATCTTTATAGCTTTTTCAAGATTTGTGAAAATATAAAATATTGAGCTTATTTGACTTTTCACAAAGGAATCTTCTAAAATTAAATTATTTGACATAATTTAAATATTGACTTTCCCAATGACCTTTTTTATTAGTATATCACAGAACTGGCAGATGCCTTATCATACTGCCACTCAAAAAAGGTGATTCATCGAGATATTAAGCCAGAAAACTTACTACTTGGATCAGATGGAGAGCTGAAGATTGCAGATTTTGGCTGGTCAGTTCATGCCCCATCATCTAGGTAAGAGTATAATTTTAAACTGGGCCTTTAGTTTGATTTGTTTGGCATAAGCCCTCCCTGTTTGTGTATGATCTGGACCTGTGATTTCATTGAGATTGAGTGAGACTCCTTAAAACTACAGTTTCAAGTACCTCTCACACTGAGAGTTTAAGTCAGGGATGTTATACTGCTCTTAGTATACTGGGGAATTATTAGACTACTAGCTATATGCCCAGTACCACTGTGACAAGAATTACCTAACTTGAAAAGCTTATTTAAGAGATTTTTTTCAGGAGGATTAGCATTGCAATGTTCAAACAAACAAACAAAAATCTTCAAATAGTCAAAATTTGAAGTTGAATAGGCTACAACTTCTTAATCATGAAAAGATATGTGAATTCCTTGGTTCTGTTTTCACTTTGTGGTGGTACCCAGAGCAGTGCATCATTGACTAGAATTTGACAACTTTTAACTTTTAATTTTTAACATCCCTTTTAAGGGATGACTTTTTCAAGATAAAATATGCTTGGAAAGTAGTGGTAAAGCAAGTTGAGTATGTGCTGTTGGATTTTTCTGCTCAACCTGCATAAGCAGTGGTTATTATTAAGTATGTAAAAGCAAGAAGTGAGAAATTATTTTTATTAAATAGGGTCTGGAAATGACTTTAGACACCTGTTCTTTTTTGTGTATGGTGCAAACCTGAAGCATCACCAGATGTAGGAATTGCTTTGCACTGATTCCCATCAAGTACTCATTTAAGATAGTCTTAGAGCCTTCCAGGGCACTGGGAAATTTAAATGCTTTACTTGCCCATGATTATAGAGCTATTGTTTCAGACGTAAGACTCGAACTAAGATCTTCCTGTTCCAAGGCTAGACCACTGTATTTTATGCCATGTAATCTCTCAAACCTAGACTCTAGGCTAACCTCCTAATTTTATAGGTTAGAACATGAGACCCAGAGAGGTGACATGATTAACAAGTCTTGCAGCTAGCTAGCAGCAGAGCAGAAACTAGAATCCAAGCTCATTCAGCGCTGAAGGAGCAAATGAGCCAGCATTAGTGTGAATTTACTGTGCAGTTAATAGCCTATGGTAAAGTGCTCTTAGTTTCTACTATGCTCATGTGCTTCTTGAATTTCAAAGTTATGATTTTAAAATTTAGTTTACTGTTTGATTCTTGCTCAGTGTTTGATCATACTGTTTTCTCAAACTAATTATTATTCTGCAATAGGAGGGCATATATGAAACTTACAAAAATCCTGCTTAATTATAGGAAACTTGCAGGCTCATTTGAATTGAGTAATTAAGTGATTTTTTTTTTAGTCTTTATTTTATGAATATGAATTTAAAAAACTTACTAACATGTGGACTTTTTACTAACCTTTCAATTGTAGGAGGACAACTCTTTGTGGCACACTTGACTATCTACCTCCTGAGATGATTGAAGGCAGGATGCATGATGAAAAGGTAGATCTTTGGAGTCTCGGAGTTCTGTGCTATGAATTTCTAGTTGGAAAACCTCCTTTTGAGGCAGAAACTTATCAAGAAACTTACAGAAGCATTTCAAAGGTAAAACATAACTGAAAAGAGCCCACAACTTGAATTGTAATTTCTTTATGTAATATGGTTTTGCTTTTTTTTTTTTTTATTTGGTCAGTCAGGTCTGTTAAGAATAATGTATTCTTAAAATAGTTCCTTTCATGTCTTCTTTTTTTTACCACTATAGATGGTACATCACCTCTGCTGCCCCTTTATTGCTGCTCTACAATTTTTGTATTTTTCCTTTGTTGACTCTTGATCTTATTCTCTGCAGTAATCATCTTAAGCCTTTTTTATCTCTTCTCTCCACAATTCTCATCTGCTGAACTTATTTAAAACTTATCAAACATTATCTCCTCCAGGAAAATCTTCCTCGAGTCTTCTTTTTGCTTCTTTCTTTCAGATGATGTGTAGAAGTAGTGACCTACCTTTTCAGGCCTCATAGTATTTTGTTTTATAACTCTACAATGCACTTTTCTAGGTCACATAGTATTATGTAATATTTTTGGCATCTTAGCCACATACTAGACTAAATTCCCTCTATTCTAAACCTTGTATTTTTTATAGTTTCTGGCACTGTATTCTATACAGTAGGAGATGTAGCTCAGTGTTTGATCTTTCTATGATCTATTTGATCTATTATGATCTATTTTTCTTCTAGGTTGAATATAAATTCCCTGACTTTGTTACAGAAGGGGCTAGAGATCTCATTTCAAGACTTTTGAAGCATAATCCTTACCAAAGGCTGACACTGAAGGAGGTCCTTGAACATCCTTGGATCATAGCAAATTCTTCAAAATCACCAAGCAGCCGAAAAAGCAAAGAATCAAACAGTACAAAATCTTAAGATTCTTAACTTTAGGAAATTTGAGCCAAGATTATTATGTTACCATATAAGAAATGCTACTGAAGTGAGATATAGTTTTGGGAAATTGCCTTCTGTCTGAGGTGCTGAAGGGGGAAAAATTTAACTTGAATGGTCAATACCTTAACTTGCACTGGTTCTAATCTTCAATACTGTGAGTTAAGTGAGAAAATACAACTATACTTAAAACATCATTCTGAAGTAAGACAGTTGAAGGAATAAAAGCAAGCACAACGTTGCTTATTGGCTCAGTCCTCTGAGGCAGGCTGAAACAGAGGAGCTGCCAAAGAGCCTGTGTTAAGATGCTGTAGACACAGAATGTTGAAATTGCTGGAAAAGTTGAACTACACTTGTCTTCATCTTGGTGTCTTTTTAAGGACAGTGCAATAACTTCCCAATAACTCTAAGTATTGTTGTTGTTTTTTTAATTTATTGGGCAGATGAGGCTTTTGTCATGTGGTCTCAATCTGAACAAAACTGGTAAATCCCTATGAACACTGATTTTCTTTTCTATACTGTTTGAATGTTCACTGTCCTACCAATTCATTAAATAAAGACTTGTTTAAAAGTATGTTCTTTGTACTTGATGTATAAGAATGAAAGAACAAGGATCTTGTTAGGATATATATTTCTTGTAGGTGTAGCCAATAGATATTTTAAGGGTTTGGTATGTTTTATAACAAAGCAAGTCCTAGAAAATGCTCAGGATAGAAAGTTAGCAACAACATTGTTACCTCAGTGTGTGTATATGTGTGTGTGTGTGTGTGTATGTATGTATATATATATACACACATATGTAGGCAATCAGGGTTAAGTGACTTGCTCAGGGTCACACAGTTAATAATTGTCTGAGGCCAGGTTTGAACTGAGGCCCTCCTGATTCCAGGGCTGGTTGTTGATTCACTGTACCACCTAGGTGCCCCTTACCTGTGCATATTTAGGGGTAATGTCTGTTGCAAAGAAAAGAAAATACTTATTCTGTAACCAATTTATAAAGTTTTTATAACTACAACAGAATCATTTGCTAAAGTATTTACTTTATACTGTGATTATAAGTATTATAAGAAATTTTGACTGGATATAAAATAAAAAATTTCAATAAATTTTAGTGTGTTAATTTCACTTAGAGGAATGAAGTTGAAATTTAATTCAAAAGTGTTACCTTTAGTCATGGCAATTAAAGATCCAATAAGTCTCTGGTTGCTATTTCTTACTATAAATAATACCAAACAGACATTTTAGTCCTGAAAAGGAATGCTTTCAGTGACAAGTTTTATGATGGCTATGTAATTTTGATACAGTGAAATTTGGGTGGAAGTGGGGGTGAAATCTACAAATGGTGTCAGTGAGGGGGTGGTCAGTGTGACTCCCTGCTGAGGAGCATGCTCGCAGCAGTGTGCCGGCTTGCTAGCAAACCTTTGTCATCTTGGGTGGGACGTGGAATGTATTCCAAGAATTGTCAGATGGAATGACTGTTACTTAGTCATTGTTTGCATACATGTTGCCAGAAGGAACGCAGATAGGTGGTATTACTAAAGATTGTGCTCTTGGCCAAGAAGCTAAAAGACTTAAGAACTGCTCTGGATTTGGGAAGTAAATGTCTCCTAGCTAAGGAGCTGGTGTCCAAGAATGAGATTTGGGTTTCTAAACTGTGTTGGAATATAGATCCCTGAGCAGAGGTGGCATATGCCTAATAATAAAAGAGTATTTATTTGTCTGGAGTTGTGCAAATCTAAAACCTTAGACTTAAATAGAGAACTTTGTATACTCGGCTAGATATTGAGTAACTACAATGTAGAAAGAATTGCAGCAGATAAAAAATCTAGGAAGAGGACTCAATTAAAAAGTCTGTGGCCTCATGATGTCCACATAAATCTGGGTTTGTCAAGAGTTCTAAAAACAAAGGAAAATATGAATTCAAAATCAGCACTAAAAGAAATTAGCATGTTAAAGTGGGTGGAGGCTTGTGTCAGCCATTAAAAGCTAAATTTGAATCATACCTCAGTTTCTTCATTTGTAAAAGGGGAAAAGTGGCAACTTCAGGTTTATAAGAATCAAAAAAGGCATGTAACATTTTCCAAACCATAAAGAAGTATTTCAGTGTGAGCTGCTATTATATGTTACTCAAAACAGGTTATTCCTGACAGAATTCTTGAACATCATTAAAGGGATGGTTTGTGAACATCTAGAACAGTGATTCTCAAACATTTTCCTCTCAGAACCCCTTTATAAACTTTAAAAAACCTGTTGAGGACCCTGAAAAGTTGTTTATGTGGGTTATACCTACAGATGTTTACCATGCTAGAAATTAAAATGTCTCAGTAAGATTTTGGAAATAGTGTTGACTTTGCAAACTCACCATAAGGAAGGGGGTGGAGTGAGATGGGGAAGTTGAACTGATTTATAAAATGTCAGTTATCAGGAGTCCACCTAGCTTCATCAAAACAGTAATGCCATACTAACCTCATTTCTTTTATTGACAAGGATGCTAGACAGATAGTTAACTAGGTTGTAGCAAAGAATTTGATCATCTCTAGTTATTCTCGTGGAAAAGGAGAGATGTGAACTAGACAATACAGTGATGTGTATTTGCAACTGATTTTATAGCTGAACCTTAAACAGCAATTAATTGTTCATGTCAAATTGTTCATGTCAAGCATTTGCTATGTTCGAGGCAATGTATTAAATGTCTGAGATACAAAAAAAGTAAAAAACTCCTGGCTCTTAAGAAACTACATTTTAATAAGGGAAGACACAAGAGAGCTGAAAAGGATACAAGGAGTGAGAAAGGTACCCTTAAGGGCAGGCAAAGTGGTGAAGTCCAAAAAGTCAGAAGCACAATTAGAAAGCAATTATGCATGACCAATCAGGATCCGTATCCAAAATGGACCCCCATGGAAGGATGGGAGCAGCATGGCCGAAGGATAGTTCTCTAATGGAGCATCCCAAGGATCTATTCCTGGTTTTGTGCCATTTAATTTTTGTTGTTTTATTAGAACTAGAACTAGGAGCAATGGGTCAAAATTACAGAGGCAGATTTTTGACCCAATCTAAGGGAAAATTTCCTAACAATTAGAACTATCTGAAAGTGGAATGGGCTGCTTTGAGAGATGGTGGTTTCTCTCCCTTCTTATTTTCCCCTCCACTCCTACTCTACCCTACATCCAGTCACTTGAAATCTTCAAACAAAATAGGGGGTTATTATGTAGAAGGGATTCCTGTTCAAATACAGATTGGATTGTGACCTCTTAAGTCTTGTTCTACTCAGATTTTGTGAATAGTTTCAAGTTCCTTTTTCTGTCCATTGCTTATCTTGAGTTTCCTCATTTAGCTCCACTATTGAAAGAAGAAAGGGAGAGAAGTGGAAATTTTATACATTAGCCTGGGGTTAGCTAGGTGGCACAGTAAATAGAGCATCAGCTCTAGAGTCAGGAGCATGTGAGTTCAAGTCCAGCCTCAAGATACTTATTAACTGTGTGATGCCTGGCAAGTCATTTAACCCTGATTATCTCACCAACAATAAATCTAAGCCTAACTCTTCACCAACCGTATTTCTCAAATCAATAACTGCAAGAAATTATGCTAGATATTGAGGGTATGCAAAAGCATGACACAATGCTTTTAATGTTTATTTTTGTCATGTAGATAACTGTCTACGTATAAGTGTACATGCTAATACAAGATCATGAAAAAATGTTGGGAAATATGGTGCAGGATTAATAATGAGGTCAAGGATTTGTAGATTTCATATTCCTTATATTTAAATAGTATGACTCCTTTAACAAGAGAAACTGAACAACCAGATAAAAAATTAAATTAGCTACACTTTAATAGATAGGAAATTGCTAGTCATCAATATGGGAATTATTTAAGAATCAGGTGTCTGTTCAGTGGGACAATTGAATTATTACAGGCAAAATAAAAGTCAACCTCAAATTAAAAGGGATAAAAATGAGAAGCTATGGTGTGCAATTACAATAGTTCAAATAAGCTATTGATGGTGAAAAATAGAAAATGAAACAAAGCAAAAACTTTAATATAGACTGTTGTCAAGAAGTTGCCACACAGGAAGAGATCAGAAGAACCCCATAAACAACCTCAATCCACACTTAATTTAATTGCCAAGGAAAGATACATATCCACAAGTAACACTTGTTTAAAATACACTTATTTGCAAAGCCTAACAGCGGACAATAAGATCGTGAGCAACATCACCTCAAAACATTAATAAATGACAGAGGGAGAAATGGGTTTATAGAAAGTTTGGCATAAAATTAAATTCAATCACATCCCCAAAAAATTTAAAGTTGAAATTGCAAGAAGGCTAGCAAAAACAAGCTGAAGGTGACAAATGTGGGGACAGTGAGTAATCTATTTTTCATTATATCAGAGAGATGGAAATGTCAAACAACCAGAAAAAAAAATCACATGACATTATCATGAGGCAAGGGTGGGGGGAGGGCGGGGAGGGAGAGGAGGACTGACCCCTTCCTTCCTCCACACCAGGAAGATGCTTGAGATGACATCAGTAGTTACTGAATTATGTTTTTCTAGAGGGTATTCATGATGAAATCGACCATCATGTTCCTAGGAAACCTCTTCACTACTAACCTCACCATCCTTCAAGATTACATCAGCTTTGTTTGTGATATATAGGAATGCTGATGACTTATGTGAATTTATTTTGTATCTTGCTACTTCTCTAAACTATTTATTGTTTCAACTAACTTTTTAGTGGAGTCATTGGGATTTTCTGAGTATATCATCATATCATCTGCAGGAAGAATAGTTTTATTACCTCATTCCCTATTCTAATTCCTTCTCTTTCTATTTCTTCTCTTATTGCTAGAATTTCCAATACAGTATTGAATAATACTGCGATAGTGGGTATCCTTGTTTCACACTTGATCTTACTGGGAAGTCTACTAACGCATCTCCATTACAAATATTGTTGCCTGATGATTTTAGATAAATGCTTTCTATCAACTTTAGGAAAAATCCATTTATACCTATGCTTTCAAGTGTTTTTAATGGAAAGGAGTGATGTGCTTTATCAAAAGTTTTTTCTGCACCTACTGATATAATCATATGGTATTTTTTACTGTTATTGATATAATCAATTATATTAATAGTTTTTTATGTTAAAACATCCCTGCATTTCTAGATATAGAGATTTTATAAGAAAATTTGAAGAACATAGAACATATTACTTATCAGACTTATGGATAGACAAACAATTTATGAATAAACAAGAGATAGAGCAGAATGAAGTGTAAAATGGATAATTTCAATTACATTAAATTATAAAGGTTTTGTACAAGTAAAACAAATGTAGCCAAGATCAGAAGGAAAGAAGAAAATTGGAGAGGGAAATTTTATAGACAGTTTGTCAAATAAAGGTCTTATATCTCAAATACATAAAGAAATTTATAAAGTCTATATGAATATGAGTCATTCCCCAATGGATAAATGATCAAGGACATGAACAGGTGGTTTTTAGATAAAGAAATCAAAGCAATTTATAGTCATGAAAAATGCTCCAAATCATTACCGATTAGGGAAATATAAATTAAAATAACCTTGAGATAGTTTACACTCATCAGATTGGCTAAAATGATTGAAGAGGAAAGAGATAAATGTTGGAGAGTATTTGGAAAAATTGAGATACTAATTCATTGTTGGCAGAATTGTGAAATGACTCAACATTTTGGAGGGCAATGAGGAATTATGCCCAAACAGTTATTAATCTGCCTATGCCCTTTGACCCAGTAATACCACTATTAGGTTTATTTTCAAAGATGATTAGGGAAAAAGAAAAAGAACCTATATATTCTAAAATATTTATAGCAACTTTCTTTGTGATGGCAAAAAAAACCCAACAAAACAACCCCAACAACCTGGAAATTATGGAGATGTTTGTCAACTGGGGAATGGCTCAATAAGTTGTGGTATGTGATTGTGACAGAATATTACTGTGCTATAAAAAAATGATCTTAATGATCTTAGGAAAACATGGACAGACTTTCATGAAATAATGAGGAGTGAAATGAGATGAACCAAGAGAACACTGTATGCGGTAACAGTAATACTGTTCTAAGAACAACTTTGCTGTGAGCTGATCCAACCCTTCTGGTGAACAGTTTGGAACTGTGCCCAAAGGGCTATAAAAGTGTGCATACCTTTTGACCAAGCGATACCACTTCTAGGACTATATCCCAAAGGGATCATAAACATGGAAAAGGATCACATGTACAAAAATATTTATAGCAGCTCTTTTTGTGGTGGCCAAAACTGGAAATTGAGGGGATGCACAGTGAACTAATGCTGAGTGATGTAAGCAGAGCCAGGAGAATATTATACACAGTAACACTCACAGTGTTTTTGAGGACTGTTTTTGATAGACTTAGCCCTTCACAGCAATGCAAGAACTGGAATCATTTCCAAAAGACTCATGATGCAAAATATTATCCACATCCAGAGAACTGTGGTATGCAGAATGAAGTGACGACTTTCTCCTTTGTTATGTTTTATTTTGTTTTGTTTTCCTCATGATTTCTCCCATTTGTTTTAATTGTTCTATGCACCATGACTACTGTGAAAATGTATGTGTAGAACCCATATAAGATTTCATGTTGTTGGGGAAGAAGGGGGAGAAAATTTGGAATTTATGGAAGTGATTATTGAAAACTGAAAACAAATTAATAAATTTTTGGGAAAAAGAACAACTTTGAGTGACTAAGTAATTTTGACTATTATAAATACTCAAATTAACTACAAAGGACATATGAAGGAAAACACTATCTGCATCTAGAGAAAGAACTGATACATAATAGTATGTATAGAATCTATAGAATTATACATAATAGTATGTATAAAATCTATAGAACTATAGAATAGTATGTATAGAATATATGTTTTACACATATACATATATTTACATATATGTATATGTGTGTGTGTATGCACACACACATATTTTTGTCTAATGGTAGCCATGAGGGGAAGAAAAAAAGAAAGAAATTTACATGATAACTTTATTATGTATTTCAAAGAAATAGCAAATGGTATGTAAATAGATTTGCAGTTTTATGTGCAATCACCTTTTTCTTTCATTATACTATGCTATGGAAATGCTTGTTTTATTCCACAAATTTAAAACAAAATAAATAAAGATTTTAAAAATTAGCTTTGCTACACCTCTCACTTTAGTATGTTTAGTACCTTCTGTCCCTCTGATTAGAGGACAGAGTAAAGAAGCCCTCCAAAACCTCCTTTTAAAGAGGGTTTACAGATGAGGCAACTTTTTGTTTTCTCCCAGCAATATTACTTGAACTGGGTTCTACCAAGACCCAGATAGGTTACATTCTTCCCCACTACCCCCAGCTTTTCAGCCTAATTTTGTGCTTTGTCTTCCCCCATTAGATTGTAAGCTCTTTGAGGACAAGGACTGTCTTTCTTTTTTGTTTTTGTTTGAATAACACTTAGCACAATGCTTAGTAGCAGATATTTAATAAATGTTTTTTTAGTACTGACTATTGAAAATATGAGAAGGGAACAAAAGACTACACCTTCACAGTTAAATAGTTGAAAGCGGTGGAGAATACAAACTTTCACTATATTGGTTATTTTTTTAAAAAAGTATTTCAATTAATCAATCAATAAACATCAAGTATGTGCCAGGCACTGTGCTAACTATTGGAGGTGAAATACAGTAGTGCCTTTCTTAAAGGGGCTCACAAAGGGGGAATGGTAAGCAAACAGATACATGCAAGCAAACTATATACAGGATGAATAAGAAATAATTAACAGAGGGAAAGAACTGGAATTAAGAGGGTTTGAGAAAGGCTTCCTGTAAAAGATGGAATTTTAAATGGAGTTTAAGGCAAGGCAAAGAAACCAGCAGGCAAAGACAAAGAGGGAGAACATTCCAGGGATAGGGGGAAGGGAGGACAGCAAGAGAAAATTCCTAGAGCTTTGAGACAGAATTTCTTGTTCCTGGAACAGCCAGGAGGAGAGTGTCCCTGGAGAGAAGAATGCATGATAGAGAGTAATAAATGTAGGAGGGGGCTAGGTTATGAAGGGTTTTGAATTCCAAACTGTTGGTTTTTGTATTTGATCCTAGAGGAAATAGGGAGCTAATGGCATTTATTGAGTAGGGAAGTGATACGATCAGACCTGTACTTTAAGAAAATTGTTTTTCTAAAGTGGGAGTGAGGTGACATTTTAGGCACGCAAATCCACAAGCAGACTATTGCAGTAGAGGTGGGAGGTGATGGAGGCCTACACCAGAGTGGGGGAAGTGTCAGAGGAAAGGAGGGGACATATTCAAGAGATGCTGCAAAGGTGAAATTAATAGACCTTGGCAACAGATTGGAATTGGGGGGGTAGGGGAGGGCTTGAGAGATAGTGAGTAGTCAACAATGAAACAAATCTAAGTTATAAGCCTGAGGACTGGAGGGATGGTGTTGCCTTCTGTAGTAATAAGGAAGGTGGAAAAGAGGAAGGGTTTAAGGGGAAAGGCAATAAATATGGTTTTGAACATGTTGAGTTTAAGATATCTACTGGACATTCAGTTTGAGATGTCTGAAAGGCAGTTGTAGATGTCAAATTAGAGGTCCTCTCCCCAACTGATAAATGGTCAAAGAATATGAACAAATAGTTTTCTGAGGAAGAAATAAAAGCTATCTATAGTTATAAGAAAAAATACTCCAAATCACTGTTGATTAGAGAGATGCAAATCAAAACAACTCTGAGGTACCACATTACACCTATCAGATTGGCTAACATGTCAAAACAGGAAGATGATAAATGTTGGAGAAGATGTGGGAGTGTTGGAACACTGATTCATTGTTGGTGGAGCTGTGAGCTGATCCAACCATTCTGGAGAGCAATTGGGAACTATACCCAAAGAGCTACAAAAATGTGCATACCCTCTGACCCAGCAATATTGATTCTGGGACTCTATTCCAAAGAGATCATAGAAATGGGAAAGGGTCCTGCATGTACAAAAATATTTATAGCAGCTCTCTTTGTGGTAGCTCCAAACTGGAAATCAAAGCGATGTCCATCAATTGGGAAAGAGCTGAACAAGTTGTGGTATATGAATGTAATGGAGTACTATTGTGCTATGAGAACGATGAACAGGAAGACTTCAAAGAAGGCTGGAAAGACATATATGAACTGATGGTGAGTGAAAGGAGCAGAACCAGGAGAACTTTGTACACAGCCACAACGACAGTGTGCAAGGAATTTTTCTGGTAGAGTTAGCCCTTCACGGCAATACAAGGACCTAAAAAATTCCCAATGGACTTTTGAGGTAAAATGTCTTCCACATCCAGAGAAAGAAATATGGAATAGGATAGCAGAATGAAGCAGACCATTTTCTTTTGTATTATGTTTTATATTGTTTTGTTTTATGGTTTCTCTTATTCATTTTAATTCTTCTATTCAACATGACTAAGGTAAAAATGTATTTAACAGGAATGTATGTGTAGAACTTAAATAAGATTGCATGCTGTCTCAGGGAGGGAGTGGGAAGGCAGAGAGGAAGGAGGGGGAAGGAGGGGAAAAAATCTAAGATATATTGAAGTGATTGTAGAACACTGAAAACAAATAAAATAATTTTAAAAAAGATTAGAGGTCCTCAGGCTTGGCAGGGTAGGTAGATTTGAAAATCATCATGGTATTTAAAGTCATGAGAACTAATGAGATCACTAAGTGGTAGAGGGAGAAAAGGACCCAGGACAGAATGTGGCCTTCAAGTGTCTCCTCTCACATGGTGTTTTCCATGCACAAGAGAAGATCATGCAAGATTCCTTGATGCATACAATAAAGAACTTTGTTGGAGTCTAGTTACACTGCTGGGCAGCTAGATGGTTCAGTGCATAGAATACTGAGCCTGAAGTCAAGAAGCCCCGACTTCAAATATAGCTTCTGATACTCCATAGTTGTGTGACCCTGGGCAAGTCACTTACTCAGTTTGCCTTAATTCCTCCAATGGCAAACCACTCCTGTATTTTCACCCAGAAAACCCCATGGACAGTATGATCCACAGGGTAACAAGGAGTTGGATATGACACACATTTTACCATTTTATTAATGGGCATTTTTTGGTGTTTTTATATATGCATTTTCATTGCTGAATGTAAAAATGCAAACAATTCTCTGCTACCCACCATTATGGAGTGATGTGCATTTTGATATAATTTATGCAATATGAGGTGATAATAAAGTATGGTTTAGAGGAGCAGAGGAGAAGGTTAGTGAGAAGTTATTAATTGTCTTCCTTGCTGTATGAATTTCCAGCCTTTATATTGTTTGTCAGGGTTAGCTTGGGACCTGCTCATACATGTTCAGTCACGTAAGCTATCAACATGGAACAGACTGTCTGCCAGCTGCATTCCAGGCATCATTAGATAAACACCATTATTGTTCCTAATCCTCCCAAGTGTTTGGTACTTTGTAGATGATGGTATACATTACTTAAATTCTTAATGGGCCTTGTATGTCAATTATCTTAATAGAGTTTTTGCTTGCAAAGGGCTAGCTAACAAATCTGAGGGGGAAAAAACCACTTTATTCCTACCTCCAAAAGCTTATGAACAGTTTTTTGTTGTGGAATTGTAGATTATGATAAGACATGCTTATCTCTTGTGCTCTAGCCCAGTGCCTGGTACATAGTAGGTATTTAATAAATGCTTTTTTACTTATATTGACCTTATCAGTTATTTTAGGCTTCTGTCTGGCTACATGGATGTTATTACATGCTGTTGAAAGTTTTTATGATTTTGAGAGAACGAGAATATGTCAATAGGTTGCTATTTTTGCTTAGTATATGAGGAAATAGCCCCCAATTCACACATATGGTAGAAATCAAATCTACCTGTTTTTGATAGTGAAAAGTTATCTGTAACAAATCCATCAGTCTTGGAGTTTAGATGTAGAGATTGTTTCATTCTTTGTCCATCATACCCAGAATCACAACTAGCACATAATAAATGAATTGTTTATTGATTGATTGATGATGAACCTGATGATTAAGCAAGAAAGAAGATCAGCAAGGTGGAAATTCTCTTATTTGAAGTAACCTTTTTGTCCTCAGATGCTCATTTAAGATACATTGTGGGGCAGCTAGGTGGCACAGTGGATACCACTAGACGTGGAATTAGGAGGACCTGAGTTCGAATCCTGATTCAAACACTAGCTGTGTGACCCTAGGCAAGTCACTTAATCCTGATTACTTTAAAAAAAAATGTACAATGTGGTACAGTGAATGATGAGCTGGCCTTGAAATGAGAAAGTCTTGGATTCAAGTCCTACCTTTGATATGTACTGACTATATGACCTTGGACAACTCAACTAATCTCTTACTATTCTAGGAAACTTTCTAAAACTTTAAGTTGCAGAAAAAGTATCAACCTACTTTGATAGATAGAAGAAATTTTCTCATTTCGGACTTCTCTGTATTAATGAAATCATAGATTCAGTCCCTACCTCTAAATAACATAAACTACCACTTAAAAATTTTACTAGATTTTTATTGCTGCCTTTTGTTTTTACATCATCTGGATTCCCCCTATATTCCTTTCTTTTTCCAGAAAGCTATTCCTTATAACAAAAATTTGTTAAGAGAAGGAAGAAGAGGGGACAAATCCCAGCAGAATAAATTAATACATTCCACCACTACCCCAAATCTGATGTTAGTTGCAGTCAGCTACACCTCTAGAACCTCTCTACTTGTGTGGAGGTAGAATTGAAAAGATCTGGCAACTGATTAGAAATGAAGGATGCACAGGTGAGGGAAAATGAGGAGTTGAGGGTGATGTTACAGAGTTGTCAACTTGGGTGACCGAAAGGATGGTAACATCCTAGCTAGAAATAGAAAAATTAGGAGAAGGGTTGTTATAGAGGATTACAAACAAATAAAAAGAATTTGACAAAGTTCAAAGAAATCGTCTCAAAGGCTTTCTTCCCCCATACATAATAATAACACATGAGATTCTATGACAAAACCAAACACTAGAGAACTATTCAATAATATCACAACCAAGCTAGGTATAAAAATCAGTAAGACAAGTCAACAAGTATTTACTATGCCTACTTATACACCAAGCTCCATGCTAAGTGCTGGGAATAAAAGGAAAGCAAAAGACAGTCCCTGCTCTTAAGAATGTCAAGATCTATGTATGTATGTAACCTATCAATTTGGTTACCTTCTCAATGAGAGAAGAGGGGAAGGAGCAAGAAAGAGAATTTTAAGTCAAAAATAAAAAATGTTAAAACTTTTCTACATGTAATTGGAAAAATATATTTTTTAAAAAGTCACAGTCTAATGGGGGAGGCAACATGCAAATAGTTATATATGTATAGGATAGAGATAATCAACAGAGGGACGGCCCTAAGTTTGAGGACTGGGGAAGGTTTCTTGAAAGCAATCAATTAATCAACATTTATTAAAGGCCTCCTAGGTGCTAGACATCTTGCTCAGTGATGTAGACATTAGCTGAGATTTAAAAGAAGGCAAGGAAGCCAGGAGGAAGACATAAGGGATAGTATTCCAGGTATGGGGGACAACCAATGAAAATGCTTCGATTTTGGAGATGGAGTGTTGTTTTCCAGGAAGAACAAGGAGGTCAGTGGCACTAGATCAGAGTATGTGTGTAAGAAGATGGAAAAGTAGGAAGGGGCCAGGTTTTGAAGGGCTTTAAAAGTCAAACCAAGGATTTTTTTATTTGAACCTGAGGAAAATAAGGAACCACCAGAATTTACTGACTAGGGGATGATATGGTTAAAGTTGTGCTTTAGAAAAATCAATTTAAGAGCTGACTAGAGAATGGACTGGAGTAGGGAGAGATTTGTAGCAGGGAGACCAATCAGAAGGCTATTACAATAAGGCTGACATGAGATGAATGCATGTGTCAGGGTGGTTCCAAGGTCAAAGAGAAAGGGGAGTATATGAGAGACTATGAAACGAGCAGGTATAGTGGATAAGGCCCTCTGCAAAGGATTTCCCTATTGAAGGCATTTTCTCAAATGCTCCTGTTAGTGAATGACAACGTGCTAATTACATTAAGCCTGGAAACAACTACAGAGTCTACTTAAAATCTACGGCTACACAAAAACTTGCAAGGAAATCCACATTACGGAAAAATGCATATTGGCCAGATTATGATGTATAGCTGGAGTAGGTCGTAGGATTAATCCACCACTGTTTCCATACCTAGAACAGGCCCTATGGCTGGACAAAGAGAAGGGCCGGGAATTGAAGAGGAGGAGCAAACTTGGGCTTGATTGTTTGGAAATGGTGACAGATTGGTAATGACCCATGTTATTCCTTAGTATATGTATCCATCTTTTTTTTTTGTATGTTTTAAAAAAAACTTCTAAATTAATTTTAAACTTAAATACAAAACAAGAAAGGAAAAAAAATTCCATGTACAGAGCAGAACATAAGAGAATATTCAATATAAAACAATAAATTTCCATTTCTTGAAAACATATATATTAAATCCTACACATTGTTTGCAAAGCAACCCCAGCTTTTCTGTTCTTCTTTCTAGGTTTTCTTTTGTTCTCTGTTATGCGCTTTTTATTTTATCTTTTCTCCTGCCCCCAGGTTATAATTAAATATGATATGTAAATAATTAGATATAATTATATGTGTATATAAATAACCCCTAGGTTACAATTAATGGTATATACACACATACACATACATAAGTATATAAATATATACATACATACATACATATATATATATATATATATATATATGCATTCACACACACACATATAAGACCATACTATTTATATTTCCATCTGTCAGTTCTTTCTCTGGAGGCGGATAGCATCTTTTTTCATAACTCCAAGTCTTCCTATGTCTTTCTAAATCAACCAGCTCATCATTTCTTATATCACAGCAGTATTCCATCATAATTATATGCCGCAGCTTGTTGAGCCATTCCCCAAATAAAGAGCACCCATCATTTTAGCCGATCTGATAGGTGTAAGATGATATTTCAAAGTTATTTCAATGTGCATTTCTCTAATCAATAATGAATTTGAGTATTTTTTTCACATGGCCATATATAGTTTTGATTTCTTTGTTGGAAAACTGTCTGTTCATATCCTTTGACTATTGATTGGGGAATGACTTATATTCTTATAAATTGGACAAAGTTCTCCATATACTTGGGAAATGAGATCCCTAGCTGAGAGATTGTGTACAAAAGTTATTTCCCCCAACTTTTTCTTTCCTTAGCTACATTTTATTTTTACATGAACTTTTACATGTAAAATAATTGAAATTAGTCATTTTATACCTCAACAGTATTCCCTATCTCCTGCTTCTTCACATATTATTCTCCCATCCATGAGCATTCTAGATAATATGTTCCATATTCTTCTCATCTTCTTGTGACATCTCCCTTTATATCTAGGACATGTATCCATTTTGACTTTTATCTTGGTCCACAGTTTAATATACTGGTCTATGCCTAATTTCTGCCAAACTGCTTTCCACTTTTCCCAGTAATTTTTACCAAATAATGAATTCTTATCCCCAAAACTTAAATCTTTACATTTGTCAAACACAAAGTTAGACTAGTCCTTTACCATTGTGTATTGTATGTCTACTCCTTCCACTAATCTACTTCTCCCTTTCTTATTCAGTATCAGATAGCTTTAATATTTACTGCCTTATAATACAGTTTAAGGTCTGATACTGTTGAATCTCCTTCCTTTACATTTTTTCCTTTCATTTTTTGAAATTCTGAATTTTTTTGCTCTTCCAAATGAATTTTATTATTTTTTCTAACTTAGTAAAATAATTTTTTAGTAATTTGAGATCGCATTGAACAAATATATTAGGTAAAGTTGTAATTTTTTATTATATTGGTTTTACTTACCCATGAATAATGAACATTTCTCCAATTATTTAAATCTGACTTTATATTATATAGTGTTTTATGTTTATATTCATGTAGTTCCTGTGTTTGTTTTGGCAGGTATATTCTTAGGTATTTTAAACTAATTCTTTTTAAAAAATAATTTAAAATGTTAAAATTGTTTAAACTGTTACACTTTTCAATTAGAAGGAAATTGCAAAAATTGTCAGTATAAATATATAATTTGTTGTTCATTTGTTTCAGCTGTGTCCAACTCTGAGCCCCCATTTGTGATTTTCTTGGCACAGATACAGGAGTGGTTTGCATTTCCTTCTCCAGCTCATTTTATTTAAAAAATGCTTTTTGTTTAGTCTTTTATTTTTCCTCAGTTACATGTAAAAACAATTTTTAACATTCCTTTTTAAACTCGAGTTCCAAATTCTCTCCCTTTCTCCCCCCTCCCCCACATTGAGAAGGCAAGCAAACTAGTTACTTTAAATAGTCTAAAATGATATTGAATGCTATTGGTGATATATAGTGCTATTTCACTTTTTAATTAAATCTATTTTAGCTTTAACTTTGAAATTATGATTACTACCTCTGCTTTTCTTACATAATAAATTCTATTTCAGCCCTTTATTTTATTTCTATGTGTATCTCTCATTTTTATTATTTCCTGAAAGTGATGTATCATTGAATTAAAATTTTTAATCCATTCTGCTGTTTGTTTTATGGTTAAATTCATCCCATTCACATTTTAAGTTATAATTACTTGTTCTGTATTTACTTCCATCCTACTTTTCCTCACTATACTTCTCACTCTATCCCTCCTGACTCTTTTAATTTACTTCTACTGCTACCTTGCCCTCCTATTCCTTAATCTATCCACCCTTCTAAGAGTCCCCTTTCTTAATCTCTCCCCCTTCCCTGCCCTCCATCTTAATCTACCAGTTTAAGAATTTTCTCCCTAATTCCTTATTCCCTCCTCATTTTTAATCTATACACCCTTATAAAAGTCCCTCCTTTATCTTCTCCTTTCACCCTCATTTCTTTGTAAATTTAGAAAATTTTTACACCCTTTTAGATGTCTATATTGTTCCCTCTTTAGCCTATTTCCAATGAGAGTAAGTTCCAGCCCTACCAGCTCCCTCCAATTTGGTTCTTCTGTATCAATTCTTCCTTTCATGGCTTACTTGTATGAGATAATTTATCTCTCCCTAAATAGTTTTATTTTTTAGAGTCTCACCATCATACACAGTTTAGTCCAAGTCTTTCTTTCAAACTACCCAAATGATGATGACGGTCCCAAGAGTACTGATAACATTTTTACTTATAAGTAGTAAATAGTTTGAGCTTATTAAGTCCCTTATAATTGGTATTTAATGTTTACCTCTGAGCAAAATGATTAAATTCATAGAGTCATAAGATCAAGAGAACCCAGACCACTTTTGTTCAGATAAGGAAACTGAGATCTGTAGCGACTTAGATCACTGAACTCCCTAGATGAGTGGTTAGTTCAGTAGCTCAAAACAGAGTTTGCCTTATTGTGATTTCAAGTATGTGCCTGGCCTTCAACAAGTAGTTAAGGGAATTGGGGGAGGGAGAGGGGGAGGGGAAGGAGGAGCATGGAGTTGGGAAAGCTGTTTATCTGGTAAACTGTTAGTGGGTGAGTCTATTTGCAGTATAGGACTTGTGTAGGAAGAAAATGAAAGTTGGGCTGAAAATATAAGTTGGTATTAGAAAGTGATCTTGAAGACTAAGGCAACAGTAAGACTTTGTCCCATATGGATTGTGGCATCGTTAAAGATGTAGCTCAAAAGAGTTAAAAGGACATTTTAGGAAACTTAATTGAGCAGCAATGTGAAAGTTAGATTGGAGGAGATAGCAATTAGCAGGGTACTACAAATATTTACTCATTTGATGATGAAGGAATGAAGTAGGATGGAACTCATGTCAATGAATGGTAGAGGGGACTATAAAAGGACTGGACATGGGGTAGAGAAAACCATTTGGGGAAGGTATTGCAGTAGTCTAAGTCAGAGGTAATGAAGGATTGAACTAGGGTGGTGACTGAAAAAGGGAAAGGGAAAGGATTCAAGATATAATATGGAGGTGGAAATGACAAACTTTTGGATATGCGGGGTAAGAGAGTTATGAGCTGAAGATGATGCAGGTTGTGAACCTGGGTGACTGGAAGAATGGTGATGCTCTTAATAGTAAGAAGGAAGTCTGAAAGAGCGATGGGTTTTAGGTGGAAAGACAATGCAATGAGATGCCTGCTTATCCTGGGTGATGTACTATCTCATACACAACTAAGATGGGAAGTGAGTTTCTTACTGAGGAGCAGAGGGGGATGCCTTCTACAGCCATACCAAGATCTAGAGGATGAAAAGAGGGGTAGAATTTTTTAAATGGTAACTGCGTAACTACTGCCATGAAGAACTGGGTAGCAGGTAGGTGTAGTTGTGTTGGAGACAAACACTACAACAGGCTATTGTGGAATGGGTGGGATGCAACCATCTTTCAACCCTGTGACTGAACACACAAACCTATGTATATCCACACTGATGTCAGGCACATTCCCACCCCATTTCAGAGACCACTGGTCTAAAATGTTATGTCTATATCCTTTTGCCATGTTTTGTAGATTGTAGAATAGATTTAAAGTTGGGAGAGACTTTAGAGGATATCTAGTCCAATCCCCTCATTTTGCAGATAAGGAAACTGAAGCCCAGAGAGGTTGATGGTCTCATAGTAGTAAGCAGCTGAGCCAAAATTCCAACTCAGGTCTCCCAATTACATATCCAGCCCTTTTACAATACTTGTGTATAGTATGCATGGGCTTTCATAAGCAATAAATTCCCTCTTGAAGACTATCTCACAAAGTCTCCAGATAAAAAAAACAAACAGGCGCAAAGAAAACATTTTATTGTAATTCTGCAACACCTATAGTACAAGTTTCTTTTGCTACTGCTTTTAAGTCAAACAATTATTGATAAGATGAAAAATATTCTCATTACACAAAATATGCCTTATAAAAATGCTCCCTCTATTTATGCATATTTCAAATAGTTTACACATCCCACTTTCTCCAAAGATACTACTGACTGGGTGAAATTTAAAAAAAAATGGCTTAGTTTGATCTTGTAAGCAAATTGAAGTACAGTTTTATTATTTCCTTGAAAACCAACTATGAAAATATAAAATTATACATCAAGGAAGTTAATTTTTACAACTAAAGCACAATTTCCCTCAGAGTCCAAAGCCTTCTGATTATTCATTTTATTCACTCACTAAAGAAAGGAGAATTAAGGTTCAATGGAAGGGAGGCTCAGTTTGACTGTAATATGGCAATTAACTTGGTGAGATAATATTATAATCACTACTGCAATTACTTAAAAGTTTTCCTCTCCATTTACTCAGATCTTTGCCTAATGTCTCCTGGTGATGTGGAGACGACCTCGGCTTCCTGATGTTTGGGCCAGTGGAGCATAAGTGCCAGTTGCAAAACTCTTTTGAGTTTGAGCCTGGAGATGGATTGAATGTGGTTATCACTGATCAGTGGATGACCAAGTGTAATTATTTTCAGCCACAAAAATTCACACAACAGTTTTTTAAAGCAGGTGGCAGTTGTGCTGTGCGTTTAGTAGAGGCTGTACCTACCACAATGAGGGAATCATGGGTCTCCGAAGCACAGTAAACCGCAACTGCATTTATGCTACTTTTCAAATATGAAGTACATTATTTAACATTCTTATTGGAGTCTCACAATAATCCTTAACACTAAAATTAGATCTATCAGTTGATGCAAAAATTTGATTATAATTTTTTTTGAAATAAAATTTTCAGCCTACTAGTTTCTTTGCTTTATAACAACAACAAAAAGAATACATTGCATTCATTGATGCAGCTTGGTCCTTCAAGGTATTCTTAAATTCCAGTTCTTCTTTAAGCATCTGAACTTTTGAAAGTAGTACAGCAGGTAAAATGCAGGGAGTGGAATGAAAAGGCAGGAAAATACAATTTCACTAATTATTCTGACACATCCCCCTTTTGTTGTACAGCCTTTAAGGGGGAGTTTGAGGTTTTTGCTATACAAGGTAGACAGGAAAATGACTAATTCTCAAAATCTTAAACTAGTTCACAAATTATCCATTTCAATTCCCTGAAATCCAGAACACCAAGTGTCCATAGCCATTTAAGACTACTTAGTGCAAGACAGATTGCTTTAAAAGAAAACTAGGGGAAAAGGGGAAAAGTTATCTAATTCTGCATAGTGATTCTTCTGGCAATAATAATAGCTAAGGTTTGCAAAGCATATAAAATTACACATCTAGCAAGTTCATTTTTGTATCTAAAGTACAATTTCCCTTAGAGCCCAAAGTTTTCTGATTATTCATTCTGTATATTTCATGTATATTTATCTTACTTGATCCTCACAACATCTCTGGGAGTTAGGTGCTATCATTATCTATGTTTTGCAGATGAGGAAACTGAGACTGAATGAAAATGATTAAACGACTTGCTCAGGGTCATCCAGCTAACTGTCCAAGGCTGGCTCTAAAGTTTGGATGCTGACTCACTGCACCACCTAGCTGCAAAGTGGTAACTTACTAATACAACATTCAAAACAAATGTCACAGTCAATTTCTCATTTACTACTTGGGGAGTATCTTTTTTCTCACTGTCATCTACTAATGTTGAAAGGCCCCTGGGCCAAATGCTCTATACCATTAGGAGTTCAATTCCAGGTAAAACCAGAAAGGTTTATCATCCCTTTAATTTCAAGATTTCTATAAATGATGCTCAATGGCCCTATATTGCCACAGCTACTACTGAAAAAATGCTTCCAAGTTTACTGGAATAAAGAAACACAACAGCAGCTGGGCCTCGATCCACCAAAAAACTTAATGAAAGTAAGGCATTACCCTGAAATGTTTATATTCCAAGGTATTCTATTGGAAGTCAGTGCAAATATTACCAGGAACTATTTTTTAAATGTTCCAAAACAAAACTAATGAGTGTCACTAAAGTATGATTGCTAATTTGGATCCTGATTATATAGTGTCAAGCCTCAAATCTGCCTTCATTAATCATAGAAGTGCAGCTGTTCTGCAGAAACAATAATCCACATTTAGCTATAGGCAGTCTGCCAAGTAACAGAGAAGACAAGATTCCTAAAAGTAAGCTTCAATTACTGTTTTTTATGAACTCATTCAGAGATCAGCAGGCCCCTTTTCCTCCCCTCTACCCTGCTTTTGCGGATTCATCCATCTCTTCTCATTGAGTAACATGGTGATTCTATCTGATGATAGTCAGTTTCTATAAATTTTACTGACATTACAGTAGGCACAGACATTCACTCTGTCACAGAATGTAAGAATCAGAGAGCAGCTCGGAGATAATCTAGTCCAACCACCTCATTTTACTGACAGGGAAAAGAGGCCAGAGAAGGCGACTTATTCTAGGACACAACCTGAGTACTCAACTCAGCTATGCCACTGAATTCCAGTCTGGCAGTCTTTGGGTATGTGTATCTCTTTCATACCAAACTCAAAGTGGTCACTGTCAACTGAAGATTTGTTTTTCAAGTACGGCTGCTTAAACCAGGGATGGTAATGAGTGTTTTACACATACACACAGACACACACTCACAGACACACACAGACAGACAGACAGACACACACACACTCTGTCTCTCTCTCTCTCTCTCCCCCCCACAATGCTTAAGACTTCAGAGACAAATATGTATGTGTGTTTATGAATCAAGGCTTGTTCCCTGGAGCTTTAAAAAAACCCACCTTCCGAAAGTATCTAACCACTAGTGGCAGAGAAAATAACGTGATGCTAATTCTTACAGGGGCAAACAGTTTGTGAATAGCATAGGCCATCACGAATGTACTAGTGCCGGTGACAATCTTAGAGCCATGGAGCGATTCTGCAAACCCGAGTTTGGAAAGAAAGGAAGATACGTCCACACCGCTGGAAAAGAAAAAGATAAAAAATGTAATTATCACAACAGGACCCTTCAATCCTTGAGAATTATACTTATTATTAGAAGCTACTTAACTGTGAAAGAGAGAATTTCCTGCAGTGTTAAATTCTGAGAAGAGCCAGTTGAGCAAAAAATAAGCTAGCCAGCATAAATTTAGTTTTTATTCATATGCTTATGTGATAGGTACTGTCATTTTAAGAGTACAAATTAATACAGTAAGTTTTGGGTACAAAGAACCTTGATTTATATTATCCCACTTATTCCCCATAATAATCCTCTGAGGAAAGCAGTACAAGGATATTGTCCTAGCTTATAGTTGAGGAAAGTGAGATTAAAGTGAAGTACTTCCTTCTAGATCTTACAGCTACAGACCGGAAGTTAAGCATATCATTGGAGAGGGACTATAAGAAAGTACACATCTGGAAGTGGAGAGCAAACATCTGGGATGGAAGTTGGTTAAGTGGAGGGGTCGTTTGGGGGCAGGGGAAAGGAAAGTGTACATCCTGTGCTGCATTGAGCCCACATCTGATGGGGAAGGTTGAAAGAATATTGGACTTAAGAGTCAGAGACCTGAGTTCAAATTATGGTTGGTTCAGCTTCCTATGTTACCCTGGGCCAAATCAACCTCTTGAGGTCTCAGTTTCCTCCTTTGTAAAATGAAGGAAATAATCTGGATGATTTCTAAGGCTTCTTCCAACTAATAATGGTGGTGATGACCGCAGCTTATATATGTATATGTAAACACAAGCATATATATCTTTAAGGTTTGTAAAATGCTTCAAATACATTATTTCATTTGATCTTTACAACAACCATGTGAGATAAATGCTATTATTAGTCAGTCAATAAACATTTATTAAGCACTTACTGTACAAAGCACCAGAGACACAAAGAAAAGACAAAAACATGGTTCCCACCTCTCAAGGAGGTCACATTCTAATGGGGGAAGCAACATGTAAACAACCATATAATATGTGTACACGCATACACACATATACATATATACACACATACAATACATATACACACATACGCATATACACATGTACATGTATACACACATATATTATGTTTAAGAATGGTAAATAATTTATCTAAGTAAGAACCTTAAATTATCGGTCCCTATATAAGACCTGTACTCACATCCAGTGCTCTTTCTACTATATTGGAAAAAGACAGTATGCTGCCAAAAAACTGTCAAAGTCACTAATAGCTTTAAATAATTAAATCATTTAGATAGTAGTCCTCATTTGAAACATTTTTGAGGGTGGAGTGGGAGGGGAAGGAATGGATGGAAACAGATCTGAGATTTCAGGTTATGAAATTCCACCTAGCACCTTCTCTGTGGTTTATGATTTCAGAGAATCTCCTGGGAGCAGGTCAGAGGTTAAGCAAGTTGTGTAGGACCTCAGAAGTACAAGTGTCAGAGATGGGAACTTGAACCCAGGTTTTCCTAACTCCATAGTTGGCTCACTATCTATCTGTCTCTCTTCCATGATGAAATTCTTAAAGACTAAAGAGTTATACCTTGAAACAACCAGGTAGAATATTCCCAAAGATATTAACGAGATCCCAATATGCAATGAAACAGCCACGGCTCCATATTCTTTAAACACCTTTTTCAGTTGCTGCCGTTTGCTTTGTTTGCTGTTATCCACAACACTGGAGGCTGTGAGTGCTCTCTCTGCTTTCTTTGGGTCCTGTACATAAATAGGAGAAAGTTTAGAAATTTAGAACAGGTATAAGAACAGTCATAATGTCTGACCCTGTATAGAGGGCTTTCAGACAAATATCTTATTTGATTCTCTCAAAAATGCTGTTAACTATCAGAGTGGGTATATGTGGAAAAATGCTGGACTGGGAGTCCTAGACTAGGTTCGAGTCCTATCTCTGCTAATTTAATAATAATAATACCTACCATTTATGTAGAGCTTACTATATGCCAGGCCTTGTGCTGAGTACTTTAATAATAACAAAAATAGCTAACATTTATACAGAATTTACTATGTGCCAGGCATTATGCTAAACTCTTTCCAATTGTTATCTCAATTGATCCTCAGAACAACTCTGGGAGGTAGCTGCTACTTTTATCCCCATTTTAAAGATTAAAAAAAACTGAGGTAAATAGAAGTTAAGTGACTTGCCCAGGGTCACACAGGCATTACGTGTCTCCGGCTACATTTGATTTCAAGTCTTCCTGACCTTAGTTCTAGTACCTATCCATTATACCACATGGAGCCAACTAGCCTATGGCAGTACCCCAAGTAGATTGAAGCTAGAAAGAAATTTTCTATATACATCAAAATATTCAGAGAAATACTTTTTGTGGTAGTAAAAAAAAACAAAACAAAGTAGATATTCATTAAGTGGGGAATAATTAAACAAAGTATGGTATGTGAAGGTAATGGAATGATGATCTCTGAGAAGAACAGAAGACTGGCATTAAGTGATACAATGTATACAATGTAAGTGAGAAGAACCCAGCGCCTCCTAAACTGAATGCTATGTAAGCATCAAGGGCAAGCTTAATCTCTAAAATTGTTGCTGCCTCTCTTCTTTGAAAAAGTGGGAGACTAAGGATGTAAATCTCTGTCAGACTTGGGAAATTCTTTCCCCTCTACCCACTTTCTTTTTTATTCTTTGTTCCAAGGCATAGCTTGACAGGGAGGGGGAAGAGGAAAGGATATATTTGGAAATAAAGATGATGAAGACAAAAGATGATAATACATTAATGAAGAAAGAAATCTGCTTTATGAATTTATACTTAGGATATCCCAAAAAGCTGTGCAAGTAAAGAAAATAGGAAATTGAGAGTGAAATATAGAATGCATTTGTTGTAAAAATATGCACAAACTTTACTGTGATTGGATTACTCTCTTTACATGCCTTTTTTTGCACTGAATTGAGTGCTAGTTCTACCACAGAACATTCTTTCTCTGTGCCTTTGCATTGGCTATCCTCAATGCCTAGAATTCACCCTTCATTTTTATCTCTAAGAATCCCTGGCTTCCTTCAGCATTCAGCTTAAACGTCACCTTCTACAGGAGGCCTCCTCAGCACCCAAAGCTGGCGATGCCCTGCCTCAGCTTTCCTTCCATCTACTCTGTATGTGTAACAACAACAGCAGCATTTACATAGCAGGTTTGCTAAGTTAAGGTTTGCTAAGCACTTTACAAATATCTCATTTAATCCTAACAACAAGCCTAGGAAGTAGGTGTTTTTACTATCCTCATTTTACAAATGAAGAAACTGAGATAGTCATGCGACTTGTCCAGTTCACACAGCTAGTCAGTTCTTCCTAAGTCCTGGGCCAACACCCTGTTGCACCACCTATCTGTAGGTATCTTGTATGTACCTAGTTATTTACAGGTTGTCTCCCCCATCAGAAGGTGAGCTCTCTGAGGGCTTTGAACAGTTTCCCCCTTTCTTTGTATCCCCAGAGCTTAGCACAGTGCCTGGTAAGAACTTAAAAAGTGCTTGTGGACTGAGTTAACTATTTAAAAGAACATAGGATTTCAGAGCTGGTAAGGCACCTGAGACATCATCTACTCCCATCTCCTCATTTTACAAAGTAAGAAACCACTGCCCAAAGAGAGAAAATAGAGTCCTGAAGAGTTAGACACAACAGAAATAACTGAACAACTGTGAATGACAGCAGGATAGAGTCAATACTTCCAAAGTTTTCTTCCCCAGTTCTGTCAATCACATTGAATAACTGATTTCTGGTCTGTGATCCCAGGAGGGCCTTTCTTGATTTTCTAGGAGAGGGTTGTGGGGACCTGGAATTGGGATCTTGAAGTGGAGAGGTGTGAGTATGTAACTGGCCAGAGATAGTCAATTTCATGTAATCACTGCCTCGGTCAGGCAAGACAGCTATTTCAAATTTCCGGTGGATAGAAGTAAATATCATCTGAGTCTCAGTGAGGCCAAAAGTACCACCCAGGATTACTCTGGCATGCTATACTCAGAGCAGAAAATTATAGAACTGAGGGTGGGTAAGAAGAAAATTGAGTCACACAGAACAACACAGGGAAGAGAATATGTGTACTAGGGTAAGAAGAGGTCTCAGGTCTTGTGCAGGGTGCAGAAACAGTCCAACTGGCAACTTTGTAACTCAGTTCTGGGCAACAGATCCAGGGCAGACTGAGGAGAGGTGAGTTCTGTTGTGTCTCTAGCCCTAGGAACTAGTTTGAATCCCAAAACAAAGGGAGGCCTGCAGTTCTGTCACTCTGAACTTGCAGAGATGTTCATCTGGTTGATAGTGGCTGAGTCTACTAGAACTCTAATCAGGACAGGTCCACAGGCACATTGCACAAACCCAAACCCAAACCCAGGTTTTATAACACTAAGATCAGGAGGTCAAAAAAAAATCAGACTCTGCCTTGGAGGTTCTGCAGCCCGCTATCTTTGAGATCCTTGAATAAAATAATGCTCAATACTCCAAGAAAGCAGCAGCAGGAACAGCCCAGATATTCTCTCCAGAGGTTCTCAGAACCTGGCTCTAACATAAAAGTGAGAAGTCAAGAAATAGGGTGGAAGAATTAGGAAATAAATAAAGATATATGGTGATAGGGATGTTTAAGACTCAAACCCACAAGTAGAGAGTGACTCCAAAATATCTACAAAGGCTCAAGTTAAAACATTGCTTGGGCACAAATTCTGCTAAAATCCCTGGAAGAGATGAAGCAGAAGTTAAGAAAAAATTTTTTTTAATGTTTTCATAAAGAAGATTTGTAGGGCTAGAATAAAATTGAGGAAAAAAACCCCAAAAATTATGTAAGAAAAAAATTGGAAACAGAATTAACAGCTTGGCACAAGAGGTCTAAAACGTTACCTAAGCAACAAACTCCCTGAAGTTAAAAAGAACCAAACAGAAACCAAAGACTCCAGTAAGCATCAAGAAATATTAAAATCAAGTCAAAAGACTGAAAGAATAAAAGAAAAATATAAGGTATCTTACGGCATAAATAACTGACCTAATAAAGAATTCAAGGAGAGATAATTTAAGAAACTTTGGACAATCTAAAAAGGTATGACTAAAAAAACAACAAAAAAATGACCCCAGATATTTCAAGAAATCATAAAAGACAACTGTCTAGATCTCTTATACCCAAAGGGCAAATTAGAAATACAAAGAATCTACCAGTCACCTCTGAAAACAAATTCACAAATGAAAACTCCTAGCCATGTTATAGCCAAAAATCCAGAGCTTTCAGGTCAAAGAAATAAAGATGGCAAGTAGCCAGAAAGAATTCAAGTACTAAGGAGCCCCAGTAAGAATCACAAATGATTTAACAGCTACCGCTATGAAGAAGCAGAGTTTAGAATACAATATTCCAGGTCACAGAGGGGATACCCATCAATTTGGAAATAGCTGAACAATTATGGTATATGAATGTGATTGAATACTATTATTCCCTAAGAAATGATGAGGGGGATATTTTCAGAAAAAGAAAAACACTTCGAAAGACTTATATGATTAGATGCAAAGTGAAGGGAGCAGCTGAACTAGGCGAACAATCTATACAATAATAGTCATTCTGTCAATAAATATTTATGGAGCCTCCTTAGTTCCAGGCAAAAGATATTCCTTGCTTTCAAGGTCCTCACAACCTAATGGGACAGACAAACAAGGAAGCCAACATGTACAAATAAAGCATAAATAAGAAACAATTAAGAGAGGAAGACACTAGAATTAATAAGGGCTGAGAAAAGCTTCCTGTAGAAGATAGGATTTTAGCGAAGAAATGGAAGAAAGTGAAGGAAGCCAGGAGGTAGAGATGAGCAGGGAGAACATTTCAGGTATGGAAGACAGCCAGAGAAAATGCTCAGAGTCAATGTTCTTGTAGTAGCAAAGATATTAGATATAAGAGTTCCTTGGGGAATGTAAGAAGAAAGGATGTGGATATTAGGTGTGAGAAGACTGTTAAGGTGGGAGAGGCTAGATTAAAAAGGACCTTGAACACAAAACAGAGGATTTTACATTTTACATTTATTTTAGAAAAATCATTCTGATGGCTAAAGAGAGGATGGACTGGAGTGGGGAGAGATCAGACACAGGTAGATCTGCCAGTAGATGACTGCAATAGTCCAAGTATGAAGTGAGAACAGCCTGCACCAGAGCGGTGGGTAGCAGTGTCAGAGGAAAGAAGAGGGCATATTTGAGAGATGTGGCAAAGGGGAAACTGGCAACAAATTGGTCATGGTTGTGGGTGAGAGATAGTGAAGAGTCAAGGATGACACCTAGGTTGTAAGCCGAGGGTCTGGGAGGGTGGCAGCGCTCTCAACAGCAACAACAATATTGTCAAAGTAATCAACTTTAAAAGATTTAGGAATTCTGATCCACAAAATGACCAACCATGATTCCAAAGTACTCATGATGAAAATTATGAAAATACTAACCATTCTGAAGGACTCAGAGTACAAATTGAAGCATTATCTCTCTCTCATATGCTGGAATTTGTTTTTTTTGAGTATACATATTTATAATGGGTTTTGTTATTCTTGCATTTTCAATAGGTGGGGGAGGTGGAGATGGGAGGGAGAGTTCAGAACTAAAAATAAAACTGAATTTAAAAAATTATATAGAGATATAGATATGATAAGGTAAAAGATATAGGCTTACTTTCAAGAAAAATATATCAGGTAAAACTGTACATAATACTATAGGGGGAAAAATTGAACCTTTGATGAAACACAGAATTTCTGTGCATTCCTGATTAAAAACACAAAGCCAAAGCAAACCAAACCAAACCAGAGCTGCAGAGAAACTTTAAAATATCAGACTGAAAAAGCACAGAAGGGTCAACATAGTGAGCAACCATAAGAGACTAAACAAGGATAAACTACTTACATTCTAAAATGGGGAGATCATACTGGTGTTCCTCAGAACTCTTTCACTATCACAGGTCATAATTAGATAAATAGTTGTTCTGTTATGTTTTGATAATCCTAAAAGAAGAATGGAAAAGGAAGGAGAAGAGAAATACATGAAAGGGAAAAGGAAAAGAAAGCATGAGGAAAATTATCACAGATAATTGGGATGCAAAGTAGATGTCTATACAAATATTGAGGAAGAGGTTACAGGAGGAGAGGTGACACTTAGACCTCACTTTAATTTGAATTGGTTAAAGGATGGAAGAATCCACATACACAGTTGAATATAGAAATACATTTTACTCAAGAAGTAAAGAGGAGATGGAAATGATAAAGAGGAGATGGAAAAGGGAGGAATAAGGGGGAGGGTAAATTAAGGGAGGAATTAATTCAAAGCATAACAAACTATAACTAAGAAGGGTGGATTTCCAAGAGGAGTTTATAAGAAAAGAAAAAATGCCTAAAGATTTGATCTCAAAAAGGGAAAGAGAAAGGGCAGGGGAACAGAAGCAGATTACACCAAAGCCCTGAAACTGAGGAGCTTTTTCCTCCTCACTCAACACTATCTTTTCTTTTATAAAGAGGGGGAAGGAAACAAAAAGAAGGAAAAGTCGAAACAATAGGAGACAATTAACAATCATGACAGTGAATGTAAATGGGCTGACTGAACCCAGTTTATTACTAGGTTTTACATTCTGTTTATAAAACAGAAAGAAGTAGACAAAATTAAAATAAAGGGTTGGAGAAAAAACTATCATGCTTCAGCTGAAGTAAAAAATGTCAAGGTTAGCAGGCAATGAACACAGATAAAGAAATAGCAAAAACAGACTTAATTAAAAGACATAGACAAAGACACTACATTTTGCTGAAAGGTAACAGATAAAGAATTAATATCAACACTACATGTATACATATCAAATAGCACGGCAGCTAAATATTTAAGTAAGTTAAATTATATGGAGAAATAGACAACAAAACTATAATATTGAGGTCCCAGACAAATCTAACTAAAAAGTTAATGACTTGAAAACAATTTTTGAAAAGTTAAATATGACAGATCCCTGGAGATAACTGAATGAGAATCAAAAGAAGTATATACATATTTGAGATAAGCATGACATCTTTACCATTTATTTGGTCATAAAATCATCACAAATAAAAGGGGAAAAGAAGAAATCTTAAATGTATCTTTTGTGGACTATTAACACAATGAAGATTATGTTCAAAAATGGACCACTAAAAATGATTAAAATTAAAAAAATAACAATTCTAAAGAATGAGTGAGGCAAAAGAACAACTCAAAGAAACGATAGATCATTCCATGAAAGATGAGAATGAGAAAATATAAGATTTTTAAGGAGGCAGCTAAAGCAAAATCCTTAGGTGAAATTTTGTATCTTTAAACATTTTCATAATCAAAGAAGAGAAAGAGGAGATCAGTGAATTGGGCATGAACCTAAAAAACCCTAGAAAACCAACAAATTCACCACCTAAATTCAATACCAAACCAGAAATCCTGATAATCAAAGAAGAGACTAACAAAATTGAAATAAAAAAATAAAACTCAATGAATTAATAGCTAAAACTACTAGCTGGTTTTTTTTGAAGATTTCCCCCTCCCTAAATAAATAAAACATTAGCTAACTTGATTTTTTAAAAGAAAGAAAAAACCAGAGTTACCAGTATCAAAAAGGAAAAATGTGAATTCACAATGAAAAAATAAATTTATTACAAACTATTTCAACCAATTTATATGTCAGTAAAATGAACAATTAAATGAGATGGATGAATATTTACAAAAATATAAAATGCCTAGATTACAGAACAAGAAATAGAAGACAACTCCATCACAGAAAATGGACTTGAACAAGTCATAAATGAACCCTCAAAGAAAAAAAAAATCACCTTCAAGGCCAGATGGATTTACAAGGCAATCCTATCAAATCTTTCAAGAATAATTAATTTCAATATTATATAAAATATTTGGAAAAATAGGAAAAGAAGTTCTACCAAATTTCTTCCATGATGTAAATAGTCTAAATATCTATACGAGGGAGAGTCAAAAACAGAGAAAGAAAATTACAGTATCCTTAATGAATGATTGTGAAAATGTACGTGTGTGTGTGTGTGTGTGTGTGTGTGTGTTTGTTTGCAAGGAGCGGCACTAAGAAGGATGAGGCCTTAGTTGCATTTACATTAAACAAGCAGATCAAATGCTATGGACACTTGGATATTTATATTACTTTTCACTCCCCAGGGTGTTACCAGACATTTATTTCATCTCCTGCTTCCACAGCTTTGTAGAGGCTGGTATCTCATGCCTAGAATGCACCTATTCCATACCTCTAGAGAATCAAGAGCTTCTTATAAGTTTCCACTTGGGTACCATCTCCTGATTCCCTTAGTTGGTAGTGCTTTCTCTTTCTTCACATTACTTAGCTGTTTAAAGTTGTAGCTGAAACTAGGTGGTAAGCTCCTGTTTTATTTTTACAACCCCAGCATTTAGCATAGTGATAAAGCAGGTATTTAATGAAATGAGTTACTATAGTCTTGCAGAATTTCTGGGGAAAAAAAACCCCACTACAGTGCATGAAGTATGCATAAATCAAGATGATGGACAGTGGGACTATTGTGTAAATAACCTAGACATGCCTACTCTCTTAGTTGTGTTTGAAGAAAAGTATAATTACCTCTACTTCATCGTCTTCTATGAGCTTTGGAGGGACCCAATTCATTTGGCATTTGTTGAGAAGAGAGGGGTCAGTGCTAGATGATTGTCCTATGCCATACGCACCTCACAAGCACCCGATGAACTGCCCTAGCCTTTTAGTCTTCTTGGATTGTGTTAGAGTGTCACACCTGATTTTTTAGGACATTCTCCATTTGGGGCATTCTCTCAGTTCCTTAACGATAAGCCTTTAATTACTGAATGCGTGTTGCCTCACACAAAATGAGACCAGGGAAGGACCTCACCTTAAAAAGGTCAAGGTCTCCCAATGTATCCAGGACATCACCAGTTATATCTTGCCACTGGACTCCATTGACTGCAAGAGGGAGTGAGGCTGATGACTGAGCAGCTTGGCCTCATCTAAATCCAATTCACTGGCAAAGTCAAGACATCACCCTCCTGATGTGATTGATCCTCTTACAGAACAAAGGAGGAACACCACGAACACGAACACCACCACCACCACCACCACCACCAGGTGTCAAAGACACTGCCTGCCCCCATATGTGGTTTTCTAAGGTCCTGCTTCTGTTTGACTTTGATACCACTGCTCTCTACATTATTTTTCACAGTCAGTTCCCTTCCTTATTCTTACTCACCCTCCTCCTTCCCTTCAGCTTTTGGGTTACCCTACCCTCCACCTGTGCTTCTAAACCATAGTAAAGGGAGGGAGAAGCCAGAAACTAAAGGATCTCAAGTACAGATTATGACAGTTTATGGAGCATACAGACTTACTCCAGAATGAAAAATTTCAAAATTTCTGGTATTATAAAAATAAAGGAAAAAAAATTCTTTGGTAGGAACCACTTCTATTCTGTTGCGATAGTCTCATAATGCCTGAACTGAGTACAGGTAGTGTTTTCGTTATTTGTATTTGTGTCATCAGAGACTAGCACAGTGCCTAAAACATAGTAGGCTCTTAAGAAACACTTGTTGACCAGATGATTGATCGATGTTAATTTGGGGGCTTCAAGGGATCTTAAAGATCATTTAGACCAACTCTCTTAACTAGAGAGAAAAAAACAGACCCTGAACAGCAAAAGGTCTTACCTGAAGTAACACCGGCCAGGAAAAGGCAGAACTTCTGGGATTAGAATTCAGCACCAAGTAGGTGCTGCAAAAAGTATCTGACAGTGGTTGAGGGCAAGAATTTCATAGTAGGGGTAGATTTAACAATGTTTTGTGTGAATAAAAAAGAGTATGTGGGATGTGAACAGGTTCCACTATGCTGAACATTTTAGTCTGACCTCATTTAGTTCAATAAAGCAACAGAAATGATAGGGATAAAAATATTCTGAGTCCAAAACTACTGAGTCTCTCTTTCATAATGCACAATTCTCATAAGGTACCTTCTCTCTCAATATGTTCCTGCCTTGGATAGTGCCAACTAAAATCTTTACCATGTATTTTAAACTCTAATCTTAACAGGCTAATCTTAAAGAGACATAAGTTATATTAATCAAGTTAAAGTACTTTCAAAAGGGAACGGAGCCCATGTCTTAATAAGGTCATTTTTTTTCATTTTTCTTCTAGGACTGCTTAAATGAAGGGCAGATTTATGGAAGGTTTCCTCTGTTGATAAAGAAACATGCCAAATTAGAGTCTGGAAAGGAATCAAAGCTTGGACCACTTTTTCTTTAAGGATTCTTTCAATACTTGCTGTAAATGCTAAAGTAGAATTTAGTTAATTAAAAATAAATTGTCCCCCAATCTAAAATTCACTCTATTTCATTCCAGAACATTTAAAATATAAAGTGATAATGTGAATATAGGCTGCCTATTAATATGTCACAGCCCTCAAAAATGAGCTTCTTGAAAGGAAAAAAAATGCATGCACAACTATACATGGAAAAAAAATTCACACCCATTTTAAGTCACAATTTTTATACAAGTTAGATCTCTGGGAAAAGTGTAGCATGTCTTCAGTCTAATATGATATTCTGAGTATTCTAAAGACCTTTTCTTCCTCTGACATTTCTCTATAGAACTGACATAATTTTGATACATGATGTTCTGGTTATCCTAGGGGGTTGTTATTTCAGTCCCTACAAATCAAGAGCAAGGCTTTTAAAATTCAAGGAGAACAAAAGACAACTTGATGGTTTACAGCAGGGGTTCTTAACCTTTTTTTGCGTAATGGACCCCTGTAACTGTCTGTTGAAAACCAACGACACTTTCTTGGAATAGTTTTTTTTAAATGAAAGGAAATCCTGGATTTCATTTAAAGGAAAATGAAAATAAATATTATCTTTTTTCTCATCTAAATCCTCTCTATTTATAGAGTCCTGCAGAGTCCACAAAGTCCTCAAGAAATCCTGATTTAGAGGGAAGACAGTTAAGAAAAAATTCTATTTCCCCTTCCCTTCCCTCTCCTCCAATGGGCATTTAATATTTGCAAAGAAAGGACTGTTAGATAGTGCTCTTTACAACAGAGTAGTTCATACTATTTCTTTTTTTTTTTTCCAATCTATGCAATGCTTCTCAGGACCCCACCAAAAACTAAATAAGGCAAAAACTTTTAGAATTTAGGTGAAGTTAACTCTTAGCTACTCTGTACTCCTGAATAATTTCTATTTGATCAGGAATAAATTAAATCCCTCCCTACCTCATAATCTCAAATGTACTTTCCAAAGATTTGTCTAGGTTATCCATTCATCCAACTGAATGCTTACCATACATATGTAAGATCTTTTGCTAATATTAGACTGCATACCCTTGTCCTGTGTCAGGTACTTGGAGAAAATCAGCCTGGAAATAAATGCAATTTGCCCAGGATCATGGTTTTAGAATTAGAAGAAATTTCAGAGATTCACAAGTGGGGAACCTGCAGCCTTGAGGCCACATGTGGCCTTCTAGTTCCTTGGGTGTTACCTTTTGATTGAGTCCAAGTTTTACAGAACAAATCTTTTTATTAAGGGAATTTGTTCTGTGAAGCTTGGATTCGGTCAAATGGCTGCACTTGAGGACCTAGAGGGTGGCCTTGAGGCCACAAGTCCCCTACCCCTTGGAGGCTTAGGAAGCTTAAAATTACATACTAGCCATACTGACATACAGGTACTCAGGGGAAGAGCCAGAATCAAATCCAGATCCCAAGACTTAAAAAAAAAAAACCAAACAAACCACTTTCCCCACCATATCATGCTTCTACCTCTGTTTAGAAACTAGAAGCAGTGAAACGTATGGGGCAGCATCAGCCATTCCTCCTGGATCGTCTTCTGCCCATGCCACTGCTCTAAGATGGGCACAGATATTCTGAGACACAGCTGCACCCGAGAGCTGGCCTTTGAGGTGGGATTTTGTTACATAAAACAGATGAGTTTTCCCTTGTAGAATGTTTAGAAGGAGAGCAAATGGATGAGAAATCTGGGTAAACATCACACTGAGCAGGCTGATAAATAGAACGAGAGAGGGAGAGGGAGGGAGAAAAAGAGGGAGGGAGGAAGCGAGGGAGAGTGAGGGAGAGAGGGGGATAGAAGGGGGAGAGGGAGAGGGAGAGACAGACAATGACAGAGAGCTCCCAAGTGCCCCAAAGCTGACCTGGATTATCTAGAGCCAAACCTCTTAGTCACAATTGTACCAGTCTCAAGTGTCCAGGGCTTCAGGAGATAGGCAGGTGCTTGCTATCAGGCGCCTTCAGGCTTTGGAGCTATCATTTATGCTTACTGTCACTCACTTTGGGGGAGGGAGTAAAGGACAACTAGAAAGCACTTCAAAGTTACTTTGTGTTCCCAACAGTTTGTTCTGATATCAAGGAGGGTATCTTATGAGAGTCTTAAAACAAACTTCTTTCCCCTTTGGTTCAGCAATACAACCACAAACAACCTTTCTATTATATTTTTTTTCTAGACTGTTAACCAGGAGTTTCAGCTCTTTCTCAGCCTCTCATTGAGGGACATTCTAATTAGCATGGACCTGAAGCCTAGAGCTGACAGGAGAGTGACTAATCGACAGTCAACTAAATTCCCACAGACAAAACAAAGATTCTTTGAGGTTGATTAGATACCAAAGGCCTTTTGAGCCCAGATTCTGGCAGGTTGATGCATTCCAAGTATCTACTATGCCTCAGTCAAGCTCCTCAGTGAACTTCAGAAAACAAAGGGATGGTAGGCCTGGGGGTGGGGAGGACAGACTATGATGGAACTGGACTGGCCATTAGTGTCATCTATTCAGTTTGTTTATCACAGGAGTTTAGTAGAGAGCTTAGCATCGGGAGTTTGGAGCAGGGCCAGGACTAAAACACAAATTTCCTGACTCAGGAGGTAACTCTGGGCTAGTTTTCTATTCCTTCCCACCCCCTCAAGCCCCCAACTAGGCTCTGTTTGGAAAGAACTCAGGATCACTGAGGAAGGGAATAATATTAGTATATACTTATTGTCAGTATTTTAAAGTTTACAAAGTACTTTTCTCAAAACAATCCTATGAGATAGTAGTGAAAGAATTTTTACTGCACTTAAGGGAAGGAAATTGAGGGTCTCAGAAGTTAAATGACTTACCCAGGGTTAAACAGCTAATAAATATCAGGGCAGCACTGAAACTTTTCTTCCTTTTCCTCCTGCATTCTCCTGGTTAGGAAAGTTTACTCATCTCCTTTCCATCACCTCTGTTGACTTCCTTTCATTTGACTCTGTGCAGGACCACTTCCTCTATTTCTCCTTTAAACACCTCATTTTCTGTTATATCAAAAGTTACTTGGTTTCTGATGCTGCCCTCCGGTAGGCAGCTCCAAGAGAGCAGAACCTGTTCGAGTCTTTCAGTGAGTCATCGAATTCACAGAGCTGGACTTGGAGTCAAAAAGACACTTGGTAATGTCCTTTAACCGTTGTTTACCTCAGTTTCCTCAACCTTAAAATGGGGATTTATAACAACACCTCCTGGCACATGAAGGGCCTGGCACTTGGTGGCACTACAGAAATGCCTATCTGAATTTAGTACGTGCTTAGTAAAATATGTTGAATGGCATTGGCCTTAAAACTGGTGATTTTTTTTTAACCATACACTTCTAGCAGTCCTCCCCCCACCCCCGCCCCGGGGTAGACCCCATCCTTCCTTCCGAGGCAGCCAAGAGGAGCAAGGACAGAAGGAAGGTCCTGGAGTGAGGCAGAGCCAAGTTCAAATTCAACCTAGGAAGCTTAGGAGCTGAGTGAACCTGAGCAAGTGACTGAGCGGTCTTCCCGGGCTGCCTTCGCTGGAAGATGGAGTAACAGTAGCACCCGCCTCCCCTGGTGGTCCTTAGAACCCATCCTACAATGTGTCTTTCTTTCCGTGATCTCTGCCCAAGGCAGTGGGTGCGTGAGCCCACAGGAGGCTGCCTGCCTCGTACCTCCCTAGGGAGTGGGGGTGGGGAGGAGGTAAGCAGGGCGGCGAGGGGCACCGGATGGGCATGGGTGCCCGAAGCCTAGGGCGGGGTGCGTGAGGGAGGGGCTGAGCTGGCGGGGCTTACCTGGGGGCCCCCGGTGCCCGAGCGGCTGCCGACGGGGCCCGCACTGCCTCCGGTGCCTAGGAAGCTTCTCTGGGCGTGCACGGGGCTAGGCCCGAGCAGGGGCAGGAGGCGCGGGGCCCCGGGGGCGGCGGACCCGCGGGGGCTGCCCAGAAGGGGCCCCAGGCGGAGGCGGAGCCCGGCCCCGCTGCGGGCGACCGCGGCCAGCTGCCAGACCATGGCGCCCCGGCAGGGTCAGGGCGAGCGGCCGCCTCGGTGCCCGGCCCTCCCTCCCTGCCCTGCTCCTCCCTCCCTGCCCTGCTCCTCCCTCCCTGCCCTGCTCCTCCCTCCCTCCCCCCGGCTCCTCTTCGGTCCGGGTCTGGGCCGAGTGGGTGTCTCCCAGTAGGTCCCCTCCTCCCCGCTTAAAGAGCCCGCGCCTGCGGGGGAGGGAGGGCGTGCGGGGAACGGCTTGTGCCGATCCCAGGGGGCCTTCGGAAGCAGCGGGCGGGCGGGCGGGGCCAAGGAAGGTGGACCCAGACCTGGGCTGGCAGACTCGTAAAATGGGGCAGACGTAGGCTTGTTTTCCATTCCTTATTTGAGGGGCTCGGGACCGTCTTCGACACGCTTTAAAAAGTTAGAACTAGAGGGATGCCAGGTAGCGTAGCGCAAAGCACCCCGAGCTCCGGCTTCAGTTTGTGGCTGTTTTGTCCTATCCTACTTTCCTGAGCCCATTGGGGGTTTTCTTGGCAAAGATGCTAGAGTGGTTTGCTATTCTGTCTCAAGTTCATTTTGAAGGTGAGGAACTGAGGCAGGCAGAGGTCACACAACTAGGAAGTGGCTGAGGCCGGATTTGAACTCAGCAATATCCAATGAACCTCCTAACCGCCCTTGGCATCCGAGATGGATTCAAACCCCACCTCTGCCATTGCCTATGCAACCTTTGGCAAGTCACCCAACCTTCTGGGCCTCGGTTTCCTAATCTGTAAGTTGAGGAGGTAGGGCTAGGTCGTCCCAGGCTTTCCTTTTAGATTCACACCCTGGAGACCTTAAGGTCATAGACGTAGAGCTGGAAGGAATCTTAGAGTTTCTCTTCTGCAAAACCTTCATTTTGCTGATCAGGAAACAGGCCCTAGAGAGAGTAACTTGTCCATGGTCACGCTAGTAAGTGTCAAGTCCAGGCTTCAAACTCAGAACCTGTGACTTCCAAATTCTTTTGACTAGGTAGGGGTGGGCAGCCTGTGAGGCCACACATGACCTTCTAGGTCCTTGGGTGCAGTCTTTTGACTGAGTCCAAGTTTTATAGAAACAGATTCTTTTATTAAGCAGATTTGTTCTGTGAAGTTTGGATCCAGTCAAAGGGCTAGGACCTAGAGGGTTCCCCACCCATGTTACTATACTATGTTTGTCATTTGAACATTGAGCCTGAAGTCAGGAAGGCCTGAGTTCAAATCTTAGCCTACAGAGATGACCAGCTGTGTGACCCTGGGCAGGTCACTCAACCTCGGCCCCAGTTTCCTCATCTATAAAACAGGGTTAACAATAGCCCCTACTTTCCAAGATTGTCATGACAATCAAATGAGATAATTTTAAAACAGTACAGTGCCTGGAACGTAGTAAGTACCATCTAAATGTTAGCTATTTATGATGATTATTTTAGGGGATTTAGAACTGATGAAACCTTAGTTCAACACCTATTTATATTTTATAGATTGTAACCTTTCTCCCCTGTGCACACTGGCACATTGTGTCCTCAAGTGCTACTCCCCCCAGGATTCTAAGGATAATCCTGGCTGTTGTGGATTATTATTTAGCATTTATTAATGTTGTTTAAACCTAGATATGTGTGACTAGAAAGTTGTCTGACCCGAAAAGCTTACTGTAGAGGTCAAGTGGATCTCAGAGACTTCCAGGGAAGCCAGATAGTTGGAAAGAGTACTTAGATACCACTTTCTAGCTACACAAGGCTAGGTTCAAACAATATTAATAAATGATAAATAATAATTCACACTATACTCCTAACACTAGTTCATGAGCTACCTACTGTCAGTGAAGTTATGTCTGACTCTTCATGACCCCCATTATATGGGGTTTTCCTGGCAAAGATACTGGAGTAGTTTGCCATTTCCTTTGCTAGGGTCTCCATTTTACAGCTGAGGAAACTGTGGCAAACAGGTTAAGTGACTTGTCCAGCGTCACACAACTAGTAGATGTTTGAGGTGGTATTGGGGTACTCTGTCTACTTCCTCTTAATAATCAACCGGTTGACTTGGTTTTTCAGCAAAAAACATGGCATAGCAAGCATTGTAGTTAACAAAAGCATTTCTCCTATTCCCCAAACCATCGACATGTTCTCTCATATATATATGAACATTCAAAGCCTAGGCAGTTCACAACTGCAGAACTGATGAACCTCAATGCTATTTCTTTCTTTTGAAGAGACTCAAGATATTCCCTATTGTAATGGAGAAACAGAAGGATGAATAAGTAAGTGCACTCCTTTGATTAGCTGACCTAGGTCTTCATATAGTACAGTATCTCAGCTGTATAAGTCAGTGTGCTACTGAATGGGTTGCTTGGCTTCTCATTGGGTGGAGTTACTGGTTGGCTCTGCCACTGGAGCACTGGAGCTGCCAGAGAAGGCTGGGCAGGTTGCCTAGCTGTTGGACTCTTATCAGGATGGCATCTTTGTTGTCTGGTTTAACATACTCTACTCCCAGGGCTCGGTCTTTGATGGATACCTAGTTAGGTGCCTAGTGGTGTATGGATATTCAGGGAAGACTAGTACCTCTGAGGTAAGGCTTGCCGAGCCCTTGTCAGGACTGCTTTTCACCTTTGGTGTCCATCTGCTACCCAACTCTTACCTGTGGCTCCAAGAAGCTGTAGCATGTACAGTGGCCACACCCCAATAAACCATTTTGGCAGACAGGCTAAACCAGTTCAAGGGTAACCAAATCCATTGGTTACTTGGGGTGTGTGTATGTGTCTCCTCCAAGCATGTGAAGACTTCCCTGGTGGAATAGGTGGATGCAAACAGTTTGTTCCAATGTGTTGTGAAAGCAGTGGAAGCAGGTGCTGTGGAGCACTTAGAGCTTGGTTAGACAAAGAAAATGCCAAGGCCTTCCACTGTATCCCTAGCCATTGCCAGTTTTCTTGACTTTTATATCACATTGGACTTGGATGACTCTGGAAGATAGAGGGAAGTGAAACCTATGACTTGGGCAACTCTACCTCACTTAAATCCGATTTATGCAGAAATCAAAAGACATTGCTTATACCATTTTACCATGGTTACCTACTTCAGACTCCTGTGGTGATAGGCAAGTGATGAATTAGCAGGTGCAGATACACTGGTTGCTACAGTCACAACCTTGCATACAAGTGGCCTAGGCCCTAGCATTGTCTTCTTAATGCAACAAAGTAACGTTGGTATTGTCAGCTCCAGTGTGTCTGAGCCATCTTTTAAGGATCCCTCTGTTCACCTCCTAGCACGAGGAAGCAGCTAGAAAAGATACTCTAAAAATTGTCTGCTTTATCCAACCTAACTCTGGCCTGCTCACCATGGCAGGCAGGGATCCTACCCTACAATCAAAACATAAAACTTTTGTGAAGGTGCTTCCTTTCACCATTGGTACATGGAATCTAAACACGCTTATAGACAACATGAAATCCATTAGACCCGAAAGACTTTGGAACAGCTCTTGTTGAAGAGAACTTAGCAGGTATCAAATCCAAATAGCAGCCCTGAGTGAAACAAGGCTGGCAAATGAAGGCCAGCTTACTGAAGTCAGAGCTGGATACATGCATTTTTCTGGAATGGCCACAGTGATAGGGAGCTCTGTGAAGCTGGTGTAGATTTTGCAATCAAAACTAATCTAGTCAACCAGATTCATTGCACTAAAAGGAGTGAATGACAAGCTCATGACAATGCCATTAACACTTGCAGGAAAGCGCCACACCCCCACCATCAGTGCTTATGCTCCCACATCCATGAACCCTGATGAGGTCAAAGAAAAGTTTTATGAAGACCTGTAGCCCTTCATCATCAATGTGCTGAAAGAGGACAACTGTAATTCGGGATGACTTGAACGCCAGAGTAGATGCAGACTGTTGGGCATAGCAGGGAATTCTTGGGAGTGGAGTCAGAAACAGCAATGGGCACTTACGACCGAAGACTTGTATGTCTCATGACCTCATCGCCCATACTGTTTTCTATTTACTTAAATGCAACAAAACTTTATAGATGCACCCTCACAGCCAACATGGGCATTTAATAGACTGTCATTGTAAGGAGAAGAGACAGATAAGATGTGAGAATGATAAAAGTCTTGTGTGGAGAAGAGAGCTGGACAGATGATAAACTTAAATCCTCCAAGCTAAACATTTACATTCAACAAAAATGTCAGCCCCAAGACAAGACAACTACCAGGAGACTTCACATCAATAGATTACAGCCCTTCTCCATGCATGAATGTTTTGTTGCTAACTTGGAGCGAAAGTTGAGCCAATGCAAGGTTAGTAACAATGGAGCAGAAAAGGAGTGAGCAATTTCAGAGATTAGGTGTGCAGTATTGCATTTACTCATTGGGGCCAGAACACTTGCAAACATGAGATTGGTTTGACAAAAATGATAGGGAAATTCAGAAGCTGCTAAACAAAAAAATGAGAACTCCATAGTGTTTACCAGTAGGATTAAGAAGGCAGCTTTTACCTCCATCAAAATTAAAGTGCAAGTGAAAGATGCAACATTTTTAACTCAGTAAGGAGGCAGATAAAATTAGTTTTACTCAGAGAGTAGCAATCCAAAGTGCTTTTATGACGCCCTGGAGGCTACTTCTGGGTCAAAGACATAGGGTGTATCTCAGTGCTGTTGAGCAAAGCAGAACTGCAGTATTTCAAAAAGAAACATGAGATGCACAAATTTGAGGACATCTGTAAATGTTTATGTGGGCTATTTGTGCCTGATCTGTAATAACATCTTCCAAGCTCATATTGGTCTGATCAGCTACAGTTGGACACACTGTACCTTGACCTTGACCCAGTGATGTCATTTTGGTTCTCTTAGATAATGAAGGATAACAACCAATCAACTGGGTGCTAAGTGCTCTTTAGAGGGTTACTGTGGGCTTTCAGCTATACTAAGATTTAGATTAAGATGGATAGAAACCTTTCTTCTTTGGTTCTCTCAAAGCCTCCTCTGTGAGATTTGCACCCCAACGACTCCCTATAATTTCTAGGATCAAAAATAAAACCCTTTGTCAGTGATTCCAAAACAAGACTTGACTAAATATTTTCACTAACTCTTTGTCCTTCATGCATGGAATATTCTCCCTCATCATCTCTATCTCCTGGCTTCCTTCAAGTCTCAACTAAAATATCACTATTTATAGGAAGCTTTTCCCAATCATTCTTAATTCTAATGCATTCCTTTTGTTAATTATTTCCTACTTGTCCTGTGTGTAATTTGTTACTACATAATTGTTTATATATTATATTCCCTATTGAATTGTGATTCCTGGAGAGAAGGGATTTTTCTTCTCCCTTTCTATCACCAGCCCAATGCCTGGCACATAGTAAGTGCTGATTGATTGATTCACCCTATGAGAAGGCGAGGGATGTCTAGCCTTTCCTGTGGAACAATCACAAAGGTACTCCCACCTTAACTTATGGTGATTAGTCCTAATTCAGTCTTTCCCTTCAGGAAGATAAATTGGAACAGAAATAGGAGTATAGCTTGTGCCCTAGAGACAAGTTTATAATTTTTTCTGGCTTCTTTATATACAATTGAGCAATTCCAGCTTCAGACCATTCTCAAGGTGTAGAATATTTGTTTTGAATCTTTAGATTTAGATTTAGGCCTTCCCTTTACGTTTCAATATTGTAGTCTTTTCACTCCTAATGACCTTTAACCTTTGCTCAAGTCTCAGCAGGGCATTCTATTACAGAAGCAAAAACTGATATCCAGAAGGGGGAATGGACTTGTATAAATGAACACATTTGTTTTGTGGTACAGCCAGGACCAGAAGCAGGAATAGACTCCCTCCCATCTACTTTAAGAACCATCAAAATATAAATACATTGGGCCCCTTTGTAAGGTTGGAGAATCATTGGGTAGGACCTAATGACCTCCTCCTCTTCTAGTCTTACCCCATCTTAAAATATTAGGACTAACAGAGAGTTAGAGACCATCTAGTCTAATTCCTTAATTTAAAAGAGAAAGAAATAGGTCTAGGGTGGGGAAATAGGTTAGTGGCAGGGATGACACCAAAGTCCTTATTTCCTAAATCCCAGACTAGCAGTCATTCCATACTACTGTAATACCAACTACCTCATCATTCTCAATTCTAGAAGACAGCTATGCTTTTCCATCCATGCTCACTTATTCCTCCTCAAAGAGATAGAAAGGATAGATGACTTAGCTGATCCATGATGATCCCTGGGGGTCCTTGTTCCTTAAACTAGAAGCTATAGTTTCACTCAAGGATGCTTCAGGACAATGGAAAAAAAAGCTTCTTTAGCTCTGGGAAACCAAGAAGTAAATAAACCAAACCTAAAACAGAACTTTGATTGAGGATTTATGGATAGGAGGCCTTATTTAGGGTAGGGGAGTTTAATTGGGAGAAATGGGGAAGAGAGAAGCAATCAGCAAAAGATCTTAGTAAGTTCTTCAATTTGAAAAGGCTACAAGCCAAGACCAAAGTGGAGGGAGTGCTGGTGCATGATTTTCTGTTTGCAGCTGATTGTGCACTCAATGCAGCCTCTGAAGCTGAGATGCAACAAAGTATGGATCAGTTCTCTGCTGCCTGTGCTAATTTTGGCAAACACAGGTGCTCTATCAGTCACCACCACACCATCCATACGTGGAACCATTGGTTACAATAAATGGAGAAATTCCGAAAGCTATGGATAAGTTCACTTACCTTGGCAGTGTACTTTCCAGGGATGTACACATTGACAATGAGGTTGATGCATGCATTGCCAAAGCTAGCTCAGTGTTTGGGAGACTCCGAAGAAAAGTTTGGGAGAGAAGAGATATTAGAATGACTACCAAACTGAAGTTCTACAGAGTCATTGTGCTGACCTCATTGTTGTATGCTTGTGAAACATGGACAGTCTACCAGTGTCATGCCAGGAAGCTGAATTGCTTCCATCTGAACGGTCTTAGAAAGATGCTGAGGATCACCTGGAATGGTAAGTTTCTGAAGTCCTCGCTTGAGCTGAACTGCCAAGTATTCAAACTGTGCTTCAGAGAGCGCAACTCTGATGGGCTGGCCACATTGTTCGAATGCAAAATGTACGCTTGCCAAAAAGACTATTTTGTGGAGAACTCACATGGGGCAGGCAATAACATGGTGACCAGAAGAAATGAAACAAGGACACTCTCAAGCTCTCTCTTGAGAACTTTGGATTTGACTGTGCAACATGGGAGACACTGGCACAGGACCGCTCAGCATAGCGTGCCCACATCAGAAAGGGGCACAGCACAAAGTAAATGCAGGATGCATAAATTTGGGATATCTACCCCAAATATTCATACAGACTATCTGTGCCCAACCTGAGCATTCTGAGCTCATATTGGCCTGATCAGTTGCAGTTGGACACATTGAAATTTCACTTTACGATGGTGATGTCATTTTGGTCCTCTTTAAAGACGAAGGACAACAACCAACTAACCAGCACTTACTATGTATGTTCCAGGCGGTATGCTTTTAAAAGATTTTTTAAAAAAAGGAAATATTATCTCATTGGATCTTCACAACAACTCTGAGAGGTAAATGCAACTGTAATCCTCATTTTACAGTTGATGAAACTGAGGCAAACGGATGTTAAGTGATTTGTTCAGGGTCACACAGCAAGTAAATTTCTGAGGCTAGATTAGGTATTAAAACATTTTCAAAATTGCAAAGAAGGGAAAGTTCAGAAAGAATTTTAAATAAGGAGAGTTTTGAAATTAAAGTGTGAAACTATTATGTTGTTTTTGTTCAGTTTTTTTTCAGTTGTGTCTGACACCTTGTGGCCCTACTTGGGGTTTTCTTGGCAAAGATACCAGAATGGTTTGCCATTTCCTTCTCCATCTCCTTTTACAGATGAGGAAACTGAGGCAAAAGGGTTATATAACTTAGGGTCTCATAGCTAGTGTCTGAAGCCTGATATGAATTTAGGAAAATGAGTCTTCCTGACTCCATGCCCAGTACTCTATCTATTGTTCCACCTAACTGCCCTGGAATTATATACTTTTTTTTAAAGCAAGTGGTATAAAATGATGATTTAGTTTCATATGTTAAAAACAAAATGAGTTCTTGGGCTTAATTCAATGAAGAAAATGCCTTCACAATTAATAAAAGTTTGTAAACCAAAAATTTATCTTTGTAATTAAATACTTTATTATTTACTGCTTACTTTTAGTGATTACACATTGACTTTTGTGGGCTGGGGGTAGGTCAGAAACCACTAGTCCAAAATAAGAATACTGGTAATGGGGGGGGACGGGACAATATTGACAAATGTTGTTATTCAGCGTGTCCAATTCTTTGTGATCCAATTTGTGTGTTTTTTTGTTTGTTTGTTTTTTGTTAAAGATAATACTGTAGTAGTTTGCAATTCCTTCTTGCAATCATTTTATAGATAGGAAAACTGAGTCAAACAGTGTTAAGTGACTTGCCAAGGATCAGAGAGCTGGTAAGAGTCTGAAGCCCAGTTTGAACTCAGGAAGAAAAATTTTCCTCACTCCAGGCCCTGCACTCTGTGCACTATGGTGCCACCTTGTTGTTTCAATGGGTACCTCTAATGTCTGTATTTTTTCACCTATTTAAAAGACAGATTAGAATGAGAAAGCAATGTTCAAGACTTGCCAGCTGGGGGCAGCAGAGAGTAACACTTGGAATAGGAGGAATTGTAGCGCTCTTCCCAGCTCAAATGGCATAGAGGACTATTTAGACTAACTCAAATAGCAGAATATTAAAGCAGGAAGGGGCCTTAGAAACTGAGTCTAATCCTCATCATGCAAATATGAGGAAACCAAGGTGCTGAGAAACACAATCCTAATAAGGAAGAAAAAGAGTAATTTTCTGAACAACCTAATAAAGATACAGAGAAATTTTTTTCCTTTCATTGGATTTTATTACTTGGAGTTCAGGGTCATTTCTTTTGGAGATCTGGCCAATGAAGTCTATTGCTCAATAATATTAACCTCATCTGACTAAAACCTGGCTCATGGAATATCAAGGGAAAACTTTTTTAAAAAAGATTTCTGAGATAAGAATGCAAAAGGGAGTTTGAATTTCCCAAAATAATCTAGCTTGTTTTATTTGTGGAAGAATCTCCCTGATCAGGATTTTTATGACATGTAAATCTCTCGATTAATGAGATGATTCTGTCTATCATTTTAAACTTTTCAAGCCTGAAAGAATCTATGAGATTTCAGTATGTAAAGGAATTAATTTTGCTGTCTCTGTGATGTAATATTCCTTATAAAGGCACCTTTAGATGCCCTGATTAGAAGCATAAGGAAACCTAAGTTTTAATGTCTGAAATTTGTGCATTGTGATAGATTTATTGAGCAGCAGTTACTTATCATATAGACTCAGTGGGAAAATATTCTTCTGCTAACACAGGTAACAGTAGAAGAACATGGCCTAGTTCTTTAAGAACAGTGTTAGAATTGCTAAAGCTCATGAGGTGAGCTGGTTGGGAAAGGGAAGTACCACACACGGTTGTTTTTTTCTTTTTAGCTTATACTGGGGAAAGGGGGTAGCTAGGTGAATAACAGGCTGGACTTGGAGTCAGGAAGACCCGTCTTCCACAGCTCAAATCTAGCCTCAGACACATACCAGCTGTATGATCTGGGTCAAGAGACTGAACCCTGTTTATCTCAGTTTTCTCATTTGTAAAATGAGCTGGAGAAGGAAATGGCAAGCCCCTCCAATATCTGACAAGAAAACCCCAGATGGGGTCATGAAGAGTTGGACATGACTGAAATGATTGAAGAAGAATATATATCCTCCACAACATCCTTCTCTGAGGCTCCATCAAATGTGGAGGTGATCCTGGGTTCCTGAAGCTTTTAATGGTGGAGCTTTCTACCATGTAGTAAAGACTTTGAATGTAACACTGGCAACAGACCAGATTGGTGGCCCAAGAACCATCTTTGCTAATTATGGAGAGCCAGAGCACCTATTGGTTTTGGCTATATCAAAAGATGAAACAAAGAAAAAATTTAAAATGGAGTCCAATCCTCTCTGCCCTCTGTCTACTAGTGAAGTGATGGTGGCAGATTGGTAGGAGAGGGAGCAGAGGAGGCTAAGATTCATGCCGTTTATGAACCTTGAATGAGCCTTAATTTGGATGTTGGTGTTTTAAATGTGAAATTTTTGTCCAATGCCCAAAAGCAGACTTATTGGAGGTGTTAAATCATACCATTCATGACATTTCTGCTAAAACCAAAACCAGAAGAAAGAAGGAAGTTGCAGTTAAATGCTCACAGGTATTCCTTGGAGAAACAAAAAATAAAAAAGTAGTTGGCAGAGTAGATTTTATTATATTTCCAAAGGCAATAAGATTATTTCATGGGAAATTTGGTCATCACATATTACAGTTATAAGGTTTTTTAAAATTAAATTTATTATTTTATGAACAAAAATTGATTTTCTTTCCCTTCCACCTTCCCCCATTGGGAAAAAAAGCAATACCCTTGTAATAAATATGCCCAATGAAACAAAACTAATTGCAAAAAGATCACCATGAAAATGATTGTAGTTTATTTATCAATATTGGTTGCTGAGAATGAAGTGGTAGAGATATTCTTCAGATGATTTTGTAACACTCTACAAATTAAATTAACACACACTCCTATAAATTGGGAAATTATCTTAATTAAGGGCACAGAATAAGTTCATTAGCTTTCAAACAAATGTATTCAGCTTGCTTAGCTACTCTCCTCACCCTTAGGGAGGTAATTTATGCTGAAAATTAATCTAGAAAACTAACTCCTTAGTTTGACATTTAAGATGCTCTTGAATCAGCCCAACCTATGTTTCCAGCCTTATTTCACAGTATTCGCTTTCTACTTACACATTACTTGATCTTTTGGTTTCTGTGCTGTGTACATATTCCTTTCTTATTTACACTTTTTAGAATCCTTTTCTTTTTTTTGAATCTCATCCAGGGCAGCTCCAGCTGCATGAAGCCTTCCCTGACTCCTTAGGTGTTGGTGATCTTTTAAATGACTTTATTTTTACTTACCTGTGTTACGTTGTTCCCTCCCATGCCATCACCACCACCTCCTCCCCACCTGTAGAATGTAAGCTAAATGAATTCAAGGACTATCTCATTTTTGTATTTGTATTTCCTTCTAAGCAACAGCTTATATCCCTAGTACTAGTGTCTTGAGATGGTAGCCACTTAATAAATATTTGTTGAATTGAACTGAAATAAATTCCTATTACATCAAAAAAAGATTTGAGGCAGACCTACTGCAATCATTGGGCAGCTAGGTACTGGAAGCAGATAAAGTGCTGGGACCTAAGAAAACTCCTCTTCCTGAGTTCAAATGTGGACTCAGACATTAGCAGCTGTGTGGCCCTGAGCAAGTCTCTTAACCCTGTTTGCCACAGATCTTCATCTGTGAAATGAATTGGAGAAAGAAACGACAAACTCCTCCAGCATCTTTGTCAAGAAAACCCCCAGTGGGGTTACAAATAGTCTAAAATGACTAAACAAAGACAGCAACAACAACTATAATACCTCAATCATTTGGATAAGCCTTAAAAAATAAAAGTAATTGCATTGGAAGTGTGCTTCATTTTAAATTGAATATTGGTCTGTTTTGCCAATTGGCTTTTAATCTGGAGAACCAGATGGTGTCTCAGACAGGTGGAGCACCTGCCCTTGATACCGTGGGCTCTAATTTCTTCTTGCAACTTTTCCTACCAAATCCTCATCTTGAAGGTTTTGATAGATTGTTAAGGAGGATCAAGGTTTTGCCTGGAAATGTGATGTTTTCCACTGTTGCTAGGTCAATCTACCTCAAAATAAATCAGGAGACTAGGTAATAAGACCCCCTCCCAAAGTACAGTTGTTATTATGGCCTCATATAAAAGGTGCCCTAAGTCTTTCCATTCAAAGTTTAATTACCTGCTTATGGCAGTTTGGATCCTTTCTGCTGAGATCCTTACCACTGTGGGGAAAGGATTCCTGTGGTGTATATGACAGGCTCTCCAAAGGAAATAGGAAATTGCATTAATTGAGACAGATTAAAATAGCAGATGTATTTACTGTGGTTTGCTCCAATACCTGAACAGTTTTTACTCTAATATAGAATTAACTGTTAATTCTAACTTAATCAGTCAGTGTGTACCATTTGAGGTAGCAATAGAATGTACCCAGTTGTTGGGTAGGACACACTCCTTGTTTTTCTCTTCCTACACATTAAATGTTTTTTTTTTTTAAACCAACAACACACATTGCGTAGGCTGTTAGTACAGTGCATTCTAGTAGAAACAGCTGAATTTGGAGTCAGAAACTCTGCAATCAGAATCCGGACTCTTCTACCTTTTATTCATGTGAGAGGAAGTATATGGAAATGAATAGATTAGATGACTTAGCAGCCAAGATCTGGGTTCAAGTCTTACCACTGACACATACTGGCTGTGTAACCTTGGATATCTTCTCCTTTCCAGACCTCAGTTTCCTTATCTGTAAAATTCAGGGGATGATCTCTAAGGTGTTTAAATTCTAAAATCCTGTGATCTTACTATTGATGTTATTAGATTGGAAAGTTGACACGTCACATTAAAGGCAATGTAAAGTCCTAGCACTTGGCTTTGTCTTTTGCTCTTTCAGGTCTCCTGTAGATAATCAGCCAATTGATTATTTTATGTTTTTGTTAGGAAAGATACTTTTCTGTTCTAGTACTGCCACTTTATATCAAGTCTACAGGGCGCAGTCCCAGAATAATAACAGTATAGATATACATATGTATATATTTATTTGAAAAGCACTTAAAAATTTTTTTTGGACTAAAAAACCAGAACACAAATATGTAATAGAGAAAAGAAACAAAAACGTATCATAAGCTAAAATATTGGAACTTAAATACAAACTAAGAAAGAAAAAAAAGCATGTCATGTGCATAACAGAACATCAGAGAGGATTAAAAAAATGACACAATAAGTTTTCATTTCAAGAAAGCCTGAATGTAAAAGAATACACATTGTGTTTCCTTGTAAGTTTTCTTTTGCTCTCTGTTGTACGCTTCTTTACTTTTTTTCCCTCCCCACCCCAGGCTACAGGTAAGTTTGGATATGTTTTTCTATAGCTTATAGATATATACATACACTTATATACATATATATGTAGACATATACTTTCCCCCAAAATTTCTACTCCCAATCTTTGTTTTTATGTTTGTGCATATCTCGTTTCCTGTCCCTCCTGCCTCTTCTACTTTACTTCTACCAGCTACTTTGCCCTCCTTTTACTTGCCTACCTCTCTCCAAGGTCCCCTCCCCTATCCTCCCATTCCCATAAATCTAAACACCCTTCTATACCCCCCTTTTACCTACTCCCTCAACCTCCTCTCTGAAGATCTATCTCTTATCCTCTTCCTCCACCCTATCCCCCTACCATTTTAATGCTTCTGAATTTAGAAGACTTTTTATATTCTTCCAAATATATATGTATTTTTCCCTCTTGAACCCATTTCTGATGAAAGTAGGTTACCTGAACTACCAGCCCTGCTTTCTCACTTCTTTATCGATTCTTTCTCTTGCACATCATTTGTTTAAAATAGTTACTCTTTTTAACTGTTCCTAAATGGTTTTAGTTTTTAAATACATATATTCAGGTTTACCCCAATCTTTCTTATGAATTACCCAATTATTAATAAGAATCTTAGACACATGGTTTACATTTTGCATCTATAAAAAGTAAATGGTCAGTCCTTATTGAAGCCCTTATAATCAGTCCTTGGTATGTACCTTATTTTTCTCTTTGTTCTTGTACTTTTTTTAAAAACAAAGTCTTGAAAGTCTGAGATTTGATCAAATGTCCATTTTTTTTCCATTCAGGATTATGTTTAATTTTTCTGAGTATGATATTTTTGGCTGGAGCCCCAGTTCTTTTAATCTTCAATAGATAGTGTTCCAAGACCCATAGTCCTTTAATGTCTCTGCTGATAGGTCTTGTGGGATTCTAATTGTGGCACCATCATATTTAAATTGTTTTATTCTTGTTGCTTTTAATATTTTGTCCTTGAGCTGGGGGTTTTGGAATTTCACTGTAATATTCCTATAAATTTTCCTCATAGTATTTTTTTGAGTGGTGATTGATGAATTTTTTTTCTATCTCCACTTTCCCCCCTTGTTCTCATACTTCAAGACATTTTTCTTTAATTATTTCTTGGATTATTGTAACAAGATTCTCTTTTGATCATAACTTTCAGTTAGTCCAATTATTTTTATGTTTTCTCTTCGCTCTATTCTCCACATCTGTTGTTTTTCTTATAAGATGTTTCACTTTCTCTTCTTTTTTTCATTATTCATATTTTGTTTAATTATTTTTTTATCTCTTATAATTTCACTGATTTTACCTTGCCCAATTCTAATTTTCAAGGTGTGGTTTTTTTCCTTAAGATTCTGGATCTCTTTTTCTAATTGCTTGACTTTCCATTTGATGAGGGATGGAAGGATGGGTGCAGGAACTCGAAGACTGGAATTCCCTTCCAGGGCTATCTGGAGAGGAATTCATAGACTTGAGCATTGTTGATGTCAAGGTAAAGATTTATTACACTTTTCAGCAGGCAAGAGGTCAGCAGAGGTTTTCTCAGTCTTCCCCAGCTCAGATGCAAATTCCCTTTCACTGTCCTGGGGGTAAAAGTTCCGTGGCTGAGACTGAGGCAGCCATGGGGTTCCCAGGGCTGGGAACTTGTTTAAGCAGCTTGCAGCTAAATCAATCCTAGCCTAGTAGAGGTGTTTACTCTTCCTCTGGACCAAATCTTATCCAGGGATTTCTCTTCTGATCTTCTCAAATTGTCCCAGGAACTCTTCCATTGTGCCCCTATTCTTTTTTATTCCTCTCCCCCACCCTCTGCACTTTGTTCACCCTAAGGTGTTATTTTATCTCTTGAGAACTTGGAATTTTCTGACCTATGCCACCATCTTCCTAGAATCCTCTTGAAAAGCACTTTTCAGGTAGTATCTTATTTGGTCCTGACAACCACCCTGGGGAGGTAGGTGTTATTGGTTTTCTTTAATATTCTTTTTAAAAAATTTTATTTATTTTCAGTGCTCTATATTCACTACCATATAACTTAGATTTTTTTCCCCTCTCTCCCCAAGATGGCATACAATTATATATAGGTTCTACACATACATTCCTATTAAATAAATTTTCACCATAGTCATGTTGTATAGAAGAATTAAAATGAATGGGAGAAATTATATAACAAACCAAAATGTAATACAAAAGAAAATGACCAATTACATTCTGTGATTGAATTCCATAGTTCTTTCTCTGGATGTGGAAAACATTTTGCCTTAAAAGACTATTGGGACTTTTTTAAGTCCTTGCATTGCAATGAAGTTCTAAGTCTACCAGAAAAAAATCCTCATTCACTATGGTTGTTGCTGTGCACAAAGTTCTTCAGTTTTTGCTACTTTCACTCAACATCAGATCATGTGGTCTTTCCAGGCCTCTCTGAAGTCTTCCTGTTCATCATTTCTTATAAGCACAATAGTATTCCATTACATTCATATACCATAATTTATTCAGTCATTCCCCAATTGATGAGCATCCCCTTGATGTCCAGTTTTTGGCCACCACAAAGAGTGCTACTATAAATATTTTTGTACATGTGGGACCCTTTCCCATTTTTATGATCTCTTGGGGATACAGTCCTAGAAGTGATATTGCTGGGTCAAAGGATATGCACATTTTTGTAGCCCTTTGGGCATAGTTCCAAATTGTTCTCCAGAATGGTTGGAGCAGTTCACAGCTCCACCAACAATGAATTAGTGTTTGTTGACTTGAAAGTTTGGTTAAAGAAATGGCAACAGGCTAAATGCATACATTTTTTATTATTTATTCTAAATTCTCCTTAAAGTAACAGTTACATGGTACTACGGAGCCAGATATTATCTGACTGCTGATACAAAAATTGGCCAGGCTTAAATCTGTTTTAGGACAAAGAAGGTGTTCTGTGTTCTTCAGATTTATGGTCTCCATGAGTGATTAACTAGACCATTAGAAAGGAATTTCTTAATTACATAAGTTGTAAATACAATAAAATAACAGTTAGACAAAGTTTCAATTGAAATTATGACCCAAGATGTCTGTGTTTTCTTTACTATTATCATTTCATAATATAGTATATGTCCACAAAATATTGTCCACAAGATATGTCCCCAAGATATGTAAAATGTCCCATTATTTAGAAAAAGTGTCTTAGGTTAAAGGTCTCTTAAGGAATGTTAAGTTAGCCCAATCTGGCTTTTGTTGGCATAGGAAGAGGCATTCTCTAAGTTTGCTTCAGAGAGAACAAAGATTATTCCAAAATTTATAAATGTTATTATGTTCCAACTCTCCCACATCTTCTCCAACATTTATCATCTTCCTATTTTGTCATGTTAGCCAATCTGATAGGTGTGATGTGGTATCTCAAAGTTGTTTTGATTTGCATCTCTCTAATCAATAGTGATTTAGAGCATTTTTTCATATGACTATAGATAGCTTTATTTTCTTCCTCTGAAAACTGCCTGTTCATATCCTTTGACCATTTATCATTTGGGGGGCAGGTGTTATGGTTGTCCCCATTTTATAGTTGTGGAAACTGAGGCAGGCAGAAGTTAAGTGACTTTCCCAGGGTCACACAGCTAGTAAGTATCTGAGACTGGATTTGAACTTGAGTCTTCTTGACTCCAAGTTTAGTGCTCTCGATGCTGCATTGCCTAACCAAGAAGCAAGGGTTCTTGTGAGTAGAATGAAGAGTTGAATTTAAGGGTTAAGATTGTGAAGGGAAGGGAGATAAGCCAAAGCAGGTGTGATGCGGGGTAGAGAGGAGTACTCTGAGGGTAGACTGGAGACTGGATAATATTGAGAGAACAACAAAACGTTTAGGAAGAACAAAGCCCTGGGAGGATGGAAGGATGGAGTTTGTGATCAGATAAAGGAATTTCAGAATTCTTGATCACAGAAATGGAAGAATACTTGTAGTTGAGGGCAAGATCAGGGGTAGGACATCCCCATATGTTGCTATAACTAAAGCAGTATGGAGGAGAATGAATTGGCAGATTTATAGATTGAAGAACTGGATGCTTAAAGTATTTAAGGGAATATCATCACATATGTTGAAATTCCCTGGTATATAAGGAACTTAACATTCTAATGAGAGAGATTATGTGTACATATATAAGCATAAACATGACATGCAAAATTAATTCAGGTCATTTTGGGAGTGAGTGTGGCAGCAAGTGGGAGTATCAGAAAAGGCTTAATGCAGAGATGGACACGTGTTGAATCTTGAAGGAAATCAGGGATCCCAAGAGGCAGAGGTAAGGAGGGAGTGCATGACAGTGAGTTGCAGCCAGATAGTAACAGCATGTAGCTCAGCATGGCTGGATTGCACATTCCGTGGAGAAGAGCAATATACATGAAAATTAAAAAGGTAGGAAGGTGCCATGTTATGAAGAAATTTTAAATGCCAGGCAGAGGGGTTTCCATTTGATCCTAGTCATAACAGGGAGCCATTGAAGTTGACCGAGTAGAGGAGTCCCATGGTCAGGCATGTCCTTTAGGAAAATCAGTTTGGTCACTATGTGGAAGATGGATTGCAATGGGGAGGGGGCTTGAGGTAGGGAGGTTAATTAGTTTTAGAATTAGAAGGAACCTTAGAGGTTATTTGATCCAACAGATGAAAAAGCTGAAGCCCTGAGAATTTAAATGATAAGTCCAAAATCACACAGATGGTAAGAAGTGGAGATGGACTTCAGACTGACGCTCCCGTACTCCAAAGTGTGCCTTCCCTCTTTGCATTGCTTCATGTAATTGTTTCTCATTCTTTCCTACCTGACAAAGTGAGCCCATGGTGTATATGTTTAAGAGGGGGTGCCCCCTGCTGGCTGGATATGGCATTTCCACTCTGGGTTCTGAACATTTTAATTGCTGGAAAAACTTGGGGTCTGTAAGTTTGTGTCCGAGGTGATTTATATGGAACAGTTTTCTCTGTTGCTGTAGCATGTGTAGCAGTTTGTTTAAAATTTAAAGGAGAGACGCTAAGTGCACACTCACTGGAAGCATGGCTGGCTGTGACTTATTAATATAAAAACAAAAGATACAAAAAAGGACATGTAAGTCTGTGACTATGGGACCCTTCTCTGTTGATCTGGGAGAGACCCAAATCCATATAAAGTCCAGCTAGAAAGTGGCCAGGCTGACCATAAGTGGCTCCTGAAAACGGGGACTTGTCATAAGCCTCATCTAGCTCCTCGGCTGCAAGCAGAATGATACTGTTTTGATAGAATAATAATTCTTATTAATAGCAGCTAGTATTCTGATGGAACTCACCATGTACCAGGTACTGTGCTAAGTGCTTGACAAATGTTATCTCATTTGATCCTTACAACAAACCTAGGAGGTAGGTGCTCTTATTGTCCTCATTTTACAGATGAGGAAAATGACCTAAACAGGGGTTATACTACTTACCAAGGGTCGTACACCTTGTAATCATTTAAAGCAGGATCTGAACTCACATCTTCCTGATTCCAGGGTCAGTTCCTTTTTCACCGCACCACCTAGCTCCTGGTTATTAGATGTGTGATTTCTTAAGTACAGGGAACCCACAGGTGAGAAATTCATTTTACCAAATCAGGATGGTCAGTTATTTTCACTAAGAGGTTAATACATATTTCTCAATTAACTACTTATTGTCTTAAGAGATTTGTCTAGAGCACTTAGAAGTTAAGTGATTGGCCTAAGTTCACATAACCAGCCTCTGTCAGAGGCAGGAAATGAGCCAGAAATCTTCTGGCTCCTAAGGTATTTATTTATCCCCTCTTCTGTGCTGCTTTTCACACTCTTTGGTGCTCAGAAGTAAAGAGTGGGAACAAATGTACTGATTTGGGTTTGAGAAAAATCTCAGGCATCTCTGAGTAAACTGATTAGAAATAAACCAGATTGTCTACTCTTATGGATTCATCAGTTACTCTAGCTGGAGCACAGGCAGACGGAAGCATATAGACACCAAAGAAATTTCTGTACCGACCCCTATGTGCATCCTTAGCTATCTTACTTCCTATTATGGATTTAAAAGGTTCATGGAATGTACTGGCCCTAGAATGGTTCATTTGTAAAAGTTTCCAGGTCCCTTTGTCCTCTTGAGTAAAAAACACATAGATCCAATCTATGGTTCTGAACTGGGCTGGTTTTCAGGGGACTGCTGCACTTGCTCATGATACCCCACAGATAATGAGAAATTGGGCAGCAATGAAGCTGCCTAGAATATGCATCCTTGTATCCTCTTCATACATGGACCACTGGCCATGTGCATACTGTCAGTAAACTCTGTAGTTGGATTCAGGGAGTCAGAGGTGGTGTTTCTCTTATTTGAGATCTAGACCTGGGCTAACTCACCTTCTCAGTACTTTTCCCTTTGGGCTATCTGCATGTATTTTGTATATGTTATTCATTCACTCATCCAACAAATAATTTTTGAGTTTTTTCTGAGTATAGCTAGGGATCTGATATCTGGACGTTGTACTAAATATGTTCCCTGGCCTTGAGAAACTTACAGGAAAGTAGGGGAAAGAGATAGCTCCACAGACATCTGTCATACAAATCAGTATGTGATGTTTATGACTTATAAGACCTTAGAGCTATTCTAGTCCAAACTCTGCTTTTTACAGATGAGGAAACTGAATTTCAGATAGAAATGATTTGTAAAACTTGTCCTTGAGCTCAGATCTCCTGACTGAAAAATCCACTGTGACAAGCTCATTATTCAAGTTTGTCTCAATTGTTTGTTACTCTAGAGGCTCTAAAGGGGTCAACTAGAAGCAATTAATGGAAGTTGTGGGGGAGGCACAGGTTGTTACTCAACATAAGGATTGCTAATACTACAGCACAATTTCCCAAGAGAAATTCAACCCAATACCTCTTCTAGGTATTCTTCATCGATCTTGCTGCTCCAAGATATCCAGAATGCCCCAAAAGTCTTAGGGCAATATTAAACATTGCTCTGTGTGTACTCTGGGCTGTAGTTTTAGACAAACTTGAATAGCGAACTTACAGATACAAGTAGCAGGCTTAATAGAAAGGCAGGTGTGGCAGGTTAGACTAGCTCTAAGGTCTTATATAACACTGCATACTGATTTAAGCTTTGCTTAACACTGCACTAAGACTTTTGGAACCTACTGTATATACTGGTGTACCAATCCAATAAGTTGCCCACTCCATTGCATGGCATATTCTGGGCCATCAGCATTCTTCATTGACTTGGTTTTTCTTGTATGGATGAATAGGCAGATATCGTTTGAGCTTTCGTGGATCTCATAGGGTGCAGTGGACAGATTGATGGATTTGGAGCAACAGAAACCTGGGTCTGAATTCTGGCTTTGCAACTTATTGAATGTGTGACCTTAAGCAAATCATTTAATCTCTCTGTGCCCCAGTTTCCTCTTTTGTAAAATGAGAGGGTTGGACTAGGACTTCTTCAGCCCCTTCCAGCTCTAAATCAACACCCCATTGCCTTAGTGGTTTGCGATTCAATGAAAACAGAATAATGAAGGAGCACCTAGGGAACCTCACCACGGGACTGCTGTCCTCAGTCTAGGCCTTGTAAGGACCTCCTCCATGGCCATGGTAAACACCTAAGTTATTCTGAAGCTCCTTTTTTAATGGAATGAATGAATAAACAGCATTTATTAGGTTTTTACTATATGCTAAATGCTGAAGATACAAATGGAAAAAGTTTCTGCCTTCAAGGAACTCACACTCTAACTGGGGGAGAGAACGTATCTCAGAGAATTCACTGGTGGGGCAAGTGAACAGGCCCAGTAGTCCTAAGGATACATCAGTTGAGGCAAAATGGCAAAAGCCAAGGGTCCTTATGCTACATTTATGGGTCAGATGTCAGTGCCCCAGTATCTTCTCTGCAAGACCACTCTGCAAGGACACAGTGATAGGGCATATAGTAAGTCCTAGTGGTCTTCCATCTCACTGGAATTGATGCCTTTAACCTCTGATCCCAAGGCCACATGTGGCCTTCTAGGTCCTTGGGTGTGGCGTTTTGACTGAGTCTAAGTTTTACCAAACAAATTCTTTTATTAAGGAGATTTGTTTTGTGAAGCTTGATTTCAATCAAAGGGCTACACTGGAGGACCTAGAGGACCGCATGTGGTCGCAAGGCCACAGGTTCCCTACCCCTGCATCTAAACTCATCCAAACAGTGTGAGCCACTATATTTGTTCTTCTAATTCATCTGTTTCAGAGAATCTGGGCAAATCAATATCAGGGAGATGTAAAAGAAAGGGGGAATGGTGTCTCTGCTGGTAGCTCTTCTCACCCGTCAGTCCTGATGGGGGTATTCTTCAAAGATACCGCAGAGTTGTGAATGAAGGAATACCACGACCTTAGAAGAATTTGATGCCTCATTCTACAGTTGAGGAAATAGAGGCTCAAGATGGTTGAGTGATTTGCTTAAAGTCACACAAATATTAAGAGATTATGGTATACAAAGCACCCTGCTAGGTACTAGAGGAGATCGAAAGTTTAGATGATAAGTTTATATGATTTAGAGCTAGAAAGAGCTTAGAGATCACTAACCTAGTTCAACCCTCTCATTTTACATGGAATTGATACCTCTAAAGTTAGGTAGCAACAAGACTGGCATTTGAACTCAGGTCTTTTGATTCCAAATTCACTGCTAAAGAAATACTTCATAATTAGAGCAGTCTAAAAGTGGAATAGGTTACCTGAGAGAATCTTAAGGTTATAGATTTAGAGTTGGAAGGCACTCGAGAGGTTATCTAGTTCTAACTCTCCCATTTTACAAATAAGGAAACTGAGACTCAGTGACACTGAGTGACTTACTCAAGGTTACACAGATAGATATGTCAGGATAAGAACCTAGGCCAATGATGGCAAATCCAGTAGTTCTCCCATTGCTCAATGCCTGCCTCTAGAAGAAGTCAAGAAGAGGCATCCAGGTTCTAGTAGAGCGTATAGATGATGGTGGCATTTGGATGCTCTTGGTGATTCTTTTCAAGTCTGAGATCATTTGATTTAGTGATATTTTAATAAACAGATAATTATTATCTACATATACCTACTGTCCATAAGGCAGTTAGGTGGTATAATGAATAGAGCACTGGGCTTGGAATCAGGAAGATTTATATTACTGAGTTCAAGTTTGGTCTTAGAGCTGTGTGACCCTGGTCAAGTCCCTCAACCCTACTTGCTTCAATTTCCTCATCTTTAAAATGAGCTGGAGAAGAAAATGTCAAGCCACTCCAGTGTCTTTGTCAAGAAAACCCCAAAAGGGTCACAAAGAGTCAGACATAACTGAAAAGACTGAACAACAACACTCTAAGACACTATGCCAAGTGCCAGGGATACAAAGAATAGATAAACCAGCCATGTCCTGAAGGATCTTATATTCTACCACATAGAGAGATACCATATGTATACACTTAAGTAAACAGAAAGCAATAGCAGGAGGAAGAGAACATTAGTGACTTGGAGGCTCATCAATGGTTTTCCCTAAGAGGTGGCACATGACCTTAACTTTGAAGGAATCTAGGGATTCTAGGAGGCTGAGGTAAGGAAGGAGTGCATTTTAGGCATGGGATGGAGGAGTGGGGCAGCCTATGAGAAGGCCTGGATATAGGAGACAGTCCCCCATAAGAAGTAAATAGAAGTTAGGAGATAATGTTTGGCTAGTGTAGAGATGAGAGGCAAGGCAAGAGCCCAGAGAGACAGAGCAAATATCAAGGTCAATTTTCAAATGTAAAAGAACCTAAATATTAAAGTGAAGTATAATTCAAGCTCTGAGCTCTTTTAATGCCCAAGTAACAATGCCAAAGCTTCCGTGAATGAGGGACTGTGTTGCATATTCATAAGAGTGGATGACCAATGTGTTATTTTCTCAGATACTTAATTGTGTGTCGTGAATGTAATTGAACAAAGGCTGTAAGAGAACAGAAAATGATAATGAACTTTTTTTCTAAGAGAAGCAAGTAAAAACTTCATTAAAGTGAATTGTTTTCTTAAGTAGGAGAGCTAGTTGCCTAGCAGGGTGGGAACCACGTGATCAAATCTTGGCTCTGAGCTAAATTCTTTGACCTCTATAGAGTCAAACTCTATTTATATTCCATTTTTTAAAAAAAGCCTGTTTCAAGTTTATTAGTTTCTGTTGAGTACAAAGTAAACTAAGTTACTGAGGCTGTTGGAAAACACATAGGTGATTTGGATAGTTTTAAAAAAAAATGTGGTTTATTTTCTTCAATTTTGGTGTTTTCCTTTTATTATACTTAAAACATACACACACACACACAACACAATCACAACTACTTCTACACTTAAGCAGTCTGGCTAATCTAAGGGACTAGGTAGGAAGGGAAAGGAAGGGGAAAGTGACGTGAAGGGGAGAGGGGAAATGAACTTTGATATCTGCCTGGAACACAGTAGGTGCTATATAAATGCTTTTACCCTTCCCCTCCTGGGGAATGTGTGCGTGTGCGTGTGTGTCCACAGAGACATATGAGGAACCTCTAAAGGGACAGAGGAATTGTGATCTTCGTTAGGGGTGGGGAGTTCCCAGACTTAGGAAAATGTGGATCCTTGCAAAGTAGTGTCATAGTGAAGAAAAATGAAGTGTAGTGAATTGAAGCGTCTTTCTCAAAGGCATAACATTAGTAATCAGTAAAGACAGAAGACCTGAGTTGGAATCATAGGATTTAGAGCCGGGAGAAACCCTAAAGGTCACCTAGTCTAACATCACTCTCACATTTTTTCACATGTGAGAACATACATACATATATAAATATACATATATTTAAATATATGTATTCTTTGTCATAAAAAAGAGCTGCCAAAATATTTTCATATGTAGGAGACCTTTTCTTTTTTCTTTGATCTTTTGGGAATGGGTCAAAGGTTACATACAGTTTTATAGCCCTTTGGGCATAGTTTTAAATTGTTCCCCAGAATGGTTAGATCAGTTCATAACTCCACCAATATTGTATTAGTGTATCCATTTTTCCACATCCCCTCCCACACTTATAATTTTCTTTTTCTGACATGTAAGTCAATCTGATAGATATGAGATGGTACCTCAGAATTGTTTTTATTGTCATTTCTTTAATCAACAGTGATTTAGAGCCACTTTTGATGGGACTAACATCCTTTTATTTTAAAGGCTGTCTTTTGCACATTACTTTAACTGGCAAGGTTGAATGTTTTGAAAACAAATCAGATATTTCCAATTTATGCAGATAATATTCGGCTAGTCCCTAGAATTCAATGTGTGATGCTTTTCTCTTCTGGTGCATCTGCTATAGAGACAAAGAAATAAAGAGTAATGTTAATGCTGCAGAATTGTGTTGAACAATGGTACAGTAAAAGCTTAAAAAATACTTCCAAGGAAAAGGTTTGAATTTATTCCTGGATATGATGTCTGTAGTGAGAGCTAGAAACACCTAGAGTCATATGAAGTACTTGGGATGGGGGTGGGGAGGTGAGAGTGGTATGCAAGGTGTTGGATTTCTAGGATAGCAAAGAAGTCAGTCACTATCACTTTACCTGCCAATGCTAAATATTACCTTTTGGTTTTAATGTCACATGGTAGTGGTATTGACTTCTGTTAGTCAGGATTAATTTATATCCATGTATAAAACTATGCCCATGTTTGAGCACACATACACAAGTTGTCTAAATATGATACCTGGCTTATCTGTGGCATGGGATGGATATTTGGTATATGGTCCACTTCTCTTTAAAGAAGATTGTGATTTCTGTCTTTGTGGGGAGCAGTAGGGAGAGCTAGGGCTGGCCACTTGTTTGTATTCTCTTTTATCTCCCAGAGAGATCATAGGGATTTACAAATGTTTAACAATTGACTGGGGAGAGTGGGAAATGTGTATGACACATTTTAAAGTCTAATATGCATTATTCATATTTTCTTCATAACCTTCTTAATTCTAGACAATAAACAAAATGATAATCAACCCTTGATTAGTTTGCAGATTTCTGAGGTGTAAATAATCACACTGAAAATTTAATGATTTTCTCTAGCAGGTTGAAGATGGCTTTATCATACCCCTGATATTGGGCTAGAATTACACCTATAAACTACAATCTCAAATGTTAGCAGTCAAGGGATAGAACAGGTTCAAAGTAAAAGGTAATTTCCCTGGGTGCTTTCTGGAGTCCCTTCCACATCCCAGGAGTTACGGGTATAGGGGCCCCCATGATCTGGAAAATCCATGTAAAATTTTTTAGTCCTCTCTTCTTGAATTTTTTCTTTTTCTTTTATGGGGGTATTTACAATTTCTTATTGTAAAATTTGGGTTGACATTATACAATACATGTATTTTATGGATTTCTGAGTTGAGTCTGAGAACATATTTCTGTTGCCTGCTGACCTTTGCATGTCATCTGTGGCTTCCACAAAATTTTCCCCAAATTCCCATTTAGTTTCCTATGCCAACCTGTGATATATCAAAACCGTAATGGGGAAAGTCTCAATGTGGAAGAGATAACTGTAACACTTAATTTACACTCAATAGTTTAGCTTCTTCCTACCAACACTGGTCACACAGAAAATAATCTCAAATAGCTAGTAAATCTCTTTATCAAAGTAAGCAGTAAACAGAAATCTGGAAAGTTACACAGATTAATCTATATAGATTAGATTAGACCAAACAACACACAGTTGTTAATGAGTTCTTTAGCTGGGGGTGAGATAAGACCTCAGCTCAAAGTGAGAAAAAGATTTCTGAAATCTGCACTCAGCAGTCTGTAGGATTGTAAATATTGAAAGTCAAAAGACATTTACAGATCTAAGCCACCCTCAACCTACCTCTCTCCAAATCCTCCAATCCTTCCATCAGAAGAAATCCATTTAAGCAGCATTATGTGTTAGCTCAGGGTCCTCATAGCCAATCACAAGTCTCATTTTCTTTCAGACAGATTCACAAAGTGGTCTCTCAGAAAACCTTCAAAGCTTGGGCAGAAGGTTACATAAAGATGGAGAAACTGAGGCCAAGATAGATTAGGTATCTTGCCTAAGGTCAAATAGCTAGTAAGTGGAAGAGATAAGACAAACCCAAGTCCGACGATTACAAATCTGTCAAAGTTTCCACTGAACCGCCCTGATGCTTCTGCAACACTAGTCTGCCTTTTGGAACAAAGCCCAAGTTCCTGGACATATGCCAAAGTGACCAATTTTGGGAACCGTATAATAACAGCATAAACAATATAAGCTACCACTTACGGGGCATTTTAAGATTTGAGAAGCACTTTATATATATTATCACAATGTACTTCTTTGGCACAGAAAAATAGGGCGTGTGTGTGTGTGTGTGTGTGTGTGTGTGTGTGTATTGAGGGGGTTATTGTACAGGCAGAGAAAAATTTTTCTGGGAAAAAATCCTTGGTTCCCAGTTACCAAGGGAACGCATGTTAATAACTCACTTCAGGGTCAATAGCCACTTTGTTAGTCCTTGTGGATTGTTTTCCTAGAAATATGTAGAGAATAGAATCACAAAAGCAGAATGAAGGTGGACTGCTGCTATAAGAGATGCTTGCTGTACCCAATAGCCTCTGATTCTTCCCTGTCATTCACTATAAATTTATGCTACTTCTCCTCAACTGGGCCCTCACTGCTGTTTGGCAATGCTTTTATGCCTGTCTGGGTCACAGCCTCTTCAGCAGGAGTTCTTGGATCCTCAGAGCCTGAATTCTACTTCCTCCACTCACTTTCAGCTAATAACTCCACCTTCTATTTTACTGAGAAGATGTTGGTCATCAGATGCGACGTCCCTCAACTTCCCTCTTCTCATCTCAAAAACAAACAAAAAACCTAAAGATTATGGGCATCTTCACCCATCCTGTGTGGTCTTGAGCAAGGTCAGTTGACCTCCCTGGGGCCTCATGTTCCTCATCTGTAAAATGAAGGGGTTGGATTTGATGGCTTCTGAGATCCTTTCCTACTCTAAATCTGTTTTCCTGAAATTTTGTGATCCTCTGATCTTATGATTCTTCCTCCCTCCTAGGTCAGAGGAATTAATGTCTTTTCCTTGTGAATTTCATTCAGTTTAGAGAATCACAGAATTTCAAAATTGGAAGGTAACTCAGATGCCGTGCTGTCCCAGACTATCCAAGACTGACCTTTACAACCTACTGGACAAGTGGTAAGTCAGCCTTTGCTGGAAGACTTTGAACAAGAGGAGACTTACTCTCTCCCCAGGCAGCCCATTTCATTTTTGGAAAGCTCTAATTGTGAGGAAGTTTTCTTCCTGGTCAGTTTAAATTTATCGTTTTGCAAATTTCACCCAAATGTGCTTGATTTGTCCTCTGAGTTGAAGAGAACAAGCCTAATCTTTTTTCTAACTGAGAACCCTTCAGATACTTGAGCACAGGTGTTATATCACCTCTTACCTCCTATCCCCCCAAGCTTAACAGCCTGAGTTCTTTCCAATCTCTTTTATGTGACAGGGACTCAAGGTGTCATTCTGGTTGTTCTTCTCGGGACAGTCTCCAGCTTATCAATGCTCTTCCTAAAATATGATGTCCCAAACTGAACTGAACACTTCAGATGCGGTCTGACCAAGGTAGGACACAGCAGGCTGATTGCCTCCTTATTTCTTTTTTATTCTCTTTAAGCTTAAATACAAAACAAACCAAAAGAAACAAAGAACATTAACATTTTCATGTACATAGAAGAATATAAGAGAAGATTCAATATAAAACAATAAATTTCCATTTCATGAAAACCTGTGTAATAAAACCAACATTTTGTTTTCAAAGCAACCCAGCTTTTCTGTGCTTCCTTCTTTCTTTTGTTCTCTGCTTCTATAATTAAACTCTAATATATATACACATACATACATATCCACAAACACACACAGTACACACACACATATATATATATATATACATAAACATATACATACATGTAAGACCATACTATGCATATTTCTATTTCTCTGGAGGTGGATAGCATCTTTCTGCATAAGTCTAAGTCTTTGCTTGTTTTTCTAAATCAGCCAACTCATCATTTCTTATATCATAGCAGTATTCCATAACTATCTTATACCACAGTTTATTTATCCATTCCCTAATTGAAGAGCATTTATCATTTTAGCCAATCTGATAATTTCACCCCCTTCATTTCTTGAAGCTATCCCTCCTTTAACATAATCTAGGGCTGCATTAAACTTTCTTGGGTGCCATCTCATAGACTTGATTTGTATTGGACTGGTGGTCCATTAAAAACCCCATATCTTTTTTCAGAGGTGTTGTCTACCTAAACATTCCTCACTTATATTTAGGAAGGTGATTTTTTTTTTTGAACCCTGGTATAAGACTTTCAATGGATCCCTACTGAATTTCATCATATTCCATTTGGTATAGCCTGTCAAGATCTGAATCTTGATTGTCATCTAGTGTACTGGTTGTCCCTAGCAGATTGGTGTTATCTGCAAATATGATCAACATGTCATCTATGTCTTTATCTAAAGCATTTGTAAAAAAATATTATACACGTCACAGTTAAGCACAAATTCCCCAGGACCCTGCACTGGAGTCACCCCTCCTAGCTGACATGAAGACATAACAATACTTTAGGTCTGACCATTCAACCTATCCTGACTTCACCTAATTAGGTTATCATCTAAGCCCATCCATCTTTTTCACAATATTAACATGAAGAATTTTAACAATGCTTTTTCTAAAACTTACACACACTTAGTTCAGTAGAAAGAATACTGAATATGTAATCAGAGGACCTCCATTCAGATCTTGGATCTGCCTCTTACCACTTATATGAACCCTGGGCAAATAACTTAATCTTTTGGGTATCACTTTCTTCAGGTTGGACTAGATGGTCTCTGACCTGCCTTCCAACTCTCAAAGCCATAATTTTACAATTCTAGATTTATAAGCATTCCTTTGATCTATCAAAAGTATAATTCTGTAAAAAGAAAAAAAAAAGAAATAAGGTACATCACTTGGTCACCATGAATCTATGCTGTCTTTTTGGGATCACTATTTCTTTTTCTAGATAGTTCTACATATTTACATTAATAAGATGTTCTAAAATTTTGTCATAAATTCATGTCAAGTTTCCTTCCCTTCCCTTCCTTTCCCTTTTCTTACTTTTGTCATTCTTTAATACATGGCATTATCTCCATTCTCTGTGACCTTTTGAGTACAACTGTCAGTTTTTTCAGTGTCTTGAAATGTTGTTTAACTGAGCCTGGACCCTTGAACTCATAAAAGTTAATGAGATGCTACTTTATTCTTGCCCTTCCTATCTTGGACATCAATTCCCTATCACCCACTTTTATTCTCTCCCTTCTGATCCTTAGAGCATTCTTAGCAGAGAAAACAGAAACAAAATAAAGACTGAGCAGCTTGACTTTCTCTCTCATCAATTGTGAGTGCCCCATCCATTTTAAACATCACTCTTATTTCTTCTTTGATCCCCTCTTTCCCCCAATTTAGCTAAAATTCTATTTTTGTCATCCTTGGCTTTTGTTGCCAGTCTCAGCTCACTGCTGACATTATTTCTGCCAGTCTATGCCACATTTTTTGTACTCATCTGTTTTTATTGGTCCACACTTCTGTATTCTATAAATCTTTTTAAAAATCAAAGTTGATAGGTGAGTCCTCTAAGTAGTCATATCAGTCTCTTTAGATAACTCCCTCTTATAATCTTAAAGACTTTCCATCCCTCTTTTCCTAACCTCTCCTAAAGAATTTATGCTTATCACATTTGGAGCCTTAAGGCCCTTCTTGACGGCAAAAGGGAAAAGGAGACATGCATTTGAAAAATCTTCCCAGAGGACTTCCGGGAGCCAAGATGGCAGAGTGATAGGTAATTGCTATCTCCCTCCCCTTGTTGACCTTGAAGAGCCCAGAGAATATCTCCCCAGGAAAAATCCTGGAAGAGTGGGAGCAGCAGAAGGAGTAAAATAGTCTCTTAACCCATGAGGGTAGGAAAATCCCTAAGGAGGGCCCCTCTTGCTGTGGCTGAAGGTGACCAGTGTAGGACTGGGCTGTCCCAGACAGCCTCACCTCAGCAGACAGGGAGAAGACCCTGAGCCCTATGGAGGTGAAGCCCACAACCACCAACACCAGGACCTCAGGCGTGCCTCAGCATTCTAGGGGAATTGGGAAGACACTAGTGCAGATGGGATCATCAACTGCTGAGCCTGTCTATGCTCTAGCTCAGCAGAGAAGACCTCTTATGGCCAGACCACCCCTCCCTCACACATAATGCAACTAGTTCCAGGATAACTCTGGGGAAACCCCAAAACACCTCACCTGGTTTCTGCTTTCCAAGACCAGTCAGCTCAGCACCAGGTAAGCTACAGCATTTTAGCTTGTAGCTGAAAGAACCAGAGGCCACCACACACAAAGCCTAAAGTTTTAGGCACAAGAATTATGAGACAGAGCCCTCTGTATCCCAGATGCAGAGATCTACTTTAAAAGCCAGGAAAAGGATGATCATCTTGAGTAAGAAGCAAAGCAGAAAAGAAAAGACCATAGAATCTTTCTACAGGGACAAGGAAAAAGGTCAGCACTTAGACTCTACTCCCACCTGAAACTTCAGAAGGGAATATGAGCTGGTATGAAGCACAAAGAATACTCTTGGAAGAGCTCAGGAAGAATTCTGAAAACCAAATTAGGGAAATAGAAGAAAAACTGACCAAAGGCTTTAAAAATATGAAAAAAGAAATCACAGAAGAATTTAAAAGGGAAATTGAACAAATGGAAAAGGAAGTACAAAACCTAACTGGAGATAATAACTCCTTAAAAGGAACAATTGGACAGATGGAAAAGGAGATGCAAAAGTTAACTGAAGAAAACAATTTGATAAAAATTAGAATCAGGCAAGTAGAAGCTAATGACTCTATGAGACATCAAGAATCAGTCAAACAGAATCTAAAGAATGAAAAGACAGAAGAAAATGTACAATATCTAACTGGAAAAACAACTCACCTGGAAAATAGATCCAGGAGAGAAAATCTAATCAATAATCTACCAGAAAGTCATGATGATAAAAAGAGCCTGGACAATACCTTCCAGGAAATCATCAAGAAAAATTGCCCAGAAGTTCTAGATCCAGAGAGCAAAATGATCATTGAAAAAATTCACTGTTCACTTCTTGAAAGGGATCCCAAACTAAAAACAAGAAGGAATATTGTTGCAAAATTCCAGAACTATCAAGTGAAGGAGAAAATATTGCAGCCAATGAGAAAGAAACAATTTAAATGTCGAGGAACTACACTCAGGATTGCACAGGACCCTGCAGCTTCTACATTAAAATATCTGAGGGATTCGAATATGACACTCTGTAAGCAAAGGAGCTGGGACTACAACAAAGGATCAATTACCTAGCAAAGTTGAGCATAATATTTCAGGCAAGGAGATGGTCATTCAGTGAAATAAGGGATTTGCAGACCTTCCTGATGAAAGTCAGAGCTCAATAGAAAATTCGTTCTTCAAATGAAGGTCTTGAGAGAGGCATAAAAAGGTAAACAGGGGAAAAGAACTTGTTATTTAATATGGGCAAACTGTTTACATCTCTATAAGGGAAGATGATACTTGTTAATCTTGAGAATTGTATATTTATTATGATATATAAAAGGGATATACATAGACAGAGGGAGTGGTGTAAAGTAAATGATGTCATGATAAAAATGTGATTTAAGAGTGAGAAGGGATTGTAATGGGAGATATGAAAAGGAGGAGTCAGAAAAAGGTAAATTACATCACAAGAAGAGGCATAAAAATATATTACAGTAGAGGGAAAGAGGGGAGAGAGATGAGCATTGTTTTTTTTTAATTTTTAATTTTTTAATTTTTTATTTTTTTCAACACAAGACTTTTTTATTCAAAGTAGGGAAATTGCTGCTCTACCACACTATTATTTCTTCTGCTTATCAAAAGAGCAAACATTCTATAATATTATAGACTATTTGATAGTGGTAGCTGTAAAATCATTACCCTAATGCCTGATTTACTTTGAAACAATCCCAAAATGTCTTTTAGTATTGCTACACACTTGTGCAATCTTCTTATATACATTTTTAATGAGATAACTTCTGTAAAGACCCTTGAAAATTTTGTCAAGCTTTCTAAATATCAAGATGTACTCCAGAATAGCTGTGCATAAAGAGATGACTTAAATGTCAGGAAAGTCTGTGTTCAAATCTTGCCATGATACACACTGGCTATGTAAATTATGTCAAGTCAATTAACCTTTTGATGCTTCAAACAACTTTCTAAGAATATAAGTTGCAGTGAGATGAGCATTGTTTGAGAGTTACTCATATCTAATTGGATTCAAGGAAGGAACAACAAACTCAGTTAAGTATAGGACTACAACTAGCTCTATTGGCAGTAGGAGGGGAAGGGGGAAAGAAAAGGGAGGGGAGGCTAAAAGGAAGGGAAGAAGTAGTAAGGGAAAATGGTATTAAAAGGGAGGGGGGTGAAAGAAGAGAGGGAAGAATGAGGGAGATGGTGGTCAAAAATTAAAACTCTATTGTGGAGGGGAAGGGAGAAGGGAGAACTAAAAGCCTAAATGGGGGAAAGGGGATGGAGGGAAAGATATAGATAGTAATCATAACTGTGAATGTGAATGGGATGAACTCTCCCACAAAACGGAGATGGATAGCAGAATGGATAAAAAAACCATAATCCAACAATATGTTGTTTACAAGAAACACATTTGAAAAAATGTTGGAGAAGAATATATTGTGCTTTAGCTGATGTAACAAAAGCAGGGGTAGCAATCCTAATCTCAGACAAAGCAAAAGCAGAAATAGATCTAATCAAAAGAGATAAGGAAGAAAACTATATCCTGCTAAAAGGCACCATAGACAATGAAGCAATTTCATTACTAAACATATATACTCCAAGTGGTATAGCATCCAAATTCTTAGAGAGAGGTTAAGGGAGTTACAGGAAGAAATAGACAGCAAAACTATACTAGTGGGGGACCTCAACCTCTCCCCCTCTGAACTTGATAAATCTAACCTCAAAATGAGCAAGAAAGAAGTTAAGGAGGTGAATAAAACTCTGGATAAGGTAGATATGATAGATCTCTGGAGAAAATTGAATGGGGATAGGAAGGAATATATGTTTTTCTCAGTGGTGCATGGCACATATATAAAAATTGACTATGTACTAGGCCATAAAAACCTCACAACACAGTGCAGAAAAGGCAGAGATAGTCAATGCATCCTTCTCAGATCATAATGCAATAAAAATTATATGTAATCAAAGACCATGGAATTATAAACCAAAAATTAATTGGAAACTAAACAATCTAATCCTAAAGAATGAGTGGGTTAAACAACAAATTATAGAACAAGTTATAGAACAAATTATAGAAACAATCAACAACTTCATTCAAGAGAATGACAATAATGAGACAACCTACCAAATCTCATGGGATACTGCAAAAGCAGTTCTTAGGGGAAGTTTTATATCTTTGAATGTCTACATGAATAAAGTAGAGAAAGAGGAGATCCATGAATTGGGAATGTAGCTGAAAAAGCTAGAAAAAGAACAAATTGAAAATTCCCAAGTAAATATCAAATTAGAAATACTGAAAACCAAAGGAGAGATTAATAAAATTGAAATTAAGAAAACTATTGAACTAATAAATAAAACTAGGAGTTGGTTTTTTGAAAAAAACAATATAATTAATAAACCTTTGGTCAATTTGATTAAAAAAAGGAGAAAAGAAAACAAAATTACCAATATCAAAAACGAAAAGGGTAAACTAATTTCCATTGAGGAAGAAATTAAAACAATAATTAGAAATTACTTTGCCCAACTGTATGCTCATAAATTCAAAAATCTAAATGAGATGGATAATTATTTTTAAAAAATATAAATTGCCCAGATTAACAGAAGAGAAGTTGAATACTTAAATAACCCCATCTCAGAAAAAGAAGTTGAATAAGTCATTAATGAACTCCCTAGGAAAAATCTCCAGGACCAGTTGGATTTACAAATGAATTCTATCAAACATTTAAAGAACAGCTAGTTCCAATATTATATAGACTATTTGGAAAAATTGCTGAAGAAGGAGTCCTACCAAATTCTTTCTATGATACAAATATGGTTCTGATACCTAAACCAGGAAGAGCCAAAGCAGAGAAAGAAAATTATAGACCAATTTCTCTAATGAATATAGATGCCAAAATTTTTTTTTATTTATTTTTATTTAATTATTTTTTTTTATTTTAAATAAATTTATTTAACTTTTTACATTCATTTTCACAAGATTTTGGGTTCCAAAATTTTCTCCCCATTTGTGCCCTCCCCCCTTCCCAATACACTGGACATTCTAATTACCCATATCACCAATCTGCCCTCTCTTCTATCATCCCTTCCTTCCCTTACCCCATCTTTTCTTTTGTGCTGTAGGGCCAGATAACTTTCTATTCCCCATTACCTGTATTTCTTATTTCCTAGTAGGAAGAACAATACTCAACAGTTGGTCCTAAAACTTTAAGTTCCAGCTTCTC